>CM069436.1:76581999-77821125 GCA_035610365.1 Aquatica leii | reverse complement strand
TACCGTGGTAAAGAGTTGTGTTTGATTACTTTTGTTGATGTGTTTATCGTATATTCAGTTAAAACGTAAAATTTGGTATAGGCATATTGACAACACGTTTGACCTCTACGTTCTATAATCATTAAACAGCCAACAACAGGTACCAAGCTTACTACAGAAATCCAAAATTCTCTTTAATTTCTCAGTGTTTTTGTCAAACGTAAACTGACGGATCTTTAAGTTATTTGTACAAACAGATATCTACATGATTTGTCTTCGTCTCATCATGATTTTCCACAGAAACATTTTGTAGCTACTTTAGAAGTTACCCCAAAATTGGCTTTTTGCCTTACATCATAAGGTTACTAACAAGACAAAAAAACTTTTTTACTAAATTCTTTGTTAATGTAGTTTAGTTTGTGTTGGCGCTGTGTTCTACCTATGTATTCAAAGGTTGTTTGAAACGCCATATCGTGAATCTCAAAATCACAAAAACGCGTTGACCAAAA
This sequence comes from Aquatica leii, assembly GCA_035610365.1. Classification (NCBI taxonomy): domain Eukaryota; kingdom Metazoa; phylum Arthropoda; class Insecta; order Coleoptera; family Lampyridae; genus Aquatica; species Aquatica leii. Next base: position 77,820,637 of record CM069436.1, on the reverse strand, counting down.
CTTTTAAATATCAATTTTTTTCTTACTTCCTTAAAGCTCCGTTTACAAATTGATTACCTATCATTTTAGGGTAAGGATTTTTAAGAAAATAAACAAGAGGAAAAAGTTAATACAGAATAGAATAGATAAGGTTTAAGTGTTATTTATGCAAATAAGTAGGAAAAGTTGAAAGTGAGTTTTGATTTAAGATATTATCTTTAGATAATATATTTTCTTTACAAAAATTAAAGGAAAGAAGAACAAAACAAAAACAGTGAGACGCATGTGACATATATAGACATACGATACGGTACTTTTTCTTTTTTGAAATGAAAAAATTAAACTCTCTAGCAATCTTTTTGGTAGCAGGTTAGGTAATCGCTTTGTGCTTAGTTTTTCATCTTTGGACGATTTTATCCATCTATTCTTTTTCTTGCTATCTACGTTCTTTAGTGTTAACGGTTCTCTTGCAAGCTTTATTACATCTTGCATTCTGAATTGTTTTCTTATTGAAATCTTTTTACTTGATCTAAATCTTATTTTTTTAACGGTTTTGTCCCTTGTTTTCTGTATAGTTATAATTTCTATGTTTTGCTACGTTCGTTAGTATTAGCCTTACGGTAGTTTCATAAATGCGTGTGGATATATACGTGTTAGATGAATTCTGTCAAGCACAAAAAATTCTTTATTTATATTTTGACTTAGTAGGTGTTTTTAATACAATTTCATTTAAAATTTTTGTAGATAATGTTTACCTTTAATAGCATAAGGATTTTTATCTGCATAAATATGCTGATTGTGTAGGTTTGTCATGCCACATCATGTAAAACAAGACTCAGCAGTAAACAAGATATTAGTGTGGAATCCGTTGTCGACTACTCTGAGCTTCCGAACAAGTTGTGAAAAGTTTAAACAAAGTCATTGATTTCAAAAAATCCGACTTACAGTGTTTTTTTGGAATTCTAGGTTCTCGTTGCAATGTCCTGGTGCTGGTTTTAGGATTGTCATCAATTCTTTGAAGAACAGCATCTTCCGCAATGAGTTATCAGTGTTTGAAATACCTTTTTTTTCTTCAAAACTGTGCGAAAACGGAGTTTTTGCAGGAGTCAAAAAATGAAGAAGATAAGCAAGCGTTTTAGTTAAAAATGTTCTAGAGCCAAATTACTACCCCTAAAAAATTATTAAAAAAACAAAGAAGTGACGGCGGTTTTAACTCTTCTACAATCATTTTTGTTTTTTTATTGCTGACAGTCGGGCAATTGTCTAAAATGCACTTTTGTCAACTTTGTTTCACGCATTTCTGAACAGTGTAACAAAAAGTGATTTTTTAAGTAGATTTTGAACTCTTTTCTCAAACAAACATTTTAATATTGACATAAATAGGATGTAATGGACTTATTTTGATCTTTACAATACGTGGTAGTTTTATTTCCTTGCAATTTTGGGACACCCGGTATAGTTCTGCAGGTTTTTTTTTGTTTTCTTTTTGAATTATTGGTGTTGTTAAGCTCTCATTCGTTCATCTAGAGTTTTTTGATTTAAAATAATTTTTTGAATTGTTGAATGTTTTTTTCCAATGCAGGATTTTCATATTTAAGCATTTCAGTTAAAATATTGTCACATCTGGTGGTTTTTTGTTTTTTACTTTTGTTATTGATTTGTGTACTTTTTCGTGTAATGATTTTTTTGTTCTGTGTCTGCACGTGCGTCTGTTTTGTCATCTTTTAAGTTTCAAGTATTTTTTATCTTCCGAGTAAATTGTTTCCCATTTAAAAAAAAAAAGATTTTCTAGTAGGTTTTTTGCTATCTTTATTGCATAATTTACTCTGTTGAAATTAGAATAAATCACAACAAAACAATGACAAAATAGCAAATAAGTTTAGTTAATTCCTAAAATAAAAAAAGTTCTGCATATTGTAAATTATTAAAAATATAAATTTTCAGTACTAAGAACAATAACAAAAGAATATTTGGTTTATTTTTAAAAATAACAAAATAGTACCTACTTATTCCTCAACATAAGAATCCAAAAACTAAATTAATATTTTTAACCTTAATAGGTATAAAAAATTATTATACAATATTATTATTATTATTATTTATTTATTTATTATTATTTATTTATTGGAATAACGGATAATGTTATCAGTAAGGTAATGTTATCACTTTATTAGAGAACTGGCCGGGCGTATGCTACTACATAGAAAAGACGCCGTTTATAGTGAACATAATCTCGGTGTTATCAATTTTCTTCTCAGATTTGCTTCCACACATAAATAATAATCTATTTTGCATGAATTTTTTAACTGAATTTCACAATACGCTTGTTTAGGGTGAAATTTATCATTGTTTGCAAATTCACTTGGAAAACATGTGGGTTCTTAGAACCCAGTTAACTATGTGTTATATGATAACGTAATTTTATTTATTTTATTTTTAGTATAAGCAAATTACTGAGAAAAAAATGTGTAGTTCTTAGAACAGTGAATTAAACAAGCTACTAAGTCTGCCATTGCCGAACATGCACTTGACACTCTTCATGATATAAACTTTGAGAAAACTCAAACAAAGAACTGGAAATCAAGAAAGATTAGAGCAGCTATTGAAATTATTAAACATCCTAACAATTTCAATAGAAACAGTGGTTACAAACTATCTGACACCTGGTTACCTGTTATTTCCTAATCTTAATGTGTCCACCATTAACACTTAAGCTACGTGTAGAGTTTTTATGGTGATTTTCTTTTAGACCTTCGAGCAAATTTTGTAGCTTAATAAACTTGCGCCTATTATCTAGTTCCCTTACAAGTTATTATTTTTAGTTAGGTACCTTAGTTTTACAATTGTGAAATTAATTTAATTTTGCCTGACGAAGAACTTAGCTCAAGTTCGAAAGCTTACATTTCAATTGAACTAAATTACCCTAAAAAATCTTTAATCATATTGTTATTTTAGATTTTTCTTATAAACGGTGCCAACAAACTACTTAATGCTACAGGTCCGTAATTTTCGATTTATTTGACTCAAGGATTTTAATTTTTTTTAACGGTTTATGAAATTTTTTATTATGACATTTTTGCTTGTAGTGATTTCACCTTCAAAATTAACACCCTGTAAATTAGCTACACGCTGTATGTATTTACTGCGTTCTAACCAATAAACATTTATTTTTTTTAAATTTTAATATTGTTATCATTCGGTTATTGTTATCAAAAACTTCAAGTCCGAACGTAATTCTATTAAGCGGCGTGCACTTTATATATAATTATACTATGACATTCTGACGAACAAAGTAAGCCATTTTTAAAGTACATGGTTTGTCTTTTACTTGCCTTATTTTACACACTTTTGGAAACTTTGACCACCATAACTTAATTGCTTTGCAACTAATTCTCCAAAGGAAGCCTTACAATAAAACTTTTTTGCTGCAGCTTTTCCTTATCAACGACTGCGATTGGGCGAAAGAAAATCAGCTGTTTACAGGTGCAGTGCCGCTAAAACTCTTTTCTCCAATTATTGTACTTAATACATTTTGAGAATCAAAAGGTTCTTTGTCAACTTTTAGAATAGCAACAGTATATCAGGTATTAAGTACAAGACTTTTAAACTTTTTATTAGTGGTTTCGGTTATTTTTGAGCTGCTCTTTTTTGCTGCGTAAGATGTAGATCTCTTCTTGGATATAGTTTTTTGTTAGTACAATGAAGCCATGGCATAGCTGATGTTGTACTGGATAAAGCAGTGGATGTATATAAACATTTAAAATTTACAAAGCTTTTACAGGTTATACACAGCAAAATTGTGATGCATTTTCGTGTAGTTCGTCAAGTACCTACTTTGTTCATTCTAAGATTTTTTCCTAGAGCTGTTATCTTTGGAAAATAGTTTATTCACTTCATTAGTGGGTGGTGTTTTATCTTGTGGTTTTATTGTAATTATCTTCCAGATCTTCTTTATAGCGCAATTGTTTAATAATTGATACGAGCAAATTAGTATATAATCCTACATTTCCGGGTACTGCTCGATATGATGTTCTTCCCATCTTGTAACTATAGATAGAACTAGTGTTTTTATTTTTTTAATATTTTGTATAATAAAGGAAATATTTCACTTTGACACATTATTGGTCCACTTTGTATAAACTATAATAATTTTTGATTTTTTAAGAATTTAGCAAGTTGAGGGGTTCTAACGGTAACTTGTAAATTTTCGATTTATGATTATAAGCAACTTAGAAAGTCGCTTATAATCATAAACAAAATAACCGCGAAAGTTTTCGATTTTAAATTGTAAATTTTCCTCATAGTCGTTAAATCCATTTTATCAAATTTCTGATAGAGATCTAAGTCAAGTTTGATTGTATATGTTAAAGTCAACAGTCTTAAATTTATGATACTGCTATCTGATCAATGATTAAAAAGTAACGTTGGAAATAATAAAGTATTACTAGAACAAAATGGGCTTTTTAATTTTTTTTTCCAATATGGTTGTTTGCCTAAATTGGAAAGACTGCAAGGTTTCATAGTTGTTCTCATTGAAAATATTGCAACGCGAAACGTGGAAAATTTGAAACAGTTTTCAAACAACGTACTAATTTAGATTGCTTTTTTTAAAGCTTTATATAATTCATTATCAAGTGCACGTTCGTGCCAAAATTACAATGCTTGACTGGGACTCATAATTTGATACTTTTAAACATAATAAAAAGGTAAAAAGCAACACTTCGGCTACAAATCATTTTTCAAGGTAAAATATTTCCAAAACTTAAACTTTATCAATAAAACACTTATAATAACACTTTTGACAGAAAGAAAAAATTTTGTGTATTTGACTACAAAGTCTAATAAATTTTATAAATAATGTGGTCATTAAATATTAAAACTGAGTTTTTTAATAAATATTTTCATACATTTCTTGCTTTTGATTAATGACATCAAGTGTTAAAACTCAAGGAATGCACATATTAAAGCATTGTTTTTTGTTATAACTGCGGTTTGTAACGCAAATGTTTATTCTAGTTTAGAAAACAACCAGTTCAACAGCCATTAAATTTTGTTGCATTTAAATTTTTAATATAAAGACGCGTAGAAGAAGTAAATACCATTTCTTTTTTTTTTCTTTTTGTTTACCTTTGTTTAAAACTCTTTACTATGTATTAGCATATTTTTTTTTCTGAATAAGCTTTATACGCTTATATCGTGCATTGTTTTAATTTAAATAATTAGCAGAAATCATTTACAATTCAAATTACAAATTTATGTTGTACTTACCGAGGCGATTTTTTTACTGTTCCTAGTATTGTGTGCTTGTTAAATAAGGACAAGTTTTTGGCCGGGTGCAAGAAGCAGGTGAAGCCATTATTTATGTACTAACGTATTAAATTAAAAAAGAAGTATGCTCGATGCAACTCATTAGAGTGTTTAAATTTCGCCGTTTTAATACCGAAAAATTTATCGAAAGAATGTCGTCTAATGCACAAGTGAAGCGACAAATAGTTATTTGTTTAAGAAATCTGTGCAGTCAGCTGAAAAAGAGGGGTTTTGCTGAATTACTTCCACTACATTGAACGTAGTGGACACCAGACTTCGCACCTCACTGAATCTCGGGATGACCAGGATTTAAGAATAAATTGATTTTAGGGATTTTTGGATTTAACAAATCCGGTTCATTTTTCTTGTTTTATAAAAACAACGTTGTAATGATTTCAATATTTTATATATCACACAAAGAGAATATACATACATCGACTTTTATTTACATATTTTTTGATTTTTTTTTCAATGATTATTCTAGTTAATTTTTTGACTTGATTCATAAAATACTTTTCAGTTGAAATAATAAATTAACAAAAAAAATATCAATAGTTGATGACGAAGAAATAATTTTGGTCAACCGCTTTCTTCATTTAAAACTGTATGTACAAAATTTTGCAGTCTACCTGGTTCAAAACAAAATCACAATTTTTAATACTAGAATGAAATGTTTTCTTAAAAATTATGGTCGTTTGTTGCTGAACCAGATTGTTGTTGTTATTATCATCCACACATAAATAGTCACAACTTTTATAACGCGAAGATTGCACATATTGTAATACCAATTATTTACACACATTCATTCGCATTTAAAAATGTCTTAAAAAGAATCTAACATCTATATACAATACATTACAAACGCTCGTAACTTTGTACTCAAATTTACAGTAAATATATACAGTGTGGTCGCAAAGCCATCGAACAACTATATTTGATCTATGATACAACGGTTCATACAATAAAAAAATGTATAGATTTTGTGACCAACTGTATTTATAAATTTAGTGATCACGTTTTTTGTTTTTTTGTTACAAACTAATTTATATCTAAATTATTTACAAATGCTTGCTTTTATTTTATAATACCCATAATATTTTCGAACGCGCTCACTGCAACTTATCACGTGTATTCTGACCTCCAACCGGCCTGAAAAAAAAAATAAAAGCTGTTAGACAACGTTCGACTTGTTAAAATTTGAAAATAAAGCTCAGTTTTAATTTTTACAAAGTAAAAGCTTAATGCACGTTTCGTATTTCAAAATTATTTTTAATGTATAAACTGATTGACGTTAGTACAAGGCTTAATGAGGATAAACAAGACCTAAGTAAGAGGATTTAGGAGCAACGCGTGTTAACTTATCAACCAAGTCGGTGATAAAATAGATATGATAGTAATATTTATGGTATATACGTTAATCTTAGCTTATGAGTGACAATATTTTTTTAAACGCGCAAAAAATCAACATTAACTATAAGCACTATGACGTCCAAATATGAATTAAAACTATAGTTAAGTTTAAAACTGTAAGCAAATACACTGTTGCCAGCTTTATTACAGCTGTATGCAAATTCGCAATTTATCAGGTATGTTTAATTAATACACTGCGTATTTATTAAAGAAATAATGTTGTAGTTCTTAAAAAAAACGAAAAGCCAACGGAATGGAATGTAAATAAAACGAGGTTATAATCAGACTGTCAATTCTCGTTTCAATCCGGCATTGTCGCAAACCATACCAACTTAACAATAAAAATAGTTATCGTTGCTATAAATTTAAATAGTTTTTTTACGCTTAAAAGGTTTTTTGTTATATTTATGATTAATTATTTAGATTTACAGTAAAGGTAATAATATTTGTAGATTTCAATAACAAGTTACCGCTCTTAAATTTTTTTTTATTAATATTAAGAAATCGAAAGCTAGAATATGACAACACTGCTGTCATAAACTACTACAAAAAATATATATTACGGTAATTTACATTAATTTATTAACATAAAGAAGAAGGAGCGTTGTATCAATTCAAAAGCTCTTAGTCTTTAATTTTTTATTTCGTAATGTAAGTTAATACAGTTATGAGATGCATGGAAACAAGATTTTTTTAAACTCATTATTTAGAAATAAACAACTTTTTGTTTTAAGTTCCTTTGGTTTACAACCGAATCGTTCAAAAAAGGATAACATCGAACATGTTTTGTATGATTAACGTAGAAATGTTTGTTAAGGTAATATTTGTATGGAAAACGTGCTTTAATAGATAGAATCACTGTTTCGCTAATTTTCAAACTGGTCACACATTTAATACGCCACGTTTAAAATGATAAATTGAGATTGATAACGTAACTTAAATTATCAATAGACGTTTTTGAAATATTGCGGTCGAGTGACAAAAATCAAATTAAATACGTAACCACGATATTTAAATATTTTATAACTTCCAAGAAATTCATTGCTTTTAAGGTATAATCATTTGCAATTTACTCATAAAACGTGAGGAAAACGATTTACGGTTAAGGCGACAATGAAAATAAAATTGTCTACAATAACAGTATGCGTAAAAGCTCATACTACATAAAAAAAATTAGAAAACTTTGATTGAACCCACCAACTATTATTAATTTAAATACGGTTTATTGTATAAAATTTTGCAATTTGTTTATATAAAACTTACCATTCCATTAGATGCGAGTCCTAAGCCAGCAGCGCTGAGAGAACTCATGTGATGATGGTAAGATGCCGTAGGTGGCGGTGCAGGTGGCGGTGGTCCCGACACGAAGCCTTGATGATGCCCGCTATGTTGGTACCAATGGCTCATTGCGTGATGAGGATGTAAAGCAGGATTCAGATGAGGATGCCCTCCACCCATACCGCCGCCAAATCCGCCTCCACCAAAGGCACCTTTACTACTGTCCAAAGGTTTCATCATATCACTCATAACACCACCTAACGACAAACACGAACCGCCGCCTTTTTTCTTTTTACTTTTCGACGATAACTTCCTATTTCTCGTTTGAATGCCTTCTTTTTTCATAGTCAATGGCCTGTTTACCTGTAACAAAGTTTGTAATTTAAATGCTGACCGCAGAACTACATATGCACACACAGATACATAACTCGTGAAAATAATTACACATCCTGACAGATAATAAAAGAATCTAATATAATAAATCCAAAAGCTTCGCTACTGTAACTGGAATTAAATTTATGAAGTGAGCGAACACGTTTAATTTAAATTTTGGTTCGTCAGTATTAGTTTTTTCGTTTCTTTTTAACTCTCACTTTATAAATCATAGAAAAAAGGTAGCCGGTATAAACGTCGGCGTAAAATTACGATTACTCGCCGATACGTAATGTTCGTTCCCGAGGCCAATCGACTTAACTAGAACCATTTTCCAATTAATATAAATCAACTAACATCAATGACTAATAAGAAGGAGTTTGTTAATGAGTTGAGATTTTGTTTGAAAGAAAATAGCAAAGAATTTTTATGAAGCGCCTGCCTGTTGTTGAACAGATAAGCTCGGAAATCATTTCTACTCAATGACCCGGAACTAAGACTTGGCTAAATAGTACAGGAAATGGTCCGGGTAGAGACAAACACGATCGTCTTCCGGAATGAAAAAGCTTCGTCAGCGTTATACGATCTCTAGATGTCTTTGGGATAATCGGATGACCATTATTCGAAAGCTGAATCTTTAGGATTTCGTGAATTACATGTTAGTGAGATTAGCATAAGTGCTGTAGATAGTTATTCTGTTAATGAGGTAACCATGCAGCATGCTACATGTATTTAACTTGACAGCTGACAAAGGCACGTAGTCACGAGTGTGTGCTACTAGACGAAAACTTTTTAGTGTGTTGTAACACCGTTTCATACAGAGATCCACTTAAATCATATTCATTAATTTAAGTCTATAATGTGTATTATTAACTGTGACGATCAAGTTGACAGCTCCATCAAAAATTTTGCTTCAATAAAGTTCAAAACCATTATGTTAATTGCGATACACTTTTATCTAACGTGTAAATTATTTAAGCACGCCTGGGTCAAGATTTGTTGCTATTTATAAAACATTTCTTTACAGAAAAATTCGATTGTTTAAGACTTGTAACTGTCATTAAAATTCTGAGTAACGGTCTTTCACTAGTCATTAGAAATAAAAGTATTGCTTAAAAAACTAAATCCGCATTTTTAAGTAGACAATTAAAGGATTAAACATCCATAATTCGCATAATGCGTTAACACGTTTCTACTAGAATCTATAATTTTTTTATGATTAACTTGCATAAGTCTTAAAGATGTAGCAACATTATGGTAATTTCAAATAGAAGTTTATTTAAATGCAATTATGCACAACAGCTTCTAAAAAACATTATAAAATGAGTAAATTTACTTGCAGTTGCATAATTATTATAATTTGTTCGAAGCTTTTATATAACACTTCTTCGCGTCAAAAATCAAATTCCATTGTTGAATAAATTTAAATAATTTAAACAAAAAACACAATTTTGAAATTACTAAAAAAATGAACAAAATAACACGCTTAAGTTGTTTGTGAAAATAAAACTAATCATATAGTTAACAATATCGGTTAGAAAATAGTTTATTCAAAACAGCCAACATAACTTTATACGTAATTTTGTAGGAATTTACATGAGATCCGTTACCAACTATTTTTTTACTGTTTTTAAATGACAATTTAAATAAGAAATTGTTTAAAAAATTAATCTTAGTAATTACGCTTTAAATTGAAAATATATGTAACTACAACATAAATTAATATTTCTTAAAATTAATTAGTTAAAAACTAATTAACGAATCGCGCAAGGATTGACAAATATTTTTTTTACTTTGAACTTAATTTATTAATTCATAAATCAATTTTTTAGAAATTGAAAAGTAAGTTCAATATTGACAATATCAAACACATGCCCTTAACCCAGAAATGTATTTTATTTATTATATTGCGTTATTTAGAATTGAGGTTATTAAACATGTGGCATTAGTAACAAAAAACTGATTTTCTTTTAAATAAATTTCTTAAGTTATGACTATTCATACATGAAGTACGATTACGATAAATACTATGAAAAACGATAAAGCTCTCGGTTTATTAAGTAGTCTATTAAAGTAGCAAGAATTTTATTTCAACATAATAGTTTTAACAAAAGTTAAAAAAAGTTTAAACTGGAACTTAATAGCATCGAGATAAGTGTAAATGTAGGATTATTTCCGCAGCTTACTTCTTGAATCTTAAAAAGAAAAAATGGAAGTTTTTAATAACAAATTGTTGATACAAATTGATTTAATTTTTAATTATACAAACATTTCTTAGAAAAAAACTTATAGAAGACAATGTGACAACAAAAGTTGTTCTAAGCGCAAAAAGCAAACACTTAAGAAAAAAACCATGCACATAGATAGTGTAAACTCCAAGAACAAAACAAAAATCAGTTTTTGTTTTTAGTATTAAAAACTGTTAAGCTTAACCAAAAAAATATACACATAGACAGTGTGGCTTCTAGAAAAAAACAAAATCCAGTTTTTGTTTCCAGTGTCTTTTGACGATTGCAGTTTAAAAAGAGTAAAATAAAATTACTTTACAAATTAAATTTTTTACCCAACAATGTTTAAACAAATAAAATTATAATTTTGTCGTTACTGTTATCATTTATTTTGTTTTACTTCAATATTCCATTTGCTCTAAATTATCGATAGCAATTTGGCTTTTTTATGGATTTTTTGATGACGTTAAACGTGCACTATTGATTTTTTATGTTATACATTGTCCAGTTTACGTCATAATAATTTAAAAAAAATTAAAAACAGAAACAAAGAAATAACAAAACTATAAAAACATTTAAAAAAATAAACAAGGTTATAAACGCAAATAAAAATATCAATCGGTTGTGCCACAACAACCTTTAAAAATAAAAAACACGTTATTTTTGGTAAAATTTCTAAATTAAAATTCAATTTAACACCGTCAAAAATTAATAAATTGTACATAAGATAAATATTTTACAGAGCTAATAGTCTGTATCACGCAGTCAGTCAGTGAGGTCTTGTGTAATACAAAGTCTGTAACAAATTCGTCCATTTCTGGTAGTCAGGCGGAAAAAAGAAAATCATTAGTGGATAACAGTTCTTTGGTTGAAGTTTAATTAATTTGCGCGTAGAGCAATAAAACGCCATTTTTGGAAAATTTAACCTGAACATATGACCACACGGCAATGAATATTTTAAAACATATTCGATAAAAAATCGATAAAAAAAACTAGTAGCTTTCGGTCAAGAACATTTTAGTGTACATTAGTATAATATTAATCATAAAACTCTCATCTTTAACATAAGCGTAATCTTAATATGTATTAAAATAATTGATTTTGATGGAGTGATAACAGTAAAGTGTCAAAAATGAAAAATTCTGGAAATAAATTAATTTTTTTATAGCTCGCACGACGAAGAGAAACCTTATATATTATTCATCATTAAGTTAGAAGATTGATAAGACTACGTAATAACTAAAGAAATAATAGTACCACGTTTCGGTAGCTTAACGTTGCCTGACAGAAACAAGTTATCTACCATTTACTCTGCAGGTGATCAGCTACCATATTAAAATATTTCTTTTATATCTAAAAGAAAGATTTTTAAAAAAACGAACTTTTAATTACCTAATTTATTTGAAGAATTAGTAAATTTACGTCAACGTCTTACATATTTTACACTTATTGACTTGATTGATAAAAATCTTTCGCTGCGGAATACAGAAGCTTTTTTAACCATAACGATTAATTTATTTCAGACTGACATATGTCTAGTGACTTTTTCTTAGAAATCAACAAAAAAGATTACGTTACCGTCAATTTAAAGAATTTATTAATTTTGAATTTTGTGAAACAAGCACCTACACAAAGAATCAAAATATTAATAATTAAGGTGCTTTCGATTATAGCTCGAGAAAACAGGTACTTGAGCTTTGTCTTGTGAGTTTTTATCGAAATGCGCCACTAAAAGTTTTTTAGGCGTTCATAAATTACACTTATAATTAATATGTAGTTTTTTGTTTCAGGTATGAGAAAACTTTATGTCTCTTATTAAGTGTAAATCCTTTGCCGAGGTATGTGTTTATTACAATTTTCGTAATAATTTAAATTTTAAAGAATTTTATAAACGAGTCTTTATAAACTGAAAAAAAAACAAAGTTCAAACGACGTAGAAAAGGTCATATTTCCTTCTTTAGTGTTAAAGACTTCTCAAGGAAATCAGAATGATGTGTTCAAGTATCCACTATAAAATTTAGAAGGCAAATATGTTCAAGTTTTGTTTCTTTATGAGTTGAAATTTTAGTATGACAAATTTTAAATGACAGCAATTTTTAACTGCTGTTGGAGTTACAGTAAGCACGTTTGTTTGTTATTAACAGAACATTTAGGTAATTAATAATACGAGACGTTGCAGTAAACAAACAGGAAATATTTAATACGTTTTTTTTTCTTACTATTGATTTTATTTCAGATTAAATTACAAATAGAGATCCATAACCGTGAACAGAAATCTTAAAGATTCGTTATTATTAACCAAACATTAAATTACGTCCACAGCATTAGAAATTAATAAACTCTTAATCGAGTTTTTTTATTAAATGTGTTTAGAAAATGACATCGACTATTAAATAACGAACAAGTTTGAAATGTTTAACTAATTAATGCAACCAACAGTAATTCTATAGTATCTATGTTAAATTAACAATTTCATTAAATCAATTTATTATATATCAAAACGTTTTTAACAAATATATTTATAAAATAAAATTACCATCGACACACTTCACGTGTCCTAAGGCTATTTTAGTGTTTTGAAAAATATGCTTTATAAAGCTCACTAAACAGTGAATTAAAAAAATAATGCTGTGTTATTATTTAACATTGTTTCTTAAAACACAATCGAAGACGTTTTTCATCTCAAATTAGAATCAGAAACTTTAGTTATAAGACAAAACTGGTGGTTAAACGTGAAAGCAGACTATAATATAATCTGAGTATGAAAAAAACTTGGAAATTTTGCACAATAAATTTAAAAACGCCTCTTTAATTATGTTTGTTAGTTTAAGACGATGAGACGTGTAAAGAAAGTTCAAAAACACACGCGGCACAACTAGAAGTCAAATGTACAAATTGAAATATTTTTATATAAACAAATTTTAGCTTTAATCAGTAATTGTACAGAACAACTATAAAAACAAGAACAAAATTAAAAACAAACTTAACAAAGAAAATTGCAAAAAACAGCAAAAGCATAGAGAAGAAATTACCGTAAAAATAAAATATCAAAAAATAATTAATAATCTATACAAAAAAGAATTCAAATTTAAAAAACAACAGTATTTACAAGATACTACACGGATAGAAACGGAGCTGCTGTTATAATTTCTCAAAAAATAGTTACAGTAACTGCAAAACCAAAAAACATAAGATTCATAAATATACACGATGGAATCAATGTCAAAATTCACCGTGTTAGTAATATCAGGAAAAAATAACTAATAGATTATGGCCCGGTGGCATAAAGCATTGTTAACTTTGACGATGTAGTTAACTTAGTAGTCATGTCGTTAAACGTCATCATTGGTACAAAATCAATTGTTTTACTGATGACATTCTTAAATCAAAAGCAACGATTTAGTTAACAACGGCGTCAGCTAACAACATACATAGTTAACTTTGCTTAATGCAACCGGACATATGTGTTTGACATAGAGTAATTTACAACATTTATTAAAAATGCAAAATCATATTAAAGATAACATAGAAAGAAGCAACTAACAAATTTATAAAACTAACAAACAATTAATAGTTACAGAACACAACAATTAGAAGAAACAAATATCACAATGCAAGTAGTGTAGAGAAATTTAAAAAATACACTTACAATAGCTTACATAAGCTTTGTTAATTCTTTAAAGGCATTTGATTACATGAAACTAGAAGATGTCACTAGTATCTTAAGAGACAAAAGAATGAACAAATAACCAAATAATAATGTAATATGTAGAAGAAATAAGCAATAAAACAATCATAAAAGTTATGGTAAACGGAGAACTTAGAAAAGCAATTTCAATTGTCTCAAATACAAGGAAAGGGACTCTCTAAACCCTAGATTGTTTTATCTGATAATGGATAAGAAAATAGAAGAGTCAGGATATTACTATAGGTGAAAACAATGATATGTTATGCTGACGACGCGCTTCCTATTGCGGAAACAGAAAACGATCGCTGGCGACTACTACACCAAATGATACAAATTTCAGCCTGGAAATAGAACTTACAACTTACAAAAAAATTAATAGAGGTCTACAAGTGTCCGGGTACTTAAGAGAGATACCGTCAAAGAACAAAAGTTAAGATTAAAAAATAAAAAAAAGAAATCGATTTTTTAAAAATGCATCAAATAAAAAAAGGAAAAAATAATTATTTAGTTTAGTTACAGTTAACATAAAATTACTTTATGAAGTCGATGCTTCGTATGATATTGACGTACAGGCGCGTTGGATCCGTGAAGTCATGAGTGCTTTTGGTCCCCACAAAATATTGATGTAAAATGTCGAATTTTTATATTTGCAACAAAGGTTTTATTTGTTAATCCTTCGTTTCGCATGTAAACCAAACATTTTTTAGAATAAAAGCTTATTGTTCTATAGTTTAGTCCCTGCTTCAAAAAACACATTTTTAATAAAGTAAGTAGATCCAAAAGTAGTTTTTTTTTCTTTACAGGTCACAATTGATTCGAAATGCCCATTTTAGAAAAAATGCGTTAAAAAAAGTAATTATTTAAGATCTTATTTATTTTGCTCGTAATACTTCCAAATGCTCGTAGAAAACGTTTTGTGTGGCCACGCCTTCTTTAAAAAAAATGCGTTTGGTGTCTAACACAGACTTCAAAAAGTTATTTCATGTATATTGTAACATAATTCTTTTTTACTTTATAGTGCGAGTCGGTTTTTTTTGTTTAATGATAACATAATAGTGGTTATAGTAACTAGAACTTTTGAAAATGCACATCGTTTAAGAGTATTTAATGTTGATGTAATTTTGACAGATTAATCATTTTCTTATGGACCCAATCATCAAAATTGAATAACCGAATTCGGTCACAGCGTGGTAAAGAATGATCGAACATAAATAAAAAAAACATTTCGACGAATTGAAACCGTATTCTTTTTTTTTTCAAGCAAATAAATGTACTACGGCACATTAGATAACACGACACTAAAATAAATAGAAATACAGAAATAACAAAACAATGCCGAATCAAAGATACACATAAATTTATAAAGACACAAAGAATAGAATGAACATATTAGGAGACGTGGTAACACCAGACTTACCAAAATCGCTCCCAACCTTGATCGTCAAAGCAAACAACAAACAAGGTAGAAACAAAATTAAATCTTAACCTCTACCGCAACACCTTGACTATGATGCTGCACTAAGTAGCACAATGAAACAAAATATACTGACACAATCTACATCAAAGAACAAGAAAACAGTAACACAGCAAAAAAAAATTAAAATATAGCAGAACGAAAAGTACGAAAACTTTTACAACGGATTAAACACAAAAAAATAAAGAAAGAAAGAAATAAAATAAAACAAACAAAAGAAAGCATATTTTTAGGTAACAGTTGAAGAAACAAAAATTAATTACCGAAACCGGAAAAAAATTATGAAATAATGAAGAAGATATGAAAAGAATAAAAGACCCCGTAACGGCAGCTTAAAAAATTGATACATAAATTAATAATTACAGAAGTAAGTCAAAATGAACAAAAAAACTAGAAAAAAAATATAAAGGAGGAAATTGGTAACCAAAATAGATAGTATTGACAAAATTTAAAAAAAAACAGACATAGTGTTTGTTCAAAAAACTAAATAATTAGTTATAAAAAAAAATTAAAACACTAGCATAGAAACCAAGATAGAATCAAATGCAACGTTGAGAACTGAAGCGGTAAATACGAAAAGTTTTAAAATAAACGAACGCAAGAGCAATTATGTGCATAGTAATATGAAAAAAAGAAGCATTATATTTTTTTTTAATACAAATAGACACCATAAGCGAATAACAAACTTTGATCTAAACCATGCAATTTGCCCCTCCGATTTTCACTCTACCAGGTATTGCGTTAGTTTCTATGTTTACTTGTGCAAATCGTTTCTAAGATTTTGACTTTTAAATGATGCAATTTCTTGCAACGTCAGAATCCCAGCAACTAATTTCGCAAGTGGAAATAAACTACCGCAATTTCTTGCAGAGTCAAACTCGCAGGATCGAATTGCACAAGTAAAAACTTCGATTTAGTCACATAAAGAAACAACTAAAATATATTTTCCAAAAATAGAAGAGGTAAAAAAAGAAATATCTAAAAATGTTTTAGATTTGCTCTAATTAACACACTCGTATAAGTCACTAATTGAGTAAAAAAAGACGTTAAAATAGTTAAAAAATGTAATCTATATTTTACTCAGGGCTCTCTAAAACAAAACAAAAATAAACAAAAAAATGTACAAAAACATACAAAAAAAATTTTTGTCAGCGTTTTCCGTCGATCGTTTGTTAATAGTTATATTAACGTATAATAATAATAATGTATCTAAAATAGATAATAATTAATAAACCTATGTTAAACAAAGGAATAAATGCCAATAATGAAAGATTGTATCTACCAATCAATGAAATCGTCAGCAGCCACTAATTCAATAATATTATGCGATTACTAAACATAACAACGGTTAGTTTGTATACTTATATTTCTTATAATTTCATCCGTTTTACTAATATACCATCAACGGAAAAACTTTAAATAACTCGTTCGTTAATCGGCGATGAATAATCTTCACAATATTAACGCGTTCTCTTGTTACACTCGCTCACGACAGTTAAAATGTCTCGTTTATTATTCGCTAACATTAACAACCTTATAGTTGAATAATTAATAAAGAACAGAGGACGTTAAAAGTATTTCTGAGGTAATGCTAGTAATTAAAAAAACCTCATAAAAAATTCAATTTCAATTAAGATGACAATTGTCTTAAAACAAACGTACAATATGATTAACCCTTTTACTAAACAATCACTAACGCCTTGTTCAAAAAATTATAGTTTGGCGAACCATTACATTGTCTCCTTTTTTGAAGTCAACACCACTCACGTTTTCATTTTTTGATTCAATAGTTAATCTTATTTTTTAATTAATTTAACAGTGTTTAACTTTTAATAGTCAGCATTGTTAAAAATAGTGAAAGTGATTTTTTTTTATAATACAAAAATCGACCGTTTTAAATTTGAATTTTGCAGCATTACTTAACATGCAAATTGATACCAATTCTTGTATTAAATATATACAAAAGCATCTAGTATGGTTTTTCTTTGCTCCTACGCTATTTTGTTAACGCTAATATAGTTTTTTTTAGTCGCAGACTACTTATATTTATAGACGTTTCACGTAAATTAAAACTGTTCACAAATTTTTAATTGTTCCTCCAAACTATAAATGGCAGTCGGAGTGAGAAGTGTTTTGCTTTATTGACAAATGACAAATATGTCATTTTGACAATACTTAATAATAATTTATTTGCAAAAAAATTTTGAATTATTGATAAAGATTTACCAAGCCAAGTAGCTTGGCTTGAAACGTACAAGCTTGGTTTGGGCTTGAAAGATAAGATTTTTTAAAATAAGAGTATGACTGCTTGAAGTTTGTGTGTAGACTTGGTTTTTAAGCTTTTCCAAGCTTTATCCAATTTATTTATCAAGTTAAGCTTTATCTTGCTCTTTACGTAGTCGATGGCCTTGGAACACATACCTCGCACGTGTTACAGCTCACTGCCATAATATACAGCTTATGCCCCTCATACCTTCGAACTGAAGTGAAGGGAGAACGTGTCTGTACATAGGAGTAATAAAAATATTAATAAATAAACAAAAATCTATAGTTACCTTTATTACTTATCTAATAAATATATTGATTATTAAATCATACACAATAAACATTTTATAGTTATAGCAATTCACGATGCAAAATTTGAACGTGTATACTTGATGGCGCGCTACCGCTTGACTTCTAATTGAACCAGGGTTACTTAGTACACAGCGTGTTTTTGATAAACGACTACAAACTTAAGGAAAAGTTTTCCTGTGGCCTTAGTACTTTTAATAACAATAACCGAATGATAACAATATCCGATACTCAGAAAAAAACAAATAAATGTTTATTAGTTAAAAAGCGGTAAATACATACCTTAGAAGGTAAAATCAGCAACAATACAAATTTAAAAAAATACATAAAACGTTTAAAAAAAGCTAAAAATTTTGATACAATAAATCAGAACTTACGGGCAAATAGTTTCTTGACATGGTTAATAAAAAGAAATCAAAAATAACGTTATAACGTTTAATTCAATGTTCTATGAACTTCACATTTCTTCTCAGTAATTTAATTAATAACAATAAATACATTACATAAGATGTAGTTCTTATTCTAAAAACCCACATGTTTTTGAAATACCTGAATAAATAAATAATACTGCAAAAATAAAGCTAAATATGCAAAATAACTATTTTTACGGTACAATGATAAAATTTTTCACTCTAAACAAGCGTATTGTGAAAATTCAGCTAAAAAATATATGAAAAATAGATTATTGTTTATGTATGAAAGCAAACCCGAAAAAAATTGATAATATAAACAGAAATTATGATTACTATAAACGGTGTCTTTTTTATGTAGTAGGATACGTCTAGTCCGTTCTTTAATATCCAACTGATAACAGTATCCGTGATTCCAATAATTGGCGTGCACTGTACATAAATGAATATTGATTTTTGATTGTAACTATTGTGGTAAATGCTGTGAGATCTGTATTTTAAAACGTGTTTGCGTATTGTGTTAAATATTATTCTTTTTAATTTTCAGTCATCTACAAAATAAATTGTGTGTAAAATAATTACAGCAGATACCAATCTTTATTTCTTCGTATTGACACTGACCTAACTTACCAATATTTTGTGTACTCGATTACGTTTATCTGAGGTTGTAACCAAAACAAGACAGCTAACTAAACGAAAAACGTTGCAATGTAAGAAGTATAAATTCTAAAAACAGCTTTCTTAGAACATAGTTTGACAAATTGGCGTTGTTTGCTGAAGTGATTTGTGTAAATTGCCTTTTATAAACTTTAGTTTGGGGTATAATTTTTACATTAAAATAATATCATTTTCAAAAGCTTGGTAAAAGCTTGAAAGCTTGACCTGTAAAAACTTGACTTGGCTCACATTTTAACTTGACTTAGCTAATCTTTAACTTGGCTGGACTACTTAAAAGCTCGGCTTAAAGGTTTAAAACTTGGTTTGATTTTTCGAAAACTTGATTTGATTTCAAGCCAAGTTTTTGAAAAGTAAGCCAAACCCATTACAAAATAATGACAATCATGTCATTTATGCA
Organism: Aquatica leii; assembly: GCA_035610365.1. Classification (NCBI taxonomy): domain Eukaryota; kingdom Metazoa; phylum Arthropoda; class Insecta; order Coleoptera; family Lampyridae; genus Aquatica; species Aquatica leii. Next base: position 77,800,842 of record CM069436.1, on the reverse strand, counting down.
ATATTAATTACACTATTTAAATTAAAAAACTAGAAGTCAAAATTATTAAAACAGTTATATCAAAATTATTAAGTAAATAAATAGATGTTGTATTATTTGCACTCCATTAACTATTTAAAATAACCATTTAGTAGCAAACAAACTGTTCTAAAAAAGATTCTTTTTTTAACTCACGGATGTAGTGGTATCTATTGACGTAAAACAATAATTTAGTATAACTCTATAGAAAAAAATTGCACGAGGTTAAATTGCAGGACTTTGAGAACGTAGGCACTTGGCACCGTTTTTCTAAAACCATAACTGCTAAATGTCCATTGCATGGAAATGAAACGATAAAAAAATTTCTTCATCGTACGGTATCAGTTTACATTAACAGCCACAGTTTGTCTAGTCTTATTTAAAAAAAAATAAAATCGATGACACCACTTGCCCAAAATTACACCAAACCGTCACACGCTATAGATGCATTTCCTTTTCGTGAATTGAATGAGGACTTTCTAAATTCCAAATACGGTAGTTTTGACAAACCCATTTAAGTGTACCTCGTTGTTGAAGATAATTTTATTTGCAAGCAGTAGTCATTCTATTATCTTCTCAGAACCTAGCCAACAAAATCTCGTCTTTTTTGGTGATCGAGCACTTTCAATTCCTGAGTTAATGGAATTTTGTAGCAGTGGTAAAGAAGATCGTGCACAAGAATTTTTCCCAATAAAGAATACCTCATGATCAATTGTTGGGAATGAGAATGTCCAGAATTCTTAATGTCTGTTGATCCTGTTGCGTTGAATTTTTTTATAAACTGAGCACAGCTGATTCATTCGGTAATTAAACGTTTTCCCCATTAACACAGGTTTCTCAGTCGAATTGAATTTCATCATGACACACAGAATTAAATCGGAATATCAGCAGATGTCAACTTTATACAAAACAACAACAACAAAATGGAGACTGATTTAAAACCGGCGCGCTTTTTGAAACACACTTTATAAGCCGATACAGCTCTTTTTGACAAAAAAGTTTTGTTTTATATTTAGGAATTGATTTAAGCAACATACTTCTGTTAATTTCAATATTGCTCATTTGTTTTCACTCGCCATTTTCATTCGTTGAAATTCCAAATTGACGCTAGAATACATTTTTCAGTTCTTCACTAGAATAGTATTCGTTTTTATACGTATTTATAATTATTTTTGAATGTTCAATAAAATCTATTTCTAGTATATATAAAAATAATAAAATTTGTTAGATTTTGATAGTTTTTATTTCTTTAATTTTTAAGCAGCACTTTGTATCGAGTGGTAAAAAATTTGTAATTTGCCAACCCTCACTCTATGACTGTGTCAGAAGTGAAACATTACAGATAACTTGCAAAAATAGTGGTCAACGCCACCTATGTGGATAAAAGAGCCACTAATAGTGAATTATTATATAGAAAACTATGAGGATGTAGTTAGTATTTTGAATTAAATCCACACAATTTAAAACTATTGTTTTGTAATTGTAACTACAGATAACATTATCACAACAACCACGAAATATTTTAGTTTACGTTTTCTATTTAAATTCATTGTATTGTATAGTAAAGAGCTGATTTTATTTATTCTTGAAACAGTAGTATTTTTAACTTTTCTTTAATAACTTTCGTTTATGGTTTTTTTCATCATTTTACTCTAAATCACTTTATGACACTATGTTGATCTATTTATAAAAAAATGGACCATAATAATTAACGTAATACAGATAATAAACAAACTAATTAAAACTAGGTGAAGTAGACATGACCGGAAAGTGTCTGGTGAAAATGATATGAATGCATAACCCGTCGTAGTAAATGCAAAAACTGCATCAGAACAGTTATAAAATTATACCTCTGAAATCCAAACAAAATAAATCCTAAGCACGGCTACTTTCAATAGTAATTATGGTGATTAACAAGACAATTTTCTTATTACATACTGTTACTCTATCTAGATAAAATTATTATAATTATATGGATCAATTTTGCAAAATGTGAAGGATATTTGGCAGACAATCTAACGTTTTACGAGCGAGCATGAGAAAAAAATTAAAGTAAATATCGTTGGTTATAATTCAACATGTGAAATATAGGCAAATGCGAAAGGAACCTGTACAAAAACGTATAATAAAACGAAATTAATACGATTTGTACGTTGTGATTGTGAGGTTCTCGATCATAATGACACGTTCTTTCTTTATGTACGTCGAAGACTATGTGGGGCCCGAAGCTAGTTCCTGGCCACTATATCATACTGGTCCCCACACCCACTTACATAACCGCAATAAAACACACAAAATAAACCCTTTATTAATTAACGTTATTGTCTTATTATTTTGTGATGAAGTAGTTACATTTTGACCGATGATTGGTATTATTTGTCTAAAATATTTGTAAGTTTTAGGATAATCCCACACGCCATACAGTCTAAGTTAACATATTCGTGACATATTTAGTATTACACATGCAATGTGCGGTCAGTGCACTTTTGCAATGGTCAAACGTGATGGCGGGTTCCTCTATTGTCACTACGTATCACTTCGCCGCTGACACACGCACGTTGCAACTATTTGCAAAAAAAACCATATAGTCATCCGTTGTTTTGTTTAATAATAGGGATATGAATTAATTAAGTTTACTTTTGTTGGCTTGCGGTTCGTAGACAATAATTATATAATATTTATATTCGACTCACGTTTTAGGGAATTTCTAATGGTTTCGTTAATAAACGAAAAAATTGAGTAAATCTTAGACTCGAACCGCAAGTGCACATTTGCTTATGTAATCGAATTTTAATTAATGAATCAATCGGCAATAATAACCTTGCTGTTTTTCGCATAGTTCAAAGCCGCACCGTAAAAAATTAAAAATCGTAACACGTATTCGTTCTAATGGCAACGACCACAAATTTTTTTACTCTATTTCAAAATATTAGTCTAAGAGGGTGGGAACAACAAACAATACGTGGGTATCAAATGCGCTGAATTGTGAAACTAACTGCACTTAAGAAACACCCTATGATCCTATGTACCTTCCTGCATTGTATGGGGTAATGTATCGTTCTAAAGCACTTTGGGGACATTTAAAGACATTGTATCTTCTTCCGTCGGATCATTTAATGACAGGCTAGAGATCTGTAACAATATTAGGGAAGTTTACTAGATTTAGTGTTTAGATTTGTTTTTTTCTTTTCTTTATCTTTCATTTCTTTGTGACATCGATACTTAACGTAAACGCATCTGGGTAAACGACAATTGACAATTTTTATTTGCGAATGTCATCAACCTTTTTACAACTCGACGTAGTCATCAATTTAAATAAGCAAAAAAAGTTGTCTAAATTAATATTAAATATATAACAATATTGTTGCGATAAATTTTCTGATTTAGAAGTGGGTAAAACATAAAAATTCTTTTGGCGTTTCTTTACTTAGGAGCGGAAAAAATTTAATTAAAAAAGATTGATTCTCACGATTTTCCGATGTATTTGCAAATATTAATGAAATTAAGCTTTGCGAAAAAATGTTAATTCATTGTCGGTAATAGATGAGTCACTTTTCCTTTTGCATTAACTTTAATTGTCTCTCTGTTAATTACATACTAAAGGCGTTTAGGCATTTTTATTTGACATTTAAGTTAGAGTTTGCATAAAACGTTACTTTCATAAATGGCTTTAGTATAATTGTTATTTATGTAATTACATAAATTAGTCTGTCGAAAACAATTATTCTAAAAATAATAAATTTATGATGCTTTCAAACTTAAATTCAATGAATTAAATTCGGTCTTTCGTTGTAATTATTATAGAGTTTTCTCTATCCACAGTTAATAAATGTGGATCGTGCAAATAAAGTATTGATCACTAAACACGAAACGGCGACATATTTTTGATGTCAAAAAGCTCAAATAACATGCGATCCAACTGTCATTCTATGTTGGCTAAGTGATCTAATGCAATTTAAGGTTGTCGCGTTTGTTCATAGCTGCTTTAGTTTGAATTTTTTATAATGATTAAGCAACTACTCGGTATCGAGTCATATACTAGTATAGCATTAACATTTTAACGACTCTTCTTGATGTTGTACGCAAAAAATATATGCTTTGGACACCCTAGATTTTATTCAGATTACAATCTCAACAAATAAGATTAAGCAGGCTATGTAAAGCTCGTAATTTATGAACCGTATGTACTAATTATATAGTTGTAACATGAAAAAAAGGAAATACGCTTAAAAAATTAGCTTTAATAGATTAAAATCGTTAAAAATTATAGAATGCTAAATCTAACCTAAATTATACTAACGCATACACGGCAGAAAGTGGAACAAAACGTGGCCAAAAAAGGCGTACAGTAAAAAATCAAAAACAAATGTATTTGAAATTAAAAAAAATACTATATGCTACTTAGGGTTTTTAGTTTAAGGATATAAGTAAAAACTTTACCACAAAACATATTTGCTACAAACTAACAAGACACAAAGATGTTTTTTGTAAATATTTATACTTCAAAAAATAACATAAACTGTGTAGTATGTTCATAGTCAGTAATATTTTTAGAAATGATTCTCCAAGGATTTGTAAATACGATCAATAGAATACAAATTTTTAATTTGTGTAAAGCTAATTTGTTAAAAGTCAAAATTTATTGATTGAATCGCAAAACCAAATAATGCTTTCCTTGTACAAACTCTTAGGCTTTATCTAAGCAGTTTTAAAGCTATTTTTATTATATTTAGTAAAATTTCTCATAATTATAATAATCTAAAATACTTTATCAAAACATCCTAAGCGAATCTTATTGTTAATTTTGGTTATCTCTATAGACATGACATGAAGCGCGCGCGGAGTGCGAACGTGTTTATGTGTGCTCTGAAAGTAGTGATTAAATTAAGTTAAATTAATAATAATTAATAAATAATTAATTAAGTAAAGCTTTAAAGGGTATTACTATAAAAATGTCTAAAGCAGCAACTTGTGCAAAATATAATGCTGACTTAGTTAAAAGTGATAAAATTGTTTGTTGTGCAGGGGTTTGTGATAGGATGTATCACTACAAATGTGGTAACATTACTACCGACGAATACGGTCTATTGATGGCTAAACGTAATTTTGGTTGGTTTAGTGAACACTGTGTAGATAGAAAAAGTTACATGGCAATTATTTTGGATGGTACGAAAGCATTAAAACAACTGAAGGATGGTGTTCATAAGCAGAATGAAAAGATTGATAATGTTCATCAACAAATCATAATGAATCAAGATAAATTAAAAAATGTTATAACGGAAATAATTGAAGAACGATCACAACCAACGTATGCGGATAAATTAAAATTAAAAAAACATGAACCAGCTTTAATAATAAAACCTAAAAATGTAGAACAGAAAAGGGTGGATACCAAGAATGACATTAAGAAATGTATTAATCCTACGGATATAAATATAACCGGAATACGACCGGTAAGTAATAGTGGTATACTTATAGAATGTAAAAATAAGGATGATGTATGTAAATTAAAAGAGAAAGCGGAAAATAGGTAGTAAAATGGGAGAATCCTACGAAATACAATTACCAAAGAAAAAGTTGCCAAAAATAAAAATAGTTGGATTGTCTCAAATTTGTTATTGGAAATAATCGAGGAAAAAATCAAAATGCAGAACAATCATCTAAATTCAGAGAAATCGTCTTTATAGATTGTACACAAAAAAGAAGGTAGAAATCGGAAAAGTTACATAGCTTATGCGGAAGTAAATGCATACACGTATCGGGCTAATAAAAGAAGAAAAGTAGGTTGGGATAGATGCATAGTCTATGATGCTATTGCAATCAGAAGATTAATGGATTTAACCATAAAGCTTCGGAATGTAAAGCACAAAAAGCCTGTCCAAAATGTGCTGGCTCACATGGGTTGCAAGAATGTACTGTTGATGGAGAAGAAATTTTCGAATTGTATTCAAATGGCGGAAAAATTAAAAATGAAATTGGACATTAACCATCCTGTCTGGAGTCAAGAATGTGCTGTATTTAAACGAAAAATGGAAAGAAAGAAGATTGGTTTTTTAGAATAAGTAAACAAGGTGCAAACATATTATATTTAAATGCATAAAGTATGTTAAAACATTTCCAAGAACTATAAATCTTAATTCAAGATACCAAACCAAATTTGTTATTATTAAGTGAAACTGAACTGAAAACATACAAAACTGTGAAATTAATTTTTCAGAATATGTATTAATTTGGTGTAATTCACAAACGAGAAGAATTGGAGGGGTTGTAATAGTTATATTATAAGTAATAGAATCCTATATACTGTAATCTCTAATTAGACATTAGACAATAATTATTGGTTAATATGTATCAAAAGAATAGGAGGATTCCAAATAGGTTACTATACAATGCGGTATCACTCACCAAGTGCAAGTGATGCTATTTTTATAGGACATTTTGAAAAGTGGTGTGAAGATACAATTCCGGATAACAGTCGACATATAATTATAGGGGATTTTTAATATAGATGTATCCAAGCAAAGTTTTTATGGGTCGAAATTAATACAAGTAGCCTAGGGATAAAACAAATTGTTGACGAATTTACGCGTACAACAAAAAATAGCCGTACAATAGTTGACCTAGTAATTACAAACGTAGATGAATTAAGATCTGTTGTATTAAATAAACCAAAAATAACTGATCATGATATAATAGAAATAAATTTAGGTACATTGCATAAAAAACTGAATTCCAAAATAAAAACAATAAATTGCTATAAAAAATATTCACAACAAAACCTACTTAATCTACTGAGCCATCACAATTGGAATATGCAATATCGAAAGATGGATCAAACAGCAAATGACATAGTTTAAACGCTTTGTTATGCAGTAAATCACCTAATTATAAAGAAAACTATAAAAACACGAACAAGTAACACCTGATTTACCATGGACTTACGTAATCTCCAAAACGAAAAGGACAGACTTTTTAAAATTGCTTAATTAACGGGAAATGAAAATGACTGGATGCTTTACAAAAACACAAAATAGTTATTTGTATCACTAGTCCGGAAAGTACTATTTTGCGAGTATGAGCATATTTTCCGGCCGATTATGTTGCTTGTAAAATACGTCAAAACGGACGGAGGTACAAAAAATAATTTTAGTAACAAAATTAAGATAAGCAAAAATAAATATTACGTAAATAAAAAAAATAAATAAAATAGCGAACAACCTCAAAATGTGTGGAAAATCATTAAACATTTAATCAATAAACAAAAGAATGAACCAAAAAGTATAACATTTGACGAAGTAGAAATTAGTAACTTAAAGGAAATATTAACACGTTGACTGCCATGTGCAGCGTCCACGATGCACAGTGGTTTTACTTATCACGCCGTGTGAATCACTGTTGTTTCGCACGTAGGTTTTCGTTCTAAGCAGTGTAGCTCAGGCTTGATTCACGCTAGAATACAATTCTTTTGGGGAATAAATGTATGTGGCCTGGTGAACAAATTCATGTGTCTAGCCCGAATGTTTTTTCACCATGGAGCATTTCAAGTGACATATTTTAGTATGATGTATGTAATTCACATTTAATATTTCTGGTGTGCAATATTTAGACTCTCATTGTTTAAAAGTAGTAAATTGATTTAAAATATTTTAATAGATAATTATTTCAGTGTAATACATATGAGTTTTTTGATACATTTGATACATTTTGATACAATGTAATACATTTAAATACAATCTAAAAAATGAGAGAAACCAAAAACATGTCAAATAAACTGTGAAACTAGAATAAAACGTTTTTATATTATAACGCATAAAACAAGATTCAACTTGATCGTCTGTGAATCAAGTACGCATCAGGCGGCTTGTTTGCGAAATAATGTGTTCTAGGGCCGTGCGGTGCATAGGTGATTCACACCTAAAAATATTACTTCCTGAAGATAGAAAAAACTGAAAAAAAATGCATACATATAATTAGACATTTCTCAACAAATATAGCAAAAAAAATAATGCGGCCTGTGAGAACCCCAAAAATTTAACATTGCGGCAGTCAACGTGTTAACTAAGTTTAACGAATATTTTCTAAGCAGCATTAAGCACATAAATAATAGCATAAACCAACCCCCACAAAACTTTAAAAAAGCTCCAATAATAAAAACAATCCTTAATTTCAAATTTAAGCAAGTTAATTTATCAGATCTGAAGAAAATCTTAAGTAATATTAAGCGAAAAAGAGAAACATTTCACATTACAAAACTAGTTATCACAAATGCATTGCCAGAAATTGATAATGCAATGGTAGACCTAATAAACAAATCTTTAATAAGTGAAAAATTTTCTAATTGTTGAAAGCAATCAAAAATCCTACTAACGCCTAAAATTAAAAATACATAAAGATGCGAAGAATTTCGATCTGTCACTATATTACCAGTGTACGAACAAACACTAGAATCAGTTGTTAAGAAACAATTACAGTGCTTTCTGGAACAAAGTAATATAATCAGTGAAAATCAATCATGTTTTCGAAGTAAACACTCGTGTGAAACAGCATTAAATCTCGTGCTGACAAAATGTAAAACCGAAATCGACGTGGGTAATAGTGTAGTAGCAGTGTTTTTAGACTATAAAAGAGCCTTTGACACTATCGACAGAGAAGAACTTATAAATAAACTTTACCAATATGGAATAAGAAGCACCGAACTTCAGTGATTCAAAACTTACTTGGAATCTCGTACTCACACCACTACGTACCAAAATTACAAATCTATTCTAATTCAGAATAATTTAGGTGTACCTCAAGGATCAGTCTTAGGGCCATTGCTTTTCTTAATTTATATTAATGATTTAGAACTTAATCTTAAGTGCTGTAATATTAATTTGTTTGCAGACGATTCCCTTGTATCAATTACTAATAAAAATGTACATTCAGCTATTATATGTAAAGCTAAACTCAGAATTAGAAATTATTGCTAATTGGTTACAATCAAACAAATTAAAATTAAATGTGCTAAAAAGTAAGACAATTGTACTATCGAATAATAATGTCGAAACAACAAAAATAAAAATTGAAAATATAGAATTAGAACAGGTTGAGCAAATTAAATATTTAGGAGTAGTTATAGATCTGAATCTAAATTTTAGAAGCCATGTGAATTGTGTAATAAAAAAAGTAGCAAATAAGATTAGCCTGTTAGGAAGGACATCTAATAAATTGACGATTAATGCCAGAATTACTGTTTATAAAACAATTATTGGACCTTATTTTGATTTTGCAGTAGTATATTTTTAATGTATTACGGAGTCGACTTAAAACGGTTACAAAAACAACAAAATAAGACTATGAGGATTATATTACATTGTTTAAAATATAACAAAATCACAGTAATGTTAGATTGTTTACAATGGTTAAGTGTGAAACAGCGGATATATTTCAATTCATTAATGTTGGTATACAAAATAATTAATGATTTGCTTCTAAACTACATGTCAAAATTAGTGATACGTAACTGTGATATACATTCACATAAGACGAGAAGTCGATATGTCTTCAGATTGCCAACATTTTCAAAATCAAAGTCACAAAATTATCTTCTGTACAAAGGTCTGATATAATGATTTACCAGATGAAATTAAGCACGAGCAAAATATTTATAAATTTAAAAGGGGTCTGGGTGATTACGTTAAGAATAATTTTTAAGCAAAAATTACTATTAATAGAAATATGTTACGATTTATGTTAAATTAGTATATCTTTACTAAATCAATTCTTACTAGACTACCTACTGTAGACAATATATTCATAGTTTGGTGTAGTGTTAACATGTTATGGAATTATAAAGTGATTTTGGATATACTATTCATCCCCAGTGTTTTTCAGTAAAAAGAAAATAAAAATTAATGTGACAGACAATATAGTATTGACATTTTAGACTACTTTTAGCCTTTTAAAGTTTCACTAATATTTGGTATTTTTCTTTTTATTTGTTGTTGATAAAGTCTCATCTACTAAAAAACCAAAGTAACAATACTATTTTAATTTTTTTTTTACTAGCATAGTATCATTTTACTAATTTACATACACTAAATGTAATAAATTTTGAAAATTATTGCAATGTGTAACCCAACGCTTCTAACACCTAAGTATTCTAAACCCAAATCAATCTCAATTTTGTATACTAAAATTACAAGACAAAAACATAGTGTCCTATTAAGTAGTGTTTTTGGACTACTAACAATTATGTATAGTTCAGATATGCTTTGTTAAAGGAGCGATTAGCTCGACAACACTTTCAGAAACACGATAACGCTATAGTATATACAACCATTAAAATAAAAAAATCTTAAGGAAATTCAAGTACTTAAATTAATCTTCTAAAAAATAAGAAATTTATCCTATCAGAAAACCTAAAAAAATTATTCAAGTCTTTCCAGGTTCTAACCAAGAACGTTGCATGTTGATGAATTGCTTGTATACTTGATTGTTTGAAAACTGAATAAATTAGTAGACAAAAGGGCATTTGCTGTCTTAATAAAAACAAAATTATCCATGTATTTAGTATATAATTAATTAATTATTAACAAGTGTATATTCTGTGACCGTTTGCTATTCGGCACAAAAGTATTTCATTGCCATTTTAAAATCTATTGTATGATAATTTATTCTTGAAATAGTATTTATGAATCTTTTACGATTCTACGCATACGTGGGATCAACACAAAGTATTGCCTTTGCTGTTTTATAATTACTCAAGTTTTGGCGTTCGAATTAAAATAAAACAAGAAGCGTTTTAAAAGACGTATCTTTGCATCATCACGAGATGTTCTTTATGCATCATTTGCGTATAGAAATGGGAAAAGAACAGCGTGCGTGAAAGGTATATGTGAGAGATGTTTACAATAACAGCATAGAAATACAGATTAGGAAATAAAAAAAAGTATAGAATGTACTTACATTGTGTAATTTATAGTACAGTCCACAAGCGTTACAAACGGGTTCTCCGTTCTGGTTGCGCCTCCAAAGGGTTGTAGTGGTCGTTTTGCAGTTAGCACAACTCGTACCCGCCCTTCTCGCCGCACTTTGTAGGCTCTGAAATATAAACAGTCCATCAACATCAAATCATTCTACACTAAAACACGCGATTCTAAACGGAATGTACTTCTGTACTCATGTCACCAACGTAAACCCATTGTCAGATTTAATTGGATAGCGATCTCGGTCGGATAAGAGATGCAGCAGCCGTAGTGGCGTCAGTTGCTTGCTCTTTCTTTATTAAACTTAACTACATTTGCAGACTATCGTGCAAGGGATTTTCATCTTTAAATTCATTTATTTTCCTCTAATCGCAAAGTAACCTTTGATTGATTACAAGATAAACGCATTCGAACTTTTAGAAGAAAATTTAGACGAGAAACGTCAGTCGCAACGAGCAGAATTTAAAGATACAATGGTAATAATAGGTAAGTGGGGTATTATGGAATGTCATAGACATGTAGATTTATTCGTTAGAGACAGAACACTTTATATCGGTCCACTGACTTCGCAACGCAATAAAATGGTTGCCGCTCTTTATAAACAATCTCCTACACTACAAGGATTGAAAAAACTTTAGAATATGTCAAAAAGCTTTTACAGCGACAATAGATTTTTTTCTCAAATGTCAGATCGAACAAACGTGTGTCCATTCACGAGAATCATTCTAGTTAAGTGGTTTATTGTCGCAGTGGATGATATTCGGATTCCATACCTGCGTTCCGATGTTAAGCTTTCTTTCCCTTTTTATTCGCCGATCATACATTCGTCGTCTTTATTTTTTTGATCAATAACAAAAACGTGATGTAAAATTTCTTACAAATTTATCTCGTCATTTTCGAATATCAATCAGGATTAATGTCAAAGTCGACCAATACTTTTTGTTACTTATGAAGATTATAAGTCTTTGTTTAGGAGTTTATATAAAATTATACGTCAACTTTAAAAATTAAAAAAATGTACTTAGAAAGCTAATTTGAACTTTGTCAGAGGCAAATTTTTCGCCCAACGATTAGTATAAAACGAACGTCAGCTTAAGAGATTTTAAATGTCTTGACAAGTTGAAAGAAAAAGCAACGGTTTTTGACTCGCAGGTATTTTTATTTACGTATGAAAAATTCACATTTAAAAACATAATTTGATTGTAATTGAATACAATGCAAAAAAAAGGTACGAATTATTGTTTTAAATGTATTATAGTATTCCGGAAAGTTAAGTTGATGAGAAATTAACAAAGGTTAATGTTATCTTTATGGCATCTTATTTCATGAGATTCCATCTTTAGATTTATTACCGTGACTGCTATCGTATTATAAAATTATTCTTTGCAACTTTTGTCAAGTGATTGTTAAATGTTTAAATCAACAGGTAATGAACGTTTCTATAGACTTAATTGCGTAATTTTGTTGAAAAATACTTGTTAACATTTGACAAATTATAAACTGTTACAACGAATCTTAATTGAAAAATTCGACTTATCAATTACACGTACCTACTTTTTATTGTGTACAATAAACTTTTTTTTTTTAATTTAAAACTAATATAGAGAAATTGCAAAACAGAAATTTCAACCGTTTTCATTAAACTTTTGGCATTGGGGTAATGTTTAAATGGAACCGAAAACAATCTAATCAGAACCGCAGCATCAAAATTAAGATCGTTTCTATTAAAGTTCTATCGTTAAAGACACACCAAATTTGGTTTAGGAAAAAAAGTGCTTTTAATTTTTATTGTTTTATTCTCTAAAAGCTGTATTTTCTATTTAAACAATTTTATTTTAATAATCCTAATACAACTTTTCAGTGAATATTGTGAAATTTTTGGCATTACTTTAAAACCAAAATAATTTATTTCTCATTTCTATTTATAATATGAATTTAAATAGTCGTTAAAGTTTTTACATTTCTAATGTTATTTGTTATAATTTAAACTCAATAATAATTATTGACATCGAGAATAATAATTTTTATAATATAATTTATTGGTTCCATCTAGCGTTGAAAATATTTATCGCAAAAGTGAAAACGATGTGAATAGTTAGAGCATATAAGCAGGGGGCGCTCTAATAGGTTCCCTTGATTAGAGCGACAAAATTTAAAAGACGGCAAAATTTGCAAATTAAAAAATTCGTATTTGTAAAACATAAATTAATATAGTTAGAATTCAGTTTTCCACGGGTTGCATTATTAATACTATTTTTCGTCAGACACAGTGGAAATCTTCTGGACTCTAAAGATATTAGTATTAAAAAATTTAAATTATTTTACAAATTCTTATTTTATGCTATCCGCTTGTGTCTTTTATTTTTCGTCATTGTGTTTATAAAATAACCAATTTGTGTAGTTTTTCGTTATAAAGGAACTAAGTAAAGCGCCCGCCAAAAGTGTCAAGTGTGTACACAATGTCACTGTAGATGCCCAGAAGCAGAGACGGCATAAAACGTACAAAAGTAAACAATGATTCTCGAACCTAACTTTTTAAATAAAAACATGGCTACACGAGCTGCTGCTAAACAATGTAATGTGTCGAGAACTATACTCCAAAACTATTTGAAGAAGAAACAAAGTGATCAGCCTTTTGTTTACAAAAATACCTCTGATAACATGAACGTTTTTTCCATAAAACTAAAAGAGATGATGTGTAATTATTTAATTACTTGAAGTAAGTTTCTGTATGCTGTTTTTACAAAATTTGCTTATAAATTTCCAAAGGTTAACAACATTACTTGTTCAGCTTCTTGGGACAGGCAATGCCAGGCTGGAAAAACATGGTATTATAGATCAAGCGAGTTACAAGCTTTAATAAACACACCGTTTCTTCCTTTTTTAATAAATATAAAAAATTATCAAATAGTATCATTTTGACCCTGAAAGTGTATACATTGTTAATAAGAGTGCCATCTCTCGAGTGCATACATCTTCCAAAGTTATAGCTGTTAAGGTTACAAAACAAGTGAAAAGCTATGACCTCTGGCAAAAGAGGCGTAAACACTACCATTATTAGTTGTATCAATGCTATAGGCAATACCATACCTCCAGCTATGATTTCTGCACGAGTTTATTTTAATGAACATACGTTTAAGGGTGCAAGAATATTGGGAATGGCACATCTAAACGGCTGGTCAGATTCAGAAAAGTTTTTTTAATTTTTGAAGCACTTTATTAAACACGCAAAATCTTCTGAAGAAGAAGTTTTATTGTTAATAAATAATCATAAAAGTCACATTTCCATTCAAGCAATAGACTTAGCGAAGAACTATGGGTTGTTTATGTTTACATTTTTGCCTCACACAAGTCATAAAATCGATAGAGACATTTTTGGACCGTTTAAAAATTTTACAATGTAGCAGCTACTGAGTGCCTGCAGCCACGTCCTAGAAAGCCACTAACAATTTATGATGTAGCTGAAATAGTTGGACAGACCTATCCAAGGGCATCTGGAATTTGGCCAGTGAATGAACATGCCTTGGCAATGACGAATATTTATCTTCAAGCGTTACAGATCGAGTTCCAACCAATGATTCTCTGCAAGATATAAATAATATAACAGAAACATTTAGAAATTTGTCGAAAAACAGAGTACAAGATTGTTTAAGCACTTCAGTCAGTTTATCAAATTTAATCGTTTTTCACTCTCTTGAATTCATACGTTGATTTCCCAAAGCTGGTACAACGCTTGCATCTGATAGAGGTAAATGTAAAGTTAAAAGATTTAAGGGTATTAAAAGTAACATCATAAAAAGAAGAAATTGAAAAAAAACATGAGAAGACTTGGCAGTAAAAGAGAAAGAAATCAGAATGTAACTAAAAACATAGTAGAAGAAAGCTACACATCATCATCAGATGAAGAAATTGAAGGATTAAAAGGGTCTAATTCTGATGATGTTGATTGATTGTGAACACCGATGAAGAAAATGATGCAAATAATGTTAATAAAAAAATAAAAATTTTAACTGACCAAATTAAACGGAAAGAATAAAACAATTTATTATATTGCATAGGTAGTTCACGGTGAGAAAAAAGAGTTTACAGTCAAATATTTAAAAAAAAGTTAGAGGTGCAGCCAATAAATTTGTGCTTGAAAATGAGAAAACATATGAAGTTTTAGAAAAAAAACTTTATTGTTAAGTTACCCAACCCTACAATGTGGGAGGCTCAGCAAGCCAAGCATTGCAGTTGAGCTTTTAAAGTTTTTTAAAATAAAGTTTCTTTGATATTTTTTGTAGTATAGCCCAAAGCACAATCTTATAAAAATTACTTCCTAGTGTCCCAATCTTAATTCAAATCATGTTAAAAGATTGTTTGCATAATATTTTCAAAAACTGTCCAAAGTACAATACTTTCCCCTAATTAAGTATTTGTTTTTATTAAAAGTTAACAACATATGTTGATAAGGCTGAAACCTGTAATGACGAAATTCAAGTGTTTTTGAAATATATGTGAAAAATACATAATTTCATTATAATATAATTATTTTAAAATAAAACAATTATTGTTTCCAGCAATTGTAAGATTTAAGCAAATTTATTATGTTTTTTAGTAATAATCAATCTGACAGATGACGTAAAAAATAAATAATTACTATTAGTGCCAACTTTTAGTTATGAAATTCTACTACACTTTACCGTCCTAAGTTGGAAAAATAAATGTTGCATCCGATTATACTGCCTGTAAACTACATCAAAACGGACGAAAAAATCCAATTGTATAATTAGAATTCTAACCAAAAAAACTAGAAAACGTTAAAAAATGCATAAAGATTTGTATCCAACTTAAAAGCTTTTTTATCGGAATCTTATCTTAAATAAAATACTCAACCAATTAACTTATCTGATTTTGCAATACTTGTTGACGTACGATATTGATTTATACAAATGTAAAACGTACATGGTTTACAAAAATAGTTTTCCACGTTTCGCAGGAAACGATGCTTAAAATCTTTTTCGTCTTTGTGAAAACGTTAGCAATTTTAGTTAGAACATTGACACGATCTTATTTTAATAATTTCTTATTGTTTACTCAAACTTAAAGTAATAACTCATGTTTTTATAAAGTAACTCGTTTCAAGAATTTCATGGATTAAACTGTTGTCATACAAAAATCTAGGACAAATGATTACTAAAAGATTTGATGATTGTCAATTAAATCTTGATTAAATAACTACAAACACACTCACATTAAATAAAAACTTTCTAAGGTTGAGTGGTTGGGCGCATAGTGTTAACACCATACAGATGATATGTGGAAAATTATGAAGATGTTTACTTAGACATTACTAAGACATGAATAGGGTAATATCTAGAAAATATTAAAATTAATTGAGAATCTTTTTCGAGTAAGATTTATCAGTTGTGATAGTTTCGCTTAGCTAAAATTCGTATCACAAAAAATTTTACACATTAGTAAAACTGCATAAAAATTACGTATAACCAAAAAAGCCTGACTAATCTAATAAGATTGTCCTGTTTGTTTACCTAACGCAACTTTTTCAAATTATTAAACATTAGAAGTTGTGCTAAAGAATCAATTGAAGAAGTGGAAAATAGACTTTTTTAAAATTGCATTGTGCAGTTTATTACGCACTGAGTCGTACATAAAAAGAAAATTTAACGAGACAAATAACCTAAAAAAAGTATACCTTAAACTAGATAGAAGTGCTCGTAAATGTTAAGGAATTATATCGAGATAATTAAAAGTTTTGTTTTTAAGATATAAAAATTTAGAACGCGAGTGTTTTATTGTTATAAAATATTACATTTGTGTTAAATTGTCATAGTCAAAGCAATACATTTCACTGTTAAAGTCTGCAGCTTGCACAAGCAATTATTTAAAAAGAGCATAAATGTCAAACTGCCCATACTTAAAAGTGATCATTGCAAACTTTAAAAGAATTTTATAACGCCGCAATAAACTGCTTGAAATAACAATCTTATATTGGGTTAATATTTATACTAAAAGATAAATTAAAACTAATTTTAAAACACAAGTAACGTTAAATACATTTAAATACCAGCTACTGATACGTTTTGAAACTGGAGTAGAAAATTGATTAAACCGATTAAAGATAATAAATCGCAACGTTAGTTAATAACCATAATAATAATAATGATGTATAGTAATAATTGAAGATAAATACAGTGACCGCAAGTTATCTCTACATTAGAAGATGAGTATGTAGTAGAGAAAGAGCGCACGTGGCGACATATGCTGCGGAAGTAGTTACATTTATAATTCCTTCACATGCGGACAGGTGAAATTCAACCCCTCTCTATTTCTTAGGGTCAAATCCCCTCACCTGTCTTAAATCGTAAATCAAATTTCAAATAGGTAGGCGTTTACTTATTAAATATCGATATAGTTTGAACCAACATCTCTACAAATTTCAAATTAACTTTTGAGTTTTGCTTCTATGAAATTGTGAATCTAATAAATATGCTCTATAATTATACACCGCCTTTTAGAAAGTGAGACTTTTTGTAATAAAATTGACCGGAGTTTATATTATGAACGATGTATCAAAGCTCGTAAATAAATAAAAATAAAACGAGAGACCTATTTATTACAGGTTATGCTTTTATGGGAAAATGAACGATGGGAATTCAATTTAAAGAGGGATTTATGCGAAACATGTTTCTTAACGGGCTATCGATTAACCACGACGACTGATTTGGTTTTTTAATCAAAATCGAGATACGCCATTAATTAAAAATCTATACAGGGCGTTCTTTAAAAATGTTGCTCGTATTGTGTCGACCCAGCACTAATCCTGTACGTGTTTTATTGTTGTTATAACAGTTAGTAGAAATAAAAAAAAATTAAAAATAACTTTTTCATTAAAGAATTTATTCCAAATTGACTGTTAAATACGTTACATCTTAAGCTTCAAACATATTATGCCCGTTAAGTGCATTTATTGACGTTTTTGCGATGTCAAGTCGTTACGGCGTTAAGTTTATTTGGCTCGTTTTAGTTTCCCAGATTCTTTAATTTATTAATCGATACTTCTTGGTTAAAGGTATTTTTATTGATTATTTGCATTGGGTATGTTTCCTAAAAATAGTAAGTATTCGTTGCCAAATGTTTTTGCAAACACTAAACATATTTCTCAATAAAAGTTGCGTAAGCATTAGTACACATTCTATAAACGCGTGTGTCAAGAAATAATAAACAAGAATTGAGTTGTAACACTTCAAATAAAATGAACACCATGCAGCTTTATTAAATTTGCATTTCAAATAGGGGTGGTGTTCATTCTTTAAATTCTCAAACAGCCATCGACACTGATATCCTTAATTTTATAATTTACAAAATTGACTAATTGGTACACTTTGATACACGAAAAAGTCCTTATCTGCGTTATTTTAATTATATGCAATAGATTACAATTTTTAAAATATTGCAGTTCTTTCATGTTTTGAAAAAAAAGGAGATAATTTAAAAGAAACAACAATTTTAATATATTTACAATTATTAGTAAGAAAACTTTAAACATTGTCTAAAAATACAGTAATTTACACTGGCTTTTGTTTAAAAAAACGAATAAAATTTGATTCAACAAATCTGTAGTTTTTATAAGTAAAAAACAGATTTTCGCAAAACCGTTTTCATACTACATTGTATGTTTAACTGTAATTAATCAAATACTGTAAAATTAAATTGTAATCAATCATATTTGACCTTAGCGCGTACTACTCATTCTTAATTAGTTTCCTTATCACTTAAATTAGCTTTTTTTTTGTTTAAATATAAGATTAATTTTCAATAGGGCGTTACGACCAACCGTATCATTGTAAAGGCAATTTGGTAACGTCCATGAAGAGAGATCACAGTGGCTTATACAAATAATCATAAATATAGCACACTCATCCTCAACAAGTTTCAATAACCCAACCATCTTGTTAACTTGTTAAAGAAACAACTAATCAGTAAATGGACACGATTCGAGATGTTTTGCAAGTCATAGTTAAATCCGAACGCTATTGTATTGAAGTACGCTTATCGTAGTAAATACGATTTCCGAAAAAGGCTTTCAATATTTATATAGAATAACGACGTTGTAAATAAAAGCTTGTTGTATTTTGAATGGAAGATATGTGTCGTTTCAACGTTTAGCTAGGGCTGGTCTATAAAGTAGCCGTGTAAGACAAGGCATAACAAGTGTCCAAACTGATTGACACGTGAGTTGTTGATTGACGGGGAGATGGATGCGATCGATCCCAATCTGTGTAGATCACGTCGATAAAGGCCAAGTTTTTGTGCTCGTCGGTAGCTCTCTTCTTCTTAGTTCGGTTGTAACAAAACTTTTTTCGAGTTACCATTTTGTTTCTTTTAGTCGTATGTAGAATGTTAATTACAAATAAGATGGATATCGAAAATTTGTTTATTGCGCAAATCATGCATTAAACATGCAGGTAGTTATACGTTAACTATGTTAAAACAAACTCGCTACACCATTTTTATACAAATTTCGGCCGCAAATTGTCCGAGAAAATTTTAAATAATAAGCGGTTCGTCGCACATTCCATCATTAAAGTCGCCAGTTGCACTTTATGAAATACTTTATATCTCAATGAAAAAACAGATTAAAAACAGTTTAAATGTAATTTTTTAAATTATTTTAAACTAAAAACATACGTACTTAGTCTTCTTGAAACTATTTAAAAACTTGTAACGTTAAATATTGTAATTGTACATTTTTTTTAGTTTATTTTAGTTATTTAAATTATTTCTTATATTCGTAGCGCTATATAAAAACCTTGATATATTTCAATCATATCTGTAATTTGTGATTTGTTTGTCAAAAAAATATTGGACGTAAGGAAATTGAGAGCAGAAAATAACCAAAAAATCAAAAATTTTCTAAAACTCAACCAATCTGTTGTTGTTTTGTAAATTAATCTTTTTCAATAAAAAAATCTTATAGATTTAGAACCAATAAATTTTTAAACAACAAAATTATGTATGTATTTCATCGCAATTTAATAAAAAAAAGTTAAACTGTGGATATTAGCTTTATTGTCTGCGTAAAACGTAAAAACTTAGACTTTGGATTTTGGTTAATTAAAGATGTATTCAAAAATGTGTAAATGTCAACGAGATCGAAGGCTTCCACAGTTAAAACTAACATTAAAATTAACTACAGCTAATTATAAAACATAATTTTAATGTGTTGTATCTGTTGTTACTATGTGTGTAAGTAATAAATTATTACAGAAAGCTTATAAATATTTTTGATTAACTTAGCATATTTTAAATAAATCCATAACTGTTTATTTTTGGTTTGAAAGTTAATAATCACAAAGCGATTATAAACAAATGTTGCGATATTCAAGATTGTGTCGGAGCAATAATACCAAAAAAGAATGAGAGTATAAGTTTTGTTTTATTTGTTTTTTGGCCGTTTAAATTTTAAATCGCTAACGCTTTATCTTGTCATGTTCAGGGTGGTATCTAAAGGTGCAGACGACACCGGTGGCACTTAATAGCGAGTAGGGCTATTCTGGTTTTTGTCTTGGTCTGAATTATTCGTGTCCAGTGTGTTTGGCCGAATGTAAACTCCCAGAATTCGAGGTTAGTTAACATACGGCTGTCAGTGAGCCACCAAACTCGCATATTTACTAACTCTACCTTACTTTTAGCATTTTTACAATGCCACGATTTTATATTCCTTACAAAAACTTACTGGTTTCTTTTTTAGTAAACACGCTTAAATCTTGTTTCGACTCAATTATTTTTCATCTTTTATTGTCTGGCCGTAATCAAGCCATGCTGGATCCAATTAAGTTCTTCTAGTTTTGTGTCCTCGACTTTTACAAGTTTCTAAAATTTTTGGCATTCTCATTAAATTTCGGCGCGGGATTAAATTACCCTTAATCAGGAAAGATCAAAAGGTCAAGTTTAAAAAAAAATTTGCACACATTATTAATCAAGCTCTCATAAATTTATAATGTTAAGATGATTACGTAAATGCATTGTCTGTAAAACCTTTGTATAAAGTATCGTTGGCACATTCTTCCACTTTGTTCCATATATTTTTTAGACTGTAATAATTTATGCCTTTATTATCCTATTGTTTATCTATTTTGTAAATTACCATCTTAATTGTGAAACAAGATTGCGTTTTTTCTTCTGAAATTTACAGTTAATTATTTTCGATTCAATTAAGTAATTTACGACCTTGCACCTTTTAAGTGTGGTAGGGAGGTATTATCGACAATAGTGTTTTCTTTTTCCATTGTACCAATCACTTGAAATGACCAACAAAAGATTTTATTCTGTTGTAACCCCTACTTGTTATTAGCATTGTTTTCTAAACCCGTCTAATTAGGCTAAACAAATGTGCAAGTAAAGTACGGTATAGAAAACAACAACAACGACCGGTGTTCTCTGCCCGGACTACCACATTCCACACGTACACTCAAGAACATCAGGTATTTATTACACGCGAAATATTTCGCTTTTACAAAATTGAGAATTTAATTTAACATTTCGATTATGAACGGATATGTTGCTCGATACTACGACAAAATCAAAATATAATTACACCAAAGTACAATTTGTACTACACGTACGCTTCATAAATGGGTTAACGAAATATAAAAGTGGTAAAAGAATCGATCGATCGATCACTGTCAATATTATTAATAATCAAAGTCAAACGCCCGAGTAAAAAAATCGAACTTAAATACTTCTATAAACTGGTCGAACAAGTGGCTTCAAACATTCGGATCATTGATACCAATTACCGTAGCATTGTATTGCTAATTTTTACTTTCATATTTTGTAATTTCCACAAACATTCTTCTTAGTTTATTCGTTGCGTACGCACACCTTCCACACAACGCAACGCCGTTTGATAATTTATGCAAATAGTAATTTATTTATGATGTTTTGAATGGTCATATAATAAGAAGAATAAGCGCAGCTGGTATTCCGACCACCACAGGTGACAATTTATAATTTTATAAAAGCTGCAACTGCACGAACAACAGGACTTCTTTATAAAGTTATTAATGTTTGATAGCATTATTTACGCTTTATTAATGCTTTTCTTGTTACCAAAGTGAAAAAAAAACCTGACGGCAGTGGCCGGGAGAAGAAAAAAAACTATAAATCAATCTAAAAGAAAATTATCACGTTGTGTTATAAACGATTTAGAAATATTGCTTATAAATATTCCTTTAAATGACACTTTTGAAACTGTCGTCTTAATTATCTTGTTTGGTTTTACAATTCCAAGCCGTTTGGGTGTTTCTCACAGTCATCGATTGGCGAAATTGTTTGAGATTTTAAAAGGACATTTATAAAATACTTCAAACAACCACTATAAATTCCAATATTGCAGGATGGTTTTGGGTTAGTATTCAACATAACATTTTAAAAAAATTAAGAGTTGAATTTGACCGCTAGATGGCTCGACGTATATTTTCAGAAGCTTAATGTCTCCTACACCACCAATTTAATGTAATTGTACGGAACAAGTTTGGTTGAGTTACAATGAAATATGTTAAGTAATAACACGGATAAATACAACAAAAGTTGTGATACAAGCTTAGATTTAATCTATTTTGTTTAGAGGCCGTCCTAAATAATTTGAAAACGTTTGTGTTTAAATTACAATACGAAATCAATACTTTAATTAGTTTTATACGTTTGAATAATGTAAATTTGACATCAGCATTGCTTTATATTGATGTTGATGTTTATTAAACATCAGTACGAAAATGACTATGATAAAAAAAGTTTGAATGTGCAACAATACAGCCAATGAATAATTTCAAATTGAGTATTTCTCTAAAAAAAATACGAACAATTTGAACAAAAGTTTAAGAAGGATTTGATATTCGTATAAGACACCGATGCAAAGACAGCAGACAATAAACAGTAGAGGAAATGTCCAAAGTTACCTGAAGAACCAATAAAAAAGCAATACCTTAGAGCAACCTTTATACTTAAAAATCCTAGAATTACTTTAAGTACAAATAATTTCAGTCATCAACGTAATAACACAATTTATAATACCTAATATAACTTATTTATTACGTAATAATTTTCTGTAGTACATTACATACAAAACATACATACAAAAACTTCAAAAGATAAGTTATAATACTAACGAAATCAAAAAATAAAATGTAAGTTTGAAATTCTTTCTAAACCAAATTTAACAAATTGCATTCTAAGTATGCCACTAAACGAATTTACAAAACAATGACTAAAACAGCGCTACTACACAGAAATCATGGACGTAAAGAAAAAATCTACATAAAAATAAAATAAACTACAAGAATGGATAACATTTTAAACCAAACATGAAATCATTAAAAAAATACTGAAGATTTACAGGCATTATAACTCGAAAAAAGTTAATGTTAGGTGTAATCACTTCAAAAGTGAACACACAACACTTAGAGGCATTTCATTATGTCGTGAACTGTGACCTTGAGTCGAAAATCGGAATTAATATACTAAAAGTCAAAAATTTGACAAGTCTATCTGAATTCCAAAAACGTTAGTTTACTTAAAAGGCACTCACGCCAATAAAAATTAAAAATAAACGCATATTTGTTTATTAAGTTAAAATAAGTTTACTCATAATGATACCTAAAAACTTATTAACAACAAACACAACGATAAAAGCAAAGATAGGTTAGAAAAAATGTACCGGCGAATATTTGTAAGACGGGTAATAACAATATTTTGACATATGCAGACTACAGCGCCACAGTTCACGAGATCTTGAAAGACGTCTAACGATGATTCCAAAGGCGTGCGACAAAAACGATCAGCAACAAGAACGGACAAAAAGATATTCAATGTCGATACGCTAATACAAGAAAATCGTCGGTTCAAAATACGGGAAATGTTTAACATTATAATGTCAGGAAAACAAATTTTGTACAGTCTATAGTTTCAGGAGACAAAACCTGGATACACCACCATACTCCCAAATAAAAAAAAGACTCGATGATATAGAAACATGCAAGTTCACCAACACAAAAAAAAATCGAAGTTTTACAGTCTGGTAAAAAGACAATGACGACCGTGTTCTGGTATGTACAAGGCATTTTGCTTATACAATTTTAACCATTAACAACGACAATCAACAGCGATATTTATTGTCATACTATCAAAAAACTACACCAAGCTATTTGACAGAAATAAACCGAAAAGATGACGAAAAGAGTAAGATTGTTGCATAACAATGCAAGATCGCACGCCTCAAATCAGAAAAACAATTGGGAAGTTATTGTTCATTCGCTCCACAATCCAGACCTGGCTCCTAATTTTCATGTTTTTGGTCCTTGAAAACTTTTTTGTCAGTTAAAGGTTTGAAGACGACGGCAGACTTTAAGATGAAGTCTGACAGTTTCTTAAAAATTTTTGTCGCACCTTTTACGACGAGGATATACAGAAGCTTGTGCCTCGCTGGAATAAGTATCTTTTTCTCTTCCTATCCCTTATCTCTTACAGCGTCCAGTCCTCTATCCATTTCTAATAAAGTTTGCAATCCTCGGACATTCGCCTTACTGATTTTAGATTTTTCCCTCGTTGTGTCACTCTTTTCTCTATGCTTTCTTCCCACGTCTCATGTAGTCTTTCTCTATTGCGTCTTCCTTCCGGTCTTGCCTCTAATGCTTGTTTTGGATATCTGTCTGGTCTCATCCGTATTATATGTCCGAACCATTTTAACTGTTGGTTTTCTACTTGGTACCCTATTGGGTTGACTATATCGTGTTACCATATTTTACGCTCGAGTTTTTTTATTTATTCGTACTACTTTTCTCAAATACTTCATTTCTTTGGCGGCTGGCTTCTTATTTTATCTTGCATTGTCCAACTCTCCGATGCGTATGTTAATGTTTGTACGTATATGCTATTATACACTGTAAGTTTTGTCGGTATGCTTACTTCTTTTTTAAAAAAATACGGTGCTATTCAATGCGTAATATACCTTGCTGGCCTTGTTTGTTCAATTTGTGTATTATTTAATGCTTTCTTCTTTGTTATGAACATTACTTTACTTTTGTTTGTGTTGCTTTTCATTTCCTATTTTTCTATAGCTCTGCACCATTTATGAGTATTTGTTGTAATTTTTCTGCTAATTCAGTGCGATATACTTGTATATTTATTTTTAGATTTTAAGGTTATGTTTACACCTTACTAGTACTAGCAGGGTAGTTGTAAACCGTAAGTAATCTTTGTTTTTTTTTTTTGTATTTTGCTGTTGATTATATTAATTGCGACCGAGTATATGCCTTCTGTTATGTGGTGCTCTACTCCCATCCTCTACAATTTGACTTGTTAATTATTTTTATTGCGATATTGTATTTATAAATGTTTGTTGACTTTATATTTTACAGACGTCGATTCCAAAATAAACTTACTTCTTGTTAGCTTATGTGTGTTCGACTTATATTTTTTCAGTTGTGTAGTTGTAAACGAGCACCTGTAGTTACTCTCGTCCTGGCACTTTTTTAATTGTTTATAATCTGCACATTGAAAATAGGCTTGCTTTACCTACGCCATATTAAAGCTGCCGTTGCCTTTACTTTATTGTGTGTTAAGTTAAGGTAATTGAAACACGTTACAAAGTATTAATTGTATTTAACATCTAATTTAAAAAGTAAAATAGTTTTGAAAAAGGTATCAGAATCAGAAAAAAGAATATTCCGAAAGCTTTAGAACCATACGTTAACAGGAACAATTCATATCAAAATAAATTTTAATAAGTCTTTGACTGACGATGCACATTACTGAATAAGTCTTAAGCCCGGTTAAATAAAATTTAAATCATTGATCACAAAATCAGTTGTTTTGATGACGACATTATCAAATCAATATCTACATTTTAGTTAACAACGACAACATTAACTTTGCTTTAGGCAACCAGATATTACAGTTGTATAGGCGTTGTTAATTTGATAGCTAATTGTAATTGGGTGTGCTGGGTTTTGTAGTAGACAAGGAAATTTTATGTAAAGTGTGTTTCTCTCTTTAACAATAAAAAATTCTTAAAGTTTTAAAAAAATATAAAGGTGACATCACAATAAAACATATACGGTATAGCAAAATTAGCATTCTGTCCTATTCAAAATTAAAAAACCAACTATATACAATGTAATATGCAATATAGTAAAATAAAACTGCAAAAAGTACAAGCATACTAGAATGGAATGTGGCAATATGTAGGCCAAACAAAACAAACTGTTATTTACTATATTAAAAGCTTTAAAGTCTTTATAAAAATCTGTAATTGGAAAATATTTGACTACTAAAGCTCAAACCAAAATTACATAATTTTTTTTGTAAACACACTGTAAATGTTATGAGTGATAATTCAGCAATAAGAACATAAATATAATGGTAGAGGCATTTCATTATGTCGTGAACTGTGACCTTGAGTCGAAAATCGGAACTAATATACTAAAAGTCAAAAATTTGACAAATATATCTGAATTCCAAAAACGTTAGTCTATTTAAAAAGCACTCACGTCAATAAAAATTAAAAATAATCAGATAAAATGAACAAGACTATAATAATAAACACTCCATTTTAGGATTACGTGCCGTGTTGTGTACCGAAACATACTCAAATAAACATCCGTTTATTCAAAAATTTTAAATTAGAAATGTTTGTTTTATTTTATATTTGTAAAAACAGTGAGGTTTACATTGTTTTCTTTTGTTTTTTCAAATTAAACTACACTTACCACACGACGGATAATTCTATTTAAATTTTTCTTTTTTTTATAAGAAGTAGGTACTACGTACATAAATGTATACCTAGATTAAGTAATCAAATATATAACAAACGATAAAAACGCAAACATACAAAAAAACATAAATACATTAAAAGCTATTTTTAAGTCTATTTATAAAACACAAAATAAACTTTAAAAATAACTCGGATGGAAAGTTATAATTTCATAACATTTGTGTGCCACTACCGAATTCGGAATTAGCAATGTAAAAATCTCAAAATACAAATTATGATTAAAAAAACTTTTCCTTTTTTTATTGTTTTTATTTAAAAATAGGATTTAGATCAATATTGGAACCATTCACTTTATTAGTCTTGACAAGACAGTCTAGAGCAAAAAAATATTCAACTTTGCTACGCTTCGTTGAGTATTTTGCGTTTTTGTTTATTTTAACTAAATAATTACATTTCAATTAAAACGATATAATGATTATATAAAGCAACTGTAATAATAGTAAAGGTTTTGGAAAACGGTGTTTTACCATTGGAAATTTTAATTTCTTTTTAATTAACATACGGAAAATTGAATAGGAAAGTTTGTAGATACACTCGAGTAAATGAGTAAAAAAGAAAAATTAGTATTTAACGTGCTAATATTTTCTTTGTTAGTTTAATAAACGAAGAAGAATTCAAGGAGGTGTAAAAAATGCATGTAAAAACGTGAAAGAGCTATACGATGTGTGTGAAGTGTTACCTTCTTTTCAGACAATATTTACTTAGCATGTGTTTTCATTTTTATGCCTGATAGAGTTGTAATATAACGACGCCATGTTAGAACATGGCGCATAAGCGTGAAAAGTCAATATCGTCGTTGCTAGGATCGGGGGTGTAAAGTCCTGCCCCCGAAGTTTGTGCGCGCATGCACACATATTCACACGCTACCTAAATACCCTTTTCTTTTATTACACCCCCAAAAGCTAAAAGCACTTATTACAATATCTAACAGGCTAAAATCTCCTCTTTATGTATGTATCTAGTTGTTGACTCACTCTGTAATATTAGAGTTTGAAATTTTTATTGCCATGTTGCAGCTTAAACATTTCAAAACACGAATTTGCGTGTTGCACACAATTAACTATTTTTCACTTCTCTTTATTCGAGCAAACTCGAACGTAATTTAAGAATATTCACTACTCGAATACATAAATAAATAACATTAATCAATATCAACCCCTAAAATTGTCCTTAAGCTAAATCGATTTCCCTCGACGTTCACAATTTTTCCTGAACGAAAATGCATTAAGCAATTCTTTAAACTAATTCAACAAAAACGCCTAATTAATTAGTCATATTAAAAGCGTACTTAAATTTCGTAATTGTTTTTTATTGAGTGCGCTTCGGGCGAATTTTTTCATCGCGCGTCCTACGTGTTGTATTCCGAAAATTGATAATAAGGAGAACTTTCTACGCTGACACTGTCATTGTAATTACGAACTAATTTTAACAATACATAATTTACAAATTTCGGTAATAACAAACTAATAAATAAGCATTACAAAATTTTCGATTACTACATTAACATCAACAAAGCTAAACCACACCCAGCTTTCTAAATTGTACCTAAATCACCATTAGGACTTGAAACCTCAAAATGTTATTAAAGGTCAATTCACATATTTCAAAATAATCACTTGCTAATTACGTCGAAATTTTCTTTTTAGATCATATAATAGGTAAGTGCCTGAAGGCGCTTTTTCGCTAATAGTGAATTGTGCGATGGTCGGATAACCGTTGTTTCGCTCACTGTCTATTCAATGATAATTTAATAATATTGTTTTCTCGCTTCCATTTCCCAGATCGAGTCTATTACAGTGATGTATGAACCCATAAACATATGCACGGTAAAGTTAACAGCTGAATGCAGCTTAACTCGCTGTGCAAGAAAATAAAATGTGTATGATGTGTTTGACATTTTAGAGCATTGGCAATTTACATCTTATATAGCGGCGCAAAAGGTTTCATAGCTTAAGGCGAATTCAGTGTGTTTGTTTATGAACCCAACGATTGTATGCCGTAAGAAATGGTAGAATAAGCAGCAACTTCTACTAAAGATAATATATGTTAATATATGTGCTCTACATATTATCTTTGTCGGCAAGTTCGAGACCTGTAGGCTTAATACAACAAACGGGATAAAAACTTCTCGACTTCTACGAAGAGTCACTCGGGCTTAACATACAAATTTCTTGCATCAACGATATTTGTTACTACTTATGTAATTTGATATATGCGACCCGGGAACGCAATATTCAAAACGCGTGTTCAGTTAAATTGCAGAAAAAACGTGATTCATAAAATTGAACCATAAAAAATGTACTTGGATTATGTAAAACCAAAAATCTTTAAACAAATATGTATGTTAAAACAAAAGTAAAAAAAAATAGAAATGTTTTCTGTGATACAGAATGCTAATAGAAATCAAACGCAAAATTAAAATTATTGATGCGTAAAAATTATTTTTAAACATAGTAGACACGTTGAAAAAAAACATTTTTTTAAGAAAAAAGCAGTTGTGTTAGTTGTAGATTCTGATACAATAAATATAATTAGAAAAACATGTTAATATTTAGTAATGTAACTGTTTGATGTTTCTGCGAACTTAATATTAGGTTTTTAATTAAACAAAACGCAAATTTATTTACATTTTTGGTATTTTTTTCGAAAATAAATTTATAAAAAATATGCACAGTCTACGTACACAAAACGTAAAATCTTTAATAAGAGTTTTTATGTATTCTTAAAATACAAAAATTAACAATAAACTGTGTGTATTTTATTTAATTTTATAGACATTAGTTTTAAGTATACATGTAACTTATATTACCTATATAATTAAACTATTCTTGTAATTTCATTCTATTGTGGAGAATTCAGAAATCCAACAGTACATACGAGGATCACTTAAACTTGCGGAACAGAAATTAACAAACTAATGATTACACGCCGCTTAATAGAATCAAGTTGGGACTACCACCGAATGATAGCAATATCCGAAGTTCAAAAAAGAAAAC
The DNA here is from genome assembly GCA_035610365.1 of Aquatica leii. Taxonomy (NCBI): domain Eukaryota; kingdom Metazoa; phylum Arthropoda; class Insecta; order Coleoptera; family Lampyridae; genus Aquatica; species Aquatica leii. The sequence goes on along the minus strand of CM069436.1, from coordinate 77,771,026 downwards.
AAATAAATGTTTATTGGTTAAAAAGCAGTAAATGCATACAGCGTGTATCTGATTAACAGGTTGTTAATTTAGCAGGTGAAATTATAGCATCAATACAACCAGAAAATCTCAAAATAAAAGTTTTGATAAAACGTTTAAAAAAACTAAAGTTTTGAGTCAAATAAATCGAAAATTACGGATGCTTTTTAATAATTTGCTTACACTAAAAATAAATACAAAATAACGTTATCACATAGGACGTAGTTAAATGAAGTTGTTATTCTAAGATCGCATATGCTTTCCAAGGTTATTCCTCGAAGATGATAAATGATGCAATGTTACGTGGGTCAGTAAAAATACTTGAACAAATAACACTGCAAAATACACCTAATCATGCAAAACAAGTATTTTTACGGTAAAATGATAAAATTTTCTTAATAAACGTATTGTAAAAATTCATGCAAAATAGGTTCATGTATAGAAACAAACCTAAGAATAAAATTGATAACATAAACCGAAAGTATGATTACTATAAACGGCGTTTTTTCTATGTACCTAGTAGCATACGTCTGGTACGTTCTTTGATAAAGTTGATACCATTACTCGATTGATAATATTATCCATGATTTCAATAAATGTCGTGTACTGTACGTGAAAAATATTAAATTAAATCGTGATTTTGGAGTGATAATTTTTTACGGTTGTCGACACGGTTTAACACCAAAACAAAGTGTGGAAAATCTTCGTTATTTGGAGATGAATCACTATCTAAAACTATGGCTTACAAATGGTTCGCAGAATTCAAGCTTGGAAGACTAACGTTTGATAACGATTTTTGCCAAAGACGTCCATGCACCTATGTTGTTGCAAGAAATATGAATCCTACTCGTGAAATGATTTTATTCTGATTTTCAATACAACTTAACACCAAAGCAATGTGTGGAAAAACTTATTTAGAGATGAAACACTATGGTTTACAAGTGGTTCACAGAATTCAAACGTAGTTTTATGACGATCTTTGCGACATTCATAAAGACGTCCTTAGGTATTGCGGCGAACAACAAATACATACAATTTTGCACGATCAGCAAACAGCTTTCAGTCGATAGATCTCTCACAATTTGACAGAAGAGCACAGGCACATATCAAAACATTTGAGTGTGATCGAATTCTGTATATAAACAACAATTGGCGAATTCTGGATATATTTATACAAGCCTGAAACTAAACAGCCATCGACTGTATGCATGTTTCAAAATAAACCTAAACCAATCAAAATGGTACGGCCACAAAGCGTTTCAAAATGAATGATTGATTGCTTCTTCAAAAAAACTAGTTATGTTACAATCGTTGCATTAGAAAATCGACAAATAGTTAATGCTGACTGGTATACATCAATTTTTTTACCGGAGGTTATCGGAAAAAACAACATACAATACAAGCGCTTACATAGCACGACAAACTGTCGAGTTTTTGACCAATAGAAACATCTAATTAATGACTCATTACCCATATTCGCCCGATTAATTGCCCAATAACGATTTTAAAAATAAAATGTGTTTTTCATCTCCTGAAGAGGACGTTACAGCATTTTAAATCACATGTTTTGGACGTGCTTCGTTTATAGTGGAAGAAGTGTTTTGAAGATTGGTTTAATCGGAACATCTTAAAAAAGAGTATTTTGATAAACAGTACAGCGATTTACATAATGTAATTTGTGTTTTGTTTCATATTTTCTGCAAACTTTAGCAGTGTCCTTCGCAACGAATAGAATCACATTTGTGTTGTAATTTAATCTAACAGTCAGATACGTTTTTTTTTGTTAAAATTATACTTACAAAATATACAACGAAAACCAAAATTTAGTCAGTTTTAAGTATATCGTTGAAATAAAATTAGGAATCTAGAACAATATGCGTAACCGGACAAGATAAGCAAAAAAGATTAAAAATCATTGCTAGATTTGTCGAGGAAATTAAATTAAATGAGAAAAGCTAGTAAACATACATCAAACAAACATAAAGATTATTCGTGATTGAAAAGCACATAACACAGAAAACATAATTAAATGCAAATATAAAGAAGAGTTGTCAGTGATTAAAATACAGAAAACACCAACAAAATACCAATAGAGTAGCCAGATAAGGTGCCACGATGTCATCAAAACTGTTCAATCTAGCCTCACGGACATCTTAAAAAAAAATAACATAAAGCAATTTTGAGAAATGGAGAAAGACTAAACCATTTCAGATACGCCGACGATATTGTGCTAATTGCCGACGACGAAAAACGCCTTCAGAAACGATTTTAAATAAAAAAACTAAGTTCTCAGTAATCTAAGTAAAGATAAAAGAAACGCAAGCAGAAAACGTCACTGAGTACATATGTCTAAGCCAAATAATACGAATTGGCAAAGAGAATAAAGAAAGAAGAAGGAGATTGAAAAGGACAACTTTAAAAAAACTATAGAAACTGCTTAAAAACAAAAGAATTCCCCATCATATTAAATCTAAAATATTTGACGAATGGATACTAGCAGTTCTTACGTATGGCGTCTATGGACACTTACGAAACTAACAATATGCGAACTGGAAATTACTTAGAGAAACATGGAAAAATTGTTAGGTATAGCAAAAAAGAAGACGAAGTGGATTAGGCAAAGAACAAGATTAAAAAATATAACTGAAAATCGCTTGTCTAAAATGAGATTTTGCAAGGCATGTGGCAAAACCAAAAGATGACAGATAAAAAGTGACTGAATTAAATTGATATCAACAGCTCAAAATAGAAAAAAGAGAGAAAAGCATTAAAAGCTTAAGAAGAAAAAAACCACAGAAAACAGTTTGGTTTAGGTTTTTTCATCGCCGGATGTACAAAATTTAAAATATATTTTGATACCAAATATTTATTATAGGTCTCAGAAAATATACAAAATATTTTGAAACACAAAAGTATTTGTGATTCTCATTTGAAGCGGATATGACTTAAAAAACATTTTAGTGGATTCTATAAACAATATATAAACTAAACTATAACCGATTTAATAATAGAATTGTTATCCGATGTAGAAATAACTTTTGTTTTTCAAGTGATAGCGTTATTTTGTTAGAAACATTTAATACTAAACGCACATAAAAAAACACCCCAAGGGTCCCCGGGATCATTCAAGGGACCCGTAAAAAATTGAAGTTGATTTGAGGGTCTTTGAACAACGTCAGGGCGTCCGCGCAAGGCTTAATATATAATAAAAAAATAGTGACACATTTTTATTAATATGGAAGTTAAAATAAATAACAATATTAAAGATTTTTACGCAATAGAACCGATACCTGCACCAACTAGTCTGTAATATGTATTATTAAAGACTCGTGAATCTAATCAACTGTGTTATGCGTGATGTGAAGTGCATACAACAAATTTTCTTAGTCTTGTTATTTTTTTGTATTGTTTCGCAGATAGTGTACTTTTATTAGGTAAGTATATTTCAATACAGTTGATATTTTTTTTAATTAAGCTTTATTTAAGCAAAATTATACTCTTGTTTAAATTAATTAAAAAAATCATATACTACTGTTATCGGTACAGTAGTTACATAACATTCATTAAAAAAACTCTTTTTTTTATTTGAAACTTGAGTTTTTCTAACACAGATGTGTTTCTAAATAATATGTTATTAATCTATATATATAAAAATGTTATGTTGGTTTGTGTACGCTTCAAAAACTCAAAAAGTTCTGCACCGATTGAGTTGAAATTTTAACATGATATAATATCCGCATCAAGGATTGTTTTTATCTATTTTTTGCATCAGTCACATATCTGCGACCGCGAGAAAACAGTTTTTTTAACGATCAGCTGTGTACCAGTGACCGCGCCATCTGCCATAAGCGAGGAAAACACTCGCTGACAACCGCAATAGTAATGACGCAGTCACATGAGAAACAATTTCGTTCCCAATTACATTGTTTATTTACAAAAAAAATATGCATATGATTCTGATTATTATACAATCTGAATTAAATATTCACTTAAATCAAGAATTTGTGGTGATAGTGTTGTGATTGAACTGCGCCTTTCACCAAATCGTAAGTAGAGGTTATATTTTATATCAAAGATGGACACGAAAAATATTATTCACTGACAGGCAAAATAAAAGGACTTATTATAATTCAAGTGGATTTCTAACAGAAGTGAGTGGTTATATCTTTTTTATTACATCTAACACGTGGACGTAATTATATTATTTATTTTGGATTAACCTCACTTTTAATGTATATAAATATAATTACATTAAAACTAGCAATTATTAATTAATACGAATGTCAAGCATTCAATCACAATGTGCCACTGCGAAGCGTGGCAGGGTACAGCTAGTGATTCTATAAAAGAAGTTAGACATATTGGGTTTTATAATTTAATATAATGCATCCTAAAAGTTATTGCTTATTATTTTATATTTGTTTATTTTGTTTACTTTCGCAAATGACCAAATCCTCGAATTTTTGGAATTACTGTATATTACTGTATTATTATATTATCTTGTTAACTAATTTTTTAATTATTGATTTTTCTTAAAAAAATAATTGGTACACAATGCGTACCTACACAATATGTGACATTTACATAAAATTTTATGCTTACATCTCAAATAATTAATTCAAGAGAGCGTTACATTGCAGCATTACATTTAAAAAAATTATTAGAATTAACAGTGGTTTGCTGCAAATAGAAATTTTAACATATATATTTTTCTATATGTTATTGGATCCTTTTTTTTTAAATAACAGTATGAGTGAGCCAAAAAAAATGCAGACAATACAGTGTTGAATATATCAAATATGGCTTTATTTCGTCACTAAGAAATAGTACTTTTCCTGTGTGTCTTCTATGTAATAAAATGATGTCAAACGATTCAATGTAACTTTCTAAGTTTGAGAGACATAAAAATCGATAGGGACAAAAAAGATAAGAATTTAACGTTTTTCAAACAATGATAGAAAAATATTTGAAAAATCCGACATTGCAAAAACTCATAGGGACAACATCTAAGAGAGATGAGCTGCGTGCTTTTTATAATATTACTTTAATGATTGTAAAGTGCGAAAAACAGCACACTATTGGTGAAGAACTTATTCTACCAGCTGTGAGGTAATACGCACCGTGTTGCACAATCCAGCTTTCGATATTATAAACAGAATTCTACTAAGTAATAATACAGTACGAAGAAGGATCGACAAAATAGCTCAGTGTGTAAAAAACTCTTTATGTTACTACTCAAAGACATCTGAAATCTCTAAGCAGCTTGACTAATATTATCTCCGTTGCTCCGGCAATGGTAGGACGACGCCGAGGTTTTCTGGCATGCTTAAAGCAATTAACAAATGTATTATCGGTACATTGTGTCATTCATCGACATCATTTGGTTGCAAAAAACGTTTGCAAAAATCACTACATTATGTCATTAAAGCAATTAATAAAAATCGAAAGAAATGCTTTAAATAAGAGATGAACTTTGCTCAACTTTCTTTAGATAATGATGATGACTACAATTTAACACGGAAATACGGTGGTTATCGAAAAGTGCATGTTGGATCGCTTTTATTAGATCTTTCAATCCGTGTTGGAATTCCTGGAGAGAAACGACAATCATTTGCGCCACAGTTTAATTATCTCAAAAAATGACATTGCTTATATGACTAATTTATTTGCTAAATTAAACGAAACTAATTTAAAACTGCCAAGTGACACATTAAATTTAATCAAAGCTATAAGTGTAATATCTGCGTTTGTTGCAAAACTTTTGCTGTACAAACAAGACTTGTGAAGAGAAGAATGTTCTCAGTTTCCAAATCTTTCAAAATTGCAAAATAGAGATGAAGATTTTTTTGCTTATTTTCTACACTTAATGCAATTCATTTGAACCTTAACCAAGAATTTAAAAACTGTCTTCATTTGGATATTCCCGATTTGCAAGTAGTCAAACTCAGAGCACAAATACAGATGAATACATACCAATGCAGAAACAATTTATTAAATTATCCAGAAATGAAGAGCTGAAACCAATGTTTAAACAAAGATACGACAACTTCTAGTTATAAAAACTGATCCCAATTTTATATCCAGCATTATGGATTATTGTATAGAAGCTGTTGATCGTTTTTCCGTCTTCCTATTTGGCAGAACGTGGATTCAGTGCCGTGTTAGCCTCAACACATAAAAAAGAAACTGACTAGAATTTAGTATTCGTAGGGATTTGCAATTACTACTCACAAACATTGAGCGGGATATAAATACACTCATCATCATCATCAGCATCTCATCAGGTTTTTCCAAAACATTTTTTTTGTATTGTAAAGTTATACTTTCAATAAATACTTCTTCAACATTCTTCACTATTTACCATTTAAGACATTGAAGTTAAATATGTAATTATTTAATTATGCATTTATGTAGTTTTTTCACTCAGAGGTCCGTGCACAAGTTTTGACTACGAAAAGGAGTCCATGGGCTAAAAAAGTTTAAGAACTACTGATTGAAATGAAAAGAAGTACGACAAAGCCAGAACATTGGGAGCAAACCAAACATCAAGAATTTAAACCACAATAAAGTTGAATTCAACATTTTCACGAGCTGAATTGATTATAACGCAAACATATCTTTCTCACACGACGTACATACTAGGTTTACTTGAACATAACATAACATGAAGCCAAAAAAAAATTATTTTCTTGTATGTTACACTATTATCACCAATATCAAAAGTAGACATGTCGTGATAGAAATGATTTATAATTCATTCATTCACTGAATGACTGAAGTTAACATCTCGAAGCCAATTAGCATCTGGAAGCAGAAAAATGGATAATAAATGTAACATTATACCAATCTTGTCAATTTAGTAATTTCTTTACGTTGTGACTTTTTACTTGTAAGAATTAATTAAAAAAATTCATTCTGCAGTATAACGTCGTGCCAGGTTATAAAAACTTAACCAAAAGTAGATTAAGCTTTAGTAGAAAGCTCTTATTTTGCATATTTTCCTGTCATAATACTAGTCCTAAGCGAGATTTTTTTACAAAAAAAATTTTGACGAAGTTTTTATTTGTAGTAAAAATTTAAACAATTTTTTTTTTAAATAAAAAGTCGAATGTAAAGTTTCAAATTCGAATGTTTGTACAATGCGTAATCATAATCATTATCACTAATAAGTCATCCAACTTTCATATTTTTTTGTTAGTTGTGATTTAGAGTGAATTATTATTATAACAATTCTAAAATGCATGCATAATGTGTTAACCTTAATTTATTCTTTGTAATTGTTAGACGGGCACATTTACAAGTGTTATTAATTGTTAATTGTTAGTTTTTACTTTTACCGACAGTAACTTATAACTCGATATCAAAATGATTCATATTCTCTAAAAAACACTAAAATAATTAATTGCAGTAGTAAACTTTCGATTCTTAACTTTTAGGCAACCAATCTTACTTGTGCCAAAAACTGACATTTTTTGCACTCATCCAACAAGTAACTATTTTTACTTATTTGTTTCGATTTGCATTACCTAATTCACAAATGCAAAACCTTATCGCATACATGTTTTTACTTTACAACAAATACAGTAATCTTACTGTTATCTAAACAAACAAAGTTGTTTTAACTTACGCAATTAGTAAAAACGAAATTAATTGTTAAACAAAGAGCTATATTTTTCATCATCTTGTTGCAACATTCGTTTTTATACGATTTATGCAGCGTTCCAATAATAAAATCATTAAGTAATTGAACGAGAAACAAATTGTATTTTAATCTTTCAACGGAAACAATTTGGTTATCAAGTTAAGTCGATCAAAGATTGAGTGTCTGCGTCAATTTTGATCTATATTTATCAAATTGATAACGATAACCTTCTGAAAAATTACCCGAATTAATGAGCATGGGCACATACGTATTTTGGTACTTACACGAATAGTTAAAACGGCTTAGATACAAGATAACGGTTGCATATTTATTTTTGAATAAATTTAATAAACGTAACAAAAAATAGGTACAAAAGCATGAATGGATTTATTGTGTCTAAAACAATGGCATCGATCCAGGTGTTTGGCTTATGTTAGTTTAAAACGCCCGAAGCAAAACTATGATTAATAATAATCCTACTGTGTGTTATCGTCGAGATCTTGCTACACACAAATACACACACACACACACACGCTAATTCTTTCTCTACAAATCATGAAAAGTAAATTTTTTCACTAATTAAAAAGAAAATTCCGCTTACGCATAGAATATTATTGATTATCCTCAGTCATACGAATGTGACATAACGTCATTGAAAGAAAATTCCGCCCCTAACGAATTATTTAGTTGTTCTTCCCTAAAAATACGTTTATGCATAGATAGATAGAAAAAAATTAGGGGAGACAGGTGTCGAACATTATGCAAATAAAAAAGGGTACCGTCTTATTATCGGTTTAAATATTTAAAACATAAGTAGCACCTTTCGTTTTGGTATTATTGATGTGTTATGCCAATATTAGCGCCTACGGTGTACAAGTACATCGCATCGATGTGTTATAAATCTGTTGTAGCTACAAGCCTTCCTTTATGATTTATGCCTTTTATATAATTTACATCTATGTCGAGCTTTTCGTAATACTACAACACAAACGAAATTAATTCGCTCCGCAATACTTCACATACATTTTGAAATCGCTTCTTGCGAATTTAATTTATGTTGAAGGCGTAATTGTTATTTTTTAAAAAATCACCCTGACATAATTACATTGTTTTCTTAATTTTAGGTCGTAATTAACGTATATGATTCAATCATCTATAATTTTTGCCAAAAATTGAACACAAACGTCAAAAAAAAATTTATTTATCCGGAAAAGATATAATGCGTCAACTGCCCTCAACTGTTTATTAAGAATAGTAAATCATACAAATTCGCATAGCAAAAAAAACAAATAAAAATAGTTATGGCACATAAATGTCGTTTGGGTAGAATAGCCGCACCGCTTCACTACCATCGGTAAACACGTGACACCTACAGCAAATTTAATTGAGAAGCTGTGATAATAGACTTGTTGGTTATATGCGTGTTTTCTAAACTTCATCTAACAAATAAAACTATAGAAATACAACAAATAATTTGCATTTTTATCTGTGTACTAACAGATATTATAAGATCTATATTTTTTTCTCACGGTTTCTCTTTCTCTCTCTGTAAGTTGTGGCTTTGATTTTAAAGCAATCAAGTTTTCAATGGTTGTAGTATTAATTAGAATTCTATTAGTTTTATCTAACAACATTTTTGTACAAGACAAATTGACATTAAAGGTTACTGTAGTTTTCTTTATGTGCTAGAACCAACATCAATTTTTAAATATCGTTTAAAGTAATTAAATTAAATACAAACTTTTACGTAACAAAACTAATCTATTTTTATAAAAATTAACTTATGTAGATTTTAAATGAAAAGTTACACCTGCATATAAAGTATAAAAATACGTGTTATATTTACAATAAATAAACTATATTTACTGTAGTGTCAGAGCGTACGTGACGTTTAATAGAATGTGGCAATGCACTGATTATAGGTTTGTTATCTGTCGTATATATGCAACGTATTTTTTATTTTTTGCTACATCCATTATTAACGCAAAAACTTCGATTTTTATAGCAACTAATGCTCCAATAGTATCTAATCTCATTCCTTTTTTGAAAATTGTAAATTTCATACACACATAATCTTGAACAGAAACAAGCATTTTAGTTTGATGAGTTATTTCAAATTAAAAGTATTATTTAAATAAAATCGTATATTAAACTATGTTTAAACAATATAGTTACTATATAACAATAACATTACATTGATTCATCTAAACATTAAAACAAGTACTGATAACAATTTTTACACGAAACTTCTTTATTTTTTAAAAACAAAAATTGATTAATTTTAATAAACAAAATGCTTCCGATTCCAAATGATTGTTTTACTACTACTGTAAACCAATCATTTTTTTATTTTTTTTGTTTATGCCAAAAGTACTAACGCGTTTATTATTTACCGTTACTTTTCCTCGGTGGTTGTAATTACCATAACAAATGTCAGTACCCGTACAAGAGATTCAAGCAAGAATAATTAGATAGAGGTTTTTTCTTTAGTACTACATACCAAAAAATAAATTATATTACTTCTCATAATATGAGATTCTTGGTTATCTTTGGCATAAAACTATGAGATACCGTAGTAGTGCCATCTATCGACATCTGCTCATACAGTACTACTACCGTTCACATGATGACGCTGAATTCAGTTAATTTGCGTTTCGAAAACACATGTTTACAAAATTTGCGCAAGAAAATTTTTAAGAAGCTTGTTTAATTTACAGTTATATTTATCATGGTAACTGGTTAATTATTTTTATTGCAAATAGTAGAGTATCCACCTAAAAAGCATTTTTGTTTATGGTATTATTAGTTCTTAATATGAGATTCTTGCAAATTCTTATTATAAGAAAAATTTCATATCACGAATCAGTTCTGAGATCAGTTTGGGAGTGATGTTAAAATTTGATTTAGGTAGATTCTTCTTAAAGTCAAAAAAGGTAAGATGACTATGGTTGGACTATGGACTATAAAACGGCGGAAAATCAATTTAGTGGTGAAACCCTCGAACGTCATTTAAAAAATATTGATTTTTTTTCGAATATTTGGTTGCAAAACCTCTTGGCAAAAAACCTAGATTAGGCAAAGAGGTTAAAACTCAATTAATACATTATTGTCTTTCTATGAACAACAGATATTTGCTTGCGACAGTCGTTTAAAGGATTTTTAAAACGGCACCCGGAACTTTCTGCTGTGGGTTTGAATAAAGAGAACGTTACTGCAGTCGTTGAATTGTATGAAAAGGAATTCCATAAAATCAATCGTGAAACCGACATGTTATATAATGTGAACAAAACGAGAATTACCGCAGTACAACATAAAAAAAGTAAAATTATATCTGTTAAAAGCAAGAAACAAGTAATTACACTTACTTCACCAGAAAGCAAGAGTCTTATTACTGTAGTGATCTGTATAAACTCTTTAAGTATTTTTATACTACCGTTAATTGTTTGGATAAGAAAAAATATGAAGATGGAAATAACGAATAGTGCCCCAACCGTTTCTATTTACGCCTGCCACCCATCTGGGTGGATACCAAGTAAAATATTTAATCAACGGTTTAATCATTTCATTAAATTTATTAAACCGTCATCTGAATCTGTATTATTAGTGTTAAATGGAAACTATTCACATACGCAAAATATTAAAATGATCAACAAATACCATCGCATGCAACCACTAGATGTGGGTTTTATGGGTCCGTTTAAAACATATCATGCAAAAGAAATCATTCCGATCAAACCGTAACTCTTTTCCTTTCATAATTGCTAAATTATTTGCTGCTGCTTACAACCAAGCAGCTAAAAACTATGACTTTGATATTTTCAGAAGAAGGAAAACTTCTGAACAAACAAAATCAACGTTATATAACAGCTTTGATAGTACTGAAAAATTTTGACCAAGAACTTTAAAAATGTAAATGTGACCCCCATCCAAAAACTCGAGAAAATTTTGCTATTCTTACAAATTCGGAAAAATCACTCATGTCGACTGAAGAAAAAATTTTATTCGGTTTCTTTGCCTGAAAAAATAACGCTTTTGCAAATAAATGTCAAAGCCAAAAATTGTTGTCATAAATAGCGATAAGGGCTGTAGGAAACTAGCTGTTATAACCTCTTCACCCTATGAAATAAAAGTAAGCTACAAAAAAAGTTAAATAAAAAGGAAAAAGGCTCGACCATTCAAAAAGAAAAGCACAGTCACTAAATGAAACACCAATTAAAACAAAACACGTGGAAAGTGATAGCTAAAGTGAAGCCAGTGTTGAAAAGATTATTTTTGATAATGAAAGTGACTCTGATAAAAATTATGATGCAAAGTGCTTGTTTTTGCACGAGGCGAGCAATTGTATAAAATGCTACCGATGGGCACACAAAGACTGTGATTAAAGAAATAAATTTTGTTTGTCTACTGTGTCAAGAAATAAGTACAAAAACAGTTTAAGAATATATTTTTTAAAATGGGTTTCATATTATAGTATGTTACCCTAATTATTAACTGCAAAACGGACGTGTCAAAAAAATTCACGGACAGCAATTACTAGCCAGCAATTCACCACTTCAGCAATTCATCGCCAACAATTCTCCGCTAGTCATTCACCATCAAAAGCTCGTTCTTCCGTCAATGGCGTCAATTATAAATTACTAAAAGGTACTAAAGTATTTTTAATTTCAACAAAGGTTTGGACGAGTTTTTCAAGTAATAGACTACATCAAAGGTTTTGCAGATTTTTAATAGGTAATTATTTAAAAGCTGTTAGCGTTAACTAGGAGACACCACGTGGTAATCGGCTTACTAGCCTCCTTTTTTTGTTTTTTAACATTGTTTTTAATATAAAGTAATACTCAAATCAGTTTATGTTTAGAACGTAATTTTATAAGCAATTCCACGTAAGTAATCGATAAATTTTTGAAACTTTTGATCATTATTAGTTTTTTTTTCCAAGAATATTTTTGATATTTTTAGTTTATTTCATATTAACTAAAATCTTATAAAAACTTGTTTTGGTAGTTTACTGAACATTTAGAATTATTTGCAAATTTAAAAATAAACACTACCTAGGTGTAGTATTTTTCAAGTACGATTCTCGTTTTTAGATAGTGCTTTATATTAGTAAACACAAACCTTCTGTCTTTTATCTCTGTTTAAAATATAGTTGTACTTCAATAATAACGGAAACGTAATATTACCGGCTATAGATAAATTGGTTCAATCACACAATAAGTGATAAAATATTCTATTAAAAACCGCTTGTGGTAAATAAAAGACGACAATAGTTTATGTTAACTGTAAACTACAATTATTTTAGAGTACCAGAGATTCTCAAAATGTACATTTATTTACATCAACGGTTTATGAAATGTCAAACTTTTAAACCAAATACCGTGACAACGGTTAGAAAGAGTGTAGGTACATATCATAATGCGGATATGAATCTTATTGATTACTTACGTGGTATTGCTCATCACATTACGTTCTAAACATAATCCATATTAAATAAAAAATAAAAAAACAAAAAAAGGGTGACTAGTAAGCTGACCTTTAAGTGGTGTCTCCTGGGTAACGCTAACAGACTTTTTTTAAATAACACATTATCTATTAAAAATCTACAAAACTTTCGTTGTAGTCTATTACTTCAAAAACTTGCACGTCCAAACTTTTATTGAATTAAGACTAATTTATTTTTGAAGATAAATTACTGGCGGTGAATTGCTGGCGATGAATTGCTGAGGCGGTGAATTTCTGGCGATGAACTTCTAGCGGTGAATTTTTCTAAATTCAAAACGGGTATATACAAATAGTCTTAAAACAATCCAAACAAATTTTGTTACATTTGTAAAGCCAATGTCGTTAGCAATTAAAAAAACTTTAATTTCTTTTTAGACGTTTTCTGCATTAATTAATAATCCGTTTTACGAAATCACAACTTCAGCAATGAGAAATGTAATCTATTACAGAGGTAAAAGCAATGCATTAGGTGTTTATTTAAAGAAAAAATTGATTTGCTTTTAGAAACATATCAATAGGTATTTTTGAAGATAACATTTTAATATATTTCGAAAGAATAATATTATGTTTACTGTTGTATCTATAAGATAACAGAAACTAGGTATGATCGATTTTAGTGTATTATCGATGACAGAAAACATCGATAATGAACCATATTAAACATTGTGACATCGATTTTATAAGCAAATAATCGTTCTAAATATCATAAAAATTGCTCACAAAAATGACACATTCAGCTCATGAATGCATTTACTGAATTCATTTCAAAAAAATTTCTAAAATGATTTATAAACATTAAGTGACATTTGCAAGAATTTGTATTTTTGTTTCTGCTGTGTGTGCCTAACGTTTTTGTTATAATTAGAAGTAGCTTATTAAATATATTGTTCTGTTAATCATTATTGTAGCTAAAAATTACTGATATTTGGTTTTTTTAACGACTGATCCTTATCAAAAACCAAAAAAGTTATAATGCAAGAACAAATTAACCTATAGATTTGGTTATATAAATAAATGTTAAATACCAATTATTAATCAATCCTAGAAATTTTGTTACTACAGTTTATTCAACTTCAAGAAAACTCTCTTCAAACTGAATAGAGTATAGTCTATAATTTTACATACACAAATGGCGAGTCATTTAAGCACTTTTTTGATTATTTCAGTTGCTGTATTATAAAAATTTCTGCTTTAAAACCTGAAATTAAAAAAAACTAAAGCATTTTAAAAACCTTTTATTAGGTTTATTTTGAACTGTTTTGAAATTATTTAAAAATGTTACATTCAATACTAAAACTTCTAATTACAAACAAATTATTGCTGATATACCAAATAAGTGCTAACATTGGGAATTTGTTTTCCAGAAAACTTAATTGATATAAACAGCAATTACAAAGAACGATTTCACCAGTATTTTAACACGGAGAAGCGTTTATCAGAGATTTTGGAATAAAAATGTGCTCGGAGATTAGCACCAGTTTCAATTTATGCAAGAAGTCATCACTAAGCGATATGTCTGAAACGTGGCGTGCTAAAATTGTTTCCATGACTAATTCGTGTTTTGCAGAAAAATATACATAAAAGCACTATTGATTTGTTGTATCAAAAATTAAATACACTAATGATTTTACTCAGCAACAATGTTTAGTGTATGAATAAATGTTTGTCTTATGTTAAAATTTTTAAAATAAAGTTGCTCGTTCGAAGCAGTGAAGTTTTTGCAGAAAAAGTGATTTGATTACACAAAAATTAAAGAAAATACTATATCAGTGATTATAGTAACTACAACAGTAAACTAAACAAAGAATATAAAAGCGTTTCTGCTGTGTGTGTCTAATGTTTTTGTCATAATTAGAAGTAGCTTATTAAATATGTTGTTGTTTTAATCATTATTGTAGCTAAAAATTATTGATATTTGATTTTTTAACGATTGATCCTTATCAAAAACCAAAAAAGTTATATGCAAGAACAAATTAACTTACTAGATTTGGATATATGTATAAATAAATGTTGAATACCAATTATTAATCGATCCTAGAAAAGTACCTAATTTTGTTACTACAGTTTATTCAACTTCAAGAGAACTTCTCTTGAAACTGAATAGAGTATAGTCTATAATTTTGTATACACAAATAGCGAGTCATTAAAGCACTTTTTTGATTATTTCAGTTGCTATATTATAAAAATTCCTGCTTTAAAACCACAAATTAAAAAAAGTAAAGCATTTTAAAAACCTTCCATTCAATACTAAAACTTCTAACTACAAACAAATTATTGCTGATATATAATTACCAAATAAGTGCTAATATGTCACTAAAAATGAACTTCCTACATATACATACATCTGGAATTTGTTTTCTAAAAAACTTGATACAAACGGCAATTACAAAGTTCGATTTTACTGGTATTTGAACATGGAGAAGCGTTTATCAGAGATTTTGGAATAAAAATGTGCTCGGAGATTAGTACCAGTTTGAAGAAGTCATCACTAACCGATATGTCTGTATTCTCAGCAACAATGTTTAGTGTATGAGTAAATGTTTGTCCTATGCTAAAATTGTGAAAATAAAGCTGCTCGTTTAAACAATGAGTTTTTTTGGCAAAAGAGTAATTTGATTATTTAAAAATTGAAGAAAATACTAAATCAGTGATTATAGTAATTATAACAGTAAACTAAATAAAGATTATAAAAGCGTAGCTAAATTTGACAATATTAACTCATTGATAGAAAAGAAAAAGTCGAATGATCTTTCCAAAAATGGTTCAATACAATATTCCAGAATCAAAAAAGACGTTAAAAAATGCTCAATTTAATTTAATAAAAAAATTTATAAATACTTTTTTTTTTAAATTATACTAATATCAAGGTTAACTAACAAAACATGTCTTTTTTATTTGGTAAACTAAAGAAAAACTTTGTGAACATTTAAACAATGTGATAGATTTTTGTTTTTTTTATAAAATATGTTTAGTTGATTATTTGTGTCGTATCTAAATTTTTTGATATAATTTTTGAAGAATGTCAGCAATGAAAGCTTATAATAATTCAAGATACAATGTACTTATAAAATGCAAAGATAAATAAAATGTTTTCACTACATATTTAAAGCTAATTTTGTTGGAAAATTTAAGAAAATCATATCGCAAAATCGCTAAGATAAATATTATAAGTAACTGTTAAATTTAGACCAACTAATTAGTCAATCTTGCCGAATTAGATTAGAAATTAAATTAACCGGCGTTTACGTTTGTCAATTTAAAAATTAGGAATTAATTCAATTGCCAAGAAATTTAAGCTAAAACTACCTGATTATTTTAAGTTTTTAGTGAGCAGTATTTTTTACGTCAAAAGCGCGTGGAAGTAACTGGCAATTTTTTACCCTTTTTTTATTGTAGTGTAGAGTCTTTTGTGTAAAGCACAATAATTTATATTCAGGGCATAGTTTGACCGTCGAAGTTTTTTTCATTACGGTAAATTGAATAGTGTTTGCCCTCTGCAAGTCTACATGATGTATTGTTATTTTTCAATCCATTTCTTTTCTCTATTGTTATTGAGCGTTATCTAAATCTACGATGTTTATCGTCATATTTTAAGCACAATAGTAAAACCAAGTTCACGGCGAGCAGTAGCACAGGCGTTATCTCTAAATCAACTAACTGAAAATATGTTTTTAAAATTAAACTTAAGATTGAACTACTGCTGGCTTTCAATGGGACCGTTTATAACCTAATGAGATTTGGACGATTACTCTTGCACACTCGACGAACACATCCCATTTGTTAACCGAGTTAGTGACAGAATAAATTATTCTCTCGTAGCCAACTTGGGAGTTGCTTCCCAGGAACTCTTTAATACCGAATTACCGTCGTTCCCCTTACTTAATTTTTTACATACTAAGAAAACTTTAAGAAAAAAAACACTCACCAGTCTTCTTTTTGGTTTAATGAGCGGCCTGTTTTGTCCGTTCATCTTGTAATATAATCCGCAAGCGTTACACAGATAATGTCCAGTGCCGTCGCGACGCCAAAGTGGAGTACTCGTTGCACCACAATTGACGCATTCTCTACCCTCTGTTAAAATAAAATTACACATTAGACAAAGATAATCGATTACAACATTCATTTTTATTTATATAATTAACATGCATCTCATGCTTTTCGTTTTAATAGAAAAACAACATGCTTTTTTATAATCGATTTTTTAAGCATTTACTTAATTAATTTTGTACAATAAAGAACAAATTTTGTAATAACCTACCCTTGTGAGTAATATTTTTATTTAACTTAATAGTTGTGTGGTATCTTGTCAGTTGTACGCACCTTAGCAATTTGTAAATTATCATAAATTAGTTTTAATAGCAATTAAAATATTTGCATAATCAGTAAACTGCTCGAAAAATAAAATAAAGGACAACATGCTTGAAAACTGAACTAAAGGCTGATTAACACAATTATATTGGTACCGTTTTTAGTTACTGAAATTAGATATATCATAAGAGATTATTGTTCTAGTTTTGAAAAATTTGGTAGCAAGTCAAAAAACGAGTTAAATCTAATACTGTAACAGCTAATTCTATCTTAATCTTTTTCTAGGGACATAGAGATCTTTATCAAAACGACCACATACAAATAAGTTTTGGCATCAAACCACATGTATTTATATTTCAGTTGCTACGTTTAAAAAGGCATTTCTACATAAACGCATGCAATGACACAAAACATTTAAACTGTACATAGAAACATGCAAACAGACAGAGCTCACGTTTGTCCGCGGTATTCAGAGACGCGTCGCTGAAATTGTACATAAGTAAACAGTTCCTCATTAATTGATTTTACATCAAGTACTTACTCTTCATAACGCCGAAATAATATAAATCTTATGAGATAACCGCAATGCGAAACCACTGAACCGTCTTTATTAGTTAAGTAAATTAACAAACCGCACATAATGTAACCACGGCGATGCACCCAAATCGATTTCAACAGTATCCAGTCCCTTAACCCCAAATAAGCCTTAGGCAAACTAAACTAACAGGAACCGATCAATTTTACACAACATTGGTTCGGCACATATTTAAAGTAGAAAATTAGGGTGAATTCAGAAACAAAACCTTATTTTCTTACATAATTTAATTTAACACGCGTTTCCAATTAATTTTTACAATTTTTTTTTCTTTCGAAGCGCATTCGGTGAATCGAAAATATGTCAAGCAACCACTTATAAACATAATAGGAACCACTTTACCTCAAAACCTACAATCTTCAAACGCAATTCGGGATTTATTTTAACCTTTTTTGGTTTAAATCTATTATAGTACTTTATATACAGTAAAGGTATGCTAAGAGGATTAAAGGACAATGTTGCGGATATTGGAAATGTATTAGCTACTTATTGATGACATACGAAACTTTGTTAGGACACCTGGAATTTTGTATAGTCATTTACTGACATAATAAACAGTCGATCTAGTATGAAATGTGATTACCTTATACAGGCATTTGACTATCGACGAATTTGCTCAGTAGTGGTATTGATTGACAGACTAAAAGTAATCGTTTTTGTAAGTTTATGACGATTTAGCCAATGTGAACTAAAACTTGTCTGTGAAGAATAAAGTCCAGTACATTGGCAACTTGAAAAAAATTCCATGGTGTTATGCCAACATAAACAATGTCGATTCATAAAATTCTAATAAAAATAAATTAATTAAATAATTTGCATTTTTGTATTGTATTTTTATACTATCTCAAATTTATTTGCTTTTTAATCAATTAAACAAACATTAATTACTGTTTTTCAATATTTTTTTCAGTTTTAGGCCAAATAGACATTGATTAATTTTCCTGTATTTTTTATTGGCAACAATCGAACAATAAAAAGTATTCTTGACGTTTATTAAGTCATTAACATTGTCTTTTTTTATTGATGACTCTTTATTATGTAAAAGCAACTTGATACCGTCCATATTAATTGACCGGAACTAAGTATTATCCATTTTTCTCTTCTGCAAAATTATAAATTTTTACACATATAAAAAAGTTTGTTTGAAACAAACAACACAGAAGCTTTGTTCTCAACTTTCCTGTATATATTCAGTTTCATTTTCAAACGGTATTAAATAAATAAAAATTTGCATTTCAAAACAACGCGTTTTAATTATCCGAGTTTTAATTATCATTTAAATTAGATCAGTGACACCAACGGTACTGGTTATTGCAATTATAATCAAAATTAAACGTACTAAAAGTTACTTTAGGATAGAATCCTTTTATATATACTTGTTTCTCTCAACATTATGCTCATTTACTATATAAACAAAGCGAGACGACTTTAATTCTTAATTAGATTTATTTAAGTTTCTTACGTCACTTTTATTTTGTGTGTGTAAAGCATTTTTAAAGCCAAGTGTTAGGTAGAAGGGCCTCTTAAAGATGTATGTACATTTAAGGGTGCGCACGTTTGTTACGATGCGGGTAGAAACAATACACAAGTTTGCAACATAGTTAATTAAGATCATGGCACCCCTTCGTGGTTATTTCCCACACGTATTTATTGAGAAGGTCAGCTGATCTTACAAAAGCGCTCTATGTGTATGTAATCCATACCGTTGATGCAATTTTTAATTAATGTTCATCACGCATACCTACATATAAAATGGCGGATACTGTGCAACTTGTTAATTGTCGAAAAACAACAACGGATGTTACCGTCAATCTTGAGGGAATAGGCGTATCTTTACTTTCGAGGTTAAAAAACTACGTTTTCTTTAAATTCGATTACGTAAAATAGGTGCAACACTTACAACGAGTGTAATAATAATTATATTCTACTTTATCGTGTAAAAAACGCACATTAAAAAAATCGTGTGCATGTGTTAGCACACCAAAAAAAAACGCCGCGTGGAAAAAAGCTTTTATCGCGATAAAACTAAATTAAAGTGTACTAAAAAAAACTAAAAGTAAACGCCAATAATTACAGCCTTGCTATTGCCTTTCAACCACATTAAAATCGGAAGTCACAACTTCTTAAGAAGTAATTAAAAGTTTAAAAAAATTAAATAAAGTAGTGGGTGTCTATTTATGAAAGGCGAACTGTAAGTATCGATTGAACAAAACAGAAATAAATTGTTAGTATATAAAAACAATTAAAAGCGAGCGATGTTAAACCAAAAGCCCAATTAACAAAAAAAAACAAAAAGAAAAAAAAACAACGGTGACGGTCTTACCGGCGCTGGTTCTCGATTTGTTGCGAGGTTTGTTGGGTGATTGCGCGTTCTGTGACACCAAATTCTGCTTAGCCTGGGGCGAATACGCAGCCCCATGAATACCGTGGCCATACGCAGAACCGTACGAGCTTTCAAAGTTACCATTAAACATGCCGGAGGAGGCTCCTTCATATTCACTACCTTCACGTTGTTTATTTGCCACCGTTGATGGTTTGATATCCAGGGCGCAACTCTGCTGATTATCGTGCATAAAGGCACCCATAGCCACCGCAACCGCGCTTTGGTACTCTGAACCACCCGATGTTGGTACCACCGAATCGGGTGTACTATCCTTTGGTGGAGTTGGAGGAAACGAAAATAGATTTGGAGGTTGCGTGTGACCGGAGGACGGTGATTGTGATTTACTATCTGGATCTCCGCCACCGAAAGGAACCCAAGGACCCGAATGCGCAAGAGGTTTTGCCCCATCGGACAGCCACGGATGAAGAGGAGCGTGAAAATGTGGCCGGCACACTTGACTCGATGACATTCTTGACGCTAAAACGCAAGAAAAATAAAATTAAAACTTATAGTTTTTTTTTTAATCACAAGCAAACGTTACAAAACATTTAAGGATTAAAAACCCCTAAATCATTGCTAAAAAAGCACCCTCCTATTTGTAAAATAGTTCCTCCCATATTATTTTGCGTTTACTGGGAAATAAATTGCGTATGCAGGGTATTCTCGTTATGTGCTGTGTATTTAGGGAGGTGTGCTAACCCCTCACCTGGCGACGGCCATGTTAGCAAGCCACCACAATGGCTGCCGCAGGTTTATTATCTCGCGATCCCATCGTAGATAACATCGAGATTAGCGGGGATTCTAACGGACTTCCGCAGATGGTCACCAGAAGGGTACACGATAAATTTCTATTACGGAATGAAAACTAGAAAACTGCCTCGTTTCCTGCACGAACCTTAATTTTCTCTAAGAAAATTATTTAACACGTACACGCAAATGTTCTTCCAGTATTTATAAACGATGTCGATTGTTCTGTTTTTTTTTGGGCGTAAAATCATAACCCGTCGGCTTTATAACCGTAATAGAAGTGATATTATGTTAAAGAGTTAATATAAAATACAAAACCCGGTGGCGTCAAATCGGTCAGTTACTTAATCGTCGATTTTCTATTTTAGAACAACCCCTTATTGAGAAGGATTGCTGTAAGCATATGTTGCAAATCATATAGCACGCTTGCTGAAAACAGCTAAGTTCTTGTATGCTAAACAGATTACTTGAAGCGATTTTACTAATCCGTAATGTACCATCGTAAACGATAGTTAAGTGATTTAAATGCGTCTAGACTTAATTCTTTTTTTTAATTTTATGAAAATAAGAAATTCAAATAGAAATTTGAACTTGGCTATATTGTAAATCACAAACCGTGTTTATCTTAATTATTATCGTGTTCCAAGTTATATTATCTGATTAAGAGCAATTAACAATAAAAATAGCAATTTAACAGATAATACGACTGACGTCGGTTATTAATGAAGAAATTATCGCTATATCATTACAATCACTCAATTTTGTGCACTTTTTATTTGTTTTGTTTGTTTTTGTTTGTAGTAGTCTGAAGTTAGTAATGAAACAATAAAGCAAATAATGAATATGGCGAGAACTACAGCAGATGAAGTAATTATGGTAAATATTTTAAAATTGCAGACCGCAGGAAGCACATGTCATTAACCACCATTGTAATTCTAAAATTTTTTGGCAATGAAACTTAAAAGTTTTTCTTTCATCATTGTTAGTTGTACAAATTCTTCTATTTAATGTGTTTTTATGTTTGACTAAACTAATATTAAAACAATTTTTTAAGTAGAAAAACTAATTTTTTAATCCAATATATTACTGCTAATTATGCAACAATAACAACAACAAATCAGTCGATTTATTACTTTTCTATGTGTTAAATCATGTAAACGCGTTAAAGCTTGTTTCGTAACAATTTTCGTCTAATGAATTAAAAGCGTATTCAAAGTAACATAATAAATAATTATATGTATAATGAAACAATACATTGTCCATTTTTAAAAACGTGTATTGTATTTTTAAAGTCATTAAATGAGAAAGTTAGGTGGCGTGTTAAAACAATGCCTAAACGACGACGCTACTCTTTTTTTTTTCAAAATCATTTTTTGATGCTTAAAGTTGTTTTCACGTTAAGCAAAAATAATTGTAACAACGCTTATTATTACGATACAGATTACAATAGACAATACAAGGTTGTGTAAGATCAAGACTAAAGTTTTGATAATTGATACAAAAAAACGATTAAGATAAAGAATAAATAAACGTTAAAAGTGATTTGATAATTGCTTTACAAAAGTTATTGCTAAAACTGATTAACCAAAAGTGGAAATTACAGTTAATCCGTCTTAACGCGCCATCAAGATTGATGATTAATATCTAATTGGGACAGAAACAGTTTTCTTCGCAGATTTAAATTCTGCATAATATAAAGCGATTGCAAAAGTTTAGACATAATGAGTAAACGTTAATAAAGACAGTATTAAATTAAAGTCTATAAACATTTTGAACAATTAGATTTATGCGCGATATCGGTTATATCTAGATTACAAGTAGTGTTGTGACATTTGAATGATAACACACAACCAAAACACGGAGCAAAGGTGCTTTTATAACGGCTCCAGTTTAATAGTAAAATTATACGAAATCGATTTGGGTTTGTATCGATCGGTAGTCTAGGGGGTAAAGAACGACATTTCAACATAGAAACTAAATTCTATAATAGTAAAACAAAAATATCTATGTATTTATATAGGTATTTAGTGATGTGTTTGCATATGAAACAGAAAGAACATTAACGATAACATCTGATCTGATCATAACTGTATAAATCCATTTGAAAACAAACAGTAACAAAATACATGATCCCTAAATAAATATATTTTTGTATTATATTTTTTCGATTGATGGTGCTTATATGTACATACATACCTATACTTTATGTCTAGTCATAGTTGTTCTACACAAGGATGAACTCTAATTTGCCACGCTATAGTATAATTCACTCGGGTTCTTATGTATTTTTAATACTTTTTTCCTGTTATTGAATTTTTATGAAATGAACAAATTGTTATTACAGGTATTATTTGATTTTGTTCAACATATTTTGTGGGCGTCGAACAACATATTTCTTGAACCATTGCCCTAATTACCTTTTTGTAATTTAATGACGCAAATTGTGATGTAGGGCGACTCGCAATTATAGTATGTTGCAAGCAACTTGTAACATCACACTATAATTAAATTATAATTATTTATTAGTCAATAATCGAAATTATTTTGGTTTTGCTTCAAACATTTCTTAGTTTAGTTTTTGTTCATTGTTCATAATGCAAATTTCTTTATTTTGTATTTTTTGAAAACATGTTTTTTGCGTAATCATTTATTTACTAAACTGCAAATAAATACATCAAATTTAAATAAACACCAAAACCAAAAAAGGAGCAAAATATTTTGTAAAAAAAATATAGGTTCAATTTAATTTAAATTTGGAGCTGTGTTTGCCAAAACGTATTTGCAACATATCAGCAAGTACCTGTTAAAAAAATTAAATAATTTGTAGTTAATCCGTAATATTTAACTATTAATTCCAATGAAATTTAGTTCAATTAAAAAATCATCTACACTTATGCCGGAATAACGCAATTTTGAAATCTTTAGATAAATTAAACTTGGTCTTAGTTTTTTATACGTAGGTAGATGTTCTGTGTTCAGTTTTAATGATAGGATTAGTTCTTTTTATATACAGTGATTTGTATATACAATGCTTTTAATTAAAATGTACTACCTACATATAAAGCCAGGTTTAAAGATAGTAACGCAAAAGCTAAAACTGATTCATGTTAACAACTTGAAAAGAGAATTTTTGCCCAAATATTGACAAAAAATAGTCTGCATTTGTTTTATACTATACACAGTATACATGTATCAATTTGTTTAGAAAATTTATTTATAATCAATTTTATGTTTTCGTTTACAAAACTTCTTGCTAATTTACTTTAAAAAGTAACGCTAAAAAACCACACGCTCAAAAAAAATGTTACAACAACCCACATTTACAAAACTTTTCTTTTGGACACTAGAAATTTTAACATACTATTACTAAAATCTGTTTTTATGTATTAGTCAAAAAAATGTTGATCAAAAACTATGTACACTAAACTATTTGAAATAAAACCAAACAACAATATTATTGCTAGTAGTTTTAGTACCTGCCTAGATGCGGAATTAGCAGATTTTAAATATCAACCGAAAAATATTAAAAAAATTTAATTATTTTGTTGTCTAGAATAGATTTTAGGTTTAATGGACTAGAAATACTATTCGCATAAACGTTTAAGGCTAAGAAAACATCTGATTGGTTTGGTAAATATGTATACAACAAACATATAAAAATATATCAGTTTAATTACCGTTGACAAGAAATATCTTAATTTTAATACACAGTGACTCAAAAAAGTATAAAAAATTGCACTTTTTAATAGTTTTCCAATTCTAAGAGTGCTTACAAAAATCACTAAAGTTTTAAAATATTGATATTAATCTAATACAGTAACGCAAATTGTAAAAAAATTGTTTTATGATTAACGTCGTCAAATCAAAATTCAAAAAAGTATTAGAATCTTAGAACGATTCTTAAATTAAGTTTCGTTCGTATATTTTCAAAAGTCAGCATAGTATTATTATCGCGATTATTTAAATAGTCAAGAAACCTTTAAGAAACTAAGGTTGTGCATACCAAGAAATTTGTTAAACACTACATTATAAAAACAACGAGATTCATTTACAAACAAGCTAATTTTATCCTTTGATGTGACAAATTATACAAGCAACTCCTTTAAGTGTTTAAACTGCGCATAACCTATCAAAAAAACATAATTTTTTTGAGAACCTTCTTAAAAATACAATTAATTTCACAAACAAATAGAAAAAAAAGTCTACAGTTTCTTAAACACATTAACTCGGAAAGATTTTAAAACACGGTTATTTATAACGACAAAACAAAATATAATACTTTCAATTCTGAGAAAAAATTTGTCAAACAAATTTTTTAGTCTTCTTAAGTGTACACCGTATTTTATAATTTTTTGTACATCAAATGTAACTTGATTTTTACGCAAACATGACAGTACTGTAAAACCCTCTACAGTGCGGTAAAATGAGCACAAAATTCTAGGTTTTAAAAAACATCTGAAAAGTATGTTAATTAGATAATACTAAACTTTATATAAATAAATGTTACTAATACATTATATTTAATAGTATAAATGTACAAAAACGTAAAGATTTTTAAATTTATATTTTAATTTTTCAAAATACGTCATCTCGTGACAACTATGTCAGTTATGACAGATGTCAAATTACCGACGATTTTAGATTGTACATTTAAGATGTGCGATTTATAAGCATTTGATTTGTTTTTAATACTTTAACACTTAATACAAAGTAGTTATTCAAGGAAATTGTAATAGATAAATAGTCAGAAAATGAAATGTTAAACCTATCAAATTCCTGTGATTGTAAGTAGGAATATAAAAATTGTAAGTAGGTACCTACCTATAATCCTAACATAAAAAAAATACAGATACCTAAGTATTGATAATTTTTATATTAAATTATTTTCGACAAAACTTAATAAAATTGTACGTTTAGCTATTACAACGCTCCATCTAAATGAAAACCTCGCCCGCTGGGCTCGGTTTTCAAAGTTGTCGCGCTGTAAAATACCACTTACACTCACTCAATTGTAAATAACTATTAAAGTACAGTAAAAAGAACGTTTTGATTTGGAGATTGAGATAATAATAAATTGCCCAGTCACTTCAAAAAAAGAATTTTAAAGATTAAGAACAAAATGACTTGAAATCACATATAAGCAAGTTTCTTTTTCAAAAAATAATTTAAAAAAATTTTGCAAAAGTATCGGGTAATACCACAACAATTCTAATTTCTTCTACGCTTAGAAAACTAAAAACTAACATACAAACTATTAAAGACAAATTAAAAAAACATTAGTTGTTTAAAAATATAAGCGCTTGTTTATATTTTTTAATATTTTTAGTATTTTGTTCAAAAATTAAATTGTTATACTGCATATGCAATTTAACTTTTGCCAATCATAAAATCATTCTTATCATTTTAAGAATTTCATCGTTCAGGTTTTCACTATCTAAGTTTATAAAAGAATTTTTGAAACACATAATTTAACTGTTTTAGCAAAAACATCTTATATACTATATAAAATAAAATAAACAAAACATTTAGTATGGTATCTTGATTTTCAATTTAATAACAAAACAATATTGCTAAGAAACAAAGAAATGTACCTATTTTAACAATTGTTTTCCTAAGTCTATATATAGAACGAAACGTCATTAATATGTTTTATTAGCATATAATTAAGTTGTTTTTACGTAAAAAAAAATGCAAAGCATACCGCAACTATAAACAAAAGTTAAAAAATAAACTTATTTTAAAAAATAAAAAATTGAATAGGGTTTATAGTACAAACTAAACAAAATCGATTATGATTTATTTAATAAAATGCAAAGACACGAATTGCGGTTTTATGCAATCAACATATAACAAAATTAATTTTTTTAATATGAACAAGTCACCTCTATGCAGTTTAAAACCTAGCTTGGTTACGTAACTGTATAAAGTTTATTGCAAATATTTGATCTTTTGTTTTCAAGTTAATCGATTTCTTTCTCACACTTAATGAAACTATCCAAAACCTTTTTTTTAATGTTAATTTACTAGCCCTGTACAAAAATTATTGTTAACTTTGTTTGCCACGCATTATTTTTAGAATTGTTTCAATACAATAACATATGTTCATGTTTGCTAAAATAAAACTAAGGATAATTTAATAAAATAACGTAAATTGTACATTAATTTCGACATAAGTAAGGTGAATGTTCTCGACTGTAATTTAAAAAAACATGAAATTATTAAATCAATGCATGTTAAAAACTTTGATCTGATTTTAGTTACTGATTCGAAACTGTTTCTATGTTTTAACATTAAAATGTGTATCTGCTTCTTCCATTAGAATTTTTTCATGGCAGTAATTATTAAAGCTTTTAGTACCTGAGCTTTTAGCAATAACGAGCTACAGTTTGGAAATAAAATTTATAAAATTATTTAATGTTAAATATAAAATTGAAAAAAATGTATTTTACTAATTTTTTTTTATATTTGTCGAGGAATGATTAGCCGCAATTTTTACTTTTATGATTTTTATTAGTCATTAAACAATATTGTTACCACGCTTAATTCTAATATTTTACATGACAATAGAATGTACAATTATGCATTAATCAAAACAGGTTATTTTCGAAATTATTATTGTTTTTATGGTGAACTTCAGTTAGCTTAAAGTTCCAATGTGTGAAAATTCCTGGTTTAATTATTTTGCAATAATTATCATTAACATTTTGTTAAATTTTTCTAAATTCCTCAATCAACGTAAATGAATAGTAATTTAAATGTAATTTGTAACAATAGGCATTAACCGAATTTCAATAATCTGAAAGGTCACACAGTTAATAATGTAAGTTTCTTTTCTTTTAATTTTAATAAGGTATAATTTTTTGGGGAAGTTACTTTATGTATGCGTTTGGTTGAGTTGCATTAAATTTATGGCATAGTCTTTGGTACAAGGGCGAGACTCGCGCGTCGCGAGGACATTTTTATGAGCACGTCGGCTGAGATATAGCGCTATCAACTTACCAACTTTTATACGCTGAAAACAAAACGGATCGTATTTCAAGTAAACTTATACAAGTGTCGTTCAATTTGAAATTGTTGCTTTTTTATTATTTCTCGAGAAAATTAACATAAACGTGGTTCATCATGCGTCCCTCGAGGGGGTTTACTGGCAAAATTACCAAATAAGCATTATGCATCAAACAACGTTTGAGAATGTGTTTTAAGTACCACTAACCAAATTATAGAATAGATATCCCGGATGAAAATATAAAAACACACTGTGTGTATTTGGGAGATAATAAGTAGCTGTTAGTTTGATTGATAACTATAATTTTCTTTTATCTACGTCCACACATGTCTATATAATCTTAGATGTACTCATTTGCTTCGATTATCTATCCGTATTGTTATTTTAATTCACGATAATACTTATGCTAATCTTACATATTTTACGAGTGTTTTACTTCATGGTTATTAAGATGTTGGCAGTGGACATACGGGTACTTGTACTTAAAGAGGCGTAGACTAACATTTCCTATAAGTTGCTGCGATTTTTCACATACGTTATTATGTGAGAAAACCTCGAACAATGGCGTATTTATGTGAAAAATATCTAATCGGGTTCACTAGACAACGCTTGGGTCATAAATTATGTAAGAATTAGTAAGATCCACACAGTCAAGGTAAACACGTTCAGACTTGCCCCGTTTTAAGTTCCATTTTCTTATAAAAACCGCCAGCTCTTTTCATTTTGAATCGTAGAATTTTGAACGTTACTCGGTATTACTATTGTGTGTCTTTGGTAAACGCGTAAAGTCCAAATACCTCATTCCCAGAACGAAACAATACAATTTTCTAACGCGTTAATGAATTTCTTTTTAACTTCCCATTAAGTACGTGTCTGTGATTACCAAAAAACATTTAAATACGTGCCCCTTTTAAAACGTAAGCCACTGTTAATTCTACGAACATATACCTCTGATATTCCGCCCGCACTCAACCTGAATTTAAATCAAAAAGAAACAGCATTGACCTACACAGTCATGTCACCCCGGAATGTTACCTCATATTGTTAACGATCGTTGGACATTTGATATTTTGTTGATTCATCCACAAATTCACAAGAAAATGCATTTACGTGATATCCATTACTGTTGGTACATACTATGAAATAAATCAAATTTTAACGATCGGACGTTTGCGAAATGTTACTTTGATCTTTGCGTTGTGGTTAGAATTATTATTTGCCTTTTTTCCGCTGTCAACTTCTTTGGGTACTGTTGTATTAGCATAAAATATGACTTTACATTTCGCGCTTTGAGTATCAAAATTTGGACATTTCTTTAAACTAAAATGGTAACCGCTAGCACGAAATTAAGACCGGTCAGAATCCAACGCAATTATTGCTTATTCGTTTAAAGCCTGATGGTTTTATTAGCATGAATTATAAGTAACTATTTTCTAGGCATTCCTACTTTGACGAGTACTTATATCCACGACCACACTATAAAATTACTCCAAACAAGACGTATACAATTTTATAGGTTCATGTTAGTAATTTCAATCAGTAACTGATAACAGTAAATGATCTCACAAACAAAACAATATAAAAAACCGCTTTAAAAAAATTAAACGATAATAAGATAATTACTGCAGCTTCGAGTACCACACAATCAAATCAATAAGATCAAGTATTAAAAATCCTGAATTCAAAAATGTTTTTGGACTGAATCGTAATTGAAAAAGTACCCGCGATAGTGACATTTATTTTTTACAATCTTAATCAGTTTATCTTATTTGTTTAACATTCAAGATTGTTAACGAGATAAATTTGGACTTGAAATATTTAGTAGCGTCAGCAATTTTACAAGATTATTTGATTCATCGATATAATTTAAAACAATCACCGATTAAACATAGAAAGCTTTTGCACTTCATTTCTAAGTGAAAATTTATGAAACGGATAATTTTTGCATAGTCGAACATAAAAGTTTCAATTAGTTGAAAAATTCCTTTCACTGTTTAGGTCTTTGTAAATTGTCGGTACGAAACAATCAACTCCGCTTTAAGGGTGTTTACGCATTAAGTCGAGTTAAATTATTAAGCAAATTTGATAATACGTACCGTGTCCTGCGACACTTCCATACGGTGAATGCATGCTCTGATGGTAATACCTAGCGGCCCTTTGCGTTCCAGAGGGGTCCAAAAAGAAACCCATATGTTCGGCGACACTAGAATTTAAATCGGAACTGCTACCATCAAGACCGCCCTGAGCTGGACTTGCTGATGTACCCGTACGCGGGGACTCGTACCATCGTCCAACCGCCGCGGAATCGTTAGTCATCTCCATAATCATAAGTCCCAATTAGTTAAAAGCACATCACACACCAAAACTTAGCAAAAATTGTACGTATGTTTTAATCAATTTGCACTACCAAGTTCACTGAATAATTTTAATAAGCAAATCTTTGGTGCACATTGCCAGATCCCGCGAAATGACTGTTCACTTGCCAGTGGTAGACGTTGAAGTACCGTCGGCGGACGTTAATTTGAACCTCCGATATCTGAAATTAATTTTTCGTTATCAGTACTTATTAGATTACATTTTTAAGTGCCAAATTAATCAATTCATTAACTAGTTATTGCTAGTACGTACATAATTTAATGTAACGATTACAATTTTTCCACTAATAGTAATTTGGTAAAACATTCTTTAGTAGTCTGGAAATTTACCTACTACTATTTTTGACAAACATCGAAATAAACGTAAGCGCAAAAAGCCGTATGTAATATTATGACAAAAATTTAAAAAAAAAATTAGAAACAAGCCAAAGATTGAAAAATCAAAATTGAATTAAAAAGATATGAATAGGCGATGAGACAACAAACCTCACTTACGACTAAATTTATGTGTTGATGTTTTGATTTAAAGATAAATCTATGCTAATATATTTAATATTGTCATTTGCATATTCATTTAAACTACTTTGATTATAGTTTAAAAACGCGAATGTTTCTAAGTAAAGATGTACGTGTTTAGCCACTTGCGTACTCTATTATTTTTATTATCGGATTTGCTTAATGCTTGTCGGTTTACTCGCTTAATGGTAATTGTTTTAATATGTCTTCGACAATTAAAAAAAATAATTTAATTTCTTAGTCATTTAGTAAAATGTTTGTTAATGATTAATTTCTCTTGATGATTATCGTGTTATAATACTAATTGACCCTTGTGGGCACGAATAAATGCTTACCTAAGAATCACTCGATAAATATTCACGGCACATTCAACATAATCACTTTTATCACAGTTCAAGAAGAAGAAACGTAATAAAGCTCACTTCACTTACTATCTAAACAACGGTGTTAACATGCTTGAGCATGAGTACCACGCCGAAACCACTACGGTCACTAACGCGCTAGCACTAAATGCTACTATATTGCGTTTGGCCCGTTTCCCTTAGCAACGGTCATCGGCTTCAATCGTACGTGCTCGTGCTGTTTTAAATAAGGTATTGGAGAGCTTTGCTGAAACAGGCGGGTTTCAGAGAATAGGTGGAACCCTAACAACACTAAAAAAAGCAGGGAACACTGAAATATTTATTGAGCTTTCAGCTATTTTCTTTAAGTTTAATTCTTATTGTTCTTGCATTGTTCAAATTCAACCACGCAACATGTTCGTTATTCGATTTGTTCAAAAATTTCTTTTTGAAAAATTGGAAAATCTGCGATTCTTTGGACGTTTTCTTAGAATTTAAGAAAATGTGTATAATTGTTTTTGATTTTGAAAAATTTATTTATTAAATAAGGATTTTAAAAACTAATAAAATCAGTCTTGATTGTGGTACAAGGAGGGAGATTATCCAATCAGATAAGACCTTTAACAAAACACTACTATTTGACAAAATGGCGACCACAAATCAAGAGACTCCTCCTCTTTAATGATTTTCGGCCCCTTTTTCATGTTCATGTCTGGCATTGGTTCTCTCTTTGATTTTTTCCTTTTAACATACTAACATTCAAAGTCGATCTGCCTTGTTATTGTCTCGTTTTACGCTAAATACTCGTGTTGTACCTTCTAATCGTGACATTGTTTTTCTTCAGGAATTCCTTTTATTATTTTTAACATATTTACCAGACGGTATTATTACGTATAGGTAGAATACGTTCATTAAGGGGTAATTACGTGCAAGGTTAACTGAAATCGGATGAGGATTATGAAACAAGCTAATGTGCATTTATACTTATCCAACAACTCCGAACCCTAATACAGTAAAGTAAATTACGGTATTAAGCATTTTACAAATATAGGGCACATTGATACAGAGAACAAATAAGGTTATGAGAAATTAAGAGATAACGTAACGCGTAAACGCAACCGTCTCAATTTAATACACAAATTACAAATACAATTTTAGAAATCAATACAAATTAGTTACGTGCATTATTCTACCATTTATCATCTCTAAATTTTATCATTGCATTTTGCTGAAAATGTAATTACGCTTTTACATAACTCACTTTCCTTTATTAGAAAGAAGAAAAATACAATACAAGTTTTTAGTGTTGAATAACAAAAAAAAACCCTAATTTGGGTTACGTTTTTGTTGAACAGATAATTCCCGTCAGCGTGGCATTATACACATTTTATTAAATGTTGCTGAAATCATTTGAAAAATCTGGGTTTGAAAATTTTGGTAAAGAAAAAAATGCTTTCAGATTGTTTTAATATTATCTAATTAGTATTTAATGTACTTTACGTGTCATACTTGCATTTGAATATAGCATCTCGAGTGTTAGATACAAAAGTTTGTACCGATCAACACGAACTACTTTTAAATTATGCTTAATCTTATTAAATGTAATTGGTGTTAACGTTGTAAATACAGTTATTATTTAATTTGAAAATCGTTTATAATAATTGTATTAATAATTTCAAAAAGGTTTTTTTGTTTATTTTTCTATTTTGGCGTTTCAAGATTTTGAACAAACATTGTTTTTCTATCGTTAGTTTTTAGGAAAACCTTTATATAAAAATTTCTTCAAATAATAAAAAATCGTTTAAAAATTTGAAAGTTAATATACTTTTTCTTTTAAATTAAATACTGAAATACGTAAATGATTTGATTTGACTAAAGCATAAAATTTAAATATTTTACATGATAGTCGACTAAAGTTCATGATTTTTCAAGTTCACTAGGTATGATTGAAAAACTGATTCTAATGTTATGCTTTTATTTTATTATTATTTATTATTTCCTTTATTGATTGTACCTAAAATATTATAGATTCTGAATATGTTGTGTTGGTCAATACGTAAATGTGCTTTTGGCAACGTTGAGGTAAATCTGCAAACAAAGTAATTAATGTTTGTATGTGTAATTACAATTTTTTATGGATTATATAGTGTCACAATAGAATAAAAAAAAACATGAATAACAATTATAAAAATAAAAACAAACTATTAAGCTTTATTTATACACCATTTTTTGAAATGTAAACGACGTGAATTAATAAAGAAAGAAAATACATAAATTATGTAGAATTGTTAGTACTACTAAAGTAGTTCAATTCATACTGTCTTTATTTTAATTTCTTTTAGTTTGCAGACGTGTTTAGAAACTCCGTAAGCATAACAGACACTTTAACGTTTGGTTTAATTCTTTTGGTACGTTTATTAATTTAAAATTTTATTACCTAATTTTTTTGTCATATACTAAATTGATTGTTAATTATTAAAGCCTTCAAAAAACAGAAAATAGTGAAATATAAAAGAAAAAAATTATTAAAAATCAATTTTTTGTAGTGAGTTAAGATAATACTTACTGCATCAAAGCTCATACCACTAATGTGAAAAGTTTTAAAGTTTTATAATTATTATTATTTATCGTCAAAAATTTACCTTGGTTGTCATAGGATCTTTTACTGATGTTCATTTCCATAACTCTGACTTTGGCCAGTGGTGTTACAAATAAAAATTTTAGAAAGATTTCTAAGAGCTGCCAAATTTAAATGCGACGAACGACTATGACTCAAAGTGTAAATAACAGTATTAAATTTTACCGTTCCCATTTTGATTTCGTCAATTGTACATGTAGTAATAATAAAGAAGCATATGTTTCTTAAATGATAGAAAGAGCAAATACTTTAGTAAGTAATAACAAAGATTACTAAAAATCTAATATTAACTTGAAAAATTGTTATTTTTTTAACAGAGTTAGAAGCGATATAACATTGTTTTAAAAATTTTTATTTATAGTACTAAAAAATTAAAAATTCTAAACAGTAGAACAAACCGAAGACGTTTTATAGGTAAAAACGTGCAAAACTGATACCTAAAAACAAGAAACAAATTTATTTATTATAGATCCAATAAACCGTAGAAATTCTGTATTAAATTTTCAGTTGCTATTAAAGTAAAATTAAAATGAAACGAGTTTTTAAGATTCAGCTACAGTAAATCTAGGAATCCTTGTTTTATGGTTTATGGAAGTGTTTATAAACAAATGACAAAATTTAACAAATTTATTTGTTTTATATGTATCTCAATTACAAAAAAAGTTTAAAAAAAAAGAAATTTTTAGAATAATAAACAATCGATCAATTTACAAAAAAATCCAATATCAACACTGGTATCAAGCAGCTACAACCAATGCCGGTAGTAAATATAATTATCTATTGATACTTTTAATACTTTATCACCGTCAATACCGTTGATACTCTGATATCTTCGATACTGTGATATGTCCGATACGACGAATACTTTAATATCGTTGAGACCTTACGATGCCGTGAGTACTTTCGATACCCGATACTTCGATACTTATCGATACCAAAACTGCCGGTAGTAAAAGCAATTATGGACACTCGATAATTTCATTACCTACTTTAACACTGTTGATACTCCGATAGCTTCGATACTTTGATATTGCCGGTACTTCGATACGATCAATGCTTTAATACCGTTGATACTTTACTATACCGTTAATACTTTCGTTACCCGATACTTCAAAACTTTCAATACTTTGACAGCGTCAGTACTGTTGACATTCTGATATATTTGATGATTTGATACCGTGAATACTTTTGATGCCCAATACTTCAATATTTTAATACCAAAACTGGTATCGAACAGCCAAAATCAATGCCGGTAGTAAATCCAATTATGGATACTCAATATTTTCAATATTTTAACTCCGTCAATACCGTTGATGCTTCGATATTTTGGATATTTTGATACTATCAGTACTTTGATCCTGCTGGTACTTGATACCGTGGATACTTTCAATATTCGATACTTATCAAACTGGTATTGAGCAGTTAAAACTAATAAGTACTTGATACTTTTAATACCCTGGCATCGCTAATATCGTTGATAATCCGATATCTTCGATACTTTGAAATTTGGATACTTTGATACTGTCAATACTTTGATCCCGCTGATACTTTAATACTGCTTTGATACCGTGAGTACTTCAGGTATTTTGAAAACCAATACCAGCAGTAAATACAATTTTGGATACTCGATACTTTCAATACTTCGACATGATATTATGATATCTTTGATACTTTGATATTTTTGACACTTTGATAGTATCAATACTTTGATCTCACTGATATTTTAATACTGCTTCGATACCGTGAACACTTTCAATATTCGATACTTTGATACTTATCAATAGCAAAGCTGATATTGGTATTAATATTTAAATCCTGCGATATTGCTCTAGTTAGCAGAGCAATCTGTTAAAAACGTTCTTATTTATCGGTAAAATGCAAATCACGTCATAATTAAAATTGATTCAATTAACGTTTGCTTTGTATAGCTAATGGCCATAGTAGCCGACGCTTTAAAAAAAATAAAAAATTAACGTTTGCATAATTATTTGACTGTTTTAATTTTTTTATCGATAAAAAGATTCTCTTAAATTATAGTTACTGAATTAACACAGACAAGTTTGTATCAATAAAATTCTCAAGCAGTTTGCACATGTTTTCACTAAGAGTCAAATAACTGCTGTTACAATTACATTAACACCCTCAGTTGACCATAAGCGGAACTATCAAAATAACATTTTGTTTTATAATAGAACTATAGAACAAGTCTTAATTGATTTACACCAGTTCTACAAATACTTTATCTATTTTTTCCGTTTCATCGGCTGTTTTAAAATGTATGGAAAAGTAAAATTTACAAAAAAAATATTGGTCACTTGTACTGTAATTCTTTATTAACGGTTAAAGAAATTTAATTAATACTAATATATAATAATAACTGAAATCATTTTATAATAAAGTCCACAAAATAAAAGTTTAGTTATTTTTCTATTAAATCTAACAATTAGAAAATTTTAAAAAAAAATCAATAATTGCTTTTTTGATTATACTTGTTTCCTGTCAATTATTGATTAAAATCAAATGTTTTAATTGTAATGTTATATTGCTAAATATTATAAAGTTCGATTTAAATACTTTTTTAATTATTTTATTAGATTTTTTTTCTTTACGTGTTGTCCGGTTAGAAAATTTTTTCTATAAATACATATTCAATTCATTGCTTTTTTTGAGTAAGTAAATTTAGCAATAGCACAGATCTCACGTACCTATTACGCAGTCCTTATATAGAAAATATTACTTTGTAATACCGCAAAAATTAATAAAGAATAGAATAGAAAGGAATATATTAATAAATGTTTTGTAAAAATTATGTTGTATAATTAGACTTTATCAAAATTCCCACAGAAAGATCTTAGTGCCGTTTAAAGAAAAACGCTTAGTGAATGTTTACTGGTTCTTCTACGATTTTGCATAAATGAATAGTCCGTACTGCTTTAAGCGCTTATTTAACATACAAATGAACAAATTATCGAATATTCGTATAAACATCTGTGTATAATACTTTATATATTTTAATAGTTATTTTTAAATATATCGTTAACTACATCTAAATTATTCTAATTCTTATATTTTTATTTATTTTTATAGTAAAACAGTTTTGACGGTTGAGTAATTTGTGTGAGACAAACTTTTTTAAATGGTGTTTTTAAATCCTAATATTGTTAAACAAGAAAAAAGAAATTATGGTTTATTAGCCAACTAATACCTACGCCTTTCAGTGTAGAAAAAATACAGATTTATTTGTTTAAACTAAAAACGCATTATGATAGCTTAATGTTTCTGTTTTTTATTATTTTAAAATTTTTTTTAATATAATCTTAATTTGGCAGTGGACCTGATGAAGTGGGGTTTGATATTTTTTTAACTTTTCTTAGTTTTTCGTACGTTCCAGATAATTTTTGCGAGGATTTTAAAAAACCGAACCAATTTTATTCTGCTTAAAAATTTGACGTAAAATATTTTTTTGTATTAGTTTAAGTAGTTTTAAAAGATTTATTGTTTTTAGTTTAAAAGAAGATGGCAATTACCAAACAATTTTAAACTTTGTTGCAGTTGGTAGGTATTATTGAACAGCGGTTCAAGAAATGTTAAACAAGAAACATTAAACAACATTAAAAATATACAAATACTAGTTAAAAATTTTGAACTGTTGTAATTATTTATTATTGTCTAAATTAATAGCGCCAGGATTTAGTTTTAGTAGATTTTATAAAAACTAAAAATTTTATAAAAATGGAGTATCTCGCGTATGTTAATTTCTAATCCTTCTGTTTATAATTCTAAGATGTACATACGTCTTATCTTGATTTTTTAATTTAGTTCTTTCAAATGGTATAATGCGATGACCACCCGGGTAGACGTTCTGACAACACCTTTTTCTAGAATCATTTAGGAAGTCGTTTTCTAATACTGGTTGCAAGCATTAAAAATATATTAGAATCATACATAATATTCAGTTAAGAAGAAATAATCATATGAAGTCAACAATAAATTAAAATAATAATACATGTTTACTACATAATAATAATGCATTATATTATTAGCAGGTGGATACAATAACACCTAACATAAGAAAGACTGTTACTCCTATACATACATATCGTTTCTGTGGATGACGTTTTTTAACATTTTTATGTGGGAAACTTAAAATGCTTACGACTTGTACTATCTCAACTTGAAGTCGCATAGTAGTTTTATTAATGCATTAATTGGTAATTTCATATTTTATAATTAAATTTTATGAAGCAATTAGTGTATAGGTTAACAACGTTATGTTTTTGTTAACATTTACTTTGATTTTATTTGCAGTAATTCATTGAATTTTTCCAATTTTTGTTTAAACAACACATTACAATTATTCCTTTAATTGTATCTACGATGTTATTACATAATCTTTAACAATGTAAGGAAAATGTTACCATTTATCCGATAAAATATGTTTAAAAAAATTAACTAATGTGACAAAACATTGAAAAATATTTTGACAATTTTTTTTTTGTAATTGTTTAAGGAAATCCAGTGTGTTGTTACTTTTAATACAAGTTAAAATGATTCAGAAGCCTGCATCTTAAATTTTTTGGAACTAACGTTGATTTGAAACCTTTGAAACATTTAAAATTGCATTTTATTAATGTTATTAAAATTCTCTACGTAAAAAAATACATATACATAACACATATTCAAGACACCAAGTTTTTAAAATTGACGATTATAAAGAAACAAAAAAATCATTTTTAAATAGGTTATTATTATTGCATCTTGTAGGTACTATGTTTCAAAATAATTTCTTAAATTTTACCCAAATAACAAAATCCTCGTAAAAAGATATTTTTTTAACATAATTTCTCGGGTATCAATTAGACATCATTTTGGCCACTTTTTTCATACAAAATTTGTGTCGAAAATTTCGCATAAAATTGGTACTGTCTTTATCATTTTTGAGGCATCAAAATTATACCATCTATAAGAAAAGTGAATGTCACTGTGATGCCAAAATCATATCACATAACATGATTATTCCATCATTCTGTTATCAAATTTGTATTAATTAAATTATATGCTCCCATGGTGATTAATACAAATATGCACAGTATAAATAATAAATGATGGTGAATGATATATTAGAATACAATATTTTAAACTTTTATATGGTAGTAGACATCGTTTTAACAAGCATTTAAAGTAATACAAAAACTGAGGTTATACCAGGTTATACTTCATCGGACAGAAACGAACATTCTTCGTAAGGCTTCGGTGCGTAGAAGGATGCGGCAAATTGTGCTGATTAGTTTATAATACTGCCAAAATAAAATGAAATTATATCTTTATAATTTTTTTTATGTACACCATTTACCGTAAAAAATTATTAATATGTTTTATGGTGAAACTTGTATGTCTAAAATTATATCTATTTATTTTTATTGTTATTCCACGACGTTGAATTATTATTTAATTATTTTATTGTCTAAAATAATTTATCTTTTTTTTTGTCTTTTGCGTAAAATACACAATAGATTAAATATATAACTACACATATTCGATTCCTGTCTTAGTGGTAAATAAACTGCCATCTTCAGATTAATAATTGCCGAGAAAAATATTATGCAAGGTTTGCAAAATGACCAATATGAAAAAGTATGTACAACGCTTTCATGAATTTTGTATGAATTAAATTGATGCTTTAAGCGTTTAAATTTTTGCGTTGAATTTATAACAGAATGATGCCTTGACAACAATAGCAGTGTATACAAATCATGAAGTTATCTATTAGGTATGAAAATCGTACCAATAATGTTGTATCAAAATATTTTCATTAAACTGACACTCGGATGTCAATAAATTGATACCGATGCTGATTGGGTAGTTTGACAAATGAGTTAACTAGATTAAGTTTTTTTTGAGTCATTATTGACTATCTTTTGTTAAACTCAACTTTAAATGATAATTGCTGCTCAAGTTTTGTTAGCACAGCTTTAAATTTAATATTAACGACTGAAGAAAAGTAACATTCAAAGTTTAAATTATTTTTACTCAATTTTTTTTAGTTGACCAAGTTTCTAGGTTTCTAGTGCTTATAGCCTCATCGATTTTGTCTTTTTGGTTTTCTTCTTAACTATTTACGGTTGTATTTTTATTATGTGTGACTAAACTAGGCGCGGATTTAGGAGGGGAGGCAATGGGTATAATTGCTCCCCCCCTGACTCACAACCGAAGCACTTTATTTTGACGATTTTTAAAATTTTTCAAATTTGTTTTCAGAAATATATATAAAATTATACAAACATTGTCCCGTTATAAACAATATAAGCAAAATTACACAACCCCCTGTCAACAATATAGATAAATCACAAAAAAATTAACCCCCCTTCTGAATAAAATTCTGTATTCGCGCCTGAACCAAACCACTTTAATTGTTTCTTCTAATTTTCTAGCTAAGGTAGATTTAGACATAGATTTTTGCAGTTTTGTACTTCTAGTTGTCAGCAATTTTTTTAGTTTTTACGTTTTTAAGATTTTTTAAGCAAGATTACCGATGTTTTAACGGAGGGTGAGTTGGTTTGTTCAATTTATTTCGTCTATGCGTCAGTAGGTGGAATGCCGGCCGCTTCTGGACCGTCTTACAGATGTTCTGTGTACGTTGGTAATATACCGTGATAATTCGCTGCCTTAAAAGACGGATGCCAAGTAAGTATAAAAGAATAAGAACATACAGACGTGTAGAATAGTCCAAAGAGCAACTACTCGCTGCTGTTCAGGCAATTCATAATAGTGTGAATGAAACGGCGCAACGATACTCGATACCTTCTACAATATTACGGAGGAGGATGAAATCTGGCAATACAAAGAGGACATTGTAAGGGGTCATCAGCTTCACTGACTGATCTTAATGAGCGGTAACTTGTTAGGCATATTAAAAAAATTCAGAAATTTGGTTTCGCGCCAACTCAATAAATGGTACGCCAGATCGCTTACGAATTAGCCAAAAAATTAAAGTTACCACGTAAATTAGAAAAGATTGCTTCAGGGCATTTATGCAAAGAAATACTAATTTATTAATAAGAAAATCGAAAAGCATGTCATTAGCAAGAGTTAGACGAATGAACAGAATTGACGTAAATAATTATTTCAACCTACTTCAGAAAATATTACAAGAAAATGACTTCATAAATAGATCAGAAATCTTCTTTAATATGGACGAGACTGGCATGCAATTAAACAATAGGCCAAAATACGTTGTACTTGAAGAGGGATTGAAACATGTGGTTGCAGTAACGCTTGGGAGAAAAAGTGAGATCATTTCGGTCTTAGCTTATTGCAATGCAAAAGGTTTATTGATATCCTCTCTTTGCATTTTTAAGGAAAATATTAAAAGTAAAGAATATTTTTTTAATTGGATTCAAAACCAGTTTCTTCTTCGTAAGCCTGAAAAATCTGTTGTTCTTATACTACATGAACATTAATCGTATGTAAGCTTTGTTGACGTATTAGAACTAGCTGAGCAAAACTACATAGTTTTGATGTGTTTGCCTAGCCACTCTAAGCAGTTTCTACTGCCACTTGATTGTGGTTTCTTTGAAGTTTTTAAATCGTATTACTACACAGCCTAAAATGCCTTCTTAAGAACACATTTAACAAGCTTAATCAACAAGAGACAAGTTGGCAAACTTCTTGCTGAAGCATGGACAAAATCCGCAATAATTGCGAACGCTGTCTAACTTTAGAGTGACTGGAATTTGTCCCTTCAGATCTGACGTTATTTCAGATTATGCTTTTCTTAATGACAATGAAGCATCTGTTACCAAAGTAAGCCTTTACATCCAAAGTAGAAACAACAAAAAAGCGAGAAAAACAACTGGCTAAAATTTTTGAGCTTGAAGAAAAATATTTTAAAGTCTAAGTGTTTATAAAAAAATAGGGGCATGATTATAAGCGATTTTCGGCTTAGACCGCGTCGTAGTCAAACACCGGACAGTAACATTTACCACTCTGAAGATGCAAGCTGCAATGTCTTGCAAAACGTCAGTTTGTTTGGGTTCACGAACGACAATACGGCAAAAGCCAAGTTCTACTTCTTGTTTTGGCTCTTAAAGAAAGAGTAGGACCAAGTCTAAGTCTAGGTGTTTGACTACGACGCGGTCTAAACCAAAAGTTGCTTATAATCATAAACATAATAGCCGCGAAAGCTTAAGCGTTTATAAAAAGTGGGGCATTAAAGCGGAAGGAAATAAGGTAGTTAAACAAATAACTCTCAAACACTGCAAGTAAAAGCCCAGAAAATGAGTGTGTTAGATGTGGCAAGTATTATGAACAAACAAAAAGCATCGAAGACTGGATCAAGTGCAAAGTTTGTCATCGATGGTTGCACGAGGGCTGCTCGGGTTTTACAAATATATGTTTTTGTTGTAGAAAACGCCAATAAAATTACTTTTTAAAATTTTAAAAACATTTTGAGTCACATTGATGATGACCTTGAGAAAAATATATTTGTTTTGAGTTAAAAGTCTTCTTCTACATATCATCCATTTGCAGATATATATTTAAAAAAATCATCATCTTTGTTCAACGCTTTTACAAACTGATTTATTAGACACAGTTTAATATGAAAAGGGGAAAAAATGATTTTTGTTTGTGTATTATGTTTGGGTCTCTAATATTTAAATCTATTCTCACCGGCCAATTTTTCTGAGTTCAATG
This sequence comes from Aquatica leii, assembly GCA_035610365.1. NCBI lineage: Eukaryota > Metazoa > Arthropoda > Insecta > Coleoptera > Lampyridae > Aquatica > Aquatica leii. The sequence continues at coordinate 77,728,261 of CM069436.1, read as the reverse complement.
TTTATCCCTCGCTCTGCTGTCCCACAAACACAAAAAACATTGATATTTTGTGAATACAGCTTGTTGGCCAAATAAAAAGTTTACCATTTTAAGATCTACACAGATCATCCACTTATGTTTGTTATATTTAATTAGTTCCATTACATTTTTAATCGTTTCATATGCTTCCGTTTAAAGCACAAAAGTGCCAATTCAAATTGAACCCAATGCATTTCCATTGTGCAGTAGAACGCACTTTAAACTTCTTTAGAGCTGTCCAAAAATAATCGTTATTTACTTGGGTCATATTGCGTCACACCCATAGAATTTAGTAAACCGAGCACATTATGGCAATATACTAAATCATTGTCTACTTTAAAATATAGCAACCGTTCTTTCTCTCTTGTACGAAAGAATGTAACTTTTGTGTCTTTTTCGAGTAAATGCTTGTCGTTGTCTTGAAGCTAGTAATTCTGATGCATTTTTTGAAAGATTTAAATCTCTTACTAGATCGTTTAATTCGGCCTGGTTAAGCCTCTGAAGTGTAGAAGAAATAGAAGAACTGCATTTAAAATCCATGTCGACTTCATGCTCATTTATATCACAAGATCTTCCTCAAGTAAAAGAATGAGGCACTGGACGACTTGCTGAATTTAAGTTTGGGAAGGTGATTTTTTGCCGAGTTTTTTGTTGTAGCCTGTAATTTTTGTAAAGCAGAAATAACAATAATATTTGTGATTTTTGGGATCTTTTCAAACCATGGGAATGCCGAATGCCTTTTTCGTACGTTTTTCTTTGCTCCACTGTCGTAAATTTTTAACACTTGCAACTTTGTGTGAAGTCCAAGACTTCTTCTGGTCGCCAAGTCTAACTTGAAAATACGCTAAATACATTTTCTTCACAAAGTGGCTAATTTTCATCTTCTGATTTAGAACAATAAAGCTTGTACATATATAACAAAATGTATCTGCTGTATTGAAACACTTTCTAATAACCATTGTTTATTTAAATTGTGCACGATTAATTATGTAAAATTAAAAACATTAATTAATACTAAACAAATTGAAGACGTTCGCTTTGAATAAAACAACTGATCTTTTAAGAATGTGGGATGTATCTCATACCTGATACTGCAACCTCTCCCCGCAATTGCAAAAAGGTTGCTGTCAAGTACATGTACAAACCTGAACATTTAATGAATGCAGCGGTCATACTAAGTGCCTTACCCTTGACTTTCCAACCCCAGCCGTTGTAAAAAGATCTATTAACAAGTACTTGCATGTAAAGCGTTCTTACAAAATATATTGGACAACAAGCACAAAGTTGAAATTAAAGTAGATGAATATCAGAACGTAAAAAGGTAAAAAAAAGTCAAAATACGATAGAACAAAAAGTTGACTTTTGTACTATGCTATGCACTCATTGACACATCTAACCATACTCCTAAAGAGATGACCAATTTCTTTCTAAGGACTCTCATCTTAGCCTTACCTGTATAGCGTTACAAAGTGCTGCTAACGTCTGTGGAGTATGGGGTAAATTTTGCAATCTTTTACCCATAATGTCCCATATATCCTCAATTGGTGAAAGATGTAGAATTTTTGTTAGCCAAAGTTGCAAATTGATTTTATTACGTTGAAAGTGGTTTAAAGTAGCTCTGGTTACATGCGACAGTGCATTGTTTTGGTAAAACAATAGATTTTAAAGAGTTTCAAGGTAGAGTAGAACATGTGATTCCACCACGTCCTGAACGTAACGTTGGGCGGTCATGTTGTTTCTGATGAAGATCAAAGGTGACTTACTACTTCTGCACTATTGCAGTCGATGTTTAAGAGTGTGCAGTAACACAAGGTGAGAGAGGATGGTATGAATGCAGATCAAAACTTATTCTTACGAGACCATAAACGGTTTGCATTCTAATAGACTTTTCATGTTCTGCAAACCATTGATCTGCAATCACGTTTGTGAAAGTGAAACAGTTTCTTAACGCCAAAAGTCTAAAACGGCAATCTTTGTGGTCTGTCGTTCTTGAACGGTGTCTTGTTGCTTTTGTTCGTCCTTCTTGAAACCATGTTTGACAACAGCTCATTACGGTACTCAGACTCTTATTTCTTCTAGTCACAATCTTTCTAAATGATAAACCAGTTTCTATCAAACTTACTATTCGTCTCCTATCAAACTTGTTCAGTTAATGAAAAGTTGCACGTTTTTTTGTTCTAGCTTATTGTAGCTGAAAAGGTCTATCGCCACATTGTTTTCAAAAACAAAATGTGACGACATGAAAGCCAACGTACTGATATGGTTAAGTGTTCGGATCTTTAAGTCACTTAATACGTTTTGAGTTAACATTGACTGTGAATAAATTGAAAATTTTTAAAACAAAGAATTGTGACCAAAAAAGGGAAGCAAAAAGAAAAAAAAACAAACAAGCTTGCTGTATTAGTTATTTAAAATGTATTGTTTTACCAATGACAATTTTAAAATTTCTAAAAGAAATTAAACTGATTAAAACCCGTTTTTTAAACTATAATATAATCTCGACTACGTGAACATAATAAAACCAAGGCTGTTTAGATTATCGAACTGTTCACATCAGAGGAGGTAATTAAACTATACCGTTGCATTCATCAGATGGCAAGGAAATATTTAGAATTAGTAACCTTAAATAGATTTTTATATACTAAATACACGAACATAGAGTAGAAAATTTTGTATACAACATATGAAGTTATTTTAGTTGCTTTTTGGTGTGCTTATTTTAAAGACAGTTTAATTGCTCTAACAGCTTCAAGGTGTGGGATTTTTTGTGGTTCCGATGCATTGACTATTTCAGTGTTATCGATATTATTTTAGTCGATTTCATCCTTATTCCACTCTATCACATCTAATGTTGTATATTCAGCCTAAAATTTCAGGAAACATGTTTAACTGTCAACATCTTGGATAAATTTTTACAGGATGCAGATTTTGCAGCAGCGTTAGAGTGTCCGATAAAGCAGTATCAGTAGTATCTTCTTCCTTTCTTTAAGCTCGTTTAGTGACAACTCATCTTCTTTACTACAACCATCACTTTTGGACAACATGGTATGCTAACATTTTGCTACTGTTTTGAATGTTATCGTTGGCCAGACACTATTAACATTAATATTGCATCCTTTAATAAACGTTTTTCAATGCAAAACCTACTCTTTCAATGGATGTCAATATTGAAATTAATAATTGAGAGGACAACTATTCCGCAGTGATTTTTAAAAATTGTATTCAGAATCGAGTTTTGTAACAATAAGGCCAACCGTCCCTTGCATTAAATTTTACGATGTTATCGGTTTTTAATGTGTTATACAAATTTAATGCCTGTTCTTTTATTGCGTTTCCGCTACTCGACGTATCTCTTTCGCGTTGGGTAAGAAACTATTTACATGAAGCTTTTTCCCTGATTTAAAAACTTGATGATTTTAAAGTGCATTTTTTATTGGGTCTTACTGTGTGACTCACTGTTTTGAAAATTTGCAGTTTGCTTAAACGTGCTCTTCCGTCAATATTTTTAGTACCCATCTTGACCACAGTTTATGATAAAATAGGCGTTTGGTAACAATTTCATACAGAACACTTCTTGCAACTTAAGAAAAATTCTCAGATAACGAAGAGATCGCTTTTTTACCTTTTCGTCAACTTTTAACTCGTCATGAACGTTGTTGCAGCCATCATTAAAAGCTGTAACCCACTTCCTTACCATTCCATTACTCATAATGTTTTCTACATAAGCTTCAAAGATCGGACGATGAATTTCAGATGCTCTCACGCCTTTAGCACTAAGAAAGCAGATAAGAGCGCGTACTTCACGGTCAGCGGGATTCTCATTCAGCGGATGACGTAATGACGTCTGTGGCTCGTCAACAGATGGTCACAATGCGTATGCGCGGACTGCCAATCGCAGTGCTGCACCAGCTGAACTTTATAACGGTACTTACTTTAAAAACATACTTCGTATATGCTCCATTTATAATGTTGACCAAGACTTATATGGTCTTGGTCTTGGTTTTGACATTTCACATTTATTCTTGTTTTTGATCTTGCATTGATATATTTAACTTTGGTGTTGGTCTTGCATATACATTTTAGGTTTTGGTCTTGCATGCAAGATTCTTGCAGTCTCGCATGTTTACACCGTGCTATGATAGATATCAAATTAATCAAATCGTTAAATGCTATTAAAATATAATTTTGATTTAAACATTAATAATTTGGCTATGTAGTAAATACATACGTTGTGTCCCACGCTAGGGTTATCCCATGGGATTTTACATGGGAAAATTGAAATTATTTTTTTCCTGCTTCCCAAATTAAAAAATCGCAAAAATTTTGACGCAGATTTAAAGTGGCACTTAAAACTTTTCTAAAAACCATTTTTTGATTATAATTTAATAATTAATAAATTAATTACATTTGAAAATGTAATTTATTTAAACAGAAACGAAAAATTGCATAAGTTCAGGCAATCATTTGAAGATATTGTTACGTGCAAAAGCTGGAAAAATGAAACTTGCTGGAAATAAAGTAACATAAACGAAGTTATTGCCGGTGCTCAGTGAAGACGGGGTGGGTTATACTCCAAAATTCTATGATTGCTTGGAAAACTTAAATGAAAACAAAATCAAAAAGTCAAATCAAAGGGCGTCAGGAAGGAGTAAAGCTCAATGGACTTCTGGCCCTTGCCAACCACTAGCCCGATCCTAAAGGATACACTCTAAATGGACTTACCTTAATAGAGTGTATCTCACTAAAATTTGAAATAAACTTAAATTTTACATAACGCGGAGGCCGACAGAATTAAAAGCTTGTTTACAATTTAACTATTTAACATTTATTTGAAGAAAAAAAAATTACTGAAAACAAGAAAATAGAACAAAAAAAATGTATTTAAATTAAGGCATAATAATAAAAAATAGTTAAGTAAACATGAAAGTTTAAAAAAAATTAAAGCAAACTGAATAATCGTATCAAAACAAAAAAAATTTTTAAAGAAATGAAACTTATGTAAAAAATCATCATAAAAAAACAATAGAAAATCTTAATTAACCATAGCACGGCCGTGTGCGCATTAAATAAATATCAATTCAATACAAAATAAAATAAATTAATCTATTTTAAAAACAGGATGAAAATTTTAACAGTAAATTTTCCGGTTAACGTCAAACATAAATTTTTAACACAACGAAATTTTGTCACATATAATTTTGACAAATACGGGCAATAATCATTTATTAATTATATTATTGATGAAATCGTTAATTCACAACACTAATTTTTCTTAAAAACCACAGCTTTTAAGACACATTCGGGAAAGAAGTTTTGGTTAATCCTGGGTAGCCAGATGTAATCAGGAAGAAACGTTGCAAGGTTCCCCAATAAAAAAAACTATGGACTATCGGAAGGCTTTCCATGAGCCGCCACCAACGCGAAAATTGGATTGTGAAACACAAACTTACGAAAAATCCACGATACGTTAATACGTAACCAAACCGGTATCTAGTGAAATTAGATAAGCCGTAAGTCCTTAACAAAATAGAAAAGTTTTTCTACTTGAACAAACTATTCACTGTACCATTGTTAAAGAGTTCCGCGTTAATTCTTCATCTAAAAGGGATGAGTTTATCACCTTAAAACCAACTAACTAACTATCTTTCTTTAAGGCATTTTAACGACGGTCAACCAACAACTTCCTTCTATTACTTATATATCAACTTATTCGACTACCATTTCCCCAATGGCTGTGTTTGAAACTCCATGAGAAAAAACCATACCACCAAGAAGTGCAAAGACGATGCAAACAGATTAAATAACGTCACAAAATAATGTTGGGCCACGGTGTTTGTTTCTACGTAAAAATGTCAAACTAACAAAATATTATATTACATTACTGTTATAAAGATTAAACTGTCTAATCAATTAAAAAAATGATTTCATTCTCACATCATCTAATTTAACTAACACAAAGAAACTAAGTACGACTCTACTGAGAATGCACTTAAAACAAAGAACTTTTAAACAAACTTAAAATAAACAAACTGCTAAAATATATTTAATTACAATTATATCTCGGAAGGGAAACATAAATTACCACTGGAATTTTGATCGAACAAAGAAAATGTCAAGTCAACACAGATTACGGATGATTCAACCGCGTACTAATTTTGAAATAAATCAATACAAATGTTATTCATTTATGAATTATAAAGTTGAATTTAAAAACGTAAAATAATTTCTTAAAATCAATCTGAAATCCATAAAACGAATCCAAAATACATGAAATGAACAACGTTAATTCAAATACCGAGTCTTTCTTTCTTTCTTTGTCGTAGGGAATAGAACCCAAATTCACAGAACAAAGACTACATAAAATAAAGATTTATTTTGATGAATTGTCTCAGGACGAGAGAATAGAGAATGGGGAAAAAAGGTTTAAGGTGGAGATATTCTTAAATTTTTTTAGATATTTTAATATTACAAATTAAAGAAGGGTTTTTCGCTTATAAAAGTATTTTGAAAAAAATTGATGTATTAGATACCAACATTTTAGAAAATGCAAGTCACGATGAATTATATGAATTGTCAAAGTTGCTGAAAAATCAGTACAATGATATCATGGATTTATGTCCTCAACAAATGGTAAGCTTTCGGGCCATGTTGAAGGATGAAATAATCAAAGTTCTAAATACTAAAGATCTTGCAACATTGGCGATTTATACAAATGCGACTCTATCATCAAGTTTTTCGGATGTTTGTACAGCATTTTATTTATTTCTTACTTTTTCAGTTACTACAGCAACAGTTGAAAGATCTTTTTCAAAACTAAAGTTAATAAAGAATTATTTGAGGAGTGCTATCTCTGGGGAGAGATTAAGTGGATTAGCCATATTAAGTATTGAAAATGAGACTGCAAAAATTTTTGATTTAAATAATCTTAATAAAGTTGCTAAAGCAAAATCTAGAAAAAATTTTAAGTACTGTGTTCCTTTTAGATTAATTTTTAGTTTTTGTATCTATTTATCTAAATATAAGTGTACAAATAGATCTGATTATATTCTCGATATCAATTTTAAATAAATAATAATAAAATTTAGTCTGTATACACTTTATTTTTATTCAATGCGCTACGGAATGCTAAAACAAAAATAATAGAAGCATACAAAAAGACACTTTATAATATCAGCCAATTACAATAATTTTTTTACAGTTTATTAAAATTCCATGAATTTAAAACAAAGTGCAGTAATGACTAATAACTATTATAGAATCACCGCTTGGTCGTATTTGCTTGAGGGTAAAAAATGACTGTTTTACATACCTAGTATATAAATTTCTTTAAATTACATATTTTTTTTTTATTTTGTATTACGTAGATACTGAAGCACAACTCGAAGACATTTATGTTATAGAGGCATTTAATTATCTTGATGAGCGTGCACGCGCTTCTAGTCAGGTCTATTATCTAAAATGTAGTAATTTTATAACAATGACTGTAGAAAATATGGAGCAAAGGCAAAACGCCACACTATAACACTTTAAAAATTAAATTATATATTATTATATTTAAAAAAATCTAACACTTATGATGTTGCCAGCTCAACGCACAGTCATTATAGAGCGTTCTGAAATCACAAACGGGCTTTATTTCAACGAGCGTCAAAAGATTTCCACCTAATTCAAATAACGATTAATACTATAAGTAAGTGGCAATGAGTTTGCATTTTTAACTCAATAAAAATCACACCCTTACCTTTTACTTAAACACGCTACTAATGGATTCGGGTGTCTAAATGTTTTTATTTCATTCTTTAATTAGTCTAAATAAAACCCAGTACAGCTTGAATCTGTACAGAAAATTACCTTTAAAAGTAATTAATGAAAATTCCTTTGGGGTTTAACATTCCAATGGAGAAATTACTATTTGCATAGTTATAACCCATTGTACGTCGTACTTCGCTCCGGGTAACTTTTGACAATGCTACTAATAACACGTTGTATTAAAGAGTTATTATAAAAATAACATGTTGCGGTAGACAATAAACTTACCGTAATCTGATTTCGCTAAAATATTTCGGTACTTTGTTGCGTACAAAATGCGTAGTTTGCTAAACAAATAACGTTGGCAATTGTATGTTGTTTATAATTAGGTACGTGCAAGGTCTTATTGAATGTCGTTTGAATATTAAACGAATTGGTATCTCACGGTTTTATTAAGATTCTCAACTCATATGTTTAATGGCGGTTGTTTTGGACCTCGTGCATTTTTAATTAAACATGCAAATATATTAGTTCTTTACAGCAAATTATTGAGCGTGAGATTACAAAGACCGAGCGTTCGTTTCCGCTGCATAGTTAGATTAATCAATGGACTGTCCTTGGCGTCTAGGTACTTGTTTAATCATTTTGGTTTATTTGAAAATCGATTATGGAGTGTGACGACATATAATGTTAATCGACTTGGAATTGGAGAACGCGATTTAATGGATTATTCTAAGATAACTACATTATATTAATCAATCTATCAAGAGTTTGGTGAACTGAGTTCCAAGTCATCAATTTTTGCAAATGCATTTGTTTAAGCTCTGGCATCGATTTGATTCTATAAAACGTTTTAAAAATCTTGGCAAAAAAATTAGAGAAAACAAAAGTTTAAAAGAACAATTTTTTTGTAAGTTTCTATCCCTTAATCACTTAAACAAATTTGTTTAAATTATAGACAAAAAATGTATTTGTTTCATTTATCTCAGAATTTAAAAAATGTAAGATAACAGTTTTTCACTTTGGTAATGTATTTTATTCAGTTTTTACATTTAAAATATCAATTTAAAACAATAACTGTTAACTAACGAGCAGTGTTTAGGAATAGGTGAAGAACGTAATGGAACTGTTATCCACAGATATAACAAAGTTAGTATTTACTACATACAAAGGCGGAATATAAAGCTATCAATTAAATTAATTGGAAATAAAAAATTTTAAAAACGCTTCATAAACACGTGGAGAGTCACAACGAAATTAAAGAATAGCTCATGTCAATATAAATGTTAGAAACGTAAATAAAAAAATGCTTACCACCTTGACCAAGCTTACAAAAACCATAAAGACGCGGATGAAAAAGTACTTCGGCGCTATTATTTAACAAATCATTTCATGAATTAAAAAAAAATTACAATAAAATTATTTTTGATATTTCTTGTTGTGTAGGTATAGTTATTAACGTCATATGTAGCTAATAGCAGAAAAGGTTGAAGTTATAAGATCGAGGCGGAGACATTCGGAATAAACAATTTTTCGGGTTTTGTTTTCTATAGATTAACACTAATACCAAAAGTTGCTTTCATTAATAATGTCACGATTATTAAAACTAATTTATTTGTACTAAAAATATTTATAACTAAACGAACTAATTAAATCTAAGGATATTTAATAAAAACACTTACACGCAAGATGCCATAAGGAAAAGGTGCAAGTACTGATCCCAGTCTCTTTGGTGTTCGGACACTACTTTGGCTAAGTATTTTTCCATTGTTCGATTCATCCGCTCAACCATGCCATCAGGTTGAAGATGAAGAGGCGTCGTCCTAGTTTTCTTAATTCCCAACAGTCAGCAAACTTCTTGAAACAGCCCAGACTCAAAGTTGCGGCTTTGATCGGATTGTAATTCCAACGGAACTCCAAACCGGTAGAAAAGCTTTTTTTAGTTAATACGTCTGCAACGGTAGTTGCTTCTTGATTGGGTATGGCGTAAGCCTCCATCGATTTCAAGAAATAATCTATCGCCACCAGGATGTATTTATTTCTCGAATCGGATTCTGGGAACGGCCCTGCGATGTCAATCGCTACTCTTTTTAAAGGGCTTCCTACGTTGTATTGCTTCACGGCTGCTTTGCGCTTTCTTGCTAGACCATTTCCTGATGCGCAGATCGTGCACTTACGGCACTATTTTATGACGCCCTCTTTGTAGTTCATCCAGTAAAATCGTTCTCGAACTTTCCCCAATGTTTTCTTAATACCAAAGTGTCCTCCTGACGTACTATCGTGGAAATGCTTCAACACTTCTGACACCCGGTTCTTTGGCACTACCAACGGTAGTCTGTTTCCCGTGCTCTCGACACTTTCTAGGGATCGCTTAAGAAGACCGTCTTCTACTATCAAAGAGTCCTACTGCGCCCAGTACGCTTTGATGTTTCTGCCCAACCACTCACTTCTTTCCAGGTTGGTTGTCGACCGTTATCTTTTCAGTCCAGGAGTAGTCTTATTTCAAGATGGTTTTGTTTGCGACGCAACTGCTTAGGTTCCCACTCATCATCAACCATAGCAGTTCTCCGGAGACATTCGACTTTTTCTTCAAGTCGCGAACAATGGCTGCAGTCCGCTAGACATTGTCTTCTGAACAAGGCATCAGTGTTCCGATGACTACTTCCGGCACGGTGTTCTGTGTCATAGTCATACTCTTGCAGTCTCTCGATCCATCTTGCTACTTGTCCTTCTGGGTTACGGAACTGCAGTAGCCATTTTAAAGCGGCGTGGTCTGTTCTCAGTAAAAATTTTCTTCCATACAAATACTTGTAGAAATGTTCGATGGACTTCACGATTGCTAACAGCTCCCTACTAGTCACGCAATAATTCCTTTCTGGTTTGGACAAAACCTTGCTAAAATACGCGACAACCTTTTCTTGTCCATCTTGAACCTGCGAAAGGACCGCGCCTATGGCCAGATTGCTTGCGTCAGTATCCAAAACAAATTTTCCATCTTTTCTTGGATAACTCAAAATCGGCGAAGTGACTAGGGCCTGTTTTAGTTGATGGTAAGAATTTTCGCAGTGCTCATATTATCTAAATTCTGCTCTTTCTTCCGTCAATTTCATCAAACGTTTGGCAATATTGGCAAATCCGGGCACAAATCGTATATAATAAGTGCACAACTCTAAGAAACTTCGCACCTGATGTTTGTCGATTGGTTTTTGCCATGCTTGCAGTGCTCGGATTTTGTCTGGGTCAGCCTTTACTCCATCTCTAGATACGACGTGGCCAAAGTATTGCATTTCCTTCTTAAATACGTGGCACTTCTTTGGGCTCAGTTTGGTTTGAGTCCCACGTAGTCGCTTGAGCATTTCTTTCACGTTCTTCAAGTGTTCTTCAAACGATCTTCTAACCACTACCACGTCGTCTAAGTAAACCAAGCACGTCTTCCAAGACAGTCTGCCCAAGATGGTCTCCATCAAACGCTCGAACGTTGCAGGAGCGTTACACAAACTACACAAACTAGTTCCAATCGTAAAAACTGTTTTCTCACGATCCTTGGGTTCCAATTCTGCCTGCCAGTAACTACTCTTTAAATCTAACGTGGAAAACTACTGGGATCATGACAGGATGTCTAACGTGTCATCAATTCTGTTTAAAGGCTAGCTGTCTTTTTTGGTCGCGTCGTTTAGCTGTTTGTAGTTTACGCAAAACCTTGTTGAACCATCTTTTTTCTACGAGAACCACTAGGAATCTGCATGGGCTATTTGAGGGTTCAATCACGCCTTCTCTCTCCATGTCCGTAATTATTTGTTCGGTTTCTTCTTTTTTCGGCAAAGAAAGTATGCGTGGATGTTGTGGTATTGGCCGAGCGTCTCCGGTATTAATTTTATGCTTCACCACGTTAGTTCTTTTTTTGGAACCACTTCCCAACACTTTAACTTTAACCAGCTTGTCTTTGCTGAGGTTTTGGCATTTGGAAGTAAGAATGTCCAATAGATATTGTGAGCACTTCTTGAGATACTGGCGTGCATTGGCCTGCTACAGTTTTATTTTTCAACGTTACTGGATCTGAGTTAACATTTAAGATCCTTACGGGAATTGTGTTTTTTACTCGTATTAAAGTTCCTTTTCAACTAAGTCGCCCTCCATCGGTTTAATCGCGCGAATGTAGCTTTCCCGGAGATTTCCATCACCACACTTTCAGTTCGTGTCAACCAGTAACTGAACACTTCTTTCATTGATATTGCCATTGAGATAAATGCTATGCAATTGCTCCATACCTGGCTGTATGAGATTAAGTTTTATCTCTTTTGGTCAACTCATTCCAAATTTTTGAGCGCTCTTTTTGTCTTCTTCTTTAGTTTAGCACAATGTCGTCGTACATGGCCTATTTCACAGCAACTTAAATTTGTCACTCCCTTTTCCCGAAGTATTCGTCGAATTATCTCTTCGATGCTTTCCAATGTTTGCGCGGGTACTTCTGCAGCACAGCAAAGTTTATGACTGTTTGAATGTATTAAACAATGTTGCTTAATGCGAAGTAATAACATTCTGCTGAACTTTCATTGTTTATTATTTTGAAACGAATATACACAACGTTTCGATTGCTGTGGTATCTGCAATCGTCATCAGGTGAATACTAACAAACTTAGAAACTACTGGAGCTTATATACTAAAGACATGTTCGATGAAGCGTTCAAGCGTACAAAATCAACTTAGTGTAACAGATTAATTAACAAATTACTTAGTAAAGTTTAAGTTGTTTTAGAGATTCGATTAGTGGTTTCCATATGTTGCTTATCTCGACACTTGGCTGGCTAAAAAATTTTTTGTTGTGGTTGATGAATGCCGCTTCTTTAAATTTCCGTTTGTACCAATGTTTCTCTCTGGGTATGATTTTTGCTTCCGACCATTTCATTCGATGTTGGTTATCCCACGAATGTTGCGCGATGCCGGACGATACTAACATTTTTAGTCAAAGACTTCAAACATTTCGTTGAGATTCTGAAAACAATAGAGCTACAACCACGGGATCAATTAGTCAGCTTTGACGTAGAAAGTTTTTATACTAATGTGCCGTTGAAGAAGCATTGAAAATCATCCAAACGAAGCTCCAAGAAGATAAAAAACTCCAGGAAAGAACCACGCAGCCAGTAGAAGGAATAATCAAGCTCCTAGAATGTTGCCTCAAGAACTCGTACTTTCAGAAGAAAGACAGATTCTTCACTCAAGACGAAGGACTACCAATGGTTTTATCTCTATCACCAGTAGTCGCCAACATCTACATGAACTGGTTTGAATCCCAGGCTATAGAGAAATCAAAATTCAAACCCAAAACATGGCTTAGATGTGTTGACGATACCTTCATAATTTGGAACCACAGTAATCGGTAACTAGACCTTTTTAACATCTGAACAACATCAAACCATCCATCAAATTCACTATGGAAAAAAAAGGAGAACTCACTTCTTTTTTTAGACGTTCACGTAACAGAGAACAAGGGAATTATGGAAACGACTGCCTACAGAGAACCGACACACACCGGTCGATATCTTAGCTTTGAATCCAACCACTCCACATCTACAAAGAAGGGAGTAGTAAAATCTCTAATCGACAGAGCGTACAAGTTGTGCAACACAGAGAAAGGGCTACGAAAAGAAATCAAAAACATTAGAAACCATCTAAGCCAGAATGGTTATCCAGAAAAGATTGTAGGAGAGCTTTTACAGAAAAAGCAATTGAACACCAAGCAACAACCTAAAACAGAAGAACTGCCCAATTCACTGCTGAGCATCCCATATGTCAAAGGTTTATCAGAATCAATAAAACGTATAGGGAAAAGCTACAACTTAAATACAGTGTTCAAATCATCGACCACCATTAGGAGTATAATTTCCAACACAAATCCACAAACAAGTCGAGATTCCCAAAACTGTATTTACCAAGTTCCATGTGAATGTGGCAAATCATACGTGGGGGAAACCAAAAGACCACTTGACATCAGACTGAAAGAACATCAGACGCACACACAGAGAGGAGAGACTTCTAAGTCCGGCATCGCGCAACATTCGTGGGATAACCAACATCGAATGAAATGGTCGGAAGCAAAAATCATACACAGAGAGGAACATTGGTACAAACGGATATTTAAAGAAGCGGCATTCATCAACAACAACAAAAAAATTTTCAGCCAGCCAAGTGTCGACATAAGCAACATATGGAAACTACTAATCCAACATCTAAAACAACTTAAACTTCATTAAGTAATTTTGTTAATTAATCTGTTACGTAAAGTTGACTTTGTGCTCTTGAACGCTTCATCGAACATGTCTTTAGTATATAAGCTCCAGTAGTTTCTAAGTTTGTTAGTATTCACCTGATGACGATTGCAGATACCACAGCAATCGAAACGTTGTGTATATTCATTTGAAAATAATAAACAATGAAAGTTCAGCAGAATGTTATTACTTCGCATAAAGTTTATGATTGTTTTTTTGCGATGCTTGTTTTGCTGCTTCAATCTCCAAAGCATGCACTAAAGCGTCATACAATGTCTTCGTTCGAGCTAACCGGAGAGTCTGCTGCGTTTTACTGTCTCGGACGCCGTCTACAAAGGTATGAATAACCAACTGCTTAAAGACCTTCTTAAAGCAGTTGGTTATTCAAACCTTTGTAGACGGCGTCTGGCGCTGTAGGATACGCAAGCCGTGTTAGAAAAATACGTTTTTCTGATTCAGGAGACCTCGAAACGTAAAATTTTGCAAAATATAGTTTATAGGAAAGTAAAAACATATAACTAAATAAAGAAAACTAAATCTAGCAACAAACAAAATTCTACGGAGAATACACAGTGCTCGCCAGAAAGTCGGCACCAAATAGTTTTTTTTAATTTTTTATTTAAAAAAAAAACTTTTTACCGCAATAATCTGTGCTTGTCTGAAAACCTATTTAACTACTAATAGATATAACGATTGATTTTTAGTTAACTAAAAAATGGAGTTTTTAGAAATTGTATAAATGCAAAAATTGCTATTTTTCGTAAATTAAGCAAGATTTAAATGAGATTTTTTCATTGTTTGTCAGCTTTAGCTTACCAAACATTCTGAAGGTCAGAAAACATTTTTTTCTTTAACTTTAACTAAAGTTTTAATTTTTTTTAATATTTTCAAATTTTCACATACTAAGAGTTGGTTTCAAAATTCAATTTGTTTTCGTTAAAAACTTTAAAGATTTATAACTGGAAAAAACAATAGAAGTTGCTAATTATTCCTTTAAGTTTGTTATTATTTACAGAAAAGTAATATTGTTGCATAATCTTTACGTTTTTTTATAGAAGAAATGTTTTTCAATAATAATGAATATTTATGTACGTGGCTTCTAAAAACTCTAATTTATCGCCATTTTCTAGCTAAGTAAAAATCACTCGGTATATCTGATAGAGGCTAAATAGGTTTTCAAACAAACACAAATTATTGCAGCAAAAAGTTTGTTTTAATCAAAAATTTTTAAAAAATATCTATTTGGTGCTGACTTTTTGGCGGGCACGTATATTTTGCTACGGCGATTACGTTGCTGACTTTCGTCATTTTTTGGATGTCTATTGTCAAAGTTTCACACTGTGACAGATAGTTAATGTTTTATACTCATTTAATGAAAAGAAAAAATAATAATTTGCAACTGTTTTTAAAAGTAGTCGTGTGAACACGAATGAGCAGAACGCTTAGAAAGCTTATTAGTTATTTACTGTAGCTACTGCACAAATGGTTATTAAAATCCATGTTTTTATAACTAGCATTTTTTGGTTGAAAGCACGCGAGATAGCTGATGACGAAAATCTTTCAACCGAGCGTGTGTGCAATATTTTGCATGCACGGTTAAATCTGAAAAATCTACCGGTAAAATGCTGACTAAATTTGTGCTCGTGTAAAAACTTAAGAAAACCTAAATACACCATTTTATTCCAAAAACAAATGTAAAATTGCATTACATTGCCCCATTCACTATATTCGCCAGATTTCAAATAATGGCTTAGTAGAAAGACATTTTATTCAGATAAAGAAGTGCATTTTTAAAAGATTACTACTATTTGGATGGTTTGAAAAAATTCGACAATCGCTAGGCAAAATGTGTCGAGTTTAAAAGGGTTTATATAGAAAAAAAAATATATTCTTAAAATAAAATAATTTTTGAAGTAAAATTTCTTTAGGCGCAATTTGGAGGTAACTCCAAACTGACAGAAGTAACGCTCACGTCACGTAATTTCGGGTATTACATAAAAAAATTACAAAAACTAAGAAATAGGAATTAATTTAAAAGACAAATTACTTCTAAATCGCGATTAGTACATTTATTTTGTTGACATTTTGGTTTCTATTTACGTTGTTATTTTGGCTTTTTATATTAGGTTTTGCTTTTATATTTGAATTTTTGTCTTGTTTGTGTACAAATCTGTTCATTTAGAACAATCTACTTCCATTTACTTTTACAATATATAGCAAATATTTCTAGGTTAAAGTTGTTTCTATTTAATTTACATCATAAAATAATATATTTATTGTATTTATGCTACAAATCCAATAATATAATATATAATTTTGAGAGCCTCACGAAGTTGTTATCCATTTTCCAGAACGTTCACCGAAAGATATAGAACATTCGCGAAGCATTGCTAGAATATATAAATGCGGTACAAACGAATCATAAGTCTATAACCTTGTACGTGACTTTAATGTAAACAAGTGTCAAAGTGCTGCTTCAACCTCCAAAGCATGCATCAAAGCGTCATATAACGTCTTCGGTCGAGCTAACCGAGTTTGCTGCGTTTCGTTGTCTCGGAGGCCGTCTACAAAGGTTTGAATAGCCAACTGCTCCAAGAAAGTTTCTGGTGCTGTAGGATACACAAACCGTCTTAATCTGGCGATGTCAGCCTCAAAATCTTGAAGAGTTTTGGCAGCTTTCTGAACCCGACTTTTAATTTGCGCCTGGTACACTTGTTCAAGATGATCATCTCCATATCTCATTTCTAAACGCGAAATTAAAAGTTCGCAATTTTCTTGTAGGTGGTCAGGAACAGTTTGCAACCATTGGCTGTAGCTGCGGCTTCAAACTGCTTGTAGTAAGTTGACCATAGAACTTTACCATCAAATTTTGGATGTACAACTTTAAACTTGTGAGTGGTTTCTTCCTTATGGTTCATTATTAAATCTTAAATCACGGGACTATAAAACTTTGTTTAGTACTTATAAATTCTTATGCACAAAATGCTTAGTGATTTTCACGTGCTATATATAAGTTGAGAATTTACAATTAGTGTATTGTGATAAGAAATATTTCTATCATAACTTAGTTATATGATGTTTGTCTGTATAGATGTTTGCTGTTTGTAATTTATTGTACTTCTACACTAACTTTAAATGTATTTGTTTATTTATTTAATTTTACAATTGTGATCAGTTCTATCGGACAGCTCTTCTAGGGCTCGCTTTTTATTGGCAAAACAAAGTTTTGTCTAGTTTTACACCAAAATATCTTGAGTTGTCGCATGCTTCAGTTTCTGCTGCCTTCAGATCATTGTAGTTTTTTTGAAGCTAGTCTGTTTTTTGGTGGTATCCACAAACTTAAGTTTTGTTTGGGTTTACTATTAAATGGTTCTAACAGTAGATTTTATTTAATGTTTGTAGCAAATTGTCATTTTATACTTCATGCTTTGAAAACAGTTTTTTCAACCGCTATAGCAAAGTTATAGTATAGATAAACTGACGAATTTTTGCAATGCTTAACTGGTCATTTATGAATATATCATATAACTGAAGGGTGAGTACACTTCCTGGTACTAAACTATTTTTTTAAGTTTTTTAACGATAGTCACTGGTGAGTTGACTTTATACACTAGTCGTTTATAATTAATTAAATTATACGCAGCGCTAAAGCAAGATAAACACGAAGGCGAACAGTTAACAGATAACTGTTCACGTTCGTGTTTATCTTCCATATACAGAGTAAAATTAAGAATTTGTTTATTACCTGCTTATTAAAGTTAGACTTTATTCACGATTCACTACGAGATGCAATATAGTATTATTTCTTTACGACTTTGAATTTTTTTTTGTTTTTGGTAGTTTATTTCTGAGTTTTAGAAAAGTTTTTACTCAATATTTCTTCTGTTTTAACAAACTTGAATAAGAAATGTTTTTAAACTTGGCTTATCACTAGGCTTTGTATAATTATGCACTAAAAAACTTCGATGTATGGATGCAAATATACGTTTAAAACATTAAAAATATGCAGTTAAATATGCACTATAAAAAACTATTTTATTTGAGTTAAAGATATGAAAACATATTTTTACATATACAGGGTTCGCCTGTACACCGACCTCGGTTTCTAGTGCCTTAGTATAAATGTCAGCATAAAATGTTTAGTACTGTACTCATTTCTAGTAAAAAGCTGCATGTTTTAAAAATATTTTTGTTTATACAGAGTGTTTAGTTTTCTCTAAGCAGCATAAAGTTACACTTTTTTAAATAACAACCCCTCATTTTTTTATGCTGTTCGATGAAGGCTTAATTTACATGAAAAGTATTTTTTTAATTGATTGCGGCGTTGCCATTTTAGAGCACTTTCTTTAAAAATGCAGCATCAGAAAGAAATACAACCACTAAATAAAAAAATTATAATACTTTGCTGTGCTGTGTCTATTGTTTCATCTAACGATACCCAAACTGGTTGGTTCTAAACTCTATCTCTCTCTTAATTTTTGTGTAGTAGCACTATACAATTTTGTTGCTGAGATCCAAGATTTTAATAGCATGTTGATCAACATCTGCTGTTGTTTGCTATTCCTTCTTCGAATTATGGTGTTTTGATTACTTTCAGTTTGCAACGTCACTTGAAATTTTTTTAGTAACTGTTACAGCACATTTACAAAACAATACTTTTCCGTCTGTTGTAAAATCGTTAAAGTTTTTGACAAATTGTTTTAAAATTGCACTTTTTCAAGAAATCTTTATTTTGTTGTTAATAACGTTAATCATTTAATAGGGAATTTTATTGTCATTTAATAATAAAAATATTAGAAAGCTATGAAATAACAAGTAATTGGACAGGAAGCGATTAAGTGAATAGAATAATTAGCTAAATGAGTTAATGATTGTATACTTTTAAATAAGCGATCTGGTTCTGTTTGGTTCCTACAATACCAAAAAACCTTGAAAATAGATCAACTATGTATATATTATAATAAACAATTCTAAATGCGCATCTATAATCAAAAACGACCAAATTAGGCATTTGCATTTATGTATAATTATCATAAACCTACTTATTACATTATTATTTTTTTTATTGATAAAATACGCACTTGCTAAACTCAAATACAAAGCTCAAGAAAATAAAAAATTTACTCGATGAATGGATTTCGTCGAAACTTAAACATTTTATTTATGATTGCATTCACAAGTTACCCAAAAACTGGGAAAACGTAATAATAAACGCTAAAAACTACATTTAATTAAAAGCATTTACATTTTAAAACAGGATTTTACAATTCATAAAAAAAATTGTATATATTTTTCCATTCATATTAGTGTTTGGTTTATAGAGATATATAGAAGAAACGCGATCCGTATTCTTCTATAAACAATAAAAAAAGACATAGCAATTGTTAAAGACTACCACCATCACTTTGTTTTTATTTTTTTAATAAATCTAAATCATGCACATTTTTGTATCTACAAAAGATCTTAAAATATTACGGAATCAAAAAATTACCAGTAAAAAACAAAAAAAAATATAAAAAACATTAGTTAAAATGCAATTATACTTTTAGATACAATTAAATAATTCAGTAATTCTAATGTAGGAGTAATAAACATACAGAAACGTCATTAAACAAACCATAAAAATTAATGATCTATGACAAATTACTATATCATATACTGTCAGTAAACAATTGGAAATAATAAATTGCAATTATTTAAAAGGTTATGCAAACAGAGTTTAAAGTACAATATTTTTGCATTGCGCTTAATTTGTATAAAAATTAAGATTCTACAAATCACGAATAAATGATCACAGTTATTTCTTTAATATTTTTTTTATTTAAAGTTTTTATTATGTATTATGGTTTTTAAAAACATTTTTAAAAAACTGGTGTGGTCACCACACGACTTTCCTATAAGGAATGATGAAGGAATGTTTACATATTATTTTAAGGTTATAATATTTTAACGTATAGTCAGATTTTTTTAAAGTGGCATTTTTTTAAATTAAAAGTTTAAACGCTTACAGAGATAAACGAACGTTCTCTTTCTCTTTTCGTTTTATTATTTAAATAAGAATTTCGTAACGCCTACAAAGACAATAACTTATTTTTTTCTTAATGTAAGAGAAAGACGGCGCTAGAACAATAAAACGTAGAATTTACTGAAAGCTAAATTTACTTTTGTGGTGTTTGAATACTACTTATAAGACTTCTAAACAGTGGAAATTTTACATTTTATTGTTCTAGCGCCGTCTTTCTCTTACATTAAGAAAAAATAAATTGTTGTCTTTGTAGGCGTTACGAAATTCTCATTTAAATAATGAAACAAAAAGAGAAAGAGAACGTTTGTCTATCTTTGTAGGCGTTTAAACTTTTAAGCCGAAAAACGTCACTTTAAAAAAATTCGACTTTATCTTGCTTTCTCATCAAGATATAGATTTTTTTTCAAAAAAAAAATCGTCGCAGGTAGGATTCGAACCTATATTATATTTGTGAATTGATTTTAAATTATAAATACAATATCTAATACTGTTAATGTTTAAATTTTTATTTAAATAAATTGCTGGGAATAATTATCTTTATAAGAAGCTGTAAAAATAACTCGAATTATTTACATACGTATAAATTCATATAAGAAAGACTGTGTTCTTATAGAGATTATTCTTCCTAACATTTTATTCAAATAAAAAAATTAACAGTTTATTAGATATTTTAGATATAATTTAAAATAAATTTACAAACATAATCTTGGTTCGAATCCTGCCTTGCATCTTCAGAGTGGTAAATGTCTCTGTTTGGGTTCACGAACGACAATACGGCAAAAGCCAAGTTCTACTTCTTGTTTTGGCTCTCAAGAAGAGACTAGGACCAAGCCTAAGTCTGGGTGTTTAACTACGACGCGGTCTAAGCCGAAAGTCGCTTATAATCATAAATAAGTGACATTATTAAAGCAGCAATCAAAAGAACCAAGATTTATAGAAAGAATAGTTTGATGAAGAGTGTCAACTTAAGAGTAAAACCAAAAATAAAGCAAGAAGAAAATGGACATGAAAAACCAACTAAACTATACGAAAAAAAACCGCTTGGATCACAAAAATGCAAAAAAAGCAACAACAGTAAAAACAAATAAAACTGCTTAGGAGACACACTTCACAAACTTACATATATACATATACTACAAGAAAACCAAAAGATAACTACGTTATGAGAGAGACAACTACGTAACGTTAAGCAACTAAAACTAAATAAAATCGCAGGGCCAGACGAGGTTCTTTTGCTAATTATATTTTGTGTACTAATTATCTTTTTTCTGCTCACTTTAATGTTAAATTTCTTCATTTTTCTAACAAAAGTGATCACTTATGGCTATGTGTTTAATGTCAGTTTTAATTTAAATTTTAATTGTTGACATTTTTCAATAATTCTTTATAATTTTGTAAACTCTTTTATATATTTTTAAATAACTTTATTAAGTCAATTGCTTTTTAGATCGACTGATGATGACAACCATATATTATCATTTTTTTGTTTAATAATAAATAATTAATACAATATTTTCTGTAGATTGACTTTGTTTATGTATCATATTTTTCTCTGAGTTTGTCTGTCAACATTGCTGACCATTAATTGGGTCAAAAGTATTTTTATAAGTGGCAGCTATAATTACTAAAGAATTATTATAATTTATTGTTATGTCTATTAAAGTTATTACAAAGGTTTCTGCGGTTGGAGTCTATACTAAGATTAGAACATCTTCCAGGTTTCAACCGTGTTGATGCTGTAACGCCATCTGGGCGTAAAAATAATCGAAAACTTAAAGAAGTAAACCATAATCTAACAAAGAATTGCTGCAGAGTTAGGTAATCAACTTGTGAACTAAGCCAGATTCTAAACTCCATTGTTTTGGAACCATCGATATTTAAACTTAAAGTCTGGTTTAGGTATGTTGATGACACCCTATTGTTTGATTTCATGGTCGTCTTGAATTGTTTAGGTTTTTGTATCATCTAAGCAACCAACATCCTGATATCAAGTTCACTATGGAATTCGAAAAGAATGATTCTCTTCTATGTCTCGGTGTTTTCGTGACACATAAACCCAACGGATTTTTAGGTCATTCTGTTTATCGCAAACTCACACATACGGACAGATATCTTCATACTTTGTCTCATGATCATCTGGCACAGAAACTATCTGTTATTGAATCTTTGGTTCATTCTGCCTCTTCTATTTGCCAACCTGAGAATCTAGATTTAGAACTCTGTCATCTTACTAAAACCGTATTAAACAATGGTTGTTAGTTATAAATCGTTTACAGTCTTTTACTCGAGTACTTAAGAACATTTATACACGTGTTTTAGAACATAATGGTTGTACGTAGAAACGACATATTTCTAAGTCTGCTGTTGCTGAACATTATTTTACTACAGACCACAATATTTACTGCAAAATTTCCATTTGTCTTCAATAGGAAAGTCCAAGAAACCATAGAGATTATTAAACATCCCAATAACTTCAATCGTGACAATGGTTTTGAACTATCCTTTTTTGGTTTTTGGTTGTTACTGGTTTATCGAAGACACTTCTCTTTTTAAACGTATCCCAATCAGAGTCGAGCTCAAGTTACCGAGATGATACTTCTTCTATAAATATGAAGACAACTTCTTCTTAAGTCACTTCTATGGAGTTTAGAATCTGGCTTGGTTTACAAGTTGATTTCCTAACTGTATACTGACTTTTTGTTAGATTATCGTTTACTTTTTCAAGTTTTTGATTTATTCCACGCCCTGATAAAATGGGCAAAACGTTGGCTACTTCGGGCACAACATCACCACGGTTTAAACACGGAAAACCGTATAATTTATTAAAAATGTTATCCCTAGAGATTATTATTAGTTCCAAAACTTCTTTTGAAATCCGCTATTTCTTTAGGCTGGTGAAAATCTATTTTTGATTCTAGACGCTTTGCTATTATTTTAACAAGTAATTTATAGAAATTTAAAGTGGGATAATTGTTTTATAATTTTCTAGAATCGTTGCGTCGTTTCTTTATGGATACGTTACTATTTTTGTGCAGAGAAAAAACCTCAAGAGGAAATCAAAAACATAACAAGGGATCGAAAACAAAATCGCTACACAAAGAAGATAATAGAAGAGATTCTTCATAAATACCAAACATAAACTAGCAACAACAAAAAAGGAGAATTACCGAAAGCGCTACTCAGAATGCCTTCTTTATCATTCGACTTCTCCTTTTTTGTTTTTTATACCTAGAAAGCATAATCATGTAATTTTTTTTAATTATAATACTTTTAGCAAACACAATACTTTTTACTTGCGTTCTTTATTCTTCTGTCTGAGCATAATAAAAAAAAAAATTTAATTTTCTTTGATTGATAATTGCTATTGATCGTCTGAATTTCGTAGCTTTTGACGCATGTATTGTTACATCGTAAAAATCACTAATTAATTTGGAATTCTTCGTTCAGGAGGAGCATGTAAAACCACTTTAATCTATTTTTGTGGCAACGTTTCGTGCTAAAAGTGAGCACTTTATCAGACTAAAGAATAAAATCAAGTGGATCAATCCACCGACCAAGGACTTAGGCAACTTTACGAGATTGTGTTTACTAAATAATAAATAAAACATTAAACATAAAATGGTCAATAATTAATTTTTTTTAAACAACGCAGGACATAAACGTTCAACAAACAATTGACAAACGTCTTAGTTTCTTGCTGTTCTCTAAAATTTATTTACGCAGCGGACGCTAGTGTGTCTGTAGAAAATGTTGACCAAAGTTTTCTTATTTTTCTTCATTTGGTACGTTTACTACAGGATGTAAAGTCAGAAAAATAGCAACTGTTGCTACTCGTCGATGCATTAACAGTTTTAACGTTTTCCAATTACAAAAAAATGACGAAATTATAAATTCATTCATCATATTGGTTAAAAAAAAAATTTTAGGTTCTACGCATTTTTTGTCATTTTTGCAAAAACTCCGAAAAAAATTTCCATAACAGCTGATTAACAGTGGGACCAGCAAACCGTTATATGTTGGATGCGATGCCAAAGCACGCCACATCGTCTGGGGGAGCACAAACACAAATCTAAAAGGCAAAAAACTTTTAGAATTTAATCTCAAATTTAATTTAGACATAATAAATAAAGAAGATGCGCCTACGTTTATAAACGTGTCGTGCAATAAAGCTATTAACCTTGCTAGTCTAAAACCGAGCAAAGTGATAAAAATATAGCATGTATCAAATGAACCTTTTTTATCTGATCATAGATACATTTGATTCAACATTGAATCAGATGAGAAACACGTAATGGAGTACAGAAACCCAGGAGAACCGACTAGGAGTCGTTCAACAAAAATTTAGCCGGCCAAATCAAAGACTGTCTTTTGAATTTGAAGCTAATTGCCTATGTCAAATGAATCCCTAACATGGTTGGCAAAACAAGAGCACGTACAAGAAGGCTATTTAACACAGCCAAAAAGAGCGTAAACTGGGACGAATACAGTACAAGTCTCACAACATACAACAATGCCATTAAAAAAGCAAAATAGACTCATGGAAATAATGCTGTAAGAACGTAGAAAATTAACCTAAAAGTTTTTGCTTTCAAAAGGCTCTGAGCAAGGATTGCACTAGAAACATTGGTTCTATGCTGACCGAAAGCGGAAAGTTTTTAGACTCAGTTAAAGGTACTCTGCAAGAACTATTGCAAGAACACTTCTTTAAAACTAAGATCTAGAGGTACACCAAACAAACAAGCACCCAAAAGGAACCAGGAATTAACAAGAAAAATAATCAATTCTAAAAACCTAGAATGGGGAATCAATACGTTTAATCCTTTTCAGTCTTCATCTATCCCAGTATGCTGTAAAAGGTATTTGCTGATCAGCGAAATGCAGTATGCAAGATTCTTAAAGCCACTTTTGCACTTTTGCATATAGCAAACAGCGGACGGATTGTCAAGGTGGTAGTTATACCTAAGTCAGGAAGATCTAGGTACTTACAAAGCGTAGCCCTGTTACCTCTATGGTGCCTTGTCATGGATGGCTTACTACAAGAATTAGAAGACGGAGATGTATTCGTTTAAGGATACGCTGATAATCTCACCATTATTGCAAACGGGAAGTTTGGGGTAACTGTATCGAACATAATGCACTAGCACCGTTGCAAAATGGTATATATAGAAGGATTATCAGTAAAATCAACTAAGACGGCAATCGTTCCGTTTACCAAACGACGAAAACGCATGATATAATACTACTACGATATACGAAGTCACGCTCTCGATGAAAAAAGAAGTCAAATACCTGGGATTCACTCTTGATACCAGACTGACTTTCAACGTTCATCTAGAAAAAGTCACAACGAATGCCATCAAGGTTCTTTATACAATCAGACGGATGGTCGGGCACACATGCCTTTGTATGAAGTGAGAGAACCAACCTAAAAAGCACAGTTTTCAAACTAGTAAAAGTACAAAGAATAGCATGTCTGCTAATAACAGGAGCGATAAAAATCACGCTCACGGCATCCATGAAAGCACTACTTTTAGTTCCACTATTACACCTTGTTGTATTGATGAAAGCAAGACAAACAGCACACAAATTGCAGATTAATAAGCACACGTCAATTACCGGCAAGAACAAACAGGGCATAAACAACGTGCTGCATGAAGAAACAATCTTAATTATGAGATGATAATACCGTCACGAGACGAATGGGGAGATAACATTTACCCGGGCGTGGTTAAAGGAGCTATCTGGTACGCAGATAGAACCAAAAATTGCAACGGTACCGGTGCAAGAATGTATGGAGGCAGGCACCATGGGAAGCAATTTTGGCTGACCTTTGATAAATATGCGTCTGTTTTTTAAACTGAAGTTGCTGCTGCTGACTGGTGTGTGGAACATTATTTAATTAAAATCATGCGCAATGGTTCGATTTCAATCATGTCTGACAGTCAAGCAGCACTACTGGCAGTAAGATCGCTAGCTTTTAAATTACAAACTGATTATGGCATCCATAAACAGTATAGAAATATTGGCATACCAACAAGTAAAGATCATCTGCATACCAAAAGATCAGCATGTTAAATGAAACCTAATGGCGGATGCGATAGCTAAAAAGGACACAACAAGGAAATATATCGGACCTGAACCCGTTTTCAGAACCACCTACGAGACCGGAAAAAAATTGCAACGAACTAGCAGCAGCAGCAGCATAAGAAACTTAAACTTAAAATGCACTATCAAGCATGAGTCGACAAAAGTTAAAAAAAAGTTACAGGGCACTGTGGTCTTAACAAACATATGCATAAAATGGGACTGCAAGCTAGCCCTTTATGCCGCGGATTCTTAGAAGACGACAAGACTTCGCACAACATCTGCTGTGTAATTGCAAAGAGTATCAAATGCAACACACAACGATTCTCGGCAAACCAAAATTAACCGATAGTGAGTTGAAAAAACCCCTTGGAATAAACTTATAGACTTCATTAACAATACAGAACTGCCGAGTAAGTAATAAATCAAAGGTGCGCAAAAAGATCAAGGAGACTGCAGTGCAGGGACGCTAGACGAACCACTTCCTAAATAAAATTTAAAAAAATAAATCAGGCCTTTGCTGAAATCATTTTTCGTATTGTAATTACATTTTTTTCTTACTGGCTTAATTATCTTATTCAAGGAAGTTAAATATAAATGCATTCAGTAATGTTAAAGTTTAATTGTACAATTTATTTATTAAAGAAAACAGTCATCAGATTGCATCTGTTTTCAACATTTATTCTTAAATCGACGTTAGCTTGTAGTCAGTTTCATTTCAAGAGCACATAAACTTTTATACGTGATGAAGGCTGTCGTATTTCAAAAACAAAAAACAGTAGAAACAAGTAAAACAATTGAAAATTGTATTTAATACGTTTCATGCTATTGCAACGTCACTGTAGTTTAGATACTACAATAAACAATTGCATCGCAGGAAGCTCAGTACACGTAAACAATACGCACTACACTATTTTTTAAATTAAGGTATTTTATATATCTAATTATTTTTGTAAACATTTTTTATATGTATATGCTGCTTTTTCAATTAATATAGTCCAGTTCTTAAAATCGGTTTTTTAGATTAAATCGTCAATAATTGCTTAATTTATAACAGTTGTTATTCTTTCAGCAAACTGTATTTAATATAATCTTCATGTACTTTAAATTTCAGATAGATACTGTTTTTACGCTGAAATAAATGCATCTTACTTATCTTACTCGACTAAATAAATAAAATGTTGTAATAAATTTAGAAAATAACAAAAATAAACTGTTATTAAAAAGTACATATAACAAACATAACATAATTGAAATATAAAGTTTGTGAAATGTAACCGTGGGATGAGTTTAGCACAATAGGAGCAGCGGCGAATCCGTTCTTTGGAAAACTCGAGCTATATTTTCCGTGGAGGGCAATTTATTTTTCCAACCCCAGCACCCTTATCTAAACAGCAGCGAAAATAATATCGCGCTGATAAAACTGGCTGTGGCATCGGTACAGTCTGGAGAATAGACCAGTCATATGTAAAAATATTACATTTTATGCGCGATCTCTCATACCCCTTAAAAACTTTTCTTTTATTTATCTTTTGTTGGAACTTCGCCGCAATTACATTTAAAGGGTACGTAACGAAGTCTTTATAAAACTCCACTACCGACAATGGTCAATTGATACTTATCTAAAAATGTAGTAACCACGCCATTTCACGTTAGATAACAAAAATTTGTATCAAAGTAGTGGAAAACAAATTAAATAATGACTGGTAAAAGGGTCTAGTGGTGTTTTTGTCTTTTGAAATTTCGTCACCGTTACCCCGAATGAAAACATTATCTTATCGGGATCCTAAATGTTGACAAGAGCAGTTACTCTTCATCCGGAGTGTACCGAACGTTATATACGCCGCCCCCGGAGTGTGTTTTAAAAGTTGCCGCTATAAATTGTCCCGGAGCGATCCCCGGATCTCGTTCTTATCAGTCCCAGTGCCTCTTCTTACAAACCCCCTTCTAACATCTCTGAATTCTGGATAACTAGTTTACTTGCTTCTGTTTTGTTTTGTTTTCACTTAAATTATCTTAATTTTTAACGTATGTTTACGTTTTTCTTTACTATAATATACTTTACTGAATTCTAAGACAAATTTTTGTAGCGTAAAATTTCAGATCGTTTTGGCAAATACATATAAAAAAGAAAACGTTGCTTATCTTGATACGTACATTATTTTAACAGAATAGCTTTTAAGTGATGTCGTAAAGCGGTAAAACAAAACAAACAAAGCATTAACTTTTACAGAAATAGAATAATTCGCATCGATTAGAAAGTATACGTCAGTGACAAATGGAATAATTTTTATTAATTAATTTAATGAACTACCAGGTTAAGTATCTTTCTGGAAAAAAAACTGTAGAGAATAAGTCTTAATAAACAGATAAAATAAGCAATATTTCTAACAAGTTTTATTAATTTTGTATAGAATTAGTCACTTATATTAAAGCACATAATATAGTCTATACAGTGCAATCTCGATAATGTGAACACAAAATTTCCGGCGAAATTGTTCACAGTAAAGGATATGTATTTAATTGAAAAAATCAAGAAACAGTTAAGTATGTTTCATGTAGCATCTTCAATGCCATTAAGTCACTAATATGGATAGCATTTTATTTGGACCACTCTAACGCCTTTTTTTTTCATCTTCACTGCCATCTGACCATTGTAATCCTACTGCTTATGTATGATTTACATCTTCATTCTAGTCATCTACATCTGCAGATTTGTATTCAGTCTACTTAATTTCACAATTACATAATTATTAAGTACATACATTATGTGTGTGGTTCATGGTATAAATTACAGTTTTAATAGAAACTCAACTTATGTTAGCTACTTTTTCTAGCAGTGAAATTATTATATCTCTTATAACACTCTCAACAACAACGCTTTCTATAACTTTTTTGTTTCTCCATCTTTGTTGCAATAAATATAAGTTTTAAATCTTATGTAAAAGGTTAAGAATCAATACTTGATATTGTTTTACCTCCGGGACAAAATTGTTAAAAACCAACCTTTGAAAATTTCAGCTATTATCCAGGTGGTTGATGAGTTTCTGTATATAGAAAAATATTGAAGCTTCTAAGTATCTTGGAACTTTTGATTTTCCAATTATTAGTGATTTTAGTTTATGCAAAGTCTAAAAAAGTTATCCTTGTTTTTGATGTTTTTATCATCGGAATAATTGAGAAACCAATTGTGTAGTTGTTCTAATTTTAAATTTTCAGGATTTTTTAGAAAGAGAGATTTTAGAAAATTTTAGATTTTTTCTGACTAGGTTAATCTTTGTTGTTGTTTTTTTTAAGAGGACAATATAATAATCAAGCGGTAACAGACATACTTTTATTATGTTTTTCTAAGATTTTTACCTTTTCGTTCAAAGACAAGAACTTTCGTTGTATTTTTGGCATTTTAACAACAACAGAACACTGTTTCTAACTGCAACAATTAGATTTATGACTGACTCAAAAAAAAAGAATATGCAATAATATAAGAAGTTGCCAATTAC
This sequence comes from Aquatica leii, assembly GCA_035610365.1. Lineage (NCBI taxonomy): Eukaryota > Metazoa > Arthropoda > Insecta > Coleoptera > Lampyridae > Aquatica > Aquatica leii. Next base: position 77,698,619 of record CM069436.1, on the reverse strand, counting down.
ATTAAGTTTGCATCATGTATATGTATCACGTATCGTACATATTATCGGGGGTTACCCCTGTCCACATTATGTTATTAAATTCTACGTTTACGTTAGTGAGATGTTCATATTAACGCGTGTTTACGTTATCGAGATTGCACTCTATTTACTATTTTTTTTGTTTTGTAAGCAACTCTACTAGGACTAGAGTTAAGCAAAACAACTATATAACTAATAATTATGAACAAAAGCTCAAAATAACATACTTTATTCAGACATTATCTTACCGCTACCTCTAACTAACTAGTTTCGTTTTTATATAGTGTTATTAACAATTACATACACGATGTTACTTATGTAATTTGTTTTTGTTGATGTAATCTACTTTTTTTCTGTATTTAAATATATTTTTGACCTATTTATTATCAATTTAACGATAGATTGCTAGCTATCTTTTCATTTTTTATGTAGTCATCTTGGTAAAAGTGAGCTTATTAGTTTTCTTTTCATTGCAATACAAGGTAGTCTGTTGGTCTATTCTTTTTACGTGAATCGAATTGCATCACTTTCTTTGCCGAATTATTTCACTTTACATTTTATGGAGTCTCTGTACTATGTCATACATTTTGTTCTGTTTTTAGAGATTGTCATGTTGTATTCTCGGACTGACACATTAAACATCTATAGTTGTTTCTATAATTTTTAAGGCATGTTTTTTGTCCTTTTTTAAAGATATTTGACATTGTTGCAACCTTAGTCTCTTTTAGAATTACATCTTTTTTTGCACTCATATCTATAGTTTCTTAATTTGGTTTTTTATTTTTTTTTGCTTGTATATATTCTCTCACTGTTTATGTACTTATCATGATGACTACACTTTCTTCCGTGTTTTATTTAGCTATGTTTTATATATTCTCTGTTTTTTTTTGATTTTGTATATTTGGGACTACATAGTTTCTATATGCATCTTGCTTAAAAAGTTTTTTGTTCTCTTCTTTTTCTTATGTTTCAAGCACAGTTTTTTATTTATTTGCAATCAGGATTGTAGTGTCTTTAGTTTTCGTTATATACTGGAAATGTCATTGTTTAGTGTAGTTGTATTTTTTTATATATTTTGGTACATGGTTGTTGTAATCGTAGATTGCAGTGTTCAAATCTATGGTTAATATCAATATTAGCTGATGTGAAAACTTAACATTCAATATTTGTGCTTATGTAATTGATTTTTTGCGGCAAAGTAATTATTTATTGCTTTCTGGTTTTTGCCGTTCACAAATATAGCAGATATATTTCGGTTTCATGAATTTTACGATGTTATATTTTAGCATGCTGATCGGGATATTCGTTGATTTTATACTCGCGCAATTCAAATAATTTTAAATAAACCGCGGGCTAAAACCACAACGTATAACATTGTAAGGTAACAATGTCAATGCAAATGTGAAAATGCCACCAAAGTAAACCACTGGACGGCTGTTTTGCTTTTTGGGTCATACATTAACAGTGCTATAGCTTTATACTAATAAATGATAACTATACATAGCTATAACGGCGGTAACTCGTTGAAAGCTGATTTTAAACCCGCGAAATTCAAAATAATTTTGATTAAAACCTCGGGATAAAACCACACCGTAAAGGACATTGAGGGTAATGCAATGTTAATGCAATTGTGCAAATGCCACTACAGTGAACTACTAGACGGCCGTTTTGTCCTTCTGGGCTCATCGGCAGTAGGAGATACACTCTAATGTAATTCCCACAATTGCATTGACAACCTTTTGTCCTTTACGTTATGGTTTTATCCCGCAGTTTTATTTAAAACTATTTTGAATTTCGCGGATTTAAAATCAACTTTTAACGTGTCACCGCCGTTATAGCTATTTGCAGTTATCTCGGATACATAGTAACTCAGACTATGAGATGGCTCTGTCATCAAACGTTACCTAATAAATAATGTTAGCAACATCAGCGAAATTCGATGGCAGAGCCATCTCATAGTGGAAACTTACTATGCGTGCATAATAGTATGTAAATAGCTATAGAAATGGAATGCATTTGTGAAAGTAATAGAGTGTTTTCCCATGGCTGAAGAGCCCCAAAAAGACAAAATGGCCGTCTAGTGTCATAATGTCATAAGTTGTGATTTTACTCACGGTTTATTCAAAATTTAAAAAACGCGGTTATAAAATATGCTTTTAACGTTTCTATCGCTATAGCCGTTTACATACTGTTAAGTTTTATGTTTACAACCCTGTGTCTTTGGCTACTTTGCACATTATTTAGGTCTGTTTGTATTGTGTATAAACGAGTGTGTGTGATACTTTCCTTAGTGGCATTTTTTTTCTTCTGTGTCGATAATTATGATTCTTTTTTTGTTCTACTTTATATTTTTGTGGTTTCAATTTTGAGCAACTTTTGGATAATTTGTTACTAAATATTTTGCAATATAAGAGTTTTCCGCATTTCGATAGCAAAGCAAATCAGGATGAGGATTCTTGTTTTTTTTAAATTTTCTTGTAGGGTTTGCCTACACTTTTGGCTTACTCATTTGGTCGTTAATATTTAAGACTGTTATTGACTCATTTAAACTTATGCTATCTAGTAAACTGACGGAATTAACAGCATTACATTGTTTTACCGCTGTCGCTTGTTATCTTCTAAAAAATATTAACTTTGAAATAATTTTTGTTTTAGTGGTCATGATGTTTTTACATTTGGTATTAATTTTGGGATTTCGTTTTTTACATTTTTATTTGCGTTGAGATTTTGGATTACGGCGTAAATATCATTGTAACTGTTACATAGAAAAGCACGCGATAAAGTATCTGGTAGAGATTATGTTAAAGATAGTCAACTTTACTAGAATATGCAATGCATTAATTTATATTGCGCATTAGAGATCGTTAGTATAGTTTTGTACTGAACTGGTTTGTTACGATGCTGTGCAGTGTACTGTAAAATGTTGCTAACAAGATTGCAATAGTTTCCTATAATTCTGCTATTATTTGAATACTTTCTTAACAATGTTGTTAGTATTACAAATTAATTTATGTAGTTCCTTATTGTTTCACATATAAAATTTTAGTAATCATACGTACAATGACAACGTAATGTAGGACTTCAAATGTTTATAGTATGTTATGAAACTATTTAATGTATTTAACATTTATTTTGCATTGCTGTTTTTTAATTAAATAGTATAGTTTCTTGTACATGACAAACTATATTTAGATATATTATTTTTTACAACATAATAAAATTTTTTCGTGAAAGTACTTTAGTAAAGGTAGCAACGTAAATATTTAAATTGTTTGCTATGTAAATACGGTGAAACTTGTTAAAATTTGCCGGGATCAGGTAAATTTTTGGCTTTATGCAAGATTCCACTTTGTGAAGTTTTAGTTAAATTATGAAACAATTTCTTTTAATATAAACACTTTAAAATAAAACGGTAAAACTTTGATAAATGCTATGCATTTTTAAATGTGTTTAAAAAAAATTGGTAGTTGTCGTTTGTTGACAGTTTTTTATTTTATAGTCTACGGTTTGTTTTCCTAATTCGGTTCTTAAATTAAAAAATTTTATAAAACAGTTGCTCCTGTCTTCTAAACCCGACAAAAACATGGAATATGATTTAAGTAATTTATAGAATCGCCAAAACTATGAACATTTGATTCATATTTTTTTTACAATTAAAATGTTTTTGAATATTTGCTGTTTTTACAATAACGAAAGAATTATTCGTAAACACAAAATTATTCAAATACTAAACCGGACGTACTTACCGCCAGATTTTTAGGGATTAGACCTAAGTTTATGCTTACTGCCTGAAGCATATTTTTTCTTGAATAGTAAAAACTACAACAGTAAAATTTTGAATTTCTTGTAAATGCGATAAGTTTATTTTATTACATTCCTTATTAACAAGTTTGTATTTATGGGATTTTGTGGTTTAGGGCCGCAATTTACTTTCCGCAACCGCGTTATAGATGTTTCCGCATTAACAGGTTTTACTGTATCTATTATGAAAATAAAAAAAGAAAAAACCTTTAGAAAAATTAATTAAAAAAACAGGTACCATAATCGACATTGCAGATTAACTTGTTTAGCTTTTTTCTATTTGAGTACAATATCATGTTAACCAATGAAAAAGTAACTATTGTCAAAATACTAGTTATGTGTCATTTCCAATGTAAGAAATTAGCAATAATTTAATATTAAGATTGTTACCTTTTCATCAAAAAATCTGAAGGTTATTTAACAAATTCTTAAATTACAATTACATGATTTATAGCTTATTACAGTACAACCGGTCATTTGTGACATTTCTAAAAATCCCCAATTATTTCAATAACCATCATTAATGTAAACAAAATACTTTATTATATATCTAGCATTTTTTGTCTTTACAAATACCCACTCTTTTGTAAACAAAATTTTAATTAACGGTTGTTACAAAGCCTATTATTCATTTATTTTCTACAATAGCGGTGTGGTTTTTCCGTGTTTATTTTTTAGATAGATCGCAAGTGCCCAATATTCTTTTTTCATGTACCGTATAACAATGCCATTTGTGAAATAAATAATAATAATAATAATATTAATAATAAACTAAAAATTGAAACATTGATAAGTCTATGTGAATCTCAAAAAAGTTAGTCTATTTAAAAGGCAAAAACGTCAACAAAAATTAAAAATAATCATGTATTTATTTATCAAATAAAAATAAAGACTTATTAATAACAAATACAACGATAAAAAAAATATAAGTTAGAAAAATGTACCGGCGAATGTTTGTAAGACGCATAACAGTAACATTAAAATCCTGAAAGACGTCTACATACATTTTGTTTCTGGGTTGTATCTTATTTTATAATCAAATTTTAATAGCCTTAATCGAAATCGTTAGAGAATTCATTGATCCTTTTTAATATTACGTATCACTGTCAATAGTTTATGATCAGCTAAAAAAAAAAAAAAGGATGTATCTTACTTGCGTTGGTGCAATTTTGTTTTTATGTTATCGAATTTCATTTTATGAGAAGGATGAGGAAGTGGACCCACCATACCACCCGAACTTGCTTGGTACAAGTTGATTCTAAAACAATTAATTTTATTTGCTATATTTGTTACGAGCTATTGGCAACAATTTGGTGTTGAAGTGTATAAGATAAGAAGAAAAATATATAATATAATTTAATAACGTATAAACAAACTCAAATGACAACACATTCAAAGCGTAAACGATAAATGATAGTAATAGTTACTGTTGTAATGTGGTTTTAATTATTAATAACGCACATTATTGTACTGTAGGAACGTAGTTAATTATTAAGATTTAGTGGAAAAAATAACTTTATTGCACACGTACTTATTACACTTGATTACATTACATTTCATGCTGCTGTGTCTCTTGACACGCTGACGAACTATTACTACTTATGACACCTCCCTTTTTAAACTTAAAATAATAATGATTTTTAACACTAAACTGAACGTATTTTTAATAAACAACGTAATCGCTTAGTTTTGACGCTGGTTTTCTAACACGTGTTACTCTAACTTTTTCTGGAGACTGATTTACATTTTCAGGAGCTTCCTTTACGTTAGACTCGCTTAACTTATTTAGCTTAAAACTATTATTACTAGAAAAACTAACATTTTGATTATCATTATTATTTACATTGTTAGTTTCTAAATCAAATTCATCTGTGTTTATTTCACGATTTGTCACAGATTTTCGCAAGTCATAGCTATTACGTCTTAACGTATTAGCACCTGTATTTATTACGTATGACCTCGGAGTGCTATACTTGGCTACTATGGCCGCTGGCTGCCACTCGTTATTTTTTCTGAAAACTACCTTATCCCCCTTTTCAAAGTCTGGTTTTTCTTTAACATGTTGATTATAATAATTTTTATAATACTCATTTTTTGCTAACAATTTGTAACAATTTTAATTTATATCCTGGAAAAATTTTGAAAACAGATTTTTAAGTTTTGGGAAATTTTCTGAATGAGATTTGTCGTCCACACCTTTCCTGCCGGGTTTTTTCAAAAAAGGCCATTTTGGGATTTTTAAAGAAGGAGGGCACCTGCTGCGTGACCACCGAAAAGAGAAGGTACATAAATTACATCCACCAGGTATTAATAATTACAAACCTGCGACTATATATATGGATTTATTAATGAAGTACCAATGTATCCAATCTCCATGTATTATTAACTTTATATGGTTTTCGTCATTACATTTCACATGGTGAATCTTTGGCTAATTTTATCCACCATTACCTCTGAGCCTGCACACCACCTGAAGGCTCGTTTGTGTGACCACCATCGAAATTGCTTGACAGCTAACTAGGCTGAGACCCTAGATTAGAAGCTCTGGTCGGTTCATAAGGCAGTCCCTGCATCAGTAGCATCCTGTGTCGACGGTGAGCAACTATACTCAGGTACCATCTAAGTTAGTTGTTAGGGTTCCTGAGTTGTCGCCGTACTTTAAGTATATATATATTTTTTATAAATTTAGTTAAATATGAAGGTTGGACTTACTGTTTTGGGACGCGGCTATAATGAAGCGTATTTATAGCTCACCTCAATGTGCGTGACGGAAATTAGTAAAGTTAATAAGTTTATTTTAATAAGAATTACGCACATTTTGGCCAAAATATACGTAAATTTGTTTGTCCTTTAGGTTAAGTCGCGAAGCCGGTGTTTACAACTGCGTGTGGTTTATGACGCGTGGCTGTGGCTCCACGCGCACATTCGGTCGGCTCTTGGGTTCGTTCAATACATGTATACATTATACACAGTGAGTCGGTTTTTAATATTAATATTCAATACACTCAAGTTTGTTGGAAATTTGTGATTCTTTTACGACCTCGCCCCGAGAAATTTTTTTGTGTTGTCTTACACGGCCTGAAGAATCCCAATCCCTCCTTCAGGCTTAGTGTGGTCATAAATTTATCTCTATGTTCTTGAATACGCACACTAGGTTTATCAATAGTGGGCAATTTTGTTTTAAGTCTACGTGAGAATAATAACTCTGATGGAGATCTATGGAGACCGGTAATGGGTGTATTCCGATATTCCATAAGTGCAACGTTTAGATCACCTGCTTTGCGCAAAATATTTTTTGCTGTTTGAACACACCTTTCAGCAAGTCCGTTTGATCTTGGGTACCTTGGACTGCTTGTTTTAAATTCAAAATCGAATTTTTTGGCAAATTGTTTGCACTCAAATGACGAATATGGCATATTATCTGAGATGATTACATCAGGGATGCCGTGTGTAGCAAAGACATGTTTAAATGCCATGATAATATCAAAACTTTGTTTGGACTTTGATGGGATGATTTCAAGCCATTTTGTTAAGTAATCTACTATAACTAGATATGTTTTGTTACCAAAGTCTAAAATGTCTGATGCTAATTTTTGAAACGGTAGTTCTGGCATTTCGTGGGATATTAGGGGTTCTTTTATATTACAATATCTATACTTTTCACAAATAGGACACTCTTGGATCATATTTTTAATATCAATAGTAATTCCCGGCCAAAATAACACTTGACGAGCTCTATCTGTTGTTCTGTTTACACCAAAGTGTCCTTCGTGTAATATAGTTAACATAGATTTCCTCAACTCTTTAGGAACTATTACTCTATCCTTGAAATATATTAAATTATTAGAAATACTTAAATCACTCTGGTTTTGGTGATAAATTTTTAGCTCTCCTTCATACTTCTTATCAGGCCAACCATTCATACTATACTCTAACACTTGTTTTAAAACTTCATCTTCAATTATACATTTTCTGAATTCATTCTTTCTCGCTTCACTCATTCTTAAATAGTATCTCTCTACAGAATGTACCATCTCATCCATTTCGTTATCATCCTCAACTTTCTCATTACTAAAATTCCTAGATAGGTAATCTGCTACATGCAAGTATTTTCCAGGTAAGTATTTAATTTTTATTTCGTATTTCAGTAATTTTAACCTCAGTCTTTGTAACCTGGGTGAATGTACACTGCAAATCTGTTTGTTCAATGCTAACATTTGGTTTATGATCAGTTACTATTTTTATAGGTCGGCCATAAATATAATTGTGAAATTTTTGTGCATATGCAACAGGCCTATTCTCCTGCATAAGGCAACAACCTATGCCATTTTGTGAAGCATCTGTGTAGATGGTTATTTCTTTTTTAGTGTCAAAATTCATTAGTGTTGCATGTTTATTTATTTCAATTTTTATAGTTCCTAAGGCGTTGTCGTATACACTCAACCATTGAAACTCCACATCTTTTTTAAGTAGGGCACACAGTGAGCTAGAAATTTCGCCTAATTTTGGTATAAATTTTCTAACGTAATTAATTAAACCTAACAATTTTTGTAGATCTTTTTTAGTTTTGGGGGGTTTTAACTCGTTTATAGCTCTCACTTTTTCATCATCCACACGCATACCATCTCTATTAAAAATATAACCCATGTATTTTACTTCGGACTTTCTAAACGGAAACTTTTCTTTATTGAATTTTACACCTTTATCTCGGGCTCTATTTATTACGTTATTTAAAATTTTATCGTGCTCTTCCAGTGTATCTGCTGCAATTAATAGATCATCAAAATAGATTATTGTGTTTTCTATGTCACCAAAATTTTTAACATTTGTTTTTTGAAAAACTTCTGGCGCTAAGTTTAACCCGAATGGCAGCCTACGAAACCTATAGCATCCAAACGGCGTGGCAAAAGTTGTGAGCTTGCTGGATTCCTCACATAACTTAATTTGATAAAAGCCATCTTTAAAATCGAGTACTGAAAAATATTTTTTACCAGCGAGCTTACTACTTATGTCCTCTAAACTTGGTATTTCAAAAAATTCTCTCTCTATGCACTTATTTAACTCTTGAGGGTCAAGACATAACCTCAATGTTTTATTAGGTTTTTCAATAATGACCAATGGATTTACCCATTCACTAGCCCTGTCCACATTAGCTATTATGTTTTGGCTCTCAAGATTTTTTATCTTTGCTTGTAGTCTACTTTTTATAGCTAACGGGACTCTTCTACACGGATTAGCCACTGGTACACTATCTTTCTTTAAAGTGATTTTGCAAATATCTTTAAAAACGCCTAACCCTTCAAACACATCTCTATTTTCTGTTACGAACTTTTCTTTTGTTTTTATATTTACAGTATGAGCTCTCTTTATAAGTCCTAGCTCATAACAAGTTGGCAATCCAATTATTGGTTTTACATTTAAGTTAACAATCCAGAATTCTAAATCTACTACTCTATTCATACCTGTACAGTTCAGTTTCACTTTACCTTCTGGTTTCAGCTTTGTGCCGCCATATGCTTCTAGCATTACTCTTGTGTGTTGCATGACACCTTCACTGCACACACTTTTGAAGACTTTCTTAGGTAAGATGCTTACTTCCGAACCAGTGTCAATTTTGAATTTGACTTCTTTATTGTTGACTTCTAGAGTTTCTACCCACATGTTGTTACACTTACTTCTAACGACTTCTTCGACTTTCACTATGCTATGCACGTACAAATCCTCTTCATCGTATTCTGATTCCTCTTCTCTTAATTCTTTTACTTCTCTTATTCTTGCTTTGCATGCAGAAGTGAAATGATTTTGTCTACCACATCTGTTGCATGTTTTTCCATATGCTGGACATTCTGCATAACCATGTCTTTTTTCACATTTTGGGCACTTGTACTGTTTCTTCTTTTCCTGCCTTTTCCTTCTCTTTCTGAGTGGAAGTTGCTTGTTTCTGGATTCTCTTTCCGAAGATTTTTCTTTCTTAGTGCATCTACGGATATGTCTTCTCTATTTCTTACACCTTCGAAGTGTTTTTTGTTACTTCACTGTTTCTGCATAATTCTACAGCATTTTCCAATGACAAATCTGATATATTAAAGAGTTTTTCTTGTAACCTTTCATCTTTAACACCTAATACTATTCTGTCAACCAGTATCGAGTCTTCTTGGGTGTCATATTCACAGGACTGTATTAATTTCTTCAATTCACCCAGGAAGTGATCAAATGGTTCATCTGTACCCTGATTTCTTTTGTTGAATACAAATCTTTCATATGTTCTATTTTTCCTCGGTGCACAAGACTTTTTAAATTCGTCCACTACTTTGTCGTACTTTGTCGTTGGGCTGTGTAAATTTAAATGTGTTAAATATTTCTACACCATCACTGCCTATAGTGTTTAGCAACAAAGCAATTTTTACTTTATCGGGTTTTTCATCTTTTTCTGTTGCCACCAGATACGTGTCAAAATTTTGTATAAATCTCTTAAATTTTTCATATAAGTTACCCTCAAATTTCATAGGGTCTAGTAATCTACCGAAACTTTCCATGTTTGTAGCGGGCACGTTTTTTACAATACCTCACTTGTAATTTTTACAGGAATTCTTCCACCTAACCGTTCTTTACGACTGCGCCATGTTGTAATGTGGTTTTAATTATTAATAACGCACATTATTGTACTGTAGGAACGTAGTTAATTATTAAGTTTTAGTGGAAAAAATAACTTTATTACACACGTACTTATTACACTTGTTACATTACATTTCATGCTGCTGTGTCTCTTGACACGCTGACGAACTAACTATTACTACTTATGACAGTTACCCCAACTCAATAACAAAAAAAAGAAGGAAAAATGTAAGCGTACGTTTACTATTAAATATCAAATAACCTCAACCAAATGCATGTAATTTAAGTAATAATAATTATATAAATGCGCGACCGAGATGTACCGAGGTATTACATACATAAATTTAAGAATCACTTCGTCACATGTGATCAGAACTAACCTAAGTCCAAATTCTCAACTTTACAGGAGAACCTATAGAAATTTTACTATTTTAATAACTTTTTTTTTGAGAACACCATAAAATCAAGAAAAAATTTACTTTCACTCTTTTTAAACTTTTTTTGGAGAGCAATTTTTGTATTTATCTTTCAGGACATAAGTTAGTTTTGTATGTAAAAAGCACTAAATTATAAAGCTAAAGCTAAGTTGTTTTTCTTTATTCTGAATGTAGAACATAAAAAAAATATACTGACATTAAATTCAATGCTATTATACATAGAACATTGATTAAATTGAAAAAAAAGTAACTTCTTGCTATTTTTTTTAAGCAATTTGAATACAAAAAGATATTTTATTAAAAACAAAAGAACCAACCATTACAAATTCTCCTGTCTTAATATGTGCAAGAAACAAGACAAAAAAACAAACAATGTTAATCAAATCAATAACCACTGATAACATTATCAAAATTTAAAAAAATCTGAAGAAAATACTAAACAAGTTAAAAGTTTCACTCTCTGATAGATAAATATAATAAATTTGTTCACCAAATTTTTATTTTAACCTTCTTCCTCACCCATGGGTTGCTTCAGATTAGTTATTGTCAAATCCTTAAAAAACTTGTGGTATTATTTTGGAATTACTTTTTCTTCACAAAGAAACATCAAGTTTTCATGTTTCAATCTTGGAATAGGTACTGGGTTATCATGTAGTTGCTTAAGGCAATAATTCTGAAATTGTGTCATTTGTTTTTGTTATTTTGCCATAGTGTCAATCAGTGGCGGATCAAGGAACGTCGGGGCCCTAGGCGGCAGAAACACTTTGGGGCCCCTAGATAGTCAACCCAAACCAGAAAACCATATTTAGAACGCTTTATAATGATCATTTTTAGCCATATTTGACGCATTTTATTGTAACTTTGTCTTCTACATAACTTTATATCAAATCGAAGAATAGACTATGTTTTTGTAGAATGTGGTTTTTCAAGTATAGAGCTGTTTGGTTTGAAATTGGTGAAAATTGTAAAAATCTCTCTTTACTATCATCATTTCTATGAACGTATCTTATAATGAATGTCAGTTGGTTCACATGAGAAACATCAGCTGTAGAATCCACGATAGAATTGTAAAAACTAGCAGCCTTTATTTCCTGTGCAATTATTGAAATAAACACATTACAAATATTATGAGATAAGTAATTTGTGTTACCTTTTCCACGGTAATTGTACTTCTTCTAGTGCATTTTTAAAAACTCGTCATAATCACTCAAATATTCTAAACACCTTTTTTTGTTGACATTTCACTTTCGTCATGTCCTCTAAATGAAAGACCAACGCGTGTCAAAAACTTAATAGTAGAAACCACTCGGAGCAGAACCTTCCGCCAATAATTTTCTTGAGAGACGATCTCTTTTGCAAAACTATCGTCGATGCGATTTATTGTTACTGATTTCTCATAGGCAATGCACATGGATGCCATGTACTGTTTCGATTGCTCATGTTCTGAAACTTTGTGTGAGCTGAGAACACTAACCATTCTCTTTTTTCCTTAGCACCACTAGGTAATCTACGGTAAAAGTGTTCATTTGTTAGTCCTCTATAGTGAGTTTGATCGCTATCATTGTAACGACATTTTAAACTTGTGATATCGCCAATATTTTTTGGAGGATATTTAATGACAAAGTCAATCATTGTGTCAGTTAAAACAGCATTCCATGGAGAAATATCTTTATTAACCGGCGTAAGCTTGGGCACGTTAAAATCATTATTTTCTTCAAGATCAACGCGTTTACTAGATTCACAAATGTTCGATTTCTTTTCATCATTGAGAGACTCAGGTACTACTTAATCAAGTGGCGCTTCTTTTGCCTGCACTTTATAAGACGTCGAAGAAGTGAAGGCAGGAATTAAAAAAGTTCGTATAGATCCGCGCAGTTTTTCTGTAACTTCATGCTTTCTCTCTGCTTTTTTTCTTTTCTCTGCATCAGATTGATACCGTTACATTTTATTTTCGATAAAAAATATTTTAGTATAGTTATCATCAACTTAGAGTGTTCGTGTTTGAAATTCAACTGTTGAAGCAAAGACAAAAAATGTTGGGGTTTGATACAGTGACACACTTACATTTTAAGTAGATAATCCATTGAAAAACTAGATTAATAATATAAAAATAAACGAATTTCTGCTAAGAAAATTATTTTCTACAAAATTGTACTTTGTTAAACACGATTACTATCGCGTATTGTGTGTTTCTTGCACATAAATCTTTCCTTTATTATCTCTTGCTTCGTTCTATAAAACCCTAAGACTTCTACTTACAAATAGCCGGAAGTGCAGCATTGTCACCCACTACGCTCTCGGTAGTACCTCTAAACAAACGCGTTACAGTAAAGCTACACGACGTGAATCCAGAAATCGAGAGCTACAGTGGCGTAAGTACAAAATTTATGTGCTTTTGATCTCTTTGGGGCCTCTTGCAAGCTGGGGGCCCTAGGCGGCCGCCTACTCCGCCTAGCTTTTAAAACGCCACTGGTGTCAATACTTAAATATTCTTCTACATAGTTATATCTAAACTGAAGTATGTATGGATTTTCTAGGTTTGTGGAGATAGATTTAATTTTTTGCCAAGACACTTTATTGGTTGTAGAATCTTTGTCCCAGTTTTTAGTTGTTCCTGCAAGTAGTTTTTTGATGTCGAGATAATCAGTTTGACTCATTTCTATCACTCTATAAAGATGTTTTTTGCATGCCAATCGAGCTATAGTGCATCCATCACTGCTCTGCAACATTAACATCTACATGACGAGAGGTACGTTCTATGGTATTATGTACCGAGTCTCTCGTTCTGTGTATGGCCCTTTTCTAAGAAGTTGTGACTAATTTTGACATTATACATAGATGCACAATACATGTATAGACAATAAATAAAACGATTATGGTTTTGGCCACCACAATTATCTGAATAAAAAATTCTTGTATGCCACTTTCAACTTTTTCAATTATAAGTTTTAACAAACAGCTACCAACAACAGCCTCGATACGATGTTGTTTGGTGTCACATGTAACAATAGTCTTGAAGATTTCTAAAGTCGTACAGTGTCAAGTTGTAAACAGCAAGTTTTCGCTTGTAATAGCACTGACTAGCTGCACAAAAATTGTCAGATTCTTTAGCATTTTCTTTGTCCTTCATTCTTACCTCTCTAAACATAGTTTTGTTTTTCATGTGCTTAGTGATTTCAAATTCTAAATTTTTCTTCTCAACTCCAGAGCTGTTTTTATATTTAAGACACAAATAGCACTAGTCTTTTTTAAGTTTAAAAAATGACAAATTGTATTCGTGATTGAATATGTATCTATAAGAATAAATACTCGCGCAAGCTACACTTTTTTCTTGGCACCAGATCTTATGCAAGTCGTACATTTTTGTGTATGCTGAGTGAGGATTCTAAATATGTTTTTGCAAATTTTTTTCTACAGTAGTGACTATCCATCAACGGAAAACTATCTATATGTTTACGTATTAGCATTTTTTTGTCATCTGAGTCAACTCGGTTTCTGGTTATTCCGCGATAATATGGTTTCGGAATTGCGGTATCAACAGTTTTCTTGCACACTGTTTTTACACCTTGATGACTTATTCCGAGAGCATTTAGGAAGAATATCTGACAAACTTTTACCTTATCAGTACCTTCAGCAGTTTTTAATGGTAAATTGTAATCCGAATCTACGGCTTTCAGGAATTTCTTCTGAGTTATCCTCAGTGTTACTATTAGGAGTGTCATTCTTGGAATTGTGTCTTTGTCGTTTTCTTGAAATCTACAAAGCGACTAATATAATTACGTTACTGGTTAGTATTCCCTAAGTTCCAATATTCTGCAAAAATTTCGTTTCTCTCAGCAGGTACCTTAGATGAACACTTCAAACGACAATTAACACAGGATGCTTGTAAAGATCGTTTTAGTGTTTTCTTATTTAGAGGAACTACCCTATGACGTAGCACAATAATCGGAATCTTTGTCGGTTTGAGAAATATCTACCGGACTGATATCTGAATCATATTTTATCACAGAATTAGTACGGGTTTCTGTTACAATTTAAACACCACCTCACACATCCACGAGCATTTTGATTATTACTTTATTTTTTTACTTTATTTTTTTATAATAAATACATAACTTCAAATTTGCATAATGGTTAGATACCGCACAAAGCAAATAATTTTAGTGTTTGAATGACTTACCTCCTTCTTCTTTAATTCATTTTTCTCTGTAAAACAAGAAATTCGATGCACTAAAAAAAGCTATTAACAGCTGACACAAACCACTAACTATTCTAACTCCATTTAATTAAACAATAGAATGCAGTTTAGTTGTGCATTTTTTGAATACAAAAGTATCCTATGTCCAAACTATTACACTTAGGATAATTTTGCACTTACTAAAATATTCGTTTGAAACTTAAGCTAATGCCGTTTCAACTACATAAATTCTGTATAACTAAACTTGGACTTAGGATATTTTGCCACAACATACAGAGACCTTATGTAAATGTTCATGTGACATAAGCTAATTTTTCACCGAAATGGACATAGGCTAGTTTTCACATCATGTGACGACTTGCATGTGATTAACAGCAAAAGTGATTAAATACTGAACATACTGACAGATTCAAATTGTTTAACCTGAGATTTGTATTTTTAGTGCTAAGAAGCTCTATAAATGATTAAATACAATTAGAATCTTGTTTAATGCCTTCTTTGTCTATTATGTATCCCAAGTATATCAGGTTTTGAACTTTCTCGTCCTAACAATTTTAACATTTTAAGTTTTTGTCATGTTTTGTTGGAATCTGGGTTGTGACTAATACATCATCAGCACTTTTTCATTAATTATTCCATAAAATACTTTTTTTGAAAATTTTTGGAATTGAAGTAATATTAAACAAGATTTTTTTAGAAAAATATTTCCGAAAGCGTTATAAAAGTTTCTTCCAAAGTTATTTGCCAAAATTTGCTCACAAAATCTGATTGACTTTGTAATTTTTCTCTCAATAGTGTCTAAACACACAAGCACTTTTTGTTTTTTCAATCATTCCATCTTTTACCGGGTTTTTAATTTTTTGATGTTCTTTAATAGTAGATAAAGGATTCTCTTAAAAACATCTTGACGTTTTGGCCATCATTTCGTAACTTTTTTTAGAAGATTCCTGAAAACTGTTTTGATCAGCGATGCGGTAACCAGCCCGGAAACCAAACTTCAAGACTCGACATAAGCCTAAAAACAAAAATAAACATTGCTACTACTGCATAGACAATTTTTTGTATATCTTAAAGATGTTAATCATACGAAAAATGTAATCAAACTTGTAAAAAGTATAGACGAACTGCAGTTAAGAGCAGTAAAACCTAGCGAAAAACAATGACCACTACTGTTACAGATTCCCCACGCTTACATTGCAATTTTATTCCAACTTTGTTACATAATATATTACGCTAAAGCCGTACAAACTACAAAAACTGTATTTACTTTTCTATTAACTGTTATTTAGGTTACCGAGGTTTTAGTGTTCAAAACACTTATAGGATGCTTGATTCGAAGGTTCGTGTAACGAAACAACGAAACGCTCAGATGAAACAAATCTGGAACTTGCGGTGGTGCCCAATTTCACTTCATTTTTTGAATTTTTCGGATGCAGTGTTTATTATTATTAATCAAGATATTCCTTAAGATTCGTTTTATGTTTTATAAACATAATAAGTCTTAATTTCACTCAGCAGTGATGAAAAATAATTATAGTAATTGAAGAATTATTTCCGCGCGAGTTTTCGCCTTGTACGCTTTAAAAACGGTACAATATAGATAAAAATTGCACATAAACAATTTATTGAGCACAAAATTTACTACAAAAAAGTCCGCGGGAGTGTATAATTATATCTAATAGTTAAAAGGCGGGTTGCACAAAGCAAATCAAAAATGTAACAACTGATAATTTCTCAAAACAATTGCTACATAGCCAATAAAACCACGTTTATTGATGATGTAACAATTGATTTCAGAAATAATCACTTGCTACATTTTTGATTTGCTTTGTGCAACCCGCCTTAAGAGTTACAGAATTTTAGTGTAATCTAAGACATTTTCGTGCAACTTTGCACACTTGTATCTTCTAAACTATTGAACGTAATTGTACCCTTCCGCCAACTTTTTTATAGTAAATTTTGTCTTCTATAAAAATGTTTATGTGCAACTTTCTTCTATCTTGCACCGTTTTAGGGTAATAGTTTGGTTATTTTAAATTAATAAGCAAATCATTTCAATACAAAAATTGTGGCGGTTTTGATGCTAGTGTAATATTACGACACCAAAAGCTACCTTTAGTCGCAAAAAAAGCAGTGGTGGTCACCAAAAGCAACCCGACCGAAACTCACATTTTCTACTAAACCGATAATTTATGTTCAAATTTTAAAATGCGTAAACGCAATAATTTAATAAACCTGATTTATAAAGTTTATAATAAAAACTATCAGAAATTTAATAGTTTAAATCTAAAACGATTTCACTGTACAGTTATCAACATATGACAAAAGCATGTAAAAGAAAATTTGGGTAAATTTTGAATGTTGTAATCGTATCAACAGTCAAGCAATTGTAAAGATTTAAGCGTTATAAATCTGTTAAGACTAGAGAAAGGATTTGTGTTAAAGTAAAGTTCATCTCTTTAATACTTTTTTATAGTCAGTAGCGCATTTGTATAATATTAATAGGAGAAAAAATTGTAGAATCGGTAAAAAAAAGAATTTAATAAAAAGGCATGTCGATTAATTCGCGTTGCGAAATGCTTTTATTGCGAGTCCAATCTGCTGCAAGTCTTCTTTAGATATGACAAGGAATCGCAAACGCGACAAAATGTTGAAAAAAATTTAATTTTTAAACTGTGGATGCACATTTCCAAAGATGAAATCTCCACTTTGCAATTTTTACATATGAAAAGATGTGGCAACGTAGCTCGTAATCTTACAAGCTGTAGAACTGTGAACAGCTATAAAACTCAGGTAAAATCCAGTAATAATTTAGTTTTGTTGGTTTTTTAAAAATGCGCATCAACTAGTTAGAATGTGGTGAAGCAATTGTCAAGAATCATACGATATAAATTGTTTATTTAATCATTGATTGATTTATTTAATTTAAGCGTATTCAATCAAAATCTGGCTAAATTTCTGAAAGTTCCACTTTGGCTCTAAAATTGATTGTGCCTAGAGAAAATTTTACTTTTATCCGAATGCTCTCAAACGTATCTAAGCCAGCAGAAAATGAGTCAATGGACATGAATCGCAATTTTTCGACCTTTCCTCGCATAACATGCTTGTGAGCGCAATATTATTATTTGAGCTTTGCGAAGGTGACTTTTTCCTTAGAAAATATTTCGTGTCAAATAAAGTCCGATGTTTTGAGATTTGGTTGCTTGCTTTGTGTTTCTTACCGTACATCACTTAGAAAAGAGAACCTAAGCGTTACCAACACAGCCCAAAAACCCATTTCTGTGCTTCTCTAAAAAAAATTTCTATAAAAGATCTACCCTCTAGTACGGAATCATTTCGATCTAAACTATTACATACTACTAAAGCTATAAATGGGAAACAACAGCCAGGAGTGTTTGGATTGAGAGTCTTTAATACTAATTCAATGCCGAGCACAATTTCCGTTCCTCTTGGAGAGATAAAGGGCAAACAAATTGAACTACAAAAATAGAAAAAATTAGTGACGCCAGCCTATTTACATGCCATAATGTTTGTTCGAGTGCATGAATTTAAGATAACGCGATCGGGGTTCTCTTTAGATATGTCACTGGAAGCTATGTTTTATCAGCGCGCAGCAATTCTTGATAATGAACGGTCTTGCTCATAATTTGTTATGACAAAAAATTCTCTATAAGTTATTGGTGTTGCTGATTCGTCATCTTCCAGCGATGAAGAGGTTATGGAAAACAATTCTCAGGCATTTCACGGACAAATGTTAAATACAAACAATTGGGAAATTATCATACGATCATATTCTCGTTTAATATGTACCTAGAATGCTAGTTATTTGTGTTTTTTTGTTTTTTTTATTATTCATGTATGCATTCTTATTTTCGAAAATTGTAATAAACCTTGTTTATTATATTACGTAGGTAATATTGCGTTTGTTTTCAACACCTTCCGATAGTTGCAAGATTTGCGATATCTGTGATTTTTTTTTCTATAATATTCTGTGTTTAGCCTCTGTATTTCAATATTTACTTTCTGGAAATTATTCTGTTAGTTTTTTGACTATTTATTACCTGATATTTGTCAAACATGATTCTATCACCCATTTGTACAATTTTTAAGAATTTTTAAAATAGTGCAGTTACACTTACTAGCATTGATGTCTACATACACCTTTTTCGACACAATTTTTGTCAATGATACCAACCAAAAAAAATTAAATTATTTGTAATAAAAAATAATAAACTACAACATAATCAATTTTATAAAATACTGATAATTTTCAATTAAAATTATTAACAACAATATTTTCTTAGAAAAACAGATCATAACATTTTTCCAATGAAGCATTTATCGGAAAAATTGGTAAAACAGTTAATTATTTATTAACGCGACTAACTATCTTGGCTTTCTAATAAAAGTTTCCCAACCCAATACCAAAATGATAAAGCAAAACAACAATTTACTCTTTTAACGTTGAGTAAGTAAAATCAATAAATCAAAATGAAAACACAACAAATTATAACCAAAAAAATGCCAATTGAAAATATATGTAAATGTAAACATTAATAGTTTTTAACAATAAAAAAAAGTTTAGAAATACCATTAAAGTTAAGCAATTTAAATTCGTTACAACGCAGCAAGAAGAAAGAACAATAAGTTCAAAAAAATTTCATGAATTTCATCTCGCGCAATAATATTATGGAAATAGATCCAATTTTCGTAAAAACTTTTAAAAAGTTTGAGATTTTAAGAGCCTGTTTAAGAGTGCGTTAATATCTCGAAAAAACTTAATAAAATATTCGTTTTTAAAATTAATTTAGTTTGGGTCCCTTCGCATTTATCGCGTTTCGTTGTTGAATATAATTACGTCCGATCAATTACGAAATCGGACCGTAGCGCAATCGGTGGTTTACATTAATTAATTAATTTATTTATGATTAATTACTGATGATTTTAGATAATAAAGTTATTACTGTTGTATGCTAATTCCTTGTAAATCAGCATAACGCGAGATGTTATCGAATTACGTATGGTAATTGTTACTCATATGGTGTGTCACAAGCCAATTAGATGTATGCGTTTATAAATCAGCGTTTAATAGTAGACAAAGTTCTATTTTTTTCGATTATAGAAATGCGGCATTTTGACCTGGGTCGGAAAGGTATTTGAGAACGCAAGCACTCATGTGTTAAGTTCGTCTAAAACTTGAAGCTCATGTGTTTGACATCTCCATCCAAACATTATCTCGGGATAAAAAGATTTATCTGGTAGATAAGCTAGCGATTTAGTGATAAGAAACGGTTTTGCAGTGCTCTGACGAGTTCATATTCCGACAGAGCTTTTTAGTTATAAAACGTTTGGTATAATATAGTATGCTGCGATAGCTTATTCTTTTATGTAAAGTCTTCTCTAACAATGACTGAAATTTGTTCGGACAAAGAACCCGCGTGTTTGTATTGTTCGGTTAAAGGGCCACGTTGCTGTGACATTATGTTGTATTGTGTTTAATGAATGCTCGCATACATTACAAAACCACCCCACACTAATAACAAACTTTCTAATTTACTTGTACTTTGATGATGCTCTAGTGCGAATTTAATCATGCGATCGAAACCGATACGTTCCTCTTTACTAAATTTAAACTTTTTTCCGTTTATATTTATGTGCAAACTTTTTTTGATACAATTTAAACGCAACTTAAAACATTAAATGTTGCTTAAATTTTCTAATTAATTGTTATTTAAAAATTCGTATAACATACTTCAACTAAATGTATACTTTTACAAATGGTAGAAAATAAATAAAATCTTATTCTATTACGGACGTTTAATTGTCACATTTGAAAAACTTTTTTTGACAAAATATTTTTATAACATAAATTACTGTTTAAATGCAGTTTTTTTTTTTAATGTTATGGTAAATTATATTTCTGTTCTTCATGAACTTTATCAGATCCAGTGATAGAACAATCGAAAGTTAGTAATTTAAAGCTTTTGTAGTCATGTTAAAAAAAATTTTTTTAGGAGTATATTTTTGCATTTAATTATTTTACTTTACCATCAATAATTGCTTCTAACAAATTAACCATATTAATTTAATTTAATTTAAAATTTACATAAAATATAATTGGCGGATACTGGGAAGACAATCAACATTTATGACTACTACATTTTACAATTTTGGTTTACAAAAATATTAAAACAACACTTACGTAGAAAGTTTTAGACATTATTATCAAAATGTGTTTATTAAGCTTTGACTAAAATTAACCAACTATCGAGCAAAGCCTTTACCGTAAGATGTGGCGAGAACAATGTCTGCTCATTTTATTGTAGCTCTGGTTGCAAATATTCTAGAGGATTCGTTATCATTAGGTAAATCTAAGGTTTGTTTGACATTGCCTGATCTACTACTATCGACAGTAGTAATATTCTCTTCTGAATCAAGATTCATTCTTGTTGTACTCTTTGGGTATTTGTCCTGAAACGATTTTTTCGTTACAATTCATTGTCAACAATAGACTTTGAATTTTGGTAATATGATGTTCTTGGAATCTCGTTAAGGATTTTGTTCTGGTTAAATAGGTATATACCGGTTGCATAAAACCCAATTATTAGGTTTTGTTTTACTGCGGGTTCTTGTTGGTCACCTGGTTTAGTGTTGAATTGAGCGGTCACTTGGTTTATTTTTTCTAGAACGCGTAATACAAGTGAAGAAAAATTCGGTTCCAAAATTGGTTGAGTGTGACACGACGCAAATAGAATAAATATCCTTTTTTTTTGCACCGACGAATGACGAAATCGGTGCTGCAGTCTTCCGGTGCTTCTATTCCATTTCTATCTTGTAGCCGTTCAGCTCCAGTTTTTCTTATATCTGACAACATGGTCGACCCAGTACCATTTTAGGGTACAAATTCTCTTTATTACATCATCAGCTTTCGTTCTACTTTTTATCCATTCCGTTTTTTTGCGATATTTTAATGTTATTCCTAATAATCTTCTCTCTATGGATCTTTAAGGGATTTGAAGCTTTTTCACTTCTTTTCTGGTTAGTACTCATGTCTCCGAATTATATGTTGAGACTGGTAATATAGATTCGTTGTAGATTTTTATTTTAAGTTGTATTGGTATTTTCATATTCAGAATGTATTTTAGTTTGCGGTATGCACCCCACATTAAATTTATGTGTCTATTCTTCTTAATATAACTTTACTATTGTGAGAGCTTGTCTCAAGCATATTGAAGCGTTTCCGAAGTTTTAGAAGTTTTGGAGCGCTGATCGAAAAGAATAGAATATTCTGGATTCCGATAACGTAAGAATATAAAAAGTGTTCGAAGGAAGATTGATTTCGTTGTCAAATCAGATTTATTGAGAAGAAGAATTTGATGTCGGTCTAAATAAATAAAATGCACGTGCTAGTAAAAAATATATACGGCGTGTAAGTGTTGTAAACAGAAACAAATACCGGTTTAGATAAACAGAAATTATCCGCGGGCATTCGTATTGATAGTAATACATAAATTAATGAAATTTGTTTTTCTTAAATACTACGTTTGCAAATAAATTAGTTTTAAAAATTGTTACACTGGTGTCAGGCGTGCGGTAATTAAAAACCGTTGAGAAAACGTTGATATTGTGTAAATAAACAACTGTTAATTATAGTTGTTCCAGTTCGTTAATTTTATAAATTTAATAATAAAGAATCGGGCGTTATTAAAATTTTGTGTTATTAAACTTTTTATTTGTGTTATAATTTATGCCGCTAACGCGTTTGCAAGCTGTAAAAATATATGCAAAACTATTCGAATTTCTCGATTCAATAAAGAATGGTTAAGAATCAATAAATAAAAATATTTTTAAAAAATTCTAGAAAAATGGAAAAAATTCTAAAAAATAGAAGAAAAAATTGTTAGAACATTTTAGAAGTTTAAAAAAAGAATACTAACATCAAGCAATGAATTTTAAATAAAGACTATTAAAGAACAAATACAAGTTATTATAGAAAATCAAATTAAAATTGTTCAAGAGAAAACTCAAGCAGATATGTTAAATTTAAAAGAAGCTATATGCGAATCTACGAATGACAGAATGGAAGTAGTAGGCGACAGAATAAAAGTGCTAGTAGAAAGAATAAATAAAATTAATTGTCACAGTAAAGGAAGCGTCACGAACGAAGATTTAATAATAGATCATCATTGGAACAAAAGCAAGCTTAAAATTGTAGGCAGAACATTAGTACGAGTAAAAAACACGATGCCAGTAAGGATCTTGTCAATGTCAATTCCGATTCAACAATGTTGAAAAAAAAAGACCATGGTAAGCCAATGCACGTCAGTACATCAAATTGTAGGATGCGTAAATCCTAGTGAAACTACGTCGACGAAGAAGTGCCTACAACATCTATTAGACATTCTTACCCCCAAGTGTTAATGCAGCAGTATCAAGATGTGTTTGCGCTGGGGAGTAGTTTCAAAAGAAAAATTAACGTAGTGAAGCATAAAGTGAATACCGGACACGTTCGGCTGATACAATAATATGAAAACCGATTTTTTGACTTCTTTTGGCAAATCGTGCTAGTAAAAAAGAAAAAAGCAACCTGAGAAATTGCGTCGCAAACAAGAAAACGATCTTGATATAAGAGTAGTTCTGAACTGGAAAGCAAACGGCCGACGACCAACTTGGGAAAAAGTGAGTGCTTAGGGTAGAGACATCAAAGCATACAAAGCGCAATGGGACGCTTTGAGAGTGGAAGACGGTCTTTTTAAGCAATCTCTAGCGTGTGTCGATGGCTCGAAAAACAGACTGCAGTTGGTAGTTTCAAAAAGCCAAATTTTACAAGTGTTGCAATATCTGCACGATGATACATCAGGAGGGCACGTAAAAAAGACATTAGAAAAACTTTAAGAAAGATTTTACAGGGAAAACTGCAGATAGCATGGTGCCGTAAGTGAATGGTCTGCGCATCAGAAAATGGTCCAGCCAAAAATCGCAAAAGTACCAATAAAACAGTATAACGTGGAAAGCCCTTTAGAGAAAGCATCGAATGACACTGTAAAGCTGTTCTCAAAATTTGATTTGGAAAACAAATACATCCTAGTAGCGATAGATTATTTCACGAAATGAACGGAGTCTTATGTCATACCCAATCAAGAGGCAGCTACAATCGCAGACGTTTTAGTGCAATAGTTTTTCCGTCGGTTTGGAGTTCAGTTGGAGTTACATTCCGACCAAAGCCGCAACTTGGAGTCGGCGCTGTTTTAGAAAGTTTGCCGACTGTTGAGAATTAAGAAACCTAGAACGACGCTTTTCCATTTTCAACTTGGTTAAACAGATAAAATCAGTACTTGCATCTTTTCTTAATGGCATACCAATCATTTGTTTACGAAAGCACAGGTCAAGCACATCCTATGTCATGCTCGGTCGCAAACTACGATTGTTATGCGACCTACAATTTGGACGAAAAACGAAAGAAAAAGTCGCTGGAGAAGACTACGTCAGCAAGTAATTGGAGAGGCTAGATAAAGTACACAAATTACCAGAGACAGAATGAAGAAACAGATATGATATGATATAGTATGACGTAGTATAAACCCCAAAGAAGAGTAGTTAGTCACCAAAGCTGCAGAGGCACTAGGAGGGTTTTTATGAGATTGTGCAGTGTGTTATATTAAAAATGTGGTTTATTAAAAATTTTTTAGTACAAGA
The DNA here is from genome assembly GCA_035610365.1 of Aquatica leii. Lineage (NCBI taxonomy): Eukaryota > Metazoa > Arthropoda > Insecta > Coleoptera > Lampyridae > Aquatica > Aquatica leii. The sequence continues at coordinate 77,673,854 of CM069436.1, read as the reverse complement.
TTTATCCTCGACATGCCCACGTTTACGCCCAACAAGGCTTTCATCATTAAGTTATTTTATAATTGTTTATAGCGGATTTTCATACCTTTTTTTTTATTGTGCGCGTCATAAGGTCTTATGAAGTGGGCGTTGAGTCTCTAAGTCTTCATTTTTTATATACTTTTGTGATTTTAAATTTACGAATATAAAGTCATTTCTTCTGAATGTAAAAGTTACAGCGACTAGGTCATTTTGCTGTACGACGTGTTGCTCAGTATAGGGCGTAGCTTATACTTTGTCCGACCCATGTACGAGTGTTTATATAGTTATACTTATGTACTTTCTTCGTCTTCTTTAACTACTGTCTGTGATAAAATAAATATATATTCTGTGTTATCACTTCTGTCGTGTTATTTGTTCTTTTTCAGCTGCGGGTAGATTTAAACGATGTCTCCTTAATTTCATCTTTCATCGTTTTGGCGCTTTTTTAGATTTAGTTTATAATCGATCATCAAAAAGCTTCCGGGAACAACTGAGTTAGCCGTCGACTTTTTTTTGTTATGAGTAAACCAGCGTAACAAGTGTAACTATGATGTTATATATTGCATCCTAAAAACCACCCAGAGGTAAACCAAAAGTGATCGCTTAGCCCCGTTTGCTGGCGATAACAACATTAGTCAAGACCAGGTTCGAACCAGAGTAATAACGAGCAGAACCAGGAACCAAATTGAAGAAATAGACTTTGATAAGTTTATAAGCATGTACGGTGTTCTGAGAAGATTACGTTTGGAGAGGAGCAACAAGATCTGTTCCAAACACGAAAAGATTACGCCATCCGACGGCTAGATGCATTACAAAAACAGAAATTGGCAACTTCTTAAAATTACGTGATGACCGACGCTTTGTTTTCTATCTGGTCATCAATTAATACTCTAAGGAAAAACTATCATACAAAAACCTGTGGCAATCATTATAGAATCTCAATAGAGAAATGGAGTTTCACAACATTAAGAAAGTGGCAGTACCCAAGTTGCGGCTTAAATCATCTCAATTGGAGGACAGTTTGAAATATGTTGGAGGTCGTCCTCCGAGGAACAGACATTCAAGTATTGGTCTGCAGTTACCATCTAAGCAGAACAGCGGGTGAGAAAAAGTCCATTTATTACGACTTTTATAATCAAGGAAGTTTTGGAAATGGAGAAAACTGCCGCTATCGCCACGATTCTTTTTCCGGTGCTGCATCCAGTTTCTTGTTCTGTGACAGAACAGTTTTAAAAAGGTAACAGTGAAGCGTTCTTAAAGTATTTGGAAACTTAGGAACGCTGATTGAAAATAATAGAGTATTCTGTATTCCGATAATGTAAGTTTATAAAAAGTAATTGAAATAAAATCGGGTTAGTTTTCCAAACTAGTTTGGTAAACAGTGCACGTGCTAGTAAAAAATAAATACGGCGTACAAGTGTACGTGTTGTTAACATAAACAAATACCAGTTTTGATAAACAGAAGTTATCGGAGGGACATTATTTTTTAGTGATAGTAATATATAAATTAATGTAAGTTGTTTTTCTTAAATATCGTTAGATTTAATTAGTTACTTTTATCAAATTTAGTGTCGCTGTAGAGATACCATAGCACCCTTTGATGTGGTCGGACGCTCTTCTATAATGAAGGGAGGAGAATCACATTAACCGGATATCACAGGAGATCTCAGTTCTCACTTATTCAATAAAAATTAATATAAATATGAGTTATAAAAACGTATCCGCACTTTGTTCTAAAACTCAACTCAAATTCATGCACACTAGTGTTTTCCGAAGGATGCTGCTAGACTTACTGTATGATAAGCAGAGGGATCTAAAGATGCCCTTTGTTCGGATCCTGCCTGTACTTATTGGGTTTGTGTTGTAGGTGCATTAGTGTGATTTTCTGTGCGCGCCCTCTTGTGAGCGCTAGTTGTAAGTGCGATGCGCGCCTTCTTATAAGAGTTACAAACTCCCCCTTTAAACCTGATAGGTGTCTCGACGTAAGATTTTGTTTCTTTGGTGGTCTTCCTTTTTTTCTTATTGGGAAAACTGCTTTTGGGAATTTTTCTGGTCTTTTTTGTATGGCGTCATCATGAATACGTTGTACTTTCCTAATCGTATGGTTAGAGTTTCAGGTGCGGCTATCTCATACGGTGTGAGAATTGTCTACGTTAAGACTTGGTAAGGTCCAATTCGTCAAAGTTCCAGTTTTGCAATCGTTTTCTTGGTAGCCTTGCTAAGTGGATGCGTTGTAATCCATACTAGGTTACCTGGTTAAAATGGTGCGGTGTCTTGTCTTCTCTGGTCTGTGTTGTTTTTAGCGTAGTTCTGTGCTTCTGTGTTTTTTTTTGCTTGTTTAAATGTGTCAGCTATCCTCAGTAGATATGGGATGATAGTGGTTCTGAAGGCGTTTCTTTTTATAATTGCTGTTTGATCACGTGTCACGTCCTCCGTTCTCAATTCCCTAAAAACTTTTTTTTTTAAATACACAAAAAAAACGTTGTCGGCTGTGATGTGGCGGTTTGTTTCTTCTTTCAATGCGACAAGTCTCAAAACAGCCTAATGGAGGTTTGCCATTTCTTTATCTTTATCAGTGAGCCGTATACCACTTTCTGCGTAATTGCTAATAAAATTAGCAGTTTTTAATAAACGCGTCGAATATCTGGGAAATTGCTGCTACAAAGTCTTTTTTGCATTTTTTCTGTCATAAGCATCATCAAAACGAAGGCATTGCAGAGTTGCTGTTACCCTTCTAATGGAAAACTTGCAGCCCAATATTTTTCTTTTCCATTCTTTGCAAAGAGCAAGTTTATATCTTTGTAATTTGATTTGAAAACCGTCGAAAAAACCAACATTTCTATAAATAAATGCGTTCAAATCCTTCTTAAAAATGAATTGAATGATTTGATTTGTTTCTTTTGATTATTTTTGGTTTAATATTTCTACTTAGTTTTAAAGTTTATTTTATTATCAATAATTTAATCAGATAGACTTGAGAAAACCTCTGTAACAGAGGCAACGAAAAAGACAAAAAAAAAAAGAAACGCGGCAGAAGAAGATGGGATACAAGGCAAAAAGTGGGCATACGGGAAAGAAAAGGTAGCAAAAAGGATGACGGAAATACTAAATAAAATATGGAAGAGGAAGGATTCTTGGAGAGATGGAGAAAGGGAATAATATGCCCAATCCATAAAAAAGGAGACAGAAATAAATTCAAGAATTACAAAGAGGTAACATTATTAATCACGGCATACCAATTATATGCGACAGTGCTACAAGAAAGATTACAGAAGAAAATAGAAGAAAGAAGTTTGGTACCAGACGGACAAGCGCGATTCAGAAAGGGAAGAAAAGTGATAGACAACATATATATACTAAAACACTTGGCGAATAGAGAGCTAGAGAAAGAAAGGGGGAAAATGGTGACACTAACCGTAGATTTAAAAGCCGCTTTTGACAAAGTGAACAGGGAAAAAATGTGGGAATACATGAGGAGAAAAAAAAATCAATAAAAGATTAATAGACAGAATGGAGAAAATTTACGAAGAAACGAGAAGCAGGGTCAAAGTGAATGGAGAAGAGAGCGAGAAATTCATTACAAAGAGAGGGTTGAGACAGGGATGCCCACTGAGCCCAAGCCTGTTTGCAGTATATACGGGGGATCTCGAATAGACAATGAGAGAACAACAGACAGGAGGGATAGTAATAGGGAAAGTGAAGGTATGGTTGTTGGCGTATGCGGATAACATAGTGCTGGTAGCTAAAGAAAATAAAGGAGATGCTGAAAACGCTGGAAAAATACATGACAAAAAAGAAATGGAAGTAAACACAGAGAAAACAAAAATAATGCTATTTAGAAAAGGAGGGAAGAGAAGAAAAAGAGAGGAGTGAAAATGGAGGGATGAGGGAGTGCAGCAAGTGAAGGAATTTACATACCTGGGTTACACAATGAAGCAGGATAATAAAGAAAGAGAACACATAAAGGAAAGAGTGAGGAAAGGAAACATGTTAATAGGACAAATGTGGGGTGTGGGGAAAAGGTTGTTTGGGGTAGACATAAAAAAAAGGTTGCTGTTTGAGAAACTAATAAAAAGTGTGGTGATATATGGGGCGGAAATATGGGGGGTATAAAGAAGAAGAAAAATGATAGCAAAGTTTAGATGTGAGAACGAAGAGTTAGCAAATAAATACTGGAAAAAAGAGGAAGAACAGATGTGCAGGCTATGTGGAGAAGAAACAGAGGAAGGAAGCACATGAGAAATGAATGCAGGAAGTTAAGAAAAGAAGTTAAAAAAGTGAAGGAAATCTTAGAAAAACGGAAAAAGGAGCAGAGTAGATGGAAGAAGTATTGTAAAGTAAGAAACAGTTAAAAGGAGAGTAAGAAAAATGAAATGTAAATAGAATGTATATAGAATGTAAAAAAGAGGGGGGTAAAAGTGTAAATAGAAGAAACATGAATCACTTTGTAAAGTAGTTAGGATCAAAACAAATAAAATTAATCTAGTGTTAGTTGACAATTCGATTTGAAGAAGGAGCTCATTCAATGTGTTTTTTCGAACTTAGTGCAACAATTCAAAAACCATAAAAAAACCTAATGAATAACGTCATTGAAGTAACAATCATGAAGGAAAAATTGCTGTATTGCTTGGAGTTTCCGTGTTTCGCGCATGGACAACTACATATATGTCGCCTGTTCGAGTATCAAAAAGTCGTCATCTTTGTATATTTACGCACCCGAAAACAAAACAAAAACCGTAGTTTATCCGAAAGGTTTATACTTTTAATTTGGCTTTTTGTCGCTAAACGCATTTTGTATATTCAAGAATTGCTTCTATCGGAGTTAAGGCGTTACGTTTCTTCTAACAGTAACCCCGCTGATCACGCATCTCGTGGTTTAATACCATTTGATTTATTAAGTTTTGGTAGAAAGCTTGGTAAATAAAAAAAGCAAGTTCGTGACTTACTCAACCGGCTATTACTTTAAGGACACATCTACAAGGATGTTTAGAAGAAGCCAAGGCATGTTTAAATATTTTTACAGAAGTACGTACATCTTTTGTTAATTTTCAACTTCAAGCTTCAACGCTTTGTTACTATGTTGTCCGTTTTGTTTAAAAAAATTGTTTTACTCTCACATCACCGCAGAAGAACTGTATTCAATACTTTTAGTTTTTAGAAAGTATGTGCTCAGAGTTTGATGATTTATATCATTGTCTAAAAAAATATCATTGTTTGCCAAAACCCTTTTGCAAACTTGGTTGGTTGGAGTTAGATTTTTTCAGGGTGGACGAAAGACTTAGATGCTGAAATTTAGAGTTCGACATCACACATCCACTATTGTTTCCAAGTAATCATATTTTCACTAGTCGTTTGATTGTACAAGTGCACAGCGGGACCTTGCATCCTGGTTTCAAAGTATCACATCTTTTGCTTCAATAGTTTTGGATTTTGTCACTAAGAAAGACCTTAGGTGAATGCATATAAAAATTGTTTTCTTGCAAAACCTAAATCACAGGTTAATAGGACAAATGTGGGGTGTGGGGAAAAAGCGTTTGAGGTGGACATAAAAAAACGAAGGCTGCTGTTTGAAAAGTTAATAAAAAGTGTGGGCGGAAATATGGGGGTAGAAAGAGTATCAATAGGTAGAAGGAATACAAGAAAAACACTGGAAATGGGTATTAGGACTAGACAGAGAAAGACCGGAGTATATTATAAGAGATGTGGGAACGAAGAGTTAGGTAAATATGTGCAGACTTATGTGGAGAAGAGACGGATGACTTTAATCACATGAGAGATAAATGCAGAGAGTTAAGAGAAGAGGTTAAGAAAGTAGAGAAAATCTTAGAAGAAAACGGAAAAGGAGCTGAGTGGATAGAAGAAGTATCGAGAAGGAGGAAAAAGTTAAGAGGAGAGGAGAAAAAATGAAATGTAAAAATGTAAATAGAATGTAATGTAGTGTAAATGTAAAAAAAGGGGTAAATTGTAAATAGGGGAAACACAAAGCAATTTGTAAGCTAAGTAAGCAATCAAATAAAGTTAAACTACTACTAGTAATCTGAACTACATTTCTATTAAAAATTCTGTATGTGGAATATATAATTTTGTCATTTTTATGTAGTTCTGTTCTCAAATTCTGTAATTTATCAAATTTTTTTTAAAATTAAGGTTAACAAAATTCCTTTTTTATAAATTTTTAATTGATTCTAATGATGTTTAAAAAATTTGTTATTTTTTGTTACTTACGATTATGACTGCAGTTAAAATTTTAGTATCAGATTTTAAAATTTAATATTTGTAAAATACTTCTAATATTTACGTTGGTATTACTTATATACTATAATTTATGAAAATTGTAATGTTTTTGGTTTTTTGTTAGTTTGTTATTTTTAACTGTGTTTGTATGCAATGTAATTATTTTTTACACAAAAAAACAAAGAAACATTTTAAATAAAAAACTATTGTCAACGTTCGACCACGAAAAACGTGTCTGTATTTTTCTGCTTTATTTTTTGGCTTGTTTTAGTTGATTCTGTTTGAGAAAATAAAAATTAAAAAGTAATTATAAAAAGAAGTCAACTAAGATAAAGTATTTGATAATGATAAAATATGATACAGCATTTTGACAATAGTCGAGCTTTTTTTTGCTAAAAAGTAATAACGTTTCGGATTTGTTACATTTAGTGGCAGTTATATGTAACCATTTAGGGTGATGACACAGAGTGGCGCCTACCCACAGGTACCAGGGAATATTTACAATAGTTTTGTCTGGATTCTCTAAATCACCGCATTTTATTTATTGCACAATAAACTTTGTATTTTATTGTCACATATTAAATTACTACATTTCAATGATTACCTACGTATTTTACACGGGTAATTTAAACATCGCGTCAAAAAATTTTAAAGCACAATTAATGCGTGTAAGAAGTGAAGTGTCGTAAATAATGCACTAAATTCGATCCACAACAAAGTGTATAATGGGTGTAGGCAGATAATCCCTACGCGAAAAAGAATGTTACATTTGTGTTAGGATAGTAGAAGAAAACTACATTCCTTTTTCAGGCCTCATTTCGCAGCTTTGGTCGGTAGCACAATACTAATCCAAAGTTCTGACAGTAGCACAATGTAGATAATTACGTGTTTCTAGAAAATATCCACAAACAATAAAGCCTACCTGTACACCAGATTGTAAACGGCGCCTATTGCATTTAGTTATTTAAAAGCAGGTGAAATGCATTATATACATTTTTCTATATAAATTAGTTAAGGTTTCGTTTAGACGATTACAACAAATTAAACGCGTGTAGGTACAAAATCTGATAACTACGAGTGTGAGTTGGTAAACCAAGATGGGAAATTTGATAATCTTAACTTGTATTTAAGATGGATTATGCTTTATCTTGATTGTTGATAGTATTAGAATGTAATCTGATAGTTTTGTAAACCGCATGTAACTCTTGTTGTGGTTTATAAAGTGCATGCTCGAAATTAACCGGTTACGGTAGTGCTTTTTCTACAAATTAATCTGCGTTTTAACACAAAATTCTTACGTTTTCACTTTGTCAATCGTTTTCATGAAAATCCTGTTTTTTCTGATTTTAGTAAATTCGAAATAACAATTTTTGAGATCTTTATTGTAAAAACGCCATAAAACTAAAAACCAGATTAACGTTTATTTGGCACTTTAATAGCCTAAATAAATGATAAAAAGACGTATAACACCGCCGTGGAATAATAAGCATTGCAACTACAGTACACGCCGCTTAATAAAATCACCTTGAGAGAGATTTTGATAAAAATAACCAAATTATAACAATATTCGATATTATAAAAAATAAATCTTTATTAGTTAAAAAGCAGTAAATATCTACATACAATACGTATCTGATTTACAGGTTGTTAATTTAGAAGATGAAATCATAGCATCAATACAAGCCAAAAATATCAAAATAAAAGTTCTAATAGAACATTTTCAAAAATTTTTAGCCAAATAAATTGTAAATTACGGGCCTGTTGCATTAAATAGTTTGGTGACACGGTTAACAAAAAAAAATCAAAAACAATGTTATAATAACGTTAAAGTAATCCATCCTTAAAGTGGAGTATTAGATATACAATTAAATTATTTAACTTAAAGTCTTCTCCACAAAAAATATATTAGTTTTAATTTATTTTATTTTATAACGTTGTTTCGACATTATAAATGTCTACAAACAGTATAAATTTTTAAAATATAGCTAACACATTAAATTATAATAGAGTCCAAGTAATATAATTAAACTGACAAATGTCAAAAATAACAAATTGAAACTATCAGTAACACAAAGCCAGAAATAATGATAAACAATAAATAAAAATTTTAAAAATTGAAAGGTAAAATTAGAATCAATCAAATTTTACTAGTATCTAGCCGGATAAAAATTTGAGAGAATAATCGACCATAAAGCTTTGATAACAATATCTCGGAAATTTAAAAGCCTTCCGAAAATGACAGCTGGAAGATTACAGAGATGGTCGTTATTTTTATCTAGATTTGACTATACACTACGATATATAAAACGGAATTGACAATGTGAAAACAGACTGTATCAGCGGTTTACCATTAGTAAAAAAATAAACAATTAGTAATGAACTATTTTTTTTAGAAACGGTTATGCCAATAGATTCAAGTAAATTACGACATGAAACTAGACGCGATGAGACATTAGATCGTGTGTTCAATTTTCTTACGTCAAGATTTTTAAACCAAGTCAGTGACAAACTTTTAGAACTATTTATGACAAAAAAATCGAAACTTTTGGTGGAAAATGGTGTGATTTTATGGAGTTATCGTGTGGTTGTACCTACAAGGCTAAGAAAACATTTACTGCTTCAATTACATTGTACACACGAAAGTATCAGTAAGATGAAGGCAAATACCAGAGTGTATTTTTGGTGGTATTTGCTTGACAAAAATATTGAAGAAGTTGTGAACAGCTGTAGAGTTTGCTCGGTATCTAGGCCAGATCCAAAAAATGTGTAATGTATTTCTTGTATAAAAACAAAGCTACTTTTATGAGAAGACAAACGCAGATTTTATGGGGCCGATTAAAAGTCAAATGGTCTTCTTCCTAAGCTTATAGCTTTTTCTTTCCCTCTGGAGATCGCTACAGGCTATTTCTCTATTTTTACCTCGGCCTTCCTATGTTTCTTCTGCCCTGTGGTATTTTATCTCGGGCTTGCTCTTTACCATGCGATCTTCATTTATCTTGCTGATGTGTTCGTCCCATTGATTTCGTCTGTCTGTTATCCACTCCGATATGTTGGTTATTTTACATTTATTTTTGATATTCGTGTTGGGTACTGTGTCTAGTCGGGTTTTGTCTTGTGTTCTCCGTAGAATTTTTACCTCCGTGCCTATGGCTAGCTGTTTTGTCTTGTCGTGTTTCGACTGCGTACGAGATGATGTGTCTAATTGTACTTTTGTAGATCTTGCTTTTTGTTTCAGGTAGCATAAATTTATTGCACCATATTATATGATTTAAGCATCCCGCTATGCGATTTGCTTTCATAACTTGGTGTTTTATTTCTTCCTCTAGGCAACCATCACTAGTGAGCAGCACTCCTAAATATTTTGTTTCCATTATTTGCTCAATAATTTCGTCATCTACTACTAACTTGCATCTCACTGGATATTTAGCGATCGTCATGGTTTTTGTTTTACTGGAGGATATTTTCATATTATAATTCTTGCACATGTTATTAAATTTATATAGTGTCCTTTGCAGGTCGTTTTCGTTCTCTGCTATCAATAGGGTGTCATCCGCAAATGTTATTACATTGAAATGTTTGTTTCCCATTTTGTAACCTGCATGTCTTTAAAGCTTTTAATTACTTCATCCATTATAACGTTTAAAGGTAGTGGACTTAAAGAATCCTCTTGCCTAATACCTTGCGTCATATTTATAGGCTTAGTTAGCTCTCCATTACACTTAATTTTGATTTTAACATTGGCGTATATTTCTTGTATTAGCTCAATTATTGTGCCTAGTACATTTCTGCTTTGTAGCATGTTTATAACATCTGTCAGTCGTACCGTGTCAAAGCTTTTTGTAGATCAACAAAACACATAAATGCGGGTTTGTTATATTCAAGGGACTTTTCAATAATCTGTTTTGTCACAAATAATGCATCAGTGCATGATCAACCTGTGCGGAATACTTGTTGTTTGTCTTCCAATTTAATTTACTGGTAATAATTTTGGTCGTAAGTTTGAGCATCGTATCGAGTAAGTTAATGTCCCTGTAGTTTTCAGGTTTCAGTTTATCTCCTTTTTTTTAAACATAGTTCTGAGAATGCTAGTTTTCCACTCTTGCGGTATAGTTTTAAAAATCAGTTTTAATAAAATCGTCACTTGATGAAGAAGGTCCTGTTTTCCATATTTATTGGTATACCATCCTTTCTTGACGATTTTTTATTTTTTAGTTTTTGGATTGCTTTTCGTACTTCCATTTCTGTTATTTCCACTGATGTGTTGTTTGTTTGTTTGTTGCCTTTTCGTTTCTGTGCCTTGACTTCTTTTGATTGAAAAAGTTTGGAGAAATACTTTATCCAAGACTTTGTTTCAATTTTCTCTGTAGTTATGAGTTCTCTAACTTCTTTTCTCTGATTTCTAATTAGTCTTCATACTTGTTTCTGCTGTCTATAGAATTTATGCTCTATATGTTTTGCGAAACCTTTTCAGTAGTCCTGTTTTATCTTCCTTATTTTGCCGTTTGCCTTATTTCTTATGTGAGAGTACTGCTTGTATGACTCTGATGTTGGGTTTTCTTTGTATTTGTGGTAGGCATTTCGTTTTTGTTGTGCTACGATTTTAACTTCTTCTGAGAACCAAGGTGTGCCTATATTCTTTTGTCTATTGCTTGTTTTTATTATTTTTGTGCCAATCGTCTCAGCTGCTGCTTTTTGGATCTTTTCCTATATTTTACTCCAGCCAATGCCTACACTGTCATCGGTCGTTATTGGTTTTAACTGAATTTTTGCCTCAAGTTTTTTGTTGTATAACATTTTTATAGTGTCGTCTTTCAGCAGTTGTACGTTGAATTTTTTGTATTGTCCTTCCTTATTAGTTTGTTTGTGTCGAACCAGTTTTTGTCTTAATTTACACAGCAGTAGCTTATGGTCATTTCCAATGTTTGCAGAATTGAGGCTTCTGACGTCTATTATTTGGGATGGATGTATTGCTCTGTTTGTGACTACATAATCTTTTATGCTTTTATATCCTATCGTGTTTCCCATGTATTTTTATGTTGCATTTTGTGATTAAAAAATGTATTGTTGATTCTTAGTTCATTACTTGTATAGAATATGGTCATTCTTTCTCTATTTTCATTTGATAAATTTTTATTAAAAAGTTGTTTGGCACCTTGTATTACGTCACATCCTATTCTACTATTAAAATCTCCGAGAATTAAAATCGCTTCTTCCTTTTTTATCGAATTAAGGGTCTGTTGTAAGTCATCATAAAATTTATATTTATCATGGTTAGGTTTGCTATCTTCCGGTGCATATATCGCGATAACATTTAGGGTCATTTTTCGGCTTGTATTTTTGCTAGAACAATACGTTCTGATACGTATTGCCCATCTTTTAAGCAATCCTTATATTTATTATGAATTATTATGCTGACTCTTTCTTTAGCTTTAACTGGTTTTTCTACGCCGCTCTATATCATTCTATAGTTATTAACTTGCGTTATCCCTGTTCCTTTCTTTTTTGTCTCTGATATCGCACATATATCAATTTTGCTTTCTTCCAATTCAGTGATAATTTCTTGGTCTTTGTTATTCTATGACCTCATGTTCCATGTCCCTATTCTTTTTCTACGTCTTTGTCCGTTTTCACGCATTAATCGTCGCCGGTAAGCTGTTAACTTTGCCAGGAAACCCTTCTCTTTTATCCGGCCTTGGGACCGGCAACAGTGCTTCTGAACTACTCAATCCATCCAGTCACACTGCAGGCGGAATTAAGTCAAATGGTATTAATAATAATATACACAGATTTTAAGTGGCCAGAAGCATTTGTAACCTACCTACGCTGTTAGCACGGTTGAAAAGTTTAGAGACTGTTGTGCACGTTATGGATTGTGACTAATAATGGTTCGCATAAAACATTTGACTTTGCCACCATACCACCCAGTTACTAACGGCATTGCGAAAAAGCCAGTAAAAATTTTTAAGAGTAGTATTAGAGACTGAAGGATGACACCAGTGATAATGAATCACTTGAAACTGCTATGCATCGTTATTTGTTCTACTACAGAAATTTTGTATACACTGCTACAGGTGTTACACCAGGTAGTTTAGTTTTTAAACACAGTACTCAAAACAGATTTGTTTTGCTTATGTTAAAAACAGTCACGAAAAGAACTACAAAAGTATGAAGAAAAGACAATTTAAGGAGATATAATTTTGTGTAGGGATTATAGAAACTCGAACAAAAAAAGTTGGGTTGATAAAGTTTTAGGTGATAGGATGTACTTATGTAAAACGTTAAATGATAATTTAATCTGAAAAAGACATGTTAATCAGATTTTAGGATCTAACCTTGTGGCCGACTTAAAATCTAATGACAGAAATTGTTGTAGTAGTTATAGTAAAGAGTTAAACTTACTTGAAGCTGACACAGTTATTGACGATTGCGAGACCAAACCTAATACAAATGTTGACTTATGCACAAACGGTGATTTAACCAGAACTTCGATGATAATAATGCAGTTAGTCAAAAGTAAATAATGTTCTGGATACAGTTTGTAAATTACACAATAATTTAGTAGGAAATCTTGAACCAGACAGTGATATTATTCAAAACCCAAATGTAAGTGAGAATTGTAGACCAAAACGTGTAATTAAACCGCCACAGCGTTTAGACTTATGAGTGGGGATATTGTAGTATATCTAAGGCGACGACGTCGCAAAGCATATAATATAAAAAAGGGAAGTTAGGTAATAGCGCAATATAGCTTTAATGTAAACTTGGGTAAAATAAAGGACCCTGGTAAGTAATCGTAGTTTTTATAATATTTTACCTTGCACATAACAATACGTTATGCAAACAATGTCACTTTAATAACAGAGAACGAAGATGGAAAAAGGTCACAAATTAGTTAAATTTATTTGGATATGCGTTTAAAGTTCTTTATTTGATTGTTGTACGAGAAATGCGATGAACTGTGGTACTGTCTAACGCGAAAAAATTGAGAATAATTATTTAAATTTATTTCTATCGCTTACACGAGGCTTTTTGTTTGTTTTTTTTTGTTGTAAACGGAGAGAACCAATTTAATATTTTTTTTGTATGTCTTTGGCAATTGACAAGTCGCTTATAAGATTAGTTTTACTTCTTTTGAGCCGAAACGTCACGGTAAGAACACCTAAAGAATTTAATAAAAAGGCATGTCGATAATTTCGCGTCGCGAAATGTTTTTATTGCGAGTCCAATCTGCTGTAAGTCTTCTTTAGATATTACAAGGAATCGCAAATGCGACAAACTGTTGAAAAAAATCCAATTTATAAACTGTGGATGCACATTTCCAAAGGTAAAATCTCTACTTTGCAACTTTTAGATCTGACAGGATGTGGCAACGTAGCTCGAATCGTATCATAATCTTAGAAGCTGCTGAATTGTGAACCGCTATAAAACTTGGGGAAAAATCAGTAATCATTTACTTTTGTTGTTTTTTTTAAATGCGCGTCAACTAATTAGAATGTGGTGAAACAACTGTCAGGATTCACGTGATATAAATTGTATATTTAATCAATGAATGATTTATTTAATCTAAGCGTATTCAATCAAAGTCTGGCTAAATTTTTGAAAGTTCTACTTTGGCTCTAAAATTGATTTTGTATAGAGAAAATTTTACATTTATCCGAATACTCTCAATCGTATCTAAGCCAGCAAAAAATGACAGTCAGTGGATGTGAATCTCAATTTTTCGGCCTTTCCTCGCATAATATGCTTTTGAGCGCAATATTATTATTTCAGCTTTGCGAAGGAAACTTTTTGCCTTGAAAATATTTTTTGTCAAATAAAGTTTGATGTTTTAAGATTTTGTTGCTTACTTTGTGTTTCTTACCGTACATCACTTGGAAAAGAGAACCCAAACGTTACCAACACCGCCCAAATACTCATTTTTGTGTTTCTCTAGAAAAATGTTCTATAAAAGATGTACCTTCCAGTTTGCAATCAATTAGCAATAAACTATTACATACTACTAAAGCTATAAATGGAAAACAACAACCGGGAGTGTTTGGATTTAGAGTTTTTAATACTAATTCAATGCCCAGCACAATTTCCGTTTCTCTTCGAGAGATAAAGGGCAAACAAATTGAACTACAAAAATGGAAAACATTAGTGACGCCGGCTTATTTACATGCCATGATGTTTGTTCAAATGCATGGATTTAAGATAACGCGATCGGGTTTCTCTTTAGATATGTTACTGGAAGTGATGTTTTATCAGCGTGCAGCAATTCTTTATAATGAACGGTGTCACTCATAATTTGTTATCACAAAAAATTTTCTATAAATCATTGGTGTTGCTGATTTATTATCTTCCAGCGTAAAAAGATTATGGGAAACAATTCTCAGGCATTTCATGAACAAATGTTAAATACAAAACAATTGGTGAATTATCATACAACTCTACTCCCGTTTAATATGGACTAGTATTTATTTATTTATACTAGTTATTTATGTTTTTTTATTTTTTTATTATTTATGTATGCATTCTTATTATTATTGAAAATTGTAATAAACCTTATTCATTATATTACGTAGGTAATATTGTGTTTGTTTCCAACACCTTCCAATAATTGCAAGATTTGCGATATCTGTTTTTTTTATTGAAAGAACTTCATATACAAAAAGCACAAAAAATAAGATTAATTAAAAAACATTATTTATAAAAATATGATATTTATTAATTATATTATAAATTATACTGACTTAATGTATTTATTACGGTTGAAACAATATATTAACTGTTATCCATAATAAAACTTTGCCGTCTATCTGTTAACACTAATTTGTATGCGGAAAATATGCGTGCCACTTCACAAAACGAATTTAAATTATCATCACTGAAAAATTCTCTACACTGATAATACAGGTTTTTAATAACTTTTATTACTTCAGTGCAGAATTTTTGTTAATTTTAATATTTTTTCTAAGATGCTTAAATTCAATATCTACAGAGTTAATAATTTTAATACTTTGGTTTAGTAAAACATTTAGTTTTTCCGGTTGAGTAATTGATGAAGCAATGTGAAACCTTAAAAATAACAATGTTTACTGATTTACTAAAGGGAGAGGCAATAATAAGGGTAGGGTTTAGTCGATATGACAACATAACCTCAATAATTCGGTTATATTTTAATGAAATAGGAAGTCAATACAAACGTTTACATATCACTTCAAAGTGGGTAGGATGAAAAAAGTTTTAAATAAAAATATGTAGAAATTCCTTATAGGAAAATCGTGTGGTGACCACACCAGTTTTTTTGTAAACTGTGCTAAAAAACATGGTTGTCATCTTAAACTCGGTTTTGTTATTAATCCGTTTTTTGAAAAGAACGGATTAATTACCACTTTGTTTTGGTATTTCCGCACACTTAAGTGAAAAAAATTAAAATACGTCAAAACTAAGCATTTTTGGTAATAACTCCGAAAATTCGTTTAATAAGCCTCTTGTAACAATTCAAAATATCATTTTTACAACAGCATACAGCTTATTGCTTAGTAATTTTTTTAACTGAAAATATGCATTTTTAACAAGTACATATGCTTTTACAATATTTTGGCAGAATATGCATTTTAAGTGCATTTTGTATATTTTCCAAGAGTTACTTATTTGTAATAATTTCGAAATAAGCTAACACAGCTAATAAATGAGTCATTAAAATTATAATATGTCAATCTTTTGTGTGGTTTTCCTTAGGTTTTTGAATAATTCTATTAAGTACAAACTGTTAATGTAACTTTTTCTAAAGTTTTTTTAGATATTCTTTATACATTATTTAGATAATTTATCAGTGTATCTTGTTCTAAGTCTTTATAAGAGATACATTTATGTTTTAATATTCGCGAGTTTGCAGATTATATCTCACAGTTTGTGAACTAAACATTATTTCAGTTTCTGATTACACCGTATACCGTTCTTATTATTTCATTCTTAACTAAATGATAATTGTAAATTTGAGAAGACACAAACAACAAAATATAATAAAATTTATTTATAACTGGCATTTTAACGACACAAGAATCACTTTAATTAAAAAAATATCACAAACCAGATTAAATTGAAAAATATAACCATTATTTGAGACTATTATGATATAATAAACTCTAAATTTAAAAAACAAAACAAAAATTATAGATGATTTTTCAAAAACTTTTAACCTGGCGACGTAGACACAAACAAAAAGACGCAAATAATCGATTTTTTAAATAAACTTATACATGAAACATTAAACTAAGAAGCTTTTTACTGCTTCTATTCAAGCTTTTGAATGCTAATGTCTGTATGCAAATATCTTTGGCTACGATTCGATAACTTTCAGTAACCCACAGTAAAGAACGTGTGTTGTTTCTATATACGTTTGTATAAGCAAAAGAATGAAATCTTTAAATTTGTTTCGCAAAAATTAAAAAATGTTCATATGCGTTTTTTGTAAAACAGAAAATAATAACCATAATTAAATTTTTATTTTAATTATCTAAAGACTCAGGAAGCGTTTATTGCATCGCTCAAGTAAAGTAAGCGATTAGAAAATTAACATTTTGGAAAAATTAACTTTACTAACCTGTTAGAAAGATTAATAATCAGTAATTGTTTCCTGTTTTTACTCTACACACATTGTCATTAATTTACCTAACTAAAAAAGTAAAGAAAATATTTTTATTTATGTTTCCGTTACTGCGATTTAATTGAAAATCGTTTTGATTAAATCGGTTGTAATTAAAATGATCAAGTTTTGTTGGAATTTTTAGTGACTGTAATTTCTGATTGGTAAATACATTTTGTACTAATTAATTAGCATAAAATACGTTTGTAGGTAATGCAACGTATAGTCATTTTTAAAAAATAATTCTTTAGAAAAATATTTTCAGGGTGTAGGATGGCATAATGTAATCTTAGTAATTCGAGGGAAAAAAAATAACAAAGAGTTGCTTATGAAAGCACAATAGAACGAAACAAGTTAACATTTTCTACTTTGAATTTTCATCTACATATACATAAACCCTCGACATAAACATCCCATCATAGCCCGTTCAATCGAGAGACGAGCCCTCTGGAGTTGGTCGCGTCATTGTAGGGCTGTGTTCGTTATCGTGAGGACTGTCATGCCAAAACACGGGCCTAGAATGTTATCAGAAATCTCTTTCAAATCTTGCTGAATGCATAAGGGCGGCCGTGATGTTATCAGCATTTGCTGCAGGCGCGGCAGCTGCGACCCCGGACTACTACTAGCTCGGCACTCTGAGCGTATTGGGGATGGTCCCGGTGCTCATTACTCGTCTGTGATTTCACGTGTGCGTTGAGTACATAAAGTACCTTTTACTCTTTATTACAGCTACATTAATTACGTCCGTTTTTATTATTCACACTATTTCACATTCCTCTTAAATCGATTGTTAAAATTTCTCACAAAAGTTAAAGAAAAAAGTTGAAAGAAATTGAAACATCTCGAATATAAAGAGCAAAATGCGTATCGGCAATCGACACGATAAGTTCTGTTGTACTATTTGGTTACAGCTGGCACGCTTCTGATATTTGCAACGAGATAGTTTAACCGTGACCGCAGATTAGGTTCGCCGATAGACTCAGGTAAGGTAATGGTCAGCTAAAAACTGCCAAAATACTTTTTCCATTCCAAATCCGTTTCTTTATTCTAAAGGACGTCGCTCGTTTTTGCTTTTAAAAATTTATTACCGACAAGGTGTTTTGACAAAACTATTTTAATTGTAGCCAACTGATTGAAATACAAAACGTCGTAACAGAGATTTTTATACCAGATTTGGGAAACGTTCTTGTTCTTTATTTCTTGCAATAATTGCAGCAATGAAAAATTGTTAAGCACGGTAAAGTTGAGTCAGCAAGTAAGTACTAATTTATATTAAAAAAATACATTTAAACAAACATATGTTTAAACAATTACAAATTAGTTTAGCAAACTTTGTAGCATCAAAGGCAGTTGTAATAACAAAATAAGTTTTTTTTTACTTATTCTTTACTATTTTTTTACTACAATTTTAATTTTACAACAATGTAAAAAACGCAAATTTGAAATATGATATATAATTTTGTTGTTTTTTTAATTTAGTTTTTTGTACGAATTTTATCCAGTTTCTTAATGATTTTTCCACAAACAAATTCTAAAATACTATATTTTTTTAATTAAATTAAATTAGATTATTCATAGTAAAAATAATACTGACCTTAATATTTGTTAGTTTTTATTTTCCATATTGTTGAAGAACGAAATGTTTGTGACATTAATAGTACATTTTTTATACAAAAAAAACTTTTTTATTAATAAACAATTATTTATTACAGAAAGTCATTTTACAAACAACGTTTTTTTAAGTAGAACTACATTTTGTTATGAAAAAAAATGTTGAGCTTACTGTAGAACGCTTGATTCTTCAACTAATTACATATACCAAACATGATTTTTTTATCATTTAGTTGGCTAAGTACATTCAATTTTTTTTTCAAAAAATTAACTTTCTCGTATTTTTATTATTCTTTTTATTTACTGCTTCATAAGTTTCCTGTTAGACTTGATAATGACTATTGACATTATCATTGTCACTCAATGTACGTATCTTGTGTTGAGTGCTACTTATATTCATATTTATTTGACAAATTTATTTACAAGATTCTTAAGCTAAAACATATGAAGTCTTGTGGAAATGTCGGTTAATTGTGCATCACATTATCCCTAATAAAGAATAAAAATCACTTTGAATTAAGAAAATAATTGATACGTTAAACTTATTATCTATGTTATGTAATACAAAATCTTAGTTTGTTAATATAATTATGCAAATTTTTTTGGTTGTATTTAATGTAAAAAACGTGCATGTTTTTTAAATAGATATTATCGAGAAAACTTTTATTTAGTTTTTTATTTATGAAAAAATTGATATACTGAATTTTATAAGACAGGTAACTAGAGTGTCGTAAGTCATGCAGACCAAGTTTACTTACCTATATAGTAAAAGCATTCTGATACAAATTAAATTTATTTTTACACGCTTACACTTTAATAATTTATTTTTAAACTATTAAATGTTTATTTAAGTATAGGTAAAAAATAATTAAATACTTGTTAATTTCTAAGCGTCTATTCCTGACAGCAGTTAAATTACATGTCACTGATTTTACAAAATGGTTTTTTTAATCCGTTTCTTAATACACCTAATATCTTTTGTATAACTAAATATTTAAGATTAGAAAGCTTTTGTTCTGACTGTATTAATAAACAATAATAGTATTTCTATGTTTTTTGATTAGCTAGACGTCGTAGCTTTCACATATTTTCTAATAAATTCTTTTTTTTTTGTATTTACATTTTTTAAATTTTATTTTGTTTAATTTTTTTTATATTTAATAAATAAAAATAAATTTAAGTAGCATACGTAAGGCTGTGATTGAGCAACCTAAGTCATTTTCATGTTCATTTACAAATCTTGACTTTATTTTTATTACAGAATAGCATAATATATATAAATACTCGTTATTATCAAAATTTTGTATTATTATGTATGATGCACTTCCCGCGAATTACTGTAGTTAAACTTTAAAAACGTTTATTTTTAAATTAATGAAAAAATAAATATACTAGATACTTAAAAATTAGTAAATGGAAACAAAACTGTTATGCGATTGAAAAAGAATTTTGAATTGTATGTAGATTATTTTGTTTTCGATTTATATAGTAATGTTACTGTTAATTAACTTTTGTTTTTGTTAAAAAAACTATTTTTATTTTTTTTAACTATAAATTGGCACGGAAGGTAAAAAAATTAACATTATATTTAATGACAGCAAAAGTCAATAATTTATTGACTAGTGATCCAATGTCAGTTTTTCTACCTTTCGAACCAATTTATAGTTTTCTATTTATTACACATGGTGTTTTTACTACAAAATGACGTTTCAAAAACGCTAAATATGTTGGTAGACGTCTTTCAGGATCTCCTGAACTGTGGCGTTGTAGTCCGTATGTCTCAAAATGTTTATCCGTTTTACAAATATTTGCCGGTACATTTTTCCTAACCTACGTTTACTTTTGTCGTTGTGTTTGTTATTAATAAGTCTTTACGTATTATTATAAGTGAACTTTGTTACGTTGGTTTTCTTGTAAAAAAAAATAAGCAACGGCTAACACAGTTTTCCCGGAGAAGGAGTCGCAGGCTTTGTGATGCGAAATTATAAATTAAATCTAAAAAGGCGCCAAAACGATGAAAAAAACTAAATTAGGGAGATATCGTTTAACTCTACTCGCAGCTGGAAAAGAACAAATAACACAACAGAAGTGATAACACAGAATATATATTTATTGTATCACAGAAGTAGTTGAAGAGGACGAAGACAGTACATAAGTATAGTTATATAAACGTTGCAAACAGTATTACATGGATTCATATCACAGGCCAAGTATAAGTTACGTCCTTGACTGGGCAACACGTCGCACACCAAAATGCCCTAATCGATCTAACTTTTACATTTAATGAAGGAATGACTTCACTTTATTAAGTTAAACTACAAAAATACCAAAATCAAAAGTATAGAAAATCAAAGCGCACCAGATAAGTATGTGACACACAAAAAAAGAGTTTAACATTAATTTTGATTACAACCTAGTATGTACGTGTGGCCACTCCAATAACTGACATGACCAACGAAGTAATACTCGTATAAATAGAAAATGCAATACTTACAGTTGTGTATTATCTAGTAGGGGATTAGCTAATTCCGTACCAGTATGCCCTAAAACGTAATGAAATTTTGACACAAAAACGTACATAGAGCGTTATCACAAGTAACTTGATTTAATTTATACGATATTTAAAGTAAAAGAATGCGCCGAGGTTTCCTTTAATTAACTTTGCACTTGTGTAAGTATTTCTTCTCATAAACTGGTGTTTAACCCTTGGCCTTCAGCAACCTGACGTCATGGAAACTTTTTGAAAAGCAGGTGTTTTATTAACGTCACCAATAAGTTCAAAAGTG
This sequence comes from Aquatica leii, assembly GCA_035610365.1. Lineage (NCBI taxonomy): Eukaryota > Metazoa > Arthropoda > Insecta > Coleoptera > Lampyridae > Aquatica > Aquatica leii. Next base: position 77,652,572 of record CM069436.1, on the reverse strand, counting down.
AAGAAGTGGCGACCCGCTAAAAAATTAATTTAAACCCTTAATACAAAAAAAAGTTATATAATCACATACCCCAAAATAAACTTTCACTCAAAAATACATAAATTCCACATATTCACGTGGAAATGCGTGAAACAACTTAAGAGACATCTGTACAGAAAGTTAGGCAATAAATCATACTCCCATAAGACCAATGTGAAAAGTGCCTTCACTATTTCCCAAATTATACAGTTATCCCTTACTTCCAAACGTATGTTTACGTTTTAAAAATGTCCAGGATGTCTAGTTACATGTCAAGATAGAGTCATTTAGTCAATTAGACATATATACAGTTCGTATTTTTAAACCCCGGCATCGACGCAAGTCAACCAATTCTAGTAGTAAAGATTGAACATAAAATTCGTTCAATTTTTGTATCATGTGTTCTCTCCAAAATGTGTCATCTCTGTAAAAAAATTAAACACTGTAATTCATACATATTGATAAAATGTTTAACTATACCTTTCTATCTCTTCAACGTGAATGCCTTTTTGTGTATAAACAATAAAATAACAGTGCGTTTAGTAATATGTAAAATCCCCTGTATTTGGCAATAATAATTGTGGTTTCTCTTCAGCATTATTTTATTTTTTTCTGAATCTAGTACAAAATAGTTAATTAAATTTAGTCTACAGGCTTTTAATGGATTATGTTCCCCACTTTTCAAAGAACTTTTTTTTTATGACCGAATCAGTTTGAACTATACCCTTAGGTGAACATGCCAAAAACGGCTTTTCTGCATCTACAATTAGACCACATTTAACAACTTCCAATTTATATACTTTTTCAAATTCTGCTATTGCTTTTGATTTACTGTCTATGCCAAAAGTGGTGTATATATTTCCATTGAAATTTGCAAACTTTTCCAAAATTACAAGCTGTTAACCTTTTTTTTACCTTATACCTTCCATAAATCACTTTTCGATTGTGTTAAGGTACCTTCCTCAATTTTCTTCTTATCTATATTTTGTAAGCCATTGAGGAATTCTGTTGCCTTCAATTCGTATTCTTCTTGACACAAATTTAAAGTGATGCTATCATCTGGCATTCCATAATCACAATCAGTGACAGCAAACCTCCTTATTCTAGAACAACCTAAAGTTTAAAAATTAGATATATGATTGTAAAATGCATGTTGATAAATAAATACATACACTTTGTAGTCGTGTGTTTGTCTCTACAAATTTTTTTGATTAAAAATTTTGCCATGTTATTTCAAGGTGGTCGTCTATATAGGTCTTCGCGCATAAGAGAAAGCAACTTTCTTTCACTATTATAAGAAATTGCAACCATTTTGCATCTTAATTTATAGTACCTTTTAACGAAAAAAATAATCTTTTTACCTTCAACAAATTTGGCTATAATCGAATTAAAGTTTCAGTAGGACTAGTATCCGTATCATAGAGCAAACTCGATGCATGATTTGCAAGACGCTGTACAATGGTGGTTATTGTTTCCAACAATCCACACTACAAATATACCACCAAATCTTCCTAACAAAAAAAGTTGAAAACACGGACTAGTACATAGGATAAATATCGTTACCTCGCCGTCCTTAGCCCCATTACAAAAATATTTCTGACACTGTTGATGTTGCCCTAGAATATATGGACTATTTAAAATATCGTTTTTTAATTTATCTATTATTGTATCTAAAAGTATAGGTTCTTCTTTACGGTGTGCTATTGCCTTCACAGCTGCATTACAAAAACGCCCCAACTTGGACCGACTATATATATAGTCTCTTCTATATTTTGGATATTTTGAATCTTTACCCAAATCACTGAGTTTGTTTATGTAGTTTCGTAGCAAATGATTACGGCATTCAATTTTGTTGATGTAAAATGATGGTCCGTATGGTGCAGTTTCTGTTAATTTCTTGTAAACGCTACTGTTACCGTCACCGATCAACTTACTATAAATGGAATTATGCCGTGAAATCAATTTTTAAAACCTTCCGATATGGTAGCAGATTCTATTGCAGTGAAAGTTTTACTCCAATTTTGGAAACATTCATGATCGTGCGTATCACGACCTCTAGCACACAAAAAACAGTATCTATTTTTAACGTCTATCTACAATTTTTTTTGTTTTAGCACCAATTATAGAAGCCTGAAACAAATTGCATTTATTTATGTTGGTAAAATAACTCTTACCACTCTTGATAGTGAAGAATAATTTCTACGGTCAGATCTGTTTCCCCAAGGTCCATGTGCAATTACTGCGATAGTGGGAATATGGTCTATCTTTGTTTCTTTTGATAATTTAGTCTCTTCCATTGCAGCTTATGGCATTAATCGTTGGTTTACATTATTTACTGATTTTGAAATGCTATTATGATATTTTAAGTATGTTTTGTTGGACATCTGTAGTATGTCCATTGCTGCTAGCATTTCTAAAAGTTGAGTCTACCCAATACCAATTCATACGGCACTAATAACTCCGGCACGATTTGCTGAACCAACAGAAGAATATATATCACTAGTTTTTTACTGTATCTATTTTATTGCAAACGTTGCGTTTAAACGTAAGAGTACTTTCTAGACCTTCAATTTTCTCTGATATAACGTCAAAATCAAAAAAAGAACAACCAAATCCAACGTATTGAAGTGACTTCAAGCATTTAAAAAAATATTTTAAATCTACAATTCTACGACCACTTGAACTACGTGTTCTTGAATATTTTCTGGTTTGATATCGCTTCCAGCATAAGAGGAATCATTGGAATATAGCATCTCTTCAGCACAAAAAACATTTGGTTCGATTTCCTGTTCAGTATCAACATCGGAGAAAAAGGTAGCTGATTCATCAGTATCGGTCACCAACAAATCTTATTGGCTATGATCCAAACTCGTGCTGCAACAAATTGGTTGTTGTACGCTAAGATGATTACTATTTGTGGCATCCCTTGCTAATTTTCTGTAAATATTAATTAATTAATATTACATTTTTATAAAACAAAACAAGAAAGAATATACAAAAACGCCATTATGAGAACAAAAAATTAATAATTTACCAGAAGAATATAAATACAATTAAAATGAATATAATTACTTCAGATTTGTATACTTACGTTGCTCTCGCTTCAATATCAGTCTTCGACTTTTACTTTTTCGTAATTTAGGCATTTTTTTTTTTGTAATTTACAATAAACACATACAAAACTGATTTTGCATGAATGTCTCTTGTGGAATAGTAGCCATTTTAATTTTATTTATTTAATGTAGCAAAATAAGTACCATTATCGTATTTAATCAATTTGTCATTAGTAAACATTGTTCGTTTTTACTTACCAATCTGACTAACGTGATTTGCTATTAATACGTGTTCTTAAATATCATAATGGCATTATTGTTAATTTTATTTACATAGAGGGGCCTTAATAATGAACGCTTTGTTGGGCCTGGAGATTCCGCTAAAACGGTACGTGTTGTACAAGACGTTACCAGAAGAAGAATGAATCGTATGACAGCCGTCCACGAAAAGTAGGCGTGTCGAGGACAAATTGTATACTCAAAACATTTTAACCTACTAACTTTTTAACATAACAATTTATTTCTATTAAATATATACATAAATACGTGTGTATTATTAATTTCTATTGACGTGAGTGCCTTTTAAATAGACCAACGTTATTGAGATACACTTAGACTCGTCAAATTTTTAATTTTTAGTTTATTAATTCCAATTTTTGACTCAGTCACAGTTCACGATATAATAAAACCACTCCTAATGTCTAAACACATAAAAAACTACGGTTCTCTGTTGGTATAGTTGTAGAAACACATCAGTGTATACTAGTGCTAACGATTTCCAAAATAACGAAACAGCTGTCTGCTAGTTACGATGTTGTTTTTCACAATTATATCGACACTGTTAATCTATTTTATGATTGCGATTTTGACAGCGTCAGTTGCCAATAGATCATTGACTTTTGCTGTCATTAAATCCAATGTCAACTTTTCTACTTTCCGTACCAATTCATAGTTTTCTATTTATTATACGTATTTTTACCACAGATGGCATTTTAAAAACATTTCAAATATATTTTTAGTTTTTTTCCAATTTTAAGAACTATAAAACATTTTAATTTTCTATTCTGGATAATTCCTGTGTAATCGATTTCTCAAATCGAATTAGAAATATTAGCTAAATATTTAAAATAAAACTTTGTTTCTAGCATTTGCTCTACTACTGCTGACTGACTGATGTTCTTTAATACAAATATCTACGCTTCTAATATATGTATGACCACAAGGGCAAAGAATGTCATAAACAACGTCAACCTGAAAGGGAAAACGTTTTTCACAGAATTTAAGACTTGGCCCTATTTAGGTGATATTGTGTTTTGACAAAATTTTTCAATTACGATTTGTAGTAACTTTAACATCGGATACATAGGCGATAGAGCGCTTTTTCTAAATAAACCTTAAAATTGTTTAAAAAAGTTAAATTGTGTAATCGAGATTACGTAATTATTGTGCCATTATATTTACTGACTTATAAAACTGTATTGTAAGAAGCAGTTAATTTTTACAATATCTGTTTACTTAATAAAAAATTACATGCTTATTTTGCCAACTCTTTAAATCTTAGTACATGTATTTTTTTTTTATAAAAAGTTGGACTGCTTTTGCTATTTCCTTTATTGGAACTTAGTATGTTTTTCCGTTTGCAGTAATTTGGTGTAATTTACATAAAATAAAGTTTTTTGGCACTGTCAACATGTCTTTCTTGGATAAGTAAATAATGACGATGGTCCACTTGGATAAAAGAAAGAAACTTTAACTCCTTCTTCAACTTCAACTCTTTTGAAAGAAGACAAGATGTTCACCACTTTTTGTCATTAACACAGGCAACATACCTCGGAAAACACAAACAAGAACTGTGTTTTAATTTTCTGTTTCTTGGTTTTTGTCTTTGTAGTAAACAACAAATGAGTGTAGTGTAGCCATAGAGTTGTCGTAATAGAACTCTTGTACTTTATCTTGCAGAACAAAGTAATAGTTTTCTGAAAAGTTGCATCTTACCACAGCTTCATTTTTTTTCAATGCTGATTTCTTTCCAGAAAAAAATGAGATTGTTGTTTTGACACAAAATCATGTCGTTTTAGATGTACTAACTGGTTGCCAAATTCTTGAACGAAGTTTTCAATTGATTTATTCATGGTCTCAAAAGCACAACGATTGATATTAATCCATTGTTTGTATGTTATGTTTTCACTCATGTTTTCTTCAAGGCATTTTATCATAGCTTCTTTGAAATCATCAATTCTGAAACAGTAGTCACATTCATTTAAGAGGCAAGGTTGCGTACATTCTTTGTAAGTCTTAAGAGGGCTGTCGGATTTAGGTAGAGTAATTTTATGTAAGTTACCACCAGCAATCATTAATTTAATATTTTGATGTGTTGTGCAAACACATACAGAAAGAGTGCCACTAGAACCAGCAATGATTTGGTTTTTTGGTCTCTGCAAACTTTTAAAATCCGACTATTAAATCTGGAAATTTCGATTTAAAAAGGTAGTAAACTACACTCAAATTTCCTAAAATCACCTTTTCTTGTACATGAGTTGCTTTACCAACAGCATCCTTACCTATCAAAACATAATCCTTTTTCACAAGCAATTGGCTGCTAACCTCACACATACAGACACTACTACTTTTATCAGAATTTGATTGAAAGAAAGCTTCATTCAACCTGCATTTTACTTATCTTTTACTTTTACTTTTATTTTTAACGATTCTCCAATAGATGTCAATAACGCATTTAAATAATCAAGACCTGCATCCATGAATTGTGAGTAATTTTTACTACTACCTGGGTTTGGATTTTCATTATTGTTAAAGCCTAAACCTTAAATCATTACTGACAAGTGCAAATTTACATGCCTTCTTCAATGCCACATTTTAGTGTTGTCATTCACAAAGTGACCTGTTGTGAGAGAAAGTTTAAGGGTATAAGTTGCAACAGAAAGAAACATTAAGCTTGACCTGCATGAATAGAAAATTTTAATATTTTAAACATGAATAGTTTACTGTAAATAGCTATAACGGCGGTAACACGTTAAAATTGATTTAACACCCGCGAAATTCCAAACAGCTTTGAATAAATCTACGGGATAAAACCACAACGTAAAAAACATTGGGGGTAAAGCAGATTTCGTCAAAGCTGTTTTGAATTTCGCGGGTGTTAAATCAATTTCAACGTGTTACCGCCGTGATACCTATTTACAGTTATCTTTGTTACATAGGAAATCACACTATAAGATGGCTCTGCCATCAAACGCTTATGAATAGTTTACATTTTATACTCAAGTCGGTTTTAAACATAACATAATGTAGAATTATGGAAATTACATGAATGTTGATACAGAAAAAATAATATCATAAGAGCACCATAATGAAATTTGGCATAAATGTTGCCAAAAAGTAGTAACTTGAACAAATTATGTATTTTATAAAACAACATTAAAAACTAAACAAAATATCAAAAATTTTAGCTCTCTAGGTCAAATAGTTCTTGAGAGATAGATAGCAACCGTTTAAAGATTGTTAAATTACACAAAATTTATGAATTTTCAAACTTATAAAATTTTCGGAAACAAATGGTTCAAAAATCCAAAAATTGATATTTTTTTATTAAATGTGGTAGTACTAGAGCTGAGCCAAAAATGAGCAAAATTCAAAAACATGACATTTGGACCTTTGGTTGATTTGGTATGGAATTGCTCAAATGGAGTCTTAAACAGTTTAAATCAACCAGTAGTAACAGAGCACATGCTAGAAACAAATCATGAAATTTTGTTTGAGAATCTTTAGGTTTTAGCCAATGTTTCTAATTACTATCAGCAAAAAAATAGATAGTTTATTGAAATATTTAAAAATCTTTTGAATTTTAAGTGAGATTTTAGTATTTTTGCTACCGGATGTTTGGAAACCAGTTTTATTTATTGGAAGCCAGTCTATAAAAATTGAGTTTCAAGGTCAATAAGTTAATTATAAAGGGAGAAAGAGTAAAGTAAAGAGATTAAGGGAAGAGGGAGCAAGAGTCAGAGAGCAAATAGGATGGAAATATAAGGACATAAAAAACAAGAAAGATGGAGAAAGATAAAAGAGAGCAGATATATAATGTGAATTATAAGAATATCAAGGGAGAAGGGGTCCCAGAATATCTAAAAGGGGCTCTAAAATGCATTGACACGTGCGACAAAAACTTAGTTTGTAAAAATTTGACCAAACGAGAATTTTTATAATAGAAAATTCGAGTACAAAAGAAACTCGTGAAAACTTGAATTTTACTATTTTACATATAATTTTTTTTAAACAAATGTATTCTGGTAGTGTGTGATTTCTATTTGTATAGTTTTTTGGGCAACGTACTAGTGATTGTGGTAATGTTTATCTATATTAGCAGTTAGTGTAACTGTACTGCAGTGCAATTGTGTAAAGCGGGCATTTACAGAAAACCTGCGCATTTAATTCAGGATTTTAGTAATATCGAACTGTGTTTTTTTGCTGGGAGAACTAGGAGAATTTTATTTTAACGTTATTGGAATTATTATCAATAATTAACAAGTCGGTACAGAATTAAGTTGTTTTGATAAATTAATACTAAGAACACTTGTAATTTATACCATGAAAATATATTTTTATATCTTTTTCGTCAATCATTTTTTTATAATTATAATCGCATCTTTTATTAAAAGCAATAAACTAATTTTTTGTGCTGTCAACATTGCAAATGTCAATATTCATTCGTTAGTATAATTACGTAACAGGCAAAAAAACTCTAAGGCGGCAAAGTAAAAAATAGAAATCCACATAAAACTAAGTGTTCAAAGTCAATTATTACTCTATTAATTTATTATAATCCTCCTTGTATATCTATTAGTAAATTGTTGTTGTATCCCAATAGGAGGTCGTGGTAAGGTTACAAATTAATTAATTTGTTTTTGAATGTTGGCGACGTTTCGCAGACTAGCTGTGTCTGCTTCTTCGGGCCAAGTTATTCTATGCAACTGTTTGCAATGAACAAATTAACACAAGTTGTGTTATTACTAGTCAATTATTACATTAGAACAAGTATTTGATAGGTGGAAAAAACATTTGAAAAAAATTCAAATTCAGTTAAAAATGAAAAATAAATTTTATTTCTGAACAATTAAAACGACTTTAAAGTTATGACAAAAATAATAAAATCTATGATGGAATTCAAAAATCAAGTATTGACCGCGCAAATTGTTTTCGTTGATTGGTATTTGTAAGCGTGTTCTACAGCATTACTACCACACGAATCTTAGAAATAAGTCAATGTGAATAGTTGCATAAGTAAGCATGAAGTTAGGTTTTTGCAACTGCACTGCAAATGCGGTACACATACAATAATGCAGCTTTACTCGCATTACATTTCTCGTCATTGTAACATTTGTTTTACAATATACTGTAACTAGTTTTAAAACTCATTTATTTATACTAAAAATATTTACACGTTTATAACAAACCGAACTAATTAAATCTAAGGATATTTTATAAAAACACTTCTATTTATCTAAACACTGACACTTGTTTACATTAAAGTCACGCACGTTTTTAATTCTTTGTATTTATCTCAACACGCGTTAATCACTTATTTATTTGAACTTGAATAATCTTAATTAATGAATAGGTTGTAGAATCTTCTTCACTAGGAGGGGCAAATTAAATCACTGTGAATGACACAGTTAATTGTTCATTTACACTATTTTAATTATTTGACTTTTTTAAAAATATTTTTACAATTTTTCATGTTAATTTATATTGTGTAATTAGTTTTCATGTCGTTTGGAGTTAAGGACTATTCCACTCTAACCTTTTTGTGTAAGTTTCTACGTTGTTTGTACCTAAAATGTATTATTTGTTATGTAATAAAAAATGTGTAGCTTACTTACAATATATTTCAGTGGCCTGAAGAAATGCACGCCTGATTGCACGAAACGTCGCCATAAAAAAATCTTAAGTGGTTTAATTTGCCCCTCCTAGTGAAGAAGATTCTACAACCTATTCATTAATGAAATATAAAAGGAGGACGAAACTACAGTAATTGAATAATCTTTTTAACACTGCCAACTTTGAATTACTGAAAATAATTAACATATGATTCATTTGTATCGCTTTTATATATTTTGGCCATCCTTCGAGAATTTTCCACATTATTTCCAAACGTTTTAGTTGTTGATAGTAGCTTCGTGAATGGTTTCAAAGCTGAACGTTTCAATACTATTTTTTAAATACGTTTATAGTATACTTTTTTTCGTTGTTTATTGGATATAATATTTAGATTAAAAGAGGATTTTGCTAGAATTCTTTACGTGTTACACTAGTAAGCAAAACTTTTTTGTGTCATAGCTGTTCTAATAAAACTGTTCCCTATGTTCGTCCCTTACGGCACCAAAATTTACCAAAAAGAAATAGAGATGAACATTCAGATTTTTTAATGACATGTTACATCCTATTTCTCTGTAAACACTAAGTAATTTATTTACAAAATCTTTCTAATTCCTAGCTTTGACGTTCTCAAGAACATTTTTATCAACTGTTTTAAAAGCTCTCCATGATCTTAGTTTAAATTCAGTTAGCATGTTATCAAATTCGATATCTTTAATAAATAATAAACCTGCTTGTACTAAAACTTAAATTAAGCTTTTTATTGCAATGCAAATATTTTTTTATTAAGTCATTTATAATTACAATGATACAAACAAAATGTTTTGTTAGAATTAAGACTACGAATTGATCAAATTTACCCACTTTCTATAAAAGTCATTCTTTTCTACAATTATATAAGAATGATAAAAGAAAACGCGTTTTCTGAAAATGATATATTGTAAAATTTAAACAATTTTTTTAAAATGTTTGTTCTAATAAAATGAAAGCTTTATTTAAACGTACATCGGCTTAACTCAAAACCAACATCATTTAGTTCAGTCTGTAAAATAAAGTGCTTAAACAATCTGGTGCTTAAAGTCTGGATCATTGTCGACTTCTTGTGCAAATTGCGTATCATCAATTAAATCAGAGGTTCATGTTTGTCCAAACTTTACGATTCCAATGGTTTTGGTATAAAAAGCTTTTCTATATGTTTGACAGGTAGTGTAGCTGATAGTAAATTGGGATACTGCACAGTATGTTTGTACTTCGGTTCGATGACCTGTATCTTAATGCGGCAAAATTAACAATCTGTGACGTGATTACAACATATGTGAGAAGCCATGACTGATCTTAGTTTCCTACTTTTACTCCGAAATAAAACTCTTCGTACTAGTTGGGCGAAAGTACGTTATTAGAATTTAAAAGTTATTATAGCTCCACACACATAACAAAAACTGTTGACATTACGCATTGGATTTACTTGTCAATTCACAGTAGAAACATAAATATGTAGAGTACAAGCACTTTAGTAACGACGTTTCGCGGCACAGCACAGAAAATACAGTAACTTCTTTCTCTGTTAAATGCCTACTAAAGCACAATATCTAATATAGATGTGTATCTTTTGCAAGAAATAGACAAGAATGAACTTGTCTTAACAAGGTATATTTGATACATTACACAAAGTTGTGCAATATTTATTTAGATAATTCTAGCCTATATACAGTGCGTACCAAATGTATGGAACCGACTTTGTTATTTTAAAACTATTCAAACTAAATCAACAACTGTTTACAAAGTTTTCCATTATTTCCACAGTTTTGTTGTTGTTGTAATCCACAAGAGCGGTAGCTGCACAGCCAACTTGGTTTTTTATATAGAAAAGGTGTCAAATCGGATATCGTTTTAAAAATATTTTTAGGTCGAATTCAACGACATGCTTCTTGCCATAATGATCTCTAAACATAACTTTTTTCAACTGTAAATTAAACATTGAAAGTAGGTATTAACTGGATAATTGAAGATCTAGTTACCATAGGAAACAATTAATTGTTTTATGGTGTTTAATGTAACATCAGATTGTTAAAACCGTGTTTTAAGTTTATGAAGTTTATCTAGTACAATAATAATTTACAAACGATGCATGCATGTTAACAACCTAACATGTACGTACGGCCATTCTAACAATCGACATGACCAACGAAGTAATACTAATAAAAATAAAAATTGTAATGTTTACAGTTATGTTTTATCCAGTAGGTATCTAGCTAAGTACCTGTATTACCTAAATCGTAATATGAAATCTAACACAAAAACGTACATATGGCGTTACACAAGTAAATGCGTTTTTAAATCATACAATCATTAAAGATAACGAATCGCAGGGTTTCTTTTCAATTTATTATAGTAATTAGCGGTAAAATTACAAAAAATTTGCTCAAATAGACACAAACTTCGATTGCATATTCACGTAGAATTGCGTGAAATAACTTAATGATGAAAGCTTTGTTAGGCGTAGACACCGCTAAACGGAAGTCTGTGTTGTACAAACGTTACCGGAAGAAAAATGAAATCGTGCTTTTCAAATTTGACAGTGGACTACAAAAAGTGGGCATGTCGAGGACAAATTTTATACTCCAAAAATACAACTTTTTAACATAACATATGGAAGAAGTTTGGATCAGCACTTATGTGATGCATAATTTCTTCACAGAATTCTAATCTTTTGTCGAAGTCGTCTTCATTTAATTCTTGCATCAAGTGTTGTAAGGATGAAGTCTTTGACGCTTGAAGATTATGTGGACAAAAGACTTGCATATATCATGGTTTGCTGCTAGTTGCTGTACCAAAGTCCTTGGCATATTAATAACACCCAACATAACATTTATAGAATTTTCATCGTTTGTTGTTGTTATAGTTTAATAGACAACATACAGTAATGGTTAACGATAGAAATTAGATAGAAATTAGATAGACAATTTACAAATTTTTTTTTATTGTTAAATTAAATTAATCTAGTTTTGTTAGCTATTATTATATTTTTAGTTACTTGTGTACTGAATTAACAAAAAACTTTTATTTCTCAATTTTTAAACATTAATTTTGAAAACAAACATTGTTTTTCATGCGGTTGACCAATATGAGTAAAACAACTAATACATATCTATAAAAATTTATAAATAACCCTTTAAAATATCTGTTATTTTTTTTATTAAAATGTGTATGACTATATGTATTTGGAAATACAAATAAATCAGCTAATGGTATATAATTATTTAAATTAATTTATGATTAAAGACTAATTTAGGATCGAGTTTAGCAACATTTAGTTAGTTTAAAAAAATAGAATAATTGCTAAAAGTTACCTTTTTGAAACTAAGAGTTTACCAAAACATCAGTAGTTTACACCTAATCGAGATTACGTTAAAAAACTCTATCTATAGTAACTTTAAAAGATTACTTATTTAACTATTAGTTCTTGAAAACTAATGAAAAAAAGACAAACATATTCTTAAAAAGCTTTATGGACTCTTAAAAGAACTTAAAAAATCTATAACAAAACAAAAGATTTTTTCAAGTCTTAAAAAATTTATCAAATACAATAGTGTTTACGCACAATCAAAATTTAAAAGAATTATTAATAAATCAAAGTGTAAACTGACAAACTGTAAATTACTAAGGACGATAATTACATTTTTATGTATAATAACTGTAAAGTACGGTAATTAAATTTAACGGTAACTACTTTTAGTGTAGGAATACACCTATAATAAATAAATAATTAAATTTATACAAAAACTATCCATTAATCGACAGCATTTTTTAAATAATTTCTAAAATATTTCGGGACGATACAAGACAACTTTGGCATTGGCGACTATAATAATAACATTGTTGTCTTTTTCAAATGTTAAAGCTATTTTCATGACTTCTACGTAAGTACCACGATACAAAGATATTTGCCCCACTGTTAATAAAAAAACTGTTTAAGCTAATTCCAAAAGTTTTTATAAATTGTAAATCAGTTTGTAAAACATTTACAAAAAAGACGTAAAGAGCTGAGTAAGTTACAAAACTACTATGGCAAGATCAGATTAACTAATATGTTCTAACAACAATAATAAGCAGTTAAAATAACACCTATAAATATTTTTATGCTTCTACTACAACATTTTTCAATAATAAATTCTATGCATTATTGTAGTTAATTCAAATGCTTATCACAAATTTTTGAAATTAAAAATTTTATCTGTACCTACAAGTAAATACAAAACATTAAACATATTTAGTTTATTTTTATAAAAACATAGTTAATTGCGCCCACAGTAACTACAAAAACAAAAAACTTATGTTTTGTTGGTACGGATTGAGTCAGATTACCAAACTTTTTTGTTTAAATGTGTCTCATTTTTTTTTGTTGTCCATGTTGTTCGTTATTATCAATGGTTTTTTTTAACTTTTCGCTCACACACATATAATTCTGTTTCATAAAACCCACACTGAGATGCTCAGCACCCCAGGTACGTACATAAGTATACAAAAATTTTTTTAAAATTATTTATAAAATAATAATGCAAAGTTATAAAAAAAGCATTTATGAAAGTAGTATATTTATTATATACAGGGTTCAGCGTTACTCCGGTGTCGGTTTTTAGTGCCTTTGTATAAATGTTAGCATAAAATGTTTAGCACTATACTCATTTCTATTGAAAAGCTGCATGTTTTAAAAATATTTTTGTTTATACAGGCACTTTAGTTTTCGCTGGACAGCATAAAGTTAATTTAATAGCGAAGGCTTCCACGGCCGGAGTCTATATTACGATAAGAACGTCTTCCGGGTTTGGACCGTGTCAGTGTTGTAACCGAAGTTGCCAGCGTTTCGCCCACTTTCGTAAGGGGTTTTATCAGGGCGTGAGAGAAATCAAAGAACTCAAACAAGCAACCGAAATCTAACTAAAAACTTCTCAAAACTTAGGTAAGAAAAAAAAACCATAAACCTGAAAAAGCAAACGAAAATCTAACAAAGAACCACTACCGAGTTAGGTAATCAACTTGTGAACCAAGCCAGATTCTAAACTCCGTAGAAGTGACTTAAAACGAAATAGTCTCCGTATATAAAGAAGAAGTATCATCACGGCTGGTTAAGCTCGACTCTGATTGGGTTACGGTTGAAAGGGGGCGTGTTTTCGATAAAGGACTAATGACGGGGAACCAAAGAGGAGATAGCAGTGGTGCAGTCACCAACGATTGTTTAATAGAATCAAATGCTTTCTCACAGTCGGTGGTCCAATTCCAGGTGGAACGTTTCTTGGTCAACTCGGTAAGGGGTGCTGCCACAATTTAATAATTGGGTACAAAACGCCTGTACCAAGCAGACATTCCTAGAAATCGTCGTAATTCACGCACGTTTTGAGGGGCGGTAACATCAAGTATGGTCTTAATTTAGTCGGAGTCTACTCGAAGTCCATATTAGTCGACTACGTATCCCAGATACTTCAGTTGTAGTCTACAAAACAAACATTTCTCTATGCTGATGGTGAGTCCTGCTGTTTGTAATCTCGAAAAAACTTTTTGTAGCATGTCTAGATGTGTCTCGAAGTCTGGTGACACAACAATCATGTCGTCCAGATATACCAGGACATGTGATTCAAGATCCGGTCCAAGTACGGTGTCAATCAGACGTTGCCAGGTGGCGGGGGCATTAGTGAGTCCGAAAGGCATTTGCTTAAAATGGTATAGCCTTCTACCTGGGACAGTGAAGGCAGTCAATTTGCGTGCCGAAGGTTTCATGCGAATTTGTCATTAAGCGGATCGAACGTCTAAACTGCTTAAATATTTCGCGTTCTTTAAACGATCCAAGATGGCCGAGATGTATGGTAAAGAGTACGCATCCTTCTTTGTAACTGCATTAAGTCTACGGAAATCTACGCAGAATCGGAAAGTTTCGTCCTTTTTGGGAACTAATAAGACAGGGGAAGACCAACCGCTCGTTGATGGTTCGATAATGTCTGCTCGCAACATTTTATCTAGTTCACCATCAATCAGTTGTTGTTTTGCAGGGGAGACCGGATAATATCGTTGTTTAGGTGGAGGTGCATCGGTCACAATGTCGTGTTCCACTAAAGTGGTGTACCCTAGACGGTCGCTATTCTCTTGATCAAAGTGTTTCGACAATAAGATGTTGAGTTGTTTCGTTTGCTCGAAATTTAATGTACTTGCGTTATTTATGGTGCAGGTGTTGCAACTTGGTTCGGCACCAAAATGCCATACGTCCGTAGTTAAATTTGGGACAATATCCATGGCCAACCAAAAATCCATTCCGAGTATCAATTGATGAAGAAACTCAACTAATATCAGAGCGGTAATTAGCTTGGTTTTTCCCATTAAGGTCATCGGTATTGCAATGGTTCCTAGCGTCTGACACTTTTGACCATTGGCGACTATGCACTGAGGTGGGTTGGTGGTGTCAGCTGCAAGTCCAGCTTGTTGTAGAAACATCCACCCGGTACGGCTTATTATTGTTCTACTCGCTCCAGAATCAAGCAAGCCTAGAAGATGGCGTCCAAGTATCTCAACTTTGAGGTAGGGTCGTTTATCTGTTTGAGCATGGTCAATAATGTAGTCCAATAAGATGCTTTGCTTCAGATGTTTGGTTTGGGGTGATATGCTGTTCGGTAGGTCGCTGGGTTGCGAAGGAAAGGGCCTACCTTTCAGTTCCTTGGCATCCCGTTTCCCGAGAGCTTTTAACACGTCCTACTAGCTACGCCTGGTGTTCCACATTTAGCAGGGCCGAGTGCAAGTGTTGGCGCGATGACCAGCTTGATGGCAGTTCCAACACGTACTCATGAATGCGGCTCTACAGGAGGTATCTGCCGCAGTGGCGTTGACAATCGGAGTTTCTTGTTTGATGCCATCTATCATCGCTTCCATGGGCTGTTCTTCAACCGCTGCAGTTCGTGCCGTATACATGGGTTTTCGATACATGCATCTAGGCTCCAGTAGGTCTTTGATGTTGGTAGGTGGTGGTTGAAAAGTTCGTACCCGATCATTCACGTCTTCTATTGACTTACAGATTTGAGTAAGCTGTGCCAAAAGAGAACTACTACCAACGATAAGGCTTTCTGGTAAATCGGTAATAGGTTCCGGCGAATTATATCAATTCTTACGGTTTCTGGTGGATTACGGGTAAGTCTGTTAAATAAGTTTTCCATGATTGATAGGTAGACTACAATTTTCTCCTCAGCTCCTTGAGTTCTTTGTCTAATCTCGTCCCATAATCGACATTCGTAGTCTCGTGGTAAAAAGGTATTTTGCAATTGCCTTTGAAAATCATTCCAATTGGTGAACTGATGAACGGTACCACATCAAAGCTGGTCCAGATAAGACTTCTACAATCGATTGAAAAATTTGGGCGGGTGTGTCTCCTCTTGATATTAGAAGTTCTTCGAGCCGCTCTAAAAAATCGTTCACATTCGTCGTGCCGTCAAAAGTAATGTTCCATTTGCACAATGGTACAAACGCTGGTGATCGATCTTGACGGTAATTGTACTGCGAGTGACTAGGAAAATTATCAGATTTGTTCTGGTAGATGTCTTCCCCACACGTATTATTTGCAACTCTTGATTGTTTGGCGGTACTGTTCCAGGTTGCTGATGCTGTATTTACAAAAACGGGCGACGATGTTGAGTGCGGTAGCATGGTCGCTCTGGAGAATGCTTGTCGTGTGACTGGTGAGTTTTATTACGATTTGATCGATGCTTTGTTTGTCGTAAAACATCTTCTAACTCGTCGTTTGGTATATCAATTAAAGATTGCGACATCCTTGGTTCTTCAGTGTGTGGTGCTTTTCGACGAAATGTTTCTCCCACTTGTTGAAATAATGCCCGGTACTGGCTTGAAAGATTCTCCTTAATCGTTTCCATTTCCGAACTAGACTGTAAACCATTTAGTCTTGATCGTACGTGCAACAGCCGAGAGGTAATTCGTTCGTATTCTAAACGTCAATTCTGATAATCGAAGTCTTCTATTTCAGTTTGCAAGTCCGAAAGCTTTAAGGTACAAAGATGTAATTCTTGCTCGGTATCCACTTCGTCGTCTATTATGTGTGGCCGAACAGACAACACTTGTTTGAGTTGTTTTCTAAGTTCCAGTAATGTCGTTAGTATCGGTGCTCTACGAATTCGTAACTCGTATACGCCTTCATCACGAAGGAGGTATTTAGGATCCATTCTTAATTATATTGTTGTTACTTAAACTTAATCTATACTAACTAATAATTAGAAACGTACACAAAAAGATATGTAAACTATATCAAATGAACTAACCAAAAAAAGAAAACTAATCCCTACTAGAATAAAAGAACTATAAAGAAATAAAAAGGAATGTAGTTGCAGAACTGGCTTCGTGGCCGCTACGTTGGGTGCCAATTTATCTATCACGCCTTACTCTCTGCTGTGGTGCGGTGAAGAGGAAGAGGGTGGTAAATAGCTGCTTTACCCAGCTAGCTATGTCAGGTCGTGGATCCAATTGAACTGTACTGCTGGTCGATACAGTTTCCGGGCGCCAGGGTTCAGCGATCCACTGAACGAGGCAACCACACGTCCTACAAACTCCACAGAACCCAAGTAGAGTGGTCAACCCTAGGTTTTTCTTCCGAATCACTAACAAGGTATGCTACAATTTATCGAAAGACTGATGTCCCCCCTTTTTGTGGAATTGTAATTCATAATAACCATTGGCTTTCTTGTGGACATGAGCAAGACTATTTTATTTTTCTTTGGGACAAAAAAACTGAAGTTCTTGTTTTTTTGTCAAATTTTTTATATTTTTTCTAATCGTTCCTAACATCGTGAGTTTATATTAAGTAAGCATTTTGTCAAATAGTTCAACTGATGAAAACCAATTGTCTACGGTTAGGCGTTTTTCTGTTTCGTGAATTGGTTCCTATAATTTTCTAACATAATACGAGTATAGTGATTCATTATTATATGTTAAACCTTTTCTTGTGTATAATATTGCATTCAACAAATATCAAGTTCTTGCATCGTTGAGCATAAAGAAAGAATTTAATGCCATAATTATTACGCTCAGATGCCATATAAATGCGGAATGAACACTTTCTCTATAATCCATGAGTTTTTCATTGTTCAGTATATATGTGGCGTATAAAAATCTTAGAAATGTGAAATTTCGCAAATTTCCCGAATAGGTGCAAACTTGTTGGTTTCGTTTCTGATTTTTCGAATTTCTTTGTCATCAAATCTCAAGCACGAAGTTAGGAAATCAAAACGATTCATTGGCATAGATGCTGTAAAAAATAATGCCCAAATTATTTGACCAGAGTTTTTCTTAGATTCAGATGTGTTGATGTTTCAACAGCACATAAATATAGTAGATCAATTACACATCTTATCTCTAGAATGTCTGTAGATTTATGGTAAGTGTGTAAATCGTCTAAAAGATTACAATTAAGAGCAATTTTTCCATTAGTATGAGTTACAATTTTATTCAAAATTACATTGGTAAATAATGAAATCCAAACTTCCATTGGACTTTTAACAATTCTAGCTTTACCTTTAGCTCCAAGAAGATGAGTTACTAAACTTGGCGCATGTTTATCTTGTTTTTGAGGTACTTGACTTCTTTACCGGTACCTATTTTGTCTCTTAAGATGGTCTTTTTAATTTCACAAGTGATTCTTCATTTTTGTTTCATCTTCTTCTGTCTCTTCTTCGCTTTGTTCACTTAGAGCATTCTCTTCAATTTTTACATAATCAGGATCGTCATCAGAGCCTTCCCACTAAAAAGCACATTCTATTGTTCCTTTCTACTATCATTTGGTTCTAATGCTATTTTTTCTAATTCTTGTTCTCTTAAGGGGCGCTTCAGTTCTCAAAAAATGAAAGCCATTTTTAATTCAAAAAATGCTAAAAAAATTTTATAAATGTGTACTGAAATATAATATGTGTAGTAAACATAAAACATACCACTGTAAAACATGAGTGCTGGGGTTCAACGGTCCCCAAACGAATGTTAAAGTCATGTCAATAGCGTATCAATGATGACTGAATGCATTTGAGGAAATCTGCAAGTGGTGGGAGACATAAACTAAATTTACGGCAACTGCATGAATATATTACAGTAAATGAAAAATTTGTTGTGGTGCTGTGGACCCCAGTGTGTGAACGAAGAGTTATTGAATTCATGTTTGTATACCATAAACGAAATAACTTTTTAAATTGTTTACCAAGAGTTTATTTTTGTCTTGAACTTAAAGTTGAAATAATTTTGTAAAGTAAACTTTGCTCTGTTTTTAAAAACAACATACTACATGAGATCACATGGTTTTCTCCTCTTCAATATTTGGACATGGTGTTGGTTGTCCAGCAGTTGAAAAGCCTCTGCATTGGCGTGGAGGCGAAGTCTAACTTCATTGTTTTTAGCAAACTTTTTAATTTATCCCTTGATAGTTGGGATGCCAAGATTTCTATGAAGATCGGAATTTTAAACATACCAAGGAACAAACACTATGTTTCGTAACACTTTATTCTGGAATGTTTGAATAGACTTGATGTTGGAATCATTGGCACATCTTTAAAGCTAGATACCGTACAGCCATATTGGTTTTAAGATCAGTAATAGGATTCTGAATCGACGATACGATTAGATGATACAATAGCAGCCATTTTTTGATATAACATCGACGATGACCGTATTACTGATTCGATATAGCTATCGGTTAATATCGGGTATTCATACCATTAGTTCTAATTTTAGGTAAGATGAGAAGAGCGGGAACAGTATAGCAGTCATTAATTTAAGGTTAATTGTTCTATTAACTGTTTCGTTTTATAACCGATCGGTTTTACATAAATATAAGTAGAATTAGATTGCATTTCTCAGAATCTTACCGTTGTATAATGAATTAATAAGACGTGCAATTGTTGACGAAGAAAGAAGAAATAACAATAGCAGGTTTATATTTTATAGACGGCATATTAGAGACTCTTCTGATTCTTTTAATATATCTGAACAAAGATTTATCGAATTATTCCTCCTAAGAAAGGATTGTGCCACAACGTTGATAGGAAACTTAAGGCCACATTTACCTCAAGGTAGGACAGCACGAGCAATTTCTCCGGAATGTAAAGTATTAAGTTATTAGAGATTTTACGGTTCTGGAAGCTATCAGCGTTGTATTGGTCAAGACTTTAATTTTGGATTGAGTCAAACTAGTATTCATCGTTGCATTCATGAACTCACAGATGCTATCCTAAATTTAAGTGAAACATACATCAAATTTCCAAGCGATGTGGAAAACAGAAATTTAATTAAAGCCAATTACATGAGACGGTGGGGTTTTCCAGGTGTAATTGGAGCTATTGATTGTTCATATATAGCCATTTTAAAACCGATGCATGAAGAACATAATTTTTTAAACAGAAAAGGTTTTAATTCTTTAAACGTTCAACTTATTTGCGACAGCAATTTGTTAATTTTAAATGTCAATGCTAATTATGGTAGATCTACTCACGACTCTTTTATTTGGTGCAACTCTAGAATACAAGATTATCTTATACACCTAAGGAATCAAGGAGAAACCAACATTTGGCTGATTGGAGATTTAGGTTACTCCTTCTTAACTATTTTCATTTCTAAGTCAATTATTACAGACAACCATAAGTAATGATAATTATTACCTTTTGCCATTTCTCTACTCTTCTTTCACCAAAACCAGCTGCATTTAACATTATTGTTAATTCTTTCCACAACTTTTTATAACTGTCTTTACCTGATGGCTCTACAAACTTCTCCGTTGCTACTTCTGTGTACTCCTTCATAAAATTTACAACAATTTCTCAGTGTTTATCGTGCACTCGAAAAGACATACTAAACTTATCAACTTGTAACATTGTAATTAAACTAACCTCATTATTTACCTTTAATTTAAATGTTTTGTATATTCCGGAAGCCCGTAAGAAAATAACTAAAATCTTTTATCACTGTTTAAAGTACAGTAATGAAAAAAGATAAAGCTATCGTAAACGCATAAACGATACCTATGGGTACTACTATCGTAACGTGTAACAAAAATTACCACTATCGCAATAAAATGGCGATTTAGTATCGTATCGTCGATTCAGAATCTCACTGCTGATTATAAATCAGTAATTTCTTGGAGATTGAAAGTTTGAAGTTTCTTGCAATCAGCCAATAATACTATCTGTACTTTAGTCCTAATTCCGCTCTTTACTTCTTAACATGCTTCTTTCACCTAAGTTTGGCGTTCAAAATCATGCTTAGGTACTTGGCAGTGTTTTCATAAAGTACAGGGGTGTCATTTATATCTATGGCTTATTTGTAAAGTTGATATTGGTGGATTTCAACTCGTTTAGCTTTATACTCCATTGGTTAGTCCAGTCAAGTGTTGTATTGCTGGATCTTTGTAGTTTTCTAGTGGATAATTCTTGATCTTTGTTAGTTAGTATTTCGGTGTCATCTGCAAGCTTAGCCATCTTGTTTTTTTTAGGTCTGGTGTATCGTTAGTATGAAACAAATAGAGAATAGAACCCAGCACACAATCTGAAGGCACTCTCGCTCGTATCTCTTTCAAATCTGAATATTCATCTACTTGTTTTATTTTGAAGAGTCTCTATGTGGTGTATGACGTTAGTATCTCTACAAATTGCTTTGGCTTGAACGACGTCTAGGACCACTACAAAGCAGACTTCTTTTTCTTCAAAAGCACGTTCGGTGATGTTAGTTACTCTTGGCACCTGGTCTATTGCTAAGTGCTTTCGCCTGAATCCAAATCCATAATCTGGGATTAGACCATAACTGTCTATTATTGGCCGTAATTTCTTGAGTAGCAGTTTTTCAAAGAGTTTTTGAGTTATCGGCAGTAATGATATCGGCTTATAAGATTTGATATCATTGGCTTGTTTACATGGCAGCATGATCGCTTCCAAAAGGCAGGGTCTAACTGACTTAGTCTGAAAGCTGCGTTGAACAAGTATGTGAGAACTACAACTGTGTTTCAAAATTTCTCTAGTAATTAGATTGATCCCTGGTGCTTTCTTTGGGTTCAGGTTCATTCTTATCTATTTAACTATCTTTCTTGAAGTAACTGGTGTGGTATTTTTAGATCTTGGGTTGTGCATTTCATTCATAGTGTGAATTATCTGCTCTTGATTGAGAGTAAATATTACAGCCAAATGCTTGACAAACAAGTTAAATTTTTTAGTGCCTCTGGCCTATGGTCCATTGTTGTTTTTAATAGGAGGAATGCGGTTCTAAATTGTTTGATTCTCTTGGTTCCTTTCCATAGCGAACAATCAGTCTCTTCATATGCTGTTAATTCTTGTAGATAGGATCTTATAAGTTCTTTTCTATTTCTTTTCTCATTTGCTGAGTCTTGTTATTAAGTATTGTTGTGTTTGTGGAATTTCTCGACTACCGCCATCTTTTCTAGCTCTTTGTTTTTGTTCTCGGCTAAATAATTTACACCTTTGGTTACGTGTGTTATTTCTTCAGTGTTATGTGCCGCAGTTTGGATAAGACCGGCATAGTTTTCGGTTTATTTTTTTAGTTACTCACTTGTTCTTAAACTAATTTTAAGTTGATGTTGTTTTGAAATTCAATATGAAAGCTTTTCCAGTCAATAGTTTTGTAAATAAAAGTGTCCTCGTTTTCTTTTTGATTATCCTTTCACTTAGTGTTAAGATGATTGCGGAGGAATTAAAATACATAACAAAATTTTCTTCTACTTTTATAAAGTTAGGCAACATTTGTAGAGATGAAGAACTCGAATGAATCTTGAATTTTATTAGGATCAGTGGTTGACCTGTCGAATGCTAGTTACAGTTTAATTTTTGTACTGTTTCCTACCTTTGGTCGTAGTTAACCTGGATCCCTAGTCTACATGTTTTGAGTAGATGTTTTCTTAAATTTTTGTCAATGTGTTTAAAGAGTGATAGGTAATCTTCTTTATTAAGATTGTGTGTTGGTGACTAATATACAGCTTCCACTCTCAATTTCTGTTTTAAAAACATGATTCTAACAACTGTTAGTTAAATATCATTTTTTCGCAGATTTCGCATTTTTTATAACGGTTGATCGTATCTGTTATTATGATTGAATCACCACCTCTGGCTTGTTTCTCTGGTTGAATGATGTGATATGTTTTGTTTTATTTTATTTTAAGGTAGGATTGGTTTATCATATGTGTCTCAGAAATGAAACATCAATGTTTTGAGTGTAGATACTTTTGGTCCATAAACTTATTTTGCATTAGAGATAGTAACAGTGCTTCTGGTTTCTAATTTCTCGAGTCTGGCATTGACCCAATCTAATGTTTTTATTGTGTTCTGCATAAACTGCATCATAGATGGTTCAAATGTTGATAGAACAGGTACTACCTCTGCCGACTTTTGTTGCATGCTTTGAGCATAAGATATCCCAGGTTTCACTAATGTATTAAAACCAATTTGTTTTGGTTTAGATGTAACTTTCTTGGTCTTGACACCATTTTATCTTTACTGTAGCTTAATTGCTATTTCACAAGCCTTGTAGCTAGCAGAGTGATTTTTTTGCAATTAATGCACTTGTCAGGTGTCTCTCTCAAATTAGTGCAGGCGCTCTTTTGCAGAATCTTTATGTGTGATCGTGTCTTTGACATCTTTTATATTGCGAAATGAGCTTGCTATTTCTTACTGTTTTTATTTTGATCGTCATGTAGTTGATATGTTGGATACTTTAAATTTTGTTAATAGCTTCCGATCTATCAAAAACCAACATATACGTGGCAAACGAATGTAGCTCACCTTGTTGTTGGCGGTAGTTGGTCCTTAAATTTTCGAATTACTGCTATGATCTTGAATTTTCTGTCTTCTACTTCTCTGGAAATTTCTTCCGCAGAAGTAGTAGAACGCAAATTTCTGACTATTACCTTAATAAACTAAGAAGATTTGTTTAAATATGAGTGTCATAAGTTAAAGTTGTCAGAGCCTTATATTCTTTATTAGAGTTGACATTAACTTTAATTTGGTTATTATTTATACTGGTTTTAAAACTTACTTTACTTAAGCTATTCTTGACAACTTTATAATCGTTTACATTGCTTAAAATCACCGGCGGTGGCTTAGCAACTTTGGGTGTTTTATTTGCTACGTTTTATGGCGTTCGTCAGCTTTTTTGACCGATTCAGTAGCCTTTTGATTTTTAGTTTTGTTTTAAGAGTTCTTTTCCGGCAACGTTTTTCTTGCATTTGACTGCACTAATTTCTCATTTTGTGCTTCTAATGTATATATGTAGTGTTTTAGCTGGTTAATTTGATTCACAGTTTGCTGTAGTTGCATTTGCAGATTGCTGATCAATGCATTCTTTGACATCTGTGCGACAGGCACCATTGTAGGTGGTACAATAACACCATTACTCTGGTTAGCTCCCGGTGTTGCTTGTTGCACTAGAAACATGATATTTCGGCGACAGTCTGACGACCCCGGTCAATGACGGTTAAATGATCTCATGTTTACTAGATGTACGGAGTGATTGATTTAGTTATTAACGCATGTTGTCTGATGTGTGATTTTGAAGAATTGAAAACCTTGCAAGAGACTGCCAAAATCTTTCGGACAGTTTTTATTATGTTTGTGGATTATATGTTACAAGATTGCAAAAGAAGTCTTTAAGTGAATTAATTCAAAGATGTTATGAACAAAGTTTTGGTTTCAAAATTAAAAATCAAGACAAAAAATAGGTACCACATATATACTGCATTTTGTGTTATGTCAAATTAGAACAACGTTACGTACTGTTACTTCTGTCTTGTAAAAATTGGAAGGTTTTCAAAAAAAATAACGTATTCAGACATTCAATTTGTAAGTAAACCATTGAAAACTGATTGTGAGCTTCTAACTGTAATGCATTTAAACTCTTGTGTGAATTCTAGAATGTTTTGAATGCTTTAATTTTAAGCGATATGACTTCTAACAAAAAACACATTTCATTACTCAATCAGATCTCAATGACTTGATACAGGATCACAATTTTTGGAATATTAATTAAAAGAACGGACTTTTTTAAGAACTTAGTATTGAAAATAACCCTGCAGAATAACGATTGTTTATTGGCCCGTCTTAAAGCCAGTTTACTTAATAGTGGTAACTCAAAACCATTAATTTCATTTACTCCCCTTACAAACATAAAAGAAACGTATGGCAGTATGCCAACTATATTTAAACTCATTCAATGTTCAAATCATCTTTGGTATATCCTTATTACGTAAACTGCAAGGAGAGTTTACCAAATATTGTTGTTTTTGGCAACATTGCCAAATAAAGGAATGGCACTCACGGACCAACATTGTTCCTGGAAAATTTAGTATAAAATTTTACTTTTTCTACACATTAAATTAGGATTGATTCAACAGTTTGTGAAAGCACTAAAAAATGCAACTGTTTTAAAGCGGTCTGATGCAAAAGTTTGCAAAAGAATATTTGTTAGTTCATAAATTAGGAAGCTTTTCAAAGATACAAATTTTGAACGTACCATGAATGATTTAAAGCTGACAGCATGGACATCTTTTAAAAATGTGTCTTCTGAAACATCAAAAGAATAAACATTATAAAAATGTCGCAGCTAATTTGCTAAAAAACTATAAAAATTTCGAGTGGCGAATGTCGCTCAAAGTTCATTTTTTGCAGTGACATTTGAGCTTCTTTTCTGGTAATTTAGAAAAGATGAGTGATAAACAAAAGGAAATATTTTATCAAAATATTTTAGAAAGGGAAAAACGATATCAGGATAGGTGAGATCCTGTCATGATGGGAGATTCATGTTGGTTTCTCAATAGAGAGTCAACATAAAAGAAAGAAATCTCTTTTCTGTACATGTCAAGATGTTTGTACTTATGTATTTTAATTGATAACTTCTGTTTAACAAATTTGTAAAGACAATTACCTATTATTTATTTACTGCGAAGTATGATAATAACTCGAAAACTATACGTGGTGGAAAAATTCGGTTTTTGGTTAGTGTTAAAGGTAGTTAAATGTATTTCTTTTCCATAAATATTTATTTATTTAATATTTTATTTTGTGATGCTAATCTTTGATTGTAATTAAAATTAAAGTGTGTTTACTCAATTGTATACTGTAACTTTTTAACAATTTTTGTAATTCGTTTGAGCAATAACGCGAATAAAATAAAAGTAATTTAAACTTACATTGTATAATTCGATATTGCGTATTTAAGAAAAATATATAAAACTTACAATATCTTATAAATGTGAATGTGTTTTTCTATTGTAAAATATGTAAATAAACAAAGATAAACACAAAAGGTTATTTTGAGCGTACCAGAGTATCAAAGTATTTTACATTCATAGGTACAATTTTACATACATAAATATTCATACATGTTATTTATGAAAATTATATAAGTATATGAAGTTATTAAAAACCAACAAAATGTTTTAACAAAAATTTGCGCTTTGAAGTATAAAAAAATAATTAACGATTTTATTTACTGCATTTTAATAAAGTGATTTCGTTTCTGAGAATTTTTTTTGGTAATTGGAGATAACCAATAAATCAAAGACTTTCTATGCAAAAATAAACGCTTTTTGTGTGCAGTTTCTTTAATTTAATAACAATTACATTACATTGTAGTTTTTTTTGCTTTTTAAATACTTTTTTGTGCTGCCCTCATTGAAAACACTAATATTTGTTAATGTAGTTACATAATGGCAAAAAATTAGAAAATTGAACGTAAAACTATGCTTTAAGAGTCAATTATTATTTATTTTAGAAGTATGCCTTGTCTATAATACAAAATTTTGTAATTAAAATTAGAAGAAAAACGTTAAAAATTTCATAAATTTAGATACTGCAGTATTATACACAGAGTGTATTTGAAATACAACTAAAAACTCAAGGAGTAGTTTCTTTGTGGTGTTAAATAAAAATTTTTCCTTTAAAGATTTGGTCCAAAGGGGCCCAGTTTTGAGATATTTGTAATTACAGTTTTTAGGCCGGTCCTGACTATCTAAAAAATGGAAATTGTTTGTTGATTGTAACTATGCAGTAAATGCCGCAAAATCCGTGAAACGTATTGATGTATTGTGTTAATCGTAGTTTAATTTTTCATCATCTACAAAATCAATTGTTAATAAAATAATTAAAGCAGATAGTAATGTTTATTTCTTATAATTATTACTGACCTATCTTAACAAAATGTACTTTGGGTACATGATCACATTTATCTTAGGTTGTAACCAACACAAGACTTTAGATAAATAAATGCAACGGCTTTCTGTAGTTGATGCTAAGTGATTTGTATAAACGTACTCGTACTTCATAATATTTAATTTAGTTTTCTTTATTAAGTACAACTGCAGAATACAATGATATTGTTTTAATGTACAGTGAATGTAATTATAACCTCCAC
The DNA here is from genome assembly GCA_035610365.1 of Aquatica leii. NCBI lineage: Eukaryota > Metazoa > Arthropoda > Insecta > Coleoptera > Lampyridae > Aquatica > Aquatica leii. The sequence continues at coordinate 77,625,180 of CM069436.1, read as the reverse complement.
AGCACACGTAGATTCTGGGTTAAGCGATATGCTAACATACAATTGTCTTCAATAAATTTCATTTTAGCATGTGTGCAAGGACTTAGAAGAACTGGAGATGTTCTTTGTACTCACGAAAACCCTGGACAAGAAAGATCACCCCATTGACCCATGTATTATTAAAGGAAGAAGAATACATTTTTTCACTAAAATCAAAAGTTTAGTTATTGTTTTTTTTTTCAATGTATGTTCAGATGTTGTAATTTGTAAAAGATCGGATACAAACTAGCACTAAAGAAATAAGCCGCGCAGCTAACGTGTCCTATAGTACGCTACATCGTGTTGTAGGGAATTATTCTTTGTACCCTTACCATGTTCAACGAGTCCAACAATTAACAGAGATTTTTCTTAAACCGCGATTTAAGTTTTGTGAATGGTTTTTAATCCTGTCAAAATTATATTTTCAGATTAGTGTTGTTTTACACGAAATAGAGTGTTAAATTTTCACAACACGCATGTTTGGAACGAAGAAAACCCTCATAAAATTCAAGAAAGTAACTTTCAGTGGTGGTTTTCTATTAATGTTTAAGCGGGTATTTTAAGAAATAGTTTAATTAGACTTTTTTTTACCAGAAAGACTTACAAGCGACTTGTAGTTTTAAAAGAAACTTTCGCGCAAGACTTTGATGACTTACTCCTTAAAGTTGGTAGAACAATGTGGTTTATGCACGATAGAGCTCCTCCGCATGCAAGTCGCCCCGTTTGCAATTTTTTAAATAATTTTTACGGTTCGTGGTATTTTAACAAACGGCACTAGACAGTGATCAGTTTGTAGGGCAGATATTAGATTTTTAGACTTTTTCCTGGAGCTACGTGAAAGGTAAAGCATAAAAACCCACGTAAATAATAAACAAGAGGCAGCTAATGCAATTAGAAAAAATGTGCAGTTATTTACGCGAGCAACAAACAATTTTTGACGACATTTAGACGTTTGTGTTTTATCCAATAGAAAATGTGCAAAATAGCAACTTTGTTTAACCACAGTAATTTAACTACGCGTTATCCGATAACATTATTGTATATTTATTTTTATTTTTCGTGTCAGCGAATCGCCGTAAAAAAATTTGCACTTTTTAGAACAGTTTATTTTTATTCGTAGTGTCAAGAACCTTAGAAAACTACAGGTCTTTAATTTACGATTTATTTTACTAATAATTATGATTTTTTTAAATGTTGTAATGGAACTTTTATTTTCACATTTTTTGCTTGCATTTATGCTCTAATTTTACCTACTAAAATAACAACACGAAAATTGGATACACCCTGTACATCTAGAAGTTAGTACTACGTAAAACATTCAAATTTTAAATTTAATAGATTCAGTTAGATAAAACTTATAAATGTACTATCATTATTATATTTGTGATGTTTTCAATGTGGTTCGTTTTTAATTTTTTTATAACTCACTCTCATGCAGCAACCTGTAGCTTTGCATTTGTTACGCCATGCTTCACTTTCGACGCTTATTACATAAATTACTATTATGTGGAGTAAAATTTGCAATCAGCATTCTCATCATTAATCAAACGTTGTTTTGATTTATCTACAATAAAACAGCGTTTTGTAATTTTAGCAAACTTTTGTAAGTATTTATACATTCATTGAAAATTTAAAGAGAAGAAAATACTAAAAATATAATTAAAGATCACAAAAATATAATACTTGCCAGGATAAAGTTTTCTTTTGAACTCTCGTACATTCAGGGCCTGCCCTAAACATTTCTGGCACCCTCAAACAAGTTATACAAAATTATTAATCTACGGATTTAGAGCTTACTGAAGATTTTACAATTGAATTAATAATACAGATTATTTCTTCTAATTGATGATTAAATTAATATCTTTTATAGAACGTTTAAACTGTTAAATAAGTACAATGGAGGAACAAAATTACATACATACATTAGAAGTGCCCGTGTTACCTTATAGAACGACGCGACCTTGCGAACATTTGAACTTTAAACCTTGAATTTTAAGAGTTTTAATATTATAGTTTATAAAACTTGCATTGCAAAATTTTTTTTTATTTAGCTGGACTCTAGTTTTGGTTACAACCGCAGATAAATGTAATCGAGTACTTAAAGTACATTTTGTTAAGTAAGGTCAGTGTTAATACGAAAAAATAATTTTTTGTAAATTGTATTTATTTTACAAACAACTACGTCTTGTGTGATAACGTTATTTTGTATTTATTTTTATTTTTAGTGTCAGCAAATTACTGAGAAGAAATGTGTAGTTTTTAGAACAGTGAATTAAACATTATAACGTTATTTTTGATTTCTTTTTATTAACGGTGTCAACAAAATATTTAATACAGGTCCTTAATTTATTTGACTCAAAACGTTTTTTAAACGTTTTATGAAAATTGTTTTGCTTGTGTTGATGCCATGATTTCTCTTTTTAAGTTAACAACTCGTTAATCAGATAACCGCTTTATGTATTTACTGCTTTTTAACCAATAAAATTTATTTTTTTTCTGAATTTTGGATATTATGATTCGGTTATTGTTATCAAAAATTCCCAAGTAATAGCAGGATTCTATTAAGCGGCGTCACTGTATCTCGAAAATGGGCCATTTTAGACCAAACCTTTATAAGGGAAATTTTTATTTAACACCGCAAGAAAACATCTCTTTAAGTTTGTAGTCGTTTATCTTATTATCAAATTAATAATTACATAATTAATTGAATGTAGTTATGAATTTGGGTCTATTTATTAATATTTTGATTAATCCCATGTACAGACGCGCGGTATCTACATTTCAGTTCAGGTATGAGGTAGCCTATGCTAGCAGTTGGATAATTACTTACACTGTGGCAGTAAGCTGTAACACGTGCGCGGTAAGCGTTCCAAAGCCATAGACTACTATGGCGGAAAGAGCAAAAAAAAGCTTGAAAACTTGATAAATCTTAAAAAAGCTTGAAAACCAAGATAAGCCTGTATCCACAAACAACAAGCCAAGTAAAGCTTTTATTTTTAAAAAGCTCGACTTTTAAGCCCAAGTCAAGCGTTTCCGTTTCAAGCCAAGCTACTTAACTTGATGAATCTCTAAGTCAAACCTTTATCTAATTTTACCATTACAATTTGGAGAAGTATTCGTCCGTAATTTTTCTTTATTATTTCAAGAACTTCTGGGTCTATGGGTTGTATAAACGATGTTACATTAGAGGTTACGAATCTAGCTTAATGCTTTCAAAAATGCTTTAGGAACAAATTCACTAAAAAAAACAGTTAGTTTAAATCGTGGTTGCGGTACATTGTTGGCAGCGAGTTAACTTCAATATTTTTAGAAATTCTTTTTACAGAAGTTTTAGTTTTAAAAAACCAGAAGGATTGTCGATAACCAAAATTGTGACTATTTTTTTATTTTCTTTAAATCTAACAGCAGTTTTTTAGGATTTTGTTGCTAAAATTTTTGAAGCTAGCGTTTGTTAATACTAGTTTTATCTGAGTTGAAAATTTTATCTGAGGTCAATCCTTCCTTAGCAAAGATTTCTTCCATTTTACACTAAAATTCCAAAACTTCAGTCAGCGATATTTTTCTCTTGTTCAGCCACCTATCACTTCCAATGAATGTATTCTAGCCATCTTTAAAATTGATTGTAAAACTCGATCACTTTGAAACATTAGCCTACTTGTAAAAGAGCCCATCCTTCGAAGCTGTAAAAATCACAAAACAAGAACTTCAGACGGTTACTTGTAGTCGTTTTTATTCAAAATCTTTTGACTTAAACCACTGCACTCACATTTTTATTTAAAACGTTTTTGATTTCTTTCCAGTTGCGTTTCTGATCTCCAACAGTTACTTCTCGAATTTCCAAATCAATAGACAGTTTTTTTAATAAACTCGCCTGTTTTATATATTTAATTTCGTTTTAAAAGAAACTCTCTTTCGGTTTCCGCTCACATCCAAACATAGAAACCAATGAAAGCAGAAAAACAACACAGTAGCGTAACTACGTTTAACACGAGTTCAACCCACTGAAGTGAAAAGTGACAACAGCAATGCTAGCTACAGTATATAGGAGAAAGGGTTAGTGATAGCGTGAATTTATAAATTATCTGTCAAGTGCTTTTAAATTGTGTATGATAATAGGGTCGTATTTTAATCATTTTAAAACTTGTGGTAATTTTTTTATAACTTTTTGATTACTTTTTTATTTATACATACAAAACGTGTCACAATTAAGTAAAGCTTTTTTTTTAAATTTCTCTTGAGAGTTAAAACACATTTTAAGTTCCTACTAATTTTATTAATGCTTCTTTTAGAAGGGGCACTAAAAAACCACTTCTGTTAACTTTTAGAGGAACATTTCGTGCTACGGTTGTGTGCTCTGCATTAAGCCAACAAGCTTATTAAAAAGTGGACATTCAATAGTATACTCAGACAACAGTTACATTAAACATTAAATATATGTCGAGCAATTAAGATGTAAATGACACAGTGTATTAACACTGAATTAAACTCCTTCTGAAAGAAGAACCTAAAAAAGGTAACAAGAATTAAAAACGTTTGGTCAAGATTTGTGTTTGTTTTATGTAAAATATCGGTATTTCGTGCTTTTAGAACTACACAGTCGTAAGTGACGGTTGCATTTAGATTTTTTAAAAATGTTTTGTGTAATAATTTGAAAATTGATATAGAGATGGAAACGTTGACTAGCTGATTTTTACCCGTGTAATTCAAGTAAGTTTTGAATATACCCTAGAACAAAACTAAAACGTGTGAACATTGAAAGATAAACAATGTCAATGCAAAATGTAAAAATGCCACCAGAGTAAACTACTGTACGACAGTTTTGCCCGTTTGGAGCTTCTCCGCATTGGGAGAACACTTTAATGTACTTCCACAAATGTATTGACAGACTTATAGCTTTATATTAGTAAATGATGTATGTATTTTAAACGAAATATGATGGCAGAGCCAGCTCATAGTGTAAGTTTACTATGTAAAAATAGTAATTTGGAAATTGCTATAGAGGCGAAAACGTTAACAAGTTGAGTTCAAATAAGTTTTGAATATTACCTTTCTATGTTTATATATTCTAGTTTTAACACGCAGTATATTCAAACCTTATTTGTTTTAAACAGGTAAAAATCAATTTTTCAAGTTTTCACTTCTATAGGAATTTTTAAATTACTATTTTTACATAGTTTTACACTATAAAATAGTCTGCCGTCATATATTATTTAATCTTTAATTTTTTTTAGTTTTTATACGATTTTATTGTGTTGTTTTTATCTAAGTAGATAATCAACCCTATGCTATACAATAAATCAAATAAAAATGGTATAATAGATCAAATCAAAATGTACTTTTATTGACTGAAATTTGGTATTCCGTTCTATGACATTGGTAAAAAACAGTGAAATCAGAATTTTGCCAACAACCACTATTATTAAAATCTTAAAAAATTACAGAATACCAATTCCAAACCATTTTGATTGAATGCTTTAAATTCTATTCGATTTTACCCATTTGTGCTAAATCTAAAGTTACAGAATAGAACGCTTTTTTAAATTTATTGACCATTGTTTTTTATTATTGAGGTTTTGAAAATTTTACATGAAATTGTGAATTATATTACTAAACTTTAGTGAAATTTTTATATCTAATTAATAGCTCAGTGATGTTATATTCCTTTACAATTTTGTCTGTTTTTTTGGGTAAATTGGTACAAATTAAAGATTTCAATGTTCTTAAATACCGCTTCTTAAAACAGAGACAAATATGTTACAATGTTAAAATTTTGAATGGTAGCAGAAACCACAAGAGTCTGGTATTATCATCTTTCGGTCTAAAAAACATTTAACAGATAATAATAATCGAACTCTGAAAAAAAGTTTGTGAATTGTTAATAAGCACGTTTTGTTTTAATCAAAACAAATAAATAGAGAAGAGACCGAAAACAATTAAAAAAATATATAAATAAAGAAAAGTGTATGATATGAATCATCCAATTATTCAACTGCGGTTTTCTTTCATTGCGTATTCTACATAGCAACACGCCATAAAATTAGTAACGAACGCAAGATGTTTCCCTTAAAAAGTTACAACCAAATATTAAAATTAGTTTCACTTACACGGCGTTTCGAAAATAAACAATCGAATTAAACACGGCTTGCCGCCCTTGTCGTTAAGTTGTCCGTGTAAACGGGCTTGTAATAGAACGTGTCGAATTACGTTGCAGCGGAATCGTCCTGTATAATCAAAACTGAATAGCTGATATAGCCAAACGTATACGCACTTTATTGGAGATGAGCCATTTGTATTCTAACTGCAACGCGTTGATAATTTTATTGCCTTCAGTCTTGTCCGATTAGAATGAGACACGCGCCTCTTGGTCTCATTCTTGTTATTTATTGGTGTTACTCTACTTTATATTACCTTTATGTGTCTTGTTCCCATCATTGTGATGCTGATGATCTAGTTTTATAATTGCCATTGCTGTTGCGCAACTTCACCATTACCGGACAGCAATTGTTTTTCTTCCTTCAACTCTTCCAGCGGCATTTATATTAATTAAAATATTTTACATGTGCGATGCCGATGCTGTAACAATCTTCTCTCTTTAACTTCATTCGCTTGCTTGGTAAACATCTGTTTTATTTTGAAGTAATTTACGAGGGTTTATATGAATGAGTGTTGTCTGTGCTAAATTTGTCATAAACGCATTTAAATGATGTAAATCTGGGTAGACCTCGTTTTTATCTGTCGTTCTTTAATGAGTGGTTAACTACGGCGCCTTCCGATACAAGGGTTGTATCACCACACAAAAATTTCAATCGAAAATTGCAAAAGATTACTAAAACATTATTCTTTTTGACAGTTAATTTGATTTTTTTTACTTCGATTAACTCGTGATGGCGTTCGAAAGAGTCTTTATTCAAACGTCAATTGATTACGTCGAACGTCACGTTTCAAAATGCGATAATTTCCGTAGTTCTCGTCTGGAATAAAAAATCAAATAGTTTTATAATTGTAATAAAATTTTCCTTCGAGACGACTTTATTCCCCTGTTGTTGCATTAACAAATGTGTGGCGGCAGGGGTAATTTAGTTGGATTAACCGTAAGCGTTTAGAGTTCCAACATATAACGTTGTTAAGTAGGGAGATGCAGTCCATCAACTTAACCTCATGTGGGTTGTATATAACTTCTGTAATACGTGTTCAACTTTGATTTAACGTTGAGACAGATGTTTGATATACTTTCCCTTGGGCGTAGTTTTCCTACTAGTTAACGGTTTTATTAGATAACAATCAAATCGTCTGAGGACCTAATGGTATCGTTTCGTTAATTGTATTAGTCTGAGTTAACTTTTCGATTTTTCCGTATATGTTTAGTACATTTTTTTCATATATTTTATTTATTAATAATAATACCTGTTGCTATACAAATACATAAGTAATAAATAAAGTTTTGGCACTGTATGACTTCTTTATTTACAATTGCAGCTTTACTGAAAGAAAATGAATTTTTTTTTGGTCAAAATCTCTGTTTTTTGAAAGTTTTTGTATTTCTGTTACATGCTATCATATGCTATGTTATATTTACAAAGTCAAAATAATGTAAGATCCTACTTTATAGAATTAACTCACTGAAAGTTTAAATCTATTGTTCGCTATCGATCTGACAAATGTTTAATAAATTTCGACTGTTATTAGGATTCATTTATTTTTTAAATTGTATCGATTAGAAACTCAGTTATGGTAAGTTGTATATTATTCACGATTTTTTTAAGGTTCTTCTATGAAGAGGGGCATCAAAACACTTGCAGCGAAGTGCGCATTTCTTCAAGCCTCTGTTTTATTAAAATTGTAATTATTACATGGCATTTAAATTAACATTAGTTATCAATAATTATTACTACAAGTATTACACTTACATTTACAGAATAGAAAAATAGTCTTGACCTGCACTGTAAAGACAATCACATAAACTAACTAACTTTGAAAATACATTAGTTGGACACAAAAACAAATACAACACAACAGTAAGAAACGTGACTTAAAACATACTGCGAATTATTCAATTCAAGGTTGATTGATAAAATACTACGGACATACCTGGAAAAACTTTACATTACTTTATCTTGGTGATCAGATTCTTATAAATAGTGCTTAAGTTTTAAGTACCATTGTTAAAATTACATTATTGCTATGTTTTGTTATGAAAATCATTACCGCTATTAATCTTTTTTTGTAATTTGGTTCAACATCTAAAATTGAAGGGTTATTAAAATCAAAATTGAGCCCCGTTTCAACAAGATGTAATGCTAACGTTGATTCGGTTTTTTCTTTTTACAATCATATTTGTGATTTTTTAATCGGTTAACTGTTTTTTGTTTTGTTAGTCCTACATAACGTTTACTGCAGTTTAAACAGTCGATCTTATAGACAACACTCCCAAGTAGCAAAAATCAGTTACAAAACGGTTGTAAAACTCTCTTGCAACTATGGTTTCAGTAAGGTATTTAGTTACAGAATAGTTGCTGAGTCTTTCCTGATACGTTGTCAATACCGGATTTGGTCAGTTGCAAGGCAACTGCAGTAACATTATAACCGTTTTACAACGTGTGTGAAACCGTTGCAATTACTACTTTGTAACTGTTTTGCAGCGTTGCTATAACGGTTTTTTACAAATCATGTCTACCTATTCTGAATCGTTTCTGCAATGGTTTATCATCACGGTTTTGTAATTGATTTGTAACATTGTAGTTACCGTTTACAGCAACTGCTATGTAACTGTTTTGAAAACATGCTTATTACCATTATTTGAAACTACTTTATAACCGCTTTTGTTAAGCAACTTATCCAAGATTTTAGTTACTAACTGCATCATAAAGATTAAAACAAAAGTAGAGATAAAAATATATTAATAAAAAGATACAGATATATAAAAAGTTATAATAAATGTACATTATTTAAGTTTTTATAGTTTCTTATAGAACTAAATTTAAACAAAAAAGATATAATAAAAGAATTTTTACATCTGTTGCAAGTAGGTAAACAGTAAACAGGTTTTTACGGCAAATTTTCAAGAAAAGCGGATTATGTCTATTATTTATAAATTTTGTAAATAGTAAATGCATAAATTTTGTTAAGAGAAAAATGTCTTTGTGTTAAAAGACCATGGCGGATTAAGATATCCCTCACATCTTATAGTTTAATGCGTCTACGTAATTCTTAGTTAAATATTTGTATTAGGCTACAAATGCACATGTGCAATTATAATCGGTTCAATGATCATAATCTCGACTGGTTTTTTAAAGATTATAGGTGTGCGCAATGGCGATCTAATTTACACGTTCTGATCACTGTGTGTAATATTGTATTGTCCTTGCAATAAAATTCTATTTTATCCTAGAAGAAAATAAAATCAATTTAAAATTTGTTTACTTATAATTGGCAACTAATTCTTCAACGTTGATTAAATTAGAAACAGTAGTTTAAATGCACGATTAAAATTATAGTAATATAATATACCAATAATTGTACTTACTTAGTTTTGAATTAGAAACACTTTCGGTACTGTTTATTGGATAATGATAATGGGCTATGTGTCTTATAAAAATCTCGTAAAATGCACTTCTTCTGTTACTGTTTGAACGTATAGATTAACACTGCAGTGTAGTTTTAGAAATTCACACTTGTAACCATAGTTTCAAGACTGTTACACTCAAAACCGAAATGAAGGTTTTAATGCCACTAAATTGACACTGTAGTTACATAAGGGTATAAAAAAAACTTTGTTATAACCATAGTTGTAAAATGGTTATTTCTGTAATAGATTTGAAACCTCAGTAAATTACGAAAGTTGCTGCTACGTTGCTGCAACGGTTTATTTACCATGGTGCTAATGTTACTAATTTGCAACTGGTTACAACGTAACCACGGTTACAAAATGTTGCTTGGGCTATGTCGGTCAAGGATGTTAGCTTTATCTTTGATTTTTGTGTACAGCATGTTGTAGATGTTATTTCTGTTGTAAATAGCTAATCGCATGTTGGTTGTTTTTAATATTGGAATGATTTTATTAGTTAGTCCTAGTACGTTGATGATGGAAGCGTAAGGTAAGTTTGAATTAAAAGCGTTTGATGGTGGTGGAATAGTGTAAATTACGTTATTGTTAAATAGTATTGTGGTAATTATGTTGTTAGGGTAGTTGTTTTTGCGGAGTATCTTTTTTAGAATGTTAAAGTTTTTATTACTACTAAGTTTAATTATTTTCTTTTTTATTGATTTGATAATATTAATATTCTGGTGGTGAGGATGTTTTGATAAGTAATTAATAGTGCTATTAGACGCCATTGATTTGGTGTACCATTTCGTGAATAAACCGTTTGTGTTCGGATCTTTGATAAGTTTAACATCTAAAAAGGGTAAACAACCGTGTTTTTACAATTCAAACGTAAATTTGAGGTGGGCGTTATAGTTGTTGAAAATTTTTCGAGTATAGTCAATTGCACTATCAGGAATACATGTTATAATATCATAAAGATAACATAGTAAGAATCCACAATTCCACAATAAAAACCTTAAAATTCTAAAAAAGATACTCTGCAAAAAACAACTACCCTAACAACATAATTTACCCAATACTATTTAACAATAACGTAATTAACACTATTTCACCACTACAACCAAACGCCTCTAATTCAAACTTAACTTACGCTTCCATCATCAAGGTACCAGGACTATCTAATGAAATCATTCCAATATTAAAAACAAACAACATGCAATTAGCTACTTACAACAGAAATAACATTTACAACATACGTACACACAAATCACAAATAAAACTAACATGCTTGACCGACATAGTGTTGTCTATAAGATCGACTGTTTAAACTGCAGTAAACGTTATGTAGGACAAACAAAACAAAAAACAGTTAACCGATTAAAAAACCACAAATATAATTGTGAAAAGAAAAAAACCGAATCAACGTTAGCATTCCACCATGTTGAAACGGGGCACAATTTTGATTTTAATGACCCTTCAATTTAAGATGTTGAACCAAATTACAGAAAAAAATTAATTGCGGAAATGACCAAGAGTAACGTAAGGTTTTCCCAGGTATGTCCGTAGTATTTTATCAATCAACCTTGAATTAAATAATTCACAGTATGTTCTAAGTCACGTTTTTTACTGTTGTGTTGTATTTGTTCTTGTGTTCAATTAATTTATTTTCAATGTTAGTTTATGTGATTAATTGTCTTCACAGTGCAGGTCAAGACACGCCATTTTTCTAGTCTGTAAATGTAAGTGTAATTCTTGTAGTATTAATTATTGATAACTAATGTTAATTTAAATGCCATGTAATAATTACAATTATTACAAAACAGAGGCCTGAAGAAGTGCGCACTTTGCTGCACGAAACGTCGCCTTATATAGACACATAAATTGTTTTGATGGCCCTCCTCATAGAAAAACCTTAAAGAAATCGTGTCAAACTCAGTTATGTTTAACTGTATGCACTTATAGTTTACTGTAATTAATTATACAAGTCTACGTTTCAAGAATTTTTGATTTAAAGCCCGTGCAAAAGGGTTCTGCTCAATCTGTATAAAATTTCGTAGATGAATTAAACAAAAACTTAACTCCGAAATTTCCAACAAAGGTCTGGTAGATGCATTAATGGTCGAAACTAAATTAGATTCAGAATCTTGAGAAAAACTGCAATTAGTTGATCTCGAAGAGATTCCAAATATTTCTGCTTTCATAAAGTTCCTGCAAAACAAAGTGCCCGTTTTGCAAATGGTGATACCTCCAACAGATTTCCAAGATTTGTAAAACCCAAAAAAAGGTATTCTTTTGTTACCGCAATTGAAAGTTATCCCAAATGTGTTTGGTGCAAAGAACAGCACTCTTTCTACAAATGTTCCAAATTTGTATCCTTGAACGTCTATGAACGCATACAAAAAGTTAGGATTTAAAAGTATGTCATGCTTAGGTCATCTCACTTTGCAACCATGGCGATATAAGTTTCTTTGCGTCAAGTGCAAAAAAGGTTTGCTGCTTCATATTTTCAAAGAGACTCAAGCAGTTAAAAGTTTTTCCGATGACGTTGCTTTGCATCTAAACGCCCAAGCAGCAATCTTTTTGCTAGCTAATGTACCGACGACCTCAACATGCGCTGTTTCCATTTCAAACTCCGTAGTATTACTGGCTACTGTTGAAGTTCTGATACGAAACATAAATGGAGTTCTTTGTCGGGTACGCAGATTGCTGCACAATGGATTCGTTGGTTTCAAACAATTTTATTAAAAGGTTAAGCAAAGAAACCACTATTTCTCGATTTGCTGAAATAAGCATAAATTCATGCGCCAATCGTTTTCACGCAAATTTAAAATGTCTTTCGCTTTTGTTTTTAAATCCTTGATAATATTACTTTAGCTGACCCAAATTTTAATGTGTCTTCAGAAATAGAACATAGGTGCTGAACAATTTTAGAGTGTTCTGTGCATTGGTCAGATTTCTCTGGGAGCAAAAATGCGCAGTTTGCAGAAGACTAAGCTCGGATATGTACTAACGGAGATTATATTCTAAGTCAAAGACTAAACAATTTTCAAATTGTTTACTGACAGTTTCTACTGTCAATTTTGATCTACATCGTGGTTTTTGTTGATGGTAGTGCAAAAACGTGTTGCAAAAGGATTTATTTCATCGCTAACTGTAGATTGTACCATGATGTACAGACAAATCTTGATCGTTTCAAACTAGCATCAGCAATAATGCATTCTTTGGCGCAATGCTAAGGAAATCAAAGTGCTACAGTTTTTTACCGTCACTTACAGTTTGAAAAGTTTGTTTTTAGCTGTGCGCAGCTTGAAATTTATTGCTGACAATTGTATATCTTAAGATTCAGAGGTTTCTAACAGAAACAAAGGAGAATTTTACATGGACAATCTCGTTTCTGAAGCGTCCTCCGTAGATGAAGCTACGCACCGAAATTACCAACGTATTGAACGCGTTAAGTATTTTGTTGAGAAAATTTTCTTCAAATTGACCGTTTTAAACGGCAATGATTCGCAAGCAGATACTATCCAGTCTTAAACTCTATGCGTTTCTTAGTATCCCGCTTATGATGAATTCCAGTTTTGTAGGTTTTTCCAAATGGACCTAGTCAAAGTGACAAAAAGAGAAATTCTCTTATCACTATCAAAACTCTTTGATTTTTTAGAATTTCTAACTACTATTATTATTGCGGGCAAGGTGCTGATCCAAAAATTGTGGAAAAGTCAAGTATCTTAGGACGAGACGGTTCTTTTAGTTTTTCAAACTAAATGGGAAGCTTTTGCTTCTAGTGTTACTTGTGTTTCGAAGTTGCTCCTCGCTATATTATTTTTAAAAAAGCTTTGCTAGTTGAGCTTTACTGTTTTACCGACGCGACGCAAGTTGCGTGACTTACGGTTCATGTTTGTATGTGAGATCTGTATTTTCTGACCGCATTGAAGTGCATCTGTTATGTTCAAAAGAACGCGTGGCTCCGTTAAAAACAGTTTAATTGCCTCGACTAAAACTAACAACTGCTGTGCTTTACGCAGAATTATCTAACAAAATGTTAAGTATTTTCTCTTCACAATTTCCGACTCACAGATAGTGTTGGATTGGTTACATTTAGCACCTAACCCAATGCAAACACTTGTAGCTAATTGCGTAACTCGTATACAAGAGCTAACAAATGAATACGACTAGAATCACTGTCCAGATGAAGAAAATCCAGCCGTTTTCCGTGGCTGCTCGTTTAGTGTGGTTCATTGTTTTTAATTCTCAAACTTTCAAAAGGAATCGTATTTTAAGATTTTTCAAGACTAATGAAAGTCAAATTAAATAAAAAGCGCTCATTTCTGATTTTTAAACTTGTTTTTAGCCGAACATTTTCGAGGTCGTATCTGACATTCTAATTTAAATTTTAATAAGTTGCACCCTATTTTACTTCCAAAGACTCATACTTTTTCTAAGTAATAGTTGTCCTTTTTTATACCAAATTTCTGCATTGCGGAATTCTACACTTGATGTGTGTTTTTCGAGAGCAATTTTGGATTTTTTCAGCAAAACAATTGTGCAAGGAGTTTGTTCGAAAATGTGTTTTACGCACTGCGGTTTAGATTTTGCAGGCCCTATAACCATAAAAGATCACTGTACTAGAAATTCAAAACTTGTTAAAGCATACATTGCGGTTTTTGTTTGTCTAAAATCCAAAGCAAGGCACTTGGAATTATTAACAAGTCTATTCTCTACGGCGTTTTTGGGGGTGCTGTAGCGATTTATTGCGCGCCGCGGAAACCTTAGTAACAACAATAACGCAACAAATTTTATGTTCATCGACGAATTGCGGTTTTTATATGAAAGTTTTAGCCAATCGGTCGTGCAAAACAATGTTTTTTTCAACATATTGCGGTGTATTACGGCATTTTATTCCGCCTGGCGCTACCCATTTTGGTGGTGCCTGTTTCAAGTTATACTTGAATTGTATTTTCCTATTCCTTCCTTCCTATTACTTGTTACGTTTGCTCCTAGATATTTGAAAGACATCCCTTGTTTTACACTTTGATCGTAAATCGCTAATTTACATCTTCTTGGTTCTATAGATATTGTAAGGGATTTTGTTTTCTTTGTGGATATTTGCATGTTGAACGTTTTTGCTGTTTGTTAGAATTTATACAGGAGCCTCTGTAGTTTATTTTCGAATTCCGATATGATCACTGCGTCATCAGCATAGCACATTATTTTTATTTTTTTATCACCCATTTGGTATCCTCTCCCAGTTTGCTTTACTTCGTTTATGATTTCATCCATTATGATGTTAAATAAGATTGGGCTTAGACTGTCTCCTTGTCTGATCCCAGATGCCACAGGTATTTTATTACCTAATTTATTTGCCGTCCTCACATATGTGTAATTCTCGGTATTCAGTTTTTCGATAATTTTTATTATATTGTGGTGAATGTTCCTTTTTGTTAGTAGGGCTGTAAAATCAGTTAAGCGTGCCCTATCGGATGCCTAGGTAAGATCGATGAAGCACATATAGGCTGGCTTGTTAAACTCTATAGCCTTTTCAGTTATTTAACGGATTATAAAAATGGCATCTATAGCAGACCTGTTATTTCTGAACCTTTGCTGATAATTTTAACAGGTAATTGCTACAGAAAAACTGCGTAAATAAATCGTGATAAGATGCATATATCGCAATTGTTTGTATCTACAATATAGATTTAAACAAATTATGATATTTAAAAAAAGGTTGTTTACGGTTATTCTGGCATACGATTAGCTAATGGCACATCCTCCTCAAAATTACAAAAAATTTAACTAGATATATATTGATATCGCAAGTAAGTTGCGAATAGTTTATCCGATGATTAATATACACATAATGCGCCAATCTTTTAAAGGACTTTCTTACTGATAAATTTTGGGTGTGTTACCCAGTCATTGGGATTAGTTGCCTATCTAACAAATATTCTACTTGACTTGACTCCAACTAACCATTAAGACTTAGATATTAAATTCTGGTATACGTTCACGTCCTAATTATTGACACGAAGGAAGAACTAATTGGATAATATTTAGCAGTTTCCTAAGATAGCAGACACGTGGGGGTACCAAACTTGCTGCAGTAATACAAAAAAAGTTAAATAGCGCCGTAAAACAGAAATGTATTCTTACCCCAGCAAATCATTTATATCAAAATCAAAATTATAATTAATAGCGTGGATGTTCTAAGATACAATGTAAATAATACTGGGGACTGTGTTAACACACGTTATGTTTCCTTAACGTGAACAAAACGGAAGTGAAGCTTTTCAAGCATTTGCTAAAACAACTTGTGTTGTTTCCACAGATTCAGCAATTTCCTTTATTTGATTTTGAGCTTCTTTTACTTTAAATATTGCAGCATCGGCGACATGAACGTGATCCAAATTCTTCACAACTTCATTTCCAATCGTATTCACTTTTTCTTGAGACTGCTTATATTTTGAACATTCTCAAATAACGGTTACCGTATCTTTTCTGACAAAATTTTAAATAATTTTTACACACAGAGTTGTTACGAAATAAATATAAGCTAATTACCATTTCTCATTTTATTATAAGCATACTTGTAACTTACGGTAATTTTCAACTATTTCACCAATTACCTGTAAACAATTGGGATATAATCTGTAGTTAAAATTTAATTGCTTATATTAGATAAATACTAATTACTTTTTCAGCATTGTAACGTATGCGGTCTTTCGTCGAAAGTTTAATTTTTTTTAATCTTAATGTATGGGCAGGTATATAGTTATATTCGTATGCGATCTTCCGTTGTATGCGATCTTTTGTTCCATGCAATCATCTGTCGTGCGACATTACGACCGCGATCTTTTGTTGCGCGACTTTTTGGTTGCGATCTTATGACTTATCTCACTCTTATTTTATCTATCTGAATTAGCCATTTTTTTACTGCTGTTGTCAAATTTTTTTTTAATGTGCAATTAAAGTATAGTTTATAAAAAATACATTTTTTAAAACTTTAAATTAAATCTAATTTTTCAACTTGTAGAATGGATAAGGAACACAATAGAATTAAAAAAATTACTAAAATCTAATTAAAAATTTTTGATTTCCCTTTAATATTCAAAGTACATACATACTCAAATTTGATAAAACAAAAAATTGATTTTATTGAATAGAGAACATTTGCCTAACTCTTTATATATATAATCTTTGATATTAATTCATTTCTAAAAGTGGATTTGATATTTAAATGATTATTTTAAATTATTTGAAGCCTTCACAATTTTTTTAATTTTATTTTATTTAAACAATTTTTTACTTTTCTATAAGGAAAGTATAGCGATCGCAATTAAAAAAAAAATTTTTTTACGTGATTTTACGCTTCAAGATCTAAATCAGACAAATGTATTTTTGACAAAAAAAATTTGGGTGTCTGGGTGTGTGTAATGATGTACCCACAATAACTCTTGAAACAAAAGTTCTAGTAACTTGAAATTTGGTATTTTATTTGGTATTTTGTATTTCATATTCTCTCAGTTCTATCAAGAAACCGAATGTGGGTGTATCCGTCATTTTTAACAATTTTTTTAATATAATTTTGTACGTATGTAAATTAATCAAACAATTTTTACAGTTTTTTATAGAGATAAATTCTTCCTAACAATTTATTCAAATAAAAAAAAATTCTAACATTAACAGTTTATAAGATGTTTTATTTACAATTTAAAATGAATTCACATTTTAGGTTTGAATCGTGCCTAAACGATTTTTTTAGAAAAAAAATTTCATATTTTGAAGGGAAGCAAGATACGTTAAAAATAATAATTTTTACGAAAGGGAAAAGCTATCGAGGCGCACAAATATAGGAGTTAGTCGATATGACAACATAAGCTCAATTTCCCATGTTTCGGTTATATCCGAATAAAATCAAGGAGAAAAATTTTTTAAAAATTATACTTCAAAGTGGTTTTATGACAATAAGTAAAAAAAAATATGTAGACATTCATTCATCATTCTTTATAGAAAAGTCGTGTGGTGACTACACACAGTTTTTTAAACGTTTTTACATTAAACGAAAAAATGTTTGGTATAGCAGATTGATTGATAATTGCATTGACAAATTAAATAATTTCAATGTTTTTATTAATTCTCTTCGCCCGAAACAAATTCTATTTAAAATATTAAAACAAACGAATCTTTGTCTTACTTTACTTTAGAACTCCACAGTTTAACGAAAAATGTAATGTTATCCTTTTTCTTATAAAATTTCTGTTTTTCGTTTACAATTTCATGTACTTTTTTCTATGCCATTGTCTTATAATTTTACTAAAGAATACAACATTATAAATCCCATAGGTTTAAATAATAATTAGAGTATTTATTTAACAAATAGTGTTTTTTACAAGATTTGTGTAAAACATTTATCTAAAACAAATTGTCTCCTAATAATGTTTTTAGATATTTTTCATACTTTGGCGCTTGTTTTCAATGTTTAAAAAACGTAATAACACTAGTGTTTCTTTTTCAACACATGACACATTTAAATTGTGTTTTGTTAACAATAGAAATTCCATTTCATAAACCTGGAGTTTATAAACTTACATGTTCTTTTTGCAATTTTTCATATGTTGGTCAGACAGGTAGAAAATTCAAAACTAGACTACGTGAACATTTATATTTTTATAAATGGATATTTCAACATAGATTTTTCCAATACTAGTTTTTCTTTTGCTAATTTTATCTACAAATCATTCTTTTGTTTTAAATTTTGAAATTTTACACGTTTGTGAAAAAAAAATTATTACGAAATGATTCGAGTTTTTAAAGATATTTCTATAAATTGCATTAATTTTTATTAAATTGAAATCGTTCTCTTCCTCTCAGTTCAAAATTATTTCTGTTTCTAATTCTATTGATTATATTTATTTTATATGTATTTTTGTAACTTTTATTTCTTTATAAATTTAATTTGATTGAATTGAAATACGTTTAATCGTCGTTAATGCATTTAGTTAAACATTTTGAATTTGTTAGTATACCTTACTTGTATTTCAATTTTTATGATTAGTGCTTTTAGCTATGCTGATGATGCTGATTATGATCAGCGAAACATGTCTAGTTAATTAATATCAAATTTAATAACTGCAGAGTAGATTTCTAATAACTTAAAATAATCATAAACTTTTACTTTAATAATTAAATATTTATTGAAACTTAACGCAAATGAAATGTAAGGTTTCTGTGCCAACTTTAAAATATTGAGATAAATACAGTATAAAATATCAACCGTGATGATTATGCCATTACGGCTTAAGTTTGACCAGTAGCAATAGTTTATATAAAGTTTAAATTTATTATAGAATACGTTGAGATATATCATGCAACTTTGACGTTATAAAGCAGTACGTTTATTAAGTTAGTCTCACGATCATGTTAAATATTTCGACGAATTTGAAGTGGTTGTCATTTAGGTGCTATACATTGTTATATTCAGAATTTAAAAACAGATTGTGTGGTCTATGGAAAAATCACGCTGTGTAGGGTCACTGTTTTGACAATAAGGCAATTATGGGTAGAAGTTAGTCCCACAGCGCCACCACTTGACAGATGATTAATATGTTTGCTTTATTAAATTAACATCTCAAGGGACACCAAGTCATTCGAGAATTATAAACATCTGGTTAAGTCAATTGTTATATTTGTGTTTACGCCGTTCGCAACAACATTTTGAAAATAAACCGAGCGCAAAACTTAAACGTCTTTTCGAATCATTCTCATTGTCTTCTTTCAATGTAGCATAAATACAAAAAAAACAGAGGAAAAAACCGATAAAAGTATTTAGTCACAGCCCACTCATTTGCAGTTATAATTTGTTTCATTCAAACGTTTCAAAGGAATGCATTCAGAAGCCTACGAAAATAAAAAGAACAACTTTAAATGAAAGAGTCCGTAGACTTGTTAAATGGAAGAAAATGCATTATGTAACGTGAATCTTGTTGAATAAAACACGGTAGCTCTTTGAATTCTTAAAGAACTGTGACGGGTTATTTATTATTTTATTAGAAACTGTTATTATTCATTTATTATATTCTATCGGTTTTATATTTCTTAAAACTTTTTTACTTTTATTGTGGATTAAATATCTTTAAAGTTTAAGTTTAAAAAATTATAGTAGCATAAGTACATACATTATAAGATACTAAACTAATACGTAGTAATTAAAAATAAAATATTACAGTTAATATAAAAAGCATCTGTAATAAAATTAAGAAAACAGTAACATACATTAAACATGAGTAAAGAATAACATAACTTTAAGTACTTACATTTTTAAGATGATTTTTATTGATTTTTTGTCAGTTTCTTTTTTATTCAGAAATTTTAGTATTTTGAGTACGTTTTTATTTGCTGGGGTATTTTAGAAAATATGTTATAAGTACGAGGTACGTTTAGCCAAAACGTATTTTTAATTTATTATTAATTATCTAATAGTATACTAAAAAGCTAGTTTCTTAAGAGACCATTTTGGCGCACGAGACCAAGTTTAGAAAACGACCCGCTAAGCGGGGAGTTTTCTAATGATCGAGTGCGCTAAAATGTCTTATGAAACGTGTACTTTATACTATTTTTTTTATTTTGGAAATTATATGTAAAAATAAATTTACATTACATATTTCCTTTTATTGATTAGAGAAAAAAAATTTTTTTTAGTAATAAGTTGGCAACGTTTCAAATTTAACATTTGAATATTTAAAATTGACATATATTTAATTTTGTGATAAATTCACTTTTCAATTGTTTATTCTTTACTTAAATCTAAATTATGGAAAAAGAGCGCATTTCCTCCACCCCACCTGAAATTAGAAATGTCGCAAAAAATGTAATAAATAATCTTCTTCCTACAAAATCAAAAAAAGCAGAATACAAATATTTTCAAAGTTGGTGTACAGAAATGAAAGTTATTCAGATTTCTGAAAATGTTTTAATTCCCTATTTTAACAAAGAAAGTAAACTAAAATAACCTTCTTCATTATTGTCAAAACATTCGATGCTTAAGACCGGCTTAAATATATTTAAGAACATAGATATATCAAAATTTTCTAAATTGTTAGCATTCTTAAAGAGATTATCGACAAAATATGAAGCTAAAAAATCAAAAATTTTAGAACTAGAAGATATTAATCGTTTTATAAATGCTGCAGATGACAAGACATTTAGCTTATAAGGTAAGTGAAGCACAGTATGACTTTCTCTTTCCTTACACAAAAATACTACAGAATAATAAGCTCTCGTGCATATTAATTTACAAAAATAACATATATCAATTTTGTCGAGTTCTGTACAATTCATACCTAATCTAGTAAAACTACTCTAGTTTAGTATAGTTGAATAAATTTTCAGATCATCCTTATAATGGGTTACAATGGTGCATGAGGAAATACTTAACATTACAATGAAATATATTGAATTTAAAAGTGATGTTATTGTGGTATCTATACCTAAAACAAAATATTACATGCAACAATTTATGATAACAGACAAATTATGTATGGATTGATTTAATAAAGAAATATTGCAGTCTTTGTCCTAAACAAGTAACCAATTCCCGATTCTTTCAAACATACCGAAATGGTTATTGTATTAACAATCCACTTGGAATTAATATAATTGGTAAAGCACCGAAAGTAATTGCAAGTTATTTAAAACTACCGAACTTAAGCTTTTTACTGGCCATTGCTTTCGAAAGTCAAGTGTGTCACACTTAGCAAACAGTGGAAGTGACCATTAAAAGGCATGGTGGTTGAAAATATTCAGAAACTGCTGAAAGTTATATAGATGCTTCTGCAACCAAAAAATAGACGTAGCAGTTAATGCCGCACTTCCACCGTATCTTCACAACAACCATTAGATAACATAACGTTTACTGTAAATAATGAAGAAATATGACAGAGTTATGTAGCCACACAAAACTTACCGTGGATCACAATTGATGCACAGGATGGTTCAACGGTGAATGTTCATGTTTACAATTGTACAGTTCACAGAGACAAATAATATCCAATATAAAGTATTATAAGTTTTGTATATATGCTTAATTTTTCCTTAAAATAAATTGTTCTGTTTGAAATGCAACTCAGCGAAGTTTTAAAACCCTTATTAATAGTATGCTGTTGTTTTACAATTTATAGTATATTACACAGAAAAACAAAACAGTGATTACCTTCCAAAATCTGTAATTTGTTATTAAAAACCACGTTTTCAAATCAATATTCACTCTAAATGCCCAACACGCACTTTTTAGAAGAACTTGAAATTTGACTGAAAACGTGTTTGATTTCTGTATTTCAATTGTATAATACCAGTATTGCCAATCTAACAATACCACAGTTCGGGTGCTATAAAGTGTTACTTTAGACAACTCAAACAAGTTCTTTAAAGTATTTCTTAGAGTACCAAAATAGAAAAAATTACATATTAAAGTTGTGTCAGTAAGAAAATGATTGCAAGATGTTTTGTACTTCTGAATTCGATAAAAATATAAATCACGAAAAATGTACAAAACTGTTTATACAGACTTTATTTTAAGCAACTAAACTTGAATTTATTGAAGAATATGTCAAATAAAGCGGATTCTAGAACCGTAGTCAAGAGCTTTGGCGCGGTGTTGTCTTTTTAACTGACTCTCTTACCAACTCTAAATGTTTTATATATAATCATTTTTTTGAGTTTCATATTTGCAGTTACAGTTGCTATGCATGCTTCCCCATTTTGAAAGGCTCACTATTGGTACATCGGAAATGGCAAAATCCAGTGTAATTTCATATTCTTCTTACTAAGCCATTGACAAAATAAACGAATTCGTCTTTTATTTGGAAAAAATGCAGATATCGCGAATCTTGCAATTATCGGAAGGTGTTGAAAACAAACAAACCTACGTAATATAATGAACAAGGTTTATTACAATTTTCAAAAATAAGAATGCATACTATTAATGTATTTTAAACTAATTTTTAATAAAAATTCAGTAAAATCTACATTTGCACAACATGTTTTGGATAATCGTCATACTCTTTTTTCTTACAAATTGTTTCATACTTTTAATAACATCAATAACAAACAAATTCTTGAATTACTAGAGTTGATTTATATTAAAATATCAAATAAAAATTTTTTGTTGAACGCTCAAACCAATTCCAGTTATGATTTTAAGCTTTAAGCTTTCTTAGATTTGTTTCTAAATTGCATCATCTTCCTTTTTTAAAATAATTTACAAATTTTCATATTACACATTTTTCAAAAAATGTAAGTTAAAAAATTTTTTGTAAACTTAACTTTTTATAAGTTGTAAAGATTTTTTGTAGACTTTTCTGAAGATGAGCTTCATTATTTTAATGCTCGAAACATATGTAAAAAATACATTTTGAAAGTTAACGAATTTATTATTGGTGGACTGATAATTTGAATAATTTAAAAATTGACCAATAGCAATGAATCTTCTTAACAATTTAAAAAATTTACCGATTCTACAATTTTTTCTCCTATTAATATTAAACAAATGCTCTACTGATTATAAAAAAACATTAAAAAAATGAACTTTACTATAACATTAATTCTCTCTCTATTCTTAACTGATTTATAACGGTAATAATATTTACAATTGCTTGACTGTTGATACAATTTCAACATTCAAAATTTACTCAAATTTTATTTTACATACTTTCGTCCTATGTTGATAACTTTACAGTGATATCGTTTATGACTTAAACCAGTAATTGCTGATAACTGCTGAAAATAACCAATAAACTATTACCCTAAAAGATGCAAGATAGAGAAAGTTGCACATAAACATTTTAATAGAGGACAAAATTTACTATAAAAAAGTCGGCGGAAGGGTACAATTACCTTCAATAGTTTAGAAGATACACGTGTGCAAAGTTGCACAAAAATTACTGTAAAATTCTGTAACTCTTAAACTATTAGATATAATTATACAATCCCGCGGACTTTTTTGTAGTAAATTTTGTGCTCAATAAATTGTTTATGTGCAATTTTTATCTATATTGTACCGCTTTTGCAGCGTACAAGGCGGAAGCTCCCGAGGATCTAATTCTGCAATTACTATCATTTTTCAAAACTGCTGAGTGAAATTAAGACATATTTTTAAAACATAAAACGAATCATAAGAAATATTTTGTTTAATAACAATAAACGCTGCATCCAAAAAATATAAAAAATGAAGTAAAATTGGGCACCACCGCAAGTTCCAGATTTGTTGCATCTGAGCGTTTCATCGTTTCGTTACACGAGCCTTCGAATCAAACTCCCTATAACTAAAAAATGCTATTATCGAAAATTTGCTGCAACTTTGTTATTCTTGTATTAGTGTTGATAACACTTATGGGATGCCTGATTCGAATGCATTATAAACATTATTTGCAGCGATATTACGAGGTTACTTACCATTCTTTATTCGCACCGCCTCAAGTTTGCAAAGAACGTGTTTCTTACCTGCAAATATGTATCTAAATTGTACCCTTAAGTTTTAAATTCTTCTTCGCCGAGTTTTCTATTTATTTATGTTCTCTGCTTAAGTAATTAAAAAACTTGAATTGTTATTTATAATAAAATAAGTTCCATCCATCGCTTCAATAATGATAAACTGTATGTTCAAATGTAAAACTACTGTACTAATTAGCCTTAGTCTTAATATATCCGGATTAAATTAAAGTCAACATTCCGATATTATCACCATTAAAACGTAATTGGTGGTCTAACAATTGCAGTATAAATTCCCATTACTCCCTTTAAGTTAATTGTATGAAAAATTAAAATATACATAAATCTCTTTTTATAAAATCAAGTTTAATTTCTTATACAGAACGCTAAAAAAATTCCAAATAAAGTTTGAAAATGCTGCAAATCAAAAAATCACAAAATTAGAAAAGTGTAAAACTCATTTTTCGCTTTCTTCTCGTAACATTTAAGTTAAGTATTACCTATTTCAAAATTATATAAATTTAATAGCAATGAACTGAAATTTGCAATTTCGTAATTACCCACTAAATTTTGATAGAAATAATACTTTAGATTTTATAAAAAACTATATATATCCTCTACTTACAAAAACAAAACTAGATACAGAAAATTCTAATAAAAAACATGATTAAAAAACTATATATTGTACTTAATTATCTTTTTTACTTAATTATTTGTATTTTACATGCTAATAATGTGTGTAATATCTATTATTGATTATACATTTCCGTAGACGGTTTGGCACCGAATCGATTAAATTGGCACATACATTAGCTCCTCGAAATCTTTTCCACGCGGTATTAATATGGCGATGCAACTTCAAATCCGGTGACTTAAGTAGCCAACGGATTCTTTCTACTTCTGGATGTTGTAAGAACCATTCTTAAACTACCGCTGCCGTATGTATAAGGAAATTGTCCTGAACAAACCAAATTAATCTTTCGGAATAAACAGCTCGTACGGAGGGCAACATAACGTCTTCCAAAATCGTCAGGTAAGTTTGAGCAGTTAAGCGTTCATCGACACTTGTTAATTCCTCTGGGCAAGCATCACTCATCCATCCCCAATAAGCAACAGTAATTTGTCCACATTTTTTGTTGGATTGCACATGTTTTGACTAGAATTAGGTGGCATCCAAAGAAATCTTTTACTATCTTGGAAAGTGCAGAAGGTTTTTTCATCTGAAAAAACAACACATTTCTAATCTAAACATAATGTTCCTCTAAAAACTGCATTCTCCGGTAGGCATTTTCTTCAGATATTACAGGTTTTTGTACAGATCGATATCAGCTTATTTCTTCAGCTTTCAAAGTATTCCTTATTGTTTGCAAACTGCATTGTAGCTGTAGTCTTTCCAGAATGGTGGCAGAAGTTGTGAATGGAGTCAAACAAGCATCTTGGATAACGTTGTTTTTTTCAATTCTGGATAACAGAGATGGCCTTCCACTTCTATGAGCGGTCACGATGATTTTCCGTGCCCAATAATAGACCACACCACAAATTTCTAATAAAATAAATAATAGTTAATTAAAACTGTGCAAAAAGGTTTACGTTTACTAAAAACCACCAATAAAGTAATGTTATTAATTTAAGTCTTTCAAGTTAGCAGAATCAAATAAAATATAATTAGGAATTTGTTAGTAATTTGTTGTGAAAGAAAAAAAATTGTATCTTTCTTACTTTTTTACTTATGCGTTTTTCTGCTAACTTGAGACAAGTTAACAGTACACCTTCTTAAAAGTGCTCTAATGAATCTATTTCTTGTTTAAAATGTGTCTAAAATAATAATAAAGCTATCAGATTTCTTCTTTTGCAATTAATTAACAACAATTTAGCTACAAATTTAACACACATTTTAAACCGAATACAGATTCATTAAAAACATTGCTTAAAATGGTGTACCACTAACTTGCCTCAAGTTGAACGCATAATTAAAAAAGTAAGAAAGCTACAAGTATTTTCTTTTGCAAGAAATTATTAACAAATTCCTAATTATAATCTATTTGCTTTTGCTAACTTTGTACTGCTAACTTGACAAACGTGAAAAACTTGATTCCAAATTGCTATCTGAACTGAAACTTTTATAATTTCATTATAAGTTCTTGTGATGTAGGCGAATAATTGTGCAACCAGAATTATACATCATATCATCCATTAACTTAAAAACTACATTAGCATACCTATAAAATAGGTATATATCTATGCTTAAAATTGAAAAGACTGCTAATATTAAAGAGTATCAAACGCAAAATAAAAAATTATCTTACTTGTAAACCCATTCGTGCAGAAATTACTTGGATACAAAATCCACATTCTCGTAAAGCAATAATCTTCCCTCTAGTTTTTAGTGATATCTCTGCTTGTCCAGGAAAACGTGTCATTTTGCACAAAATTCACACACAAAACAACATTAAATATTATACATTACAAAATTAATTTTAAGTAACCTTTTATATACCCTACTTATCAATGGCGGTCATAAATTTTGCGGAACCTTGAGCAAAAGGGAGCATTACTGGGGGTATGGAATACGCCCCAGAAGAACGGGGCTCTTCTCAAATTTCAATTCAATCTTTGATTTTTGTTTAAATACGATAAGTACTAGTAACAAAAGTAGAAAAACATTTGTAAATTTTTGCTTAATAGGTAATTATACTAGTTTTATAATCAACAATACTAGGTTTTCCAAAATAATTGAAATGTAATGAACCCAATCCAAATGATTAAAAAATTCATAACGTTTGCCCAATTTAATGTTTTGATGTTTTGCACCTTATGTAGATTTATTATTATTTTCAAAAAAAGCAAAATAATGAATAAAAGTAAAAAAAAAGTATATAATAATATAAATTTAAAAAAAGTTTAAACACTATAAATTGTTAATGTTTTGTTGTTGTTGTATTTGTTTTATTATTATTTATTGTTTAAAGCAAGATGCAATATTGTTTTTTTATTTTGGGCAACTGGCATTTTCTCATTTTATTTTTACATGATTTTTCTTTAAAGCGGGGGTCCCGTCCGCGTCTGGAACCGCACCGTCTACTTAGAATTTTTGCATTATCTCAAAACTTGATCGGGTAACTCTTGCGACACATAAACTTTTTTCTAATAGTATGGAACAACGATTAAAATTTTTGCATTTTTAGCATGTTGTTAAATTTTTATTGAACATTCTTACCCCATGTAAAAATTTTCATACTTTTCCATTGGCCCAATAATTTTGCCATTGCGTACTTTACATGAAATATAATTATAAATAAAAATTTATGAAAAAAATTATTCAAAATGCAAAAATATAAAAAAATCATGTTATCTGTGTACAGTCCATAAACCCGTTCTCGGTTTGAAAGAAAGATGATCATAGAATGGTTTAGTGTTCAAGAAAACAAATAAAATGTTTGAAAACATTTTTTATAATATGTAAAACCCTATGTTCCATTTTTAAAATTTTGTCATTTTTCTTATATTCAAATTTTAAAAAATAACAAGCAATGTAAACAAAGCACAAAAAAAGCAAACTACGAATAAATGTTAAGAATTTGTAATGGAAATTAAGATTGCAATTGTTCAACCACTAATTACGTTCTAATGATGATAATACTATCTTTACAAAGAAAATCGGAATGTTGACTTTAATTTAATCCGGATATATTAAAAATTTTAGGCTAATTAAAACAGCAATTTCATATTTGGGCATGCAGTTTAAATTTATTATAGCTATTAATGAAACTTATTTAATTATAAATAACAATTAGAATTTTTTAATTAAGGGCTGTAGCATTCATTTAAAACTTAAGCAAAGAACACTTAAATACATAAATAGAAAATTCGGCGAAAACAAATTTTTAACTTTAGGGTACAATTTAGATACAAATTTGCAAGTAAGAAACATGTTCTTCCAACGCTTGAGGCGGTGTTTATGAAAAATGGTTAGTAACCTCACAACTTGACGTATTGTTGATGTTCCTAATCTATATGCGTAATGAAGGTCTGTAAAAGTCGTGCCGCCAAATACCTGCAAGGATATAAATGCATTACTGTATAGTTTTCTTTTAGGTAAAACACTACTGCTGAAACGGAATACCATTCGTAACAGTCATGTGAAGTGTTATAAAAATAAATAATTCTTAAATCAAGCGCTGTTAATAAACAAAACAAGAAAGTATATTTTTTACGATCAGTTGCAATTCCTTGCAAAAACAAACGAACATAATACTACCATATACAGTCTTACACAAGAAGAAAATAAAAAAATGATGGAACAACAGAATTTAGTTGATAACAGCGATGAAAGCGATTTTCAAATTGACAAGAATTTGATTATTACTAATCCATGCAATTCAACTCTATCAATCTCTAAACGAGCGGCATCGTAAGTTTTACCTGCAGGAAAGCAAGCTCAAACAAAGAAGAAACGTCGAGACAATTTTGACACCAAATTATTAAATATTTTGGAACAATCGGACAGTACACCCACATTCAGTGAAGATAAATCGTTTTTCAATTCCATTTTGCCGACCGTAGAAGAATTGAACGAAAATGACAAGCTGCAATTTCGTGTAGAAGTTTTGCAGCTTCTACAACGCTTCAAGCAAAAGCAAAATTGTGCTCCTCCTATAAATACTTCTGCTACCTTTTTTGCACCAACCCAGTCATACGAAAGTAATTACAGCCAGCAGTTGGCACTTACATACCATACATTGCAGTATCCACAGAATCCAACGTCACATTTATCTGACTCAAATACACCCTTCTATCGCAATACTAAATATGAATAAAAATTTCATTTATTTATTTGAAATGTTCTGCGAACGCCACTCTGTGGTGAAAATACCGCGTATACCATATAAAAAACTATAAATTAAGGCTAGTTTTTACAGATACAAAATTCGCAATTTTTATCCGAACAAAGATAGCGATTCGAAAATCGTGAAAACGCTGTTTACACAAATCCGATTTTTTAATAGTGACTTTAGTGTTGCACAGTTAGGTAGGTAGGTAGGTAGGTTTGTAGTAAATAGATTTCCACTGCTAAAATTTGGCATCCGAAGTTCGGACGAAAGTTAAAATTATTTTAATATTTTGCGAATTTCGGATCGCCCTGTTTGTTCGGATAAAAATCCGAATTTCGTATCTGTAAAAACTAGCCTTCAATATGGAAGGTGGAACAATTGTCATTGAATTTAATGACAGCGAAAATCAATGATCTATTGACAAGTAACGCCGTCAAAATTCAAAATATAAAATAGGTTAGGAACATTGTCGGTACAATTTGGAAAACAACCTCAGAACTAGCCGACAGCTATATCGTTCTTTAGGAACTCGTCACCAATGTGTTTGTGTTTCCACAACCATACTGACAGATAACCGTACTCTTTTATGTCATGTAGACATTACCAACATATTTGAAATGTTTTTGGAACACCACCATTTTATCTATGAGCGCCACCTTATACCACGTTTTGTAATTGTTTCGTTTCCAAAGAAACTTGATTTCGGTTTCATTAATTTTTTAGTCACAATAGTAACAATTTATTAAAATGTGTTTTTATAGATAAATTAAGGCATGTGACATATTATAATATTAAGAAAGAATCGACCATTTCAAATGTTTTGAAGTGATAAATTCAAAAATACAGAAGCTACAGCCAATTTTCGAATTCGAAAATCGCAGTTTTTAGATTTTTTAAGTAAAAGACAAATAAACAGAAATTCGTTTATTTTGCCAATGGAATAGTAAAGAGGATATGAAATTACATTAGTTTGTCTACTTAAGCGACTTTCTATCTCTTACCGTTTCAAATATACCAATAGTGAGCCTTTAAAAATTATTGGACCATGTCTGAAAATTGTTACTCTGTATACGTGCTTGTTAAGTTTTGAGCGTCGGTAATCAATTGTACCTTGTTGTAAAGACGATATAAAGTGGCTAACAATTTTACTGTGTCATAATCAAAAAATATTAGTACCGTAGAATGAGGAGAAATTGATTTTTTTTGACGTAATTTTGTTATATTTTAGATTTGATGTAATTTGAAATAATTTAGATTAGAATACGATTTGGATCTATAAAATTAAAATTTATTAGCAAAATTTTGAAATAAAAACACCAGTAGGGATCAATTTTATACTCAGATTGAGGTGAAATTGATCAGGACTGGTTTAATGGATTGAAAGACGATACTAACTATGTAGTGGTGATTAATTTGACGTCAAACAAAATTTAATTTGTGGTTACAAAGATCTAAGAAAACCTAAAGTCGGGGCAAACTTGATCATATCTTGAATAAGCTCATCATCAGATGCTTATTTAACTCAGCTTCGTTATTTGACGAACTTTCATCATTGTATGCAGCTACACTGGTACCGGCTTCCACGACCAATTTCTGTCGTTTTATATTTTTTTAAGATGGAGCACCTGTAAATAGTTGGTGTTATAAATAGTCAACTGAAACCCTATTAACAGATTTCTCAGGTTTGGAAATTTTATTCAAAACTTTGTCGGAATTCAATAGCGCGATTCCATTGCTTTGAACGACCCAATTAAATCATTCTTTATAGCTCTTTCTTATTCATTTAAGTATATATCAACTGACTGGGTCAAGTGAGTACAATTTTTCGGTAGACACACAAATGCAATATTATTTTGTTCGCAGAAGCGATATACTTCATTTGAAAAATGTGAAGATAAGTTACCTCCCAATAAAATCTTGCATGTGTTAAAAATGTATTATTAAACTAATTTGAAAAAGTTTGGGTATCCATCCACTCATGGCCTGATCTGTTGTAGCTAGAACCGAATTCACAGCCTTTTCTTTGCATTATTGGATTTTGCTTGGTCCACCGAATCCACATCTTTTCAGACCAAATTGAGTAGAGAGGCAATAAGACTCTGGAAGCAAATCCGCATATCATTACCTATGTAGCACTTTTTATGAAATTACAGACGTACTCAGAGTATTTAGCCTTCCGCGGTAACAACATCTTCTTTTGGCTAGGAAAATCTTGAAGGTTTGTTTTGTGGTAATTAAAATGTTTGAAGCTGGTACTTCATCCAATGTATTTATAAGATTCTCGAAATATTCTATGACAGCTTTTCTTAAAATATCAGCAGGACCTTTTTAATATTTGCATCCAATTTATTAGTTATGTTATTATTAAGCCGTTTTAACAAAGAACAGGCCTAGTCTTTGCTTGGCAAATTATTATTAAATTTGGCTATGTTACGCCTTTGATTATCAAGATATATTTTAGCCAACTGTCTAATATCTAATAAAGACAGTGGAAATCCCGATTCACCACTCGTTGAAGCAGCTGTAATAAATGTGTTTTCTTCTTTCATTGTATATACTGATTGGTTATCATTTTTACTTACACGCAAACCGAGAAATTTGTTGCGCAATGTACCAAATGCAATCTTGTATTTATTTGCTGCTATTTGGAGACTCCATTCATGACCATTTTTTCCAAACTGCATCTATTTTTCTTCCAGGATAAATTATATACTGTCTGGAACCAAGCTTTTTTATATAAGTTCTGGCCATTTTTACACTGAAATTAACAGTAAACTAGACACATACTTAACAATTACATCTCACATAGATGATCAATTTTGCCCCTATCAGTTCAAATTTAAATTAACCGCCTAAAATATACTTTGGAATCTATGCAACTACGTGTTTAATCTCAAAACGTCATTATTTTTAAGTATTTTCGGCAACTGATAATTGTTTCTAAATATTGACTTACCGGTGGAAGTTCCAGAGGTAAGGAAGATAACTGTAACAACACTTCTACAGTCGGCATGCAAAAATCGGTAATGGCAGAGGCGGAGGAATTAAATATACCAGATACGGATTTAGTTATCAATTCAGATCAATTTTGACCTATTCTATGGTACTACACTTATTAAATAATACATATAAAAGCAAATTTTTGATATTACCTAAAACACGTTTATTTTATAGGTTAATAAACGATCGAAAAGTAGACTAATTTGTCTGCAACTCCTCAGATCCATTGTATCGTCTTTTTTATATCAAATAACAAGTTAATTTTTTTCTATTAACGCATTTGCAGCCATTTTAATAGCTCGTATGGTCTCTTGTTTATCTCCAGGTAATTAACTTTTTTTAAACATGTTTTCAAGTTGTTTACGTGTAGGAAAATGACAACGCTATCTGACAAACGTTCAGTCATCTTATATTTGCGGATGACTTTGTCACAGACAACATCAGAGATGCTTCAACAAGCGTTACCCTAAGAATAACATAAAAGAACAAATATTGTTATACATAAGAAGACAAAAAAAGACAGGTTTATAAGTATGTTTATCTAGAACTTAAAATCAAAATTGATAAAGGTAACCTAATGCACGAGATTTACATTTAATTACATTTACATTAATCGTTGTTATAAATATTTTTGATTTTCGAACAGTTTTTCTGCTTAGTAATTTGCTCACACTAAAAATTAAAAAAAATACATAATAATGTTACCACATAAGACGTAGTTAAATTAATTTTTTATTTTAAGAATTGCACAAATTTTCCAAGTACACTAAAAATACCACGTAGCCCGAAGATAACGTATTTTCATATGTTTAAATAAAGTAAGGTTACATAAATAAGTCAAAATATTTGAATAAATAAATAAAATTGCAAAAATAAAGCTAAATATGCAAAACAAGTATTTTTAAGGTACGATTATTACATTACTCGCTGATTTTACAAGCGTATTGTAAAAATTTTGCTAAAAATTCATGCAAAATAGGTTATTGTTCATAGTTCTAAATTTTATCTTCTTTAGGAAGATAAAATCTAGAACTAACTACAACTTAATCAACAGGAGGATAAACTACTTTACCGTTATTGTTCATGTATAGAAACAAACCTGAGAAGAAAACTGATAACTAAAACCAAAATTATGATTACTATAAACGATGTTTCTATGTAGTAACATACGTCCGGCCCGTTCTTTAATATAGTGGAACATTACCCGACTGATAATGTTATCTGTGATTACAATAACCGGCGTGCACTGTATATCGAATCCAAAACTATTTTAAGTGCAGCTATATTTGTTATGTTAAACCTCTTTCAGCAAAAATAATTATTATTTTGTCAGTGAATACCTAATGAAATTTAATAGTTAAATTAAAATTATTGCGGGAATAGTAGGTGATTCTTCTTGATGCCGTTTTTAATTTAAAAACTGTGTTTAATACATGTATTTTGCAAGTTCCAATTAAAAAAACCATGTTTGCAGTTTGTAGAAAATCTATTTTTTCATTTATGCATATTTTTGTCTAGCGAATACGCAAAAAACTGCATTTTTTAAACTTATTGCACAAAATATCTGCGTGATAGATTGTTAACAACAATTACCTAGACAACTACAGATTTTTTTGTATGTATAAATATATTTTTTGAACAATTCTAAATGAATGTCTTATTACTTTGCACTTTCATAAAAATTCAATTTAAACCTAACAACGTGTTTGGAGAAAACGCATTTTAAAATAAGTTTCTTATACAATTTAACGACTTGTGGATAATTTCCCGAGTCGAATTTAACAAGTTAAAAGTGGTAATAAAAGTACCTACCGAGTAGTGTTTAAAAAAAAGCGGTAAAGCACATGAGATATAAAATATCGTATTCATGGCGAGACTGACGATAAAAAACGGCTCTGATAAAATAAATGAATAAGGATTTGAATGTAAACCGGCACAGATAGCAGCGGTACTAAAAATTTTAATAGATCCGAATTTGAATCCCAAGTATGTATCCTTAGAGAATTACAAATCAAAAAAAGAAGTATTTTTGTTTATTTTATCGGCACGCTTTTTTTATTACAATACGCAAAGTGCGTTTTTATATTTGTTCCGATTCTATTTCATGCCCATTCATACGCATAACTTCATTTTTGTGTAATAATTATTCAGTTGTTACAGATCATTGATAAAATGGTGGTTGTTATGTTTATTTTAAATGTTTTTTTTTTGTTTTGGAATCGTGGCAATTGAAATACACGGCATAGACTCGCGTTTATGCGAACATATAAATCAGAGGCGCTTCTGGCAAATTTATAGGCGAGATAAAGTCACCCGGAATCGGAGCTTTTTACACGCCCGTGAAATTTAGATGCCACCCTCTCGGTAAATATGATTTTAAACTCGGACGCGCCGATATTGGTCCTTTACGTGAGCTTCCAGCTTTTGAATTGATCTAATCTTTCTGAGTTATGTCCGATTTTGTGATCGAATACATTTTTAAAGGTAAACTTTTCAAGTTTTTTACATAAAGAAATAACGCTTTTTGGTCAATTTTAATATGCAATATTTTAAATTGTAATACATTTTTTTTATTAAAATCAATATGGGAATTTACGCTTTCATGTAATTATTATAAAAAGTATTTATGGAATTACTAATTTTTTATATAATTTGTAATAGAAATATAAAAGGTAAGCGAGAAACTTTTAAGGAGTGTCCTAATAATTTTATAATACCCATTTTCTAAAGTTCATTAAAATAAATTGTTTAAATAAATCAGTGAATAATCGCATACACGTCAATAAATATATAAAATTTTAATTTCTCTTTAAACTATCAGAAATAATTTTTTTTATTAATCAATTTTTTGTTATAATCTGTTTGCATGTATTATTGTTTAGTTAATAAAGTTGCAAGTATGTTGCACGCCCTTGTAGTAAGGAACCAGCAAAAATATGTTATGCGCAACATATATGTAATTATTTATTCACAAAAATATGTAATACAAAAAGAAAATCGCAAAAACACGTATTATAAAATAGTAAATTTAAAACTAAATATAAAATTAATTTATGACTCAAAATATAAATTTATTTTTATTACAACTGCTTTTATAATTTGTTTTAATTATACTTTTAAATATTTATTTGTTTTTTAAATATAGCGTAAATTTTTTATTTTATTTTGTTTGTTCATTGTTAGCGGCAAGTGACATTAAAATTACAACACCCAGAAGGAGTGGGAATATTGTGACTAAACTTGGTAGGTAGTGGTAGCTACTCAGAGGTAGTATATGATTAAAATTTCATAGATAGGAAATATAGATAAACACAAGTTTTATTTACTAATGTGTTGATTCCTCCTATTGGCTTTACACTCCCTCATTCTTCGTGGCATCGATTCCAGCAGGTGGTCAATATCTTCAATTTATTGTATCCCAAGCAACTTGCGATTAATGCCAAAGAGCTTTTTTGTATCAGTGCGGTATGCGCTAAGTTTTCAGTTTTCTAATAATGTCCCACACGTGTTCAATAGGCGAAAGGTCGGAAGGTCTAGGTGACTATAGGAAGAGATTAACATTAGCTTTTTCAATCTATGAGTATCTTGTCATTTGAAGACGGGCATTATCCTGCTGAAAAAGTGGGTCTTCCAATTGCTAAAGAAATAGAAGAATATAGGCTTTTACTACCTTGTTTACATATCGCTGGGCGTTCATATTGCTTTGGATAAATACTAACCGAAACTTACTTCTATACGCTATAGCACTCTGTACCATAATTTTCACAGTGTGGTACACATATCGCTTGATAGAAAATGGAACATTACACCGTCATGCATCTTTAAACAGAATCAGGATTCAGCACCGAAGACTACTCTATGCCATTCCAAATTCCAGTCGCAACCTACAGCACTGCAAACGTTGATGTTCGCGGTGAGCCGTCAGTGGTAGCACAAGATGTGACCAATAGGATTGCAATCCAAAACTTTGGATTTGACGGTAAACTGTTCAAAGGGTTACAAGACGACCTTCATTACCTAACCATTGATCGGTGATTGTTCTGGTACTGGAAAATCTGTTTGTTATTGTCATAAGTCCTGCACCATACTTACATGCCGTAAGAATACTTTGCTCAACTGATGCTGCAGCAGATTTTAATAAACAATCTTTTCGTATACTGAAACCAAAACACCCTGAACATTTTGAATCATTTGAGATTTCATCCCCTTCTTTTGACACAGTTATCTTTCTTAAAATAAAAGTAAATAAAGTTTTATCAACAATTGTAAATTTTCTAAATGATTCTGTTAGTGGTTTGGATGGATTTCTACTCGAGTATATAATATAAACTTGGATTTAATCAAAATTGTAGCTGTTGAAATCTTGTTTGCCAAATATTGTAGGAATTAGAGAACAGCCATAAATTAGAAGTAGTATTCGAATTAATTCCCATATAATTCTTCATTTATTTAATCAAAATTGTAGCTGTTGAAATCTTGTTTGCCAAATATTGTAGGAATTAGAGAACTGCCATAAAATTAGAAGTAGTATTCGAATTAATTCTCATATAATTCTTCATTTATTTAATCAAAATTGTAGCCGTTGAAATCTTGTTTGGCAAATATTGTAGGAATTAGAGAACTGCCATAAAATTAGAAGTAGTATTCGAATTAATTCCCATATAATTCTTCATTCATTTAATCAAAATTGTAGCTGTTGAAATCTTGTTTGCCAAATATTGTAGGAATTAGAGAACATCCATAATTTTATGGCTGTTCTCTAATTCCTACAATATTTGGCAAATAAACTTGGATGTTTTTAGTCTAAAGTTATGAATTTTATATTACGAAGTGAAATTTATAAATCCTTCCGTCATGCTTTTTAAGCATTATTTGCCGTTTAAAAAAAATTAAGACTTACGACCAATAGCCGTTGGAATACGTTTACGTCGTTTGGCTGCCAAAATTATTTATAGTCGCGTTTAAAAAAATGATGGAAAAAATTGCAGACCTTACAAATTATAGTTTAAAACTTCAGGAGGTGATAAAGCTATTGTACACATTTTTAGATATTTTCTTAACATTAACAAACACTCAAAAAAGATTATGTTAAAAACTTGACAATGCTGTCAACTTGATTGGCTTAATAAATTTTTGTCGATTTAGAAGTATTATTTTAATAAAATTCAAAAATTAAATATTTTATCTGTGGCTCTTGGTACTTATTTTCCAGACATAAATAACGTTAATTTACTTAAATCATCTTTAACCAAAGAGGCGTGTTACGTGTCATTACTTATTAATTTTCTAAAAGTCGTAATTGTAATCAGATTTTACTACGCCGCTGGTTTGCGAACTCCACTGAATAGAATAATTTTAGATTATTTAATTTTTACTTTTACTTTCATAATTTAAGTTGCTGTGAGTGGTAGATTTTATAAAGCGCTTGTCCGCTTAATTTGATTTCGTTGGAATGAAGAATTGTTTTTGTATACTGGTGGGATTAAGGCAATTTTTAATTTAGTTAGCCTTCACAGGTAAAACGTTGCGCAGCTTATGATACCGCTAAGTATTCGTTGATGGCCGAAGATGACTCGCGCCTTGCTATAATTTTACTTTCAATTATTTTGTACCGGAATCCCGTAATTGTATTCAATTTTTTATTTATTTATTCAGCCTTAAACATTGTTAATTTAGTTATACCGCACTACTTATATTAGACTCAGACTAAATTAGCCATCACGAATTTAATTGAAAGTCAAACTAAATCATTTACTTTTAATCGCAGTTATAAAACCTCTTAAGCTTTATGTTTTGAAGTTGTTTTGAGTACGTTAACTTTATTTCATTCAAGTTTATTTATTTATATTAAACGTAGTCAAAGCCAGATTTTGGCAAACCTACATCGTTGCATGTAGCTGACAATACTTACTTGTTTTAGGAAACTTCGGTGGGATAAGTTTTCCCATTTGTACTCAGTTAAACGTTGATATTGATTTCATTTTGTAATTACTAATTTGCTCGCGATTACATATAAGCATTAATAGTTGATCGATTTTGCATTATAAGTTTACGGTAATTGAAATTTGGTATTGCCATGTTAAAATTTGGTGACCGTGTTAGCTTATTTAATCGGTAGTTTTTTTGTTTTATTTGTTATTACATTTGGTAAAGTACTAGTAGATCAATCCTTGTAATTACAAGATAAAAGTGTTATTGTGTGAAAAAATTATTTACGCTTATTAGTTATTACGTTTTCTCGTTGACTGTTTTTTTGCTCTATCCTAATCTTTTCGTTAGTGGGTTCAAAAGTATCTTTGGTGTTTCCAAATCGAGGATCTTAGCAGTATACAGAATGACGCTTATTTTTTTCTTTCTTTTATTATAATTTTCTTAACCACGTCTACTCACCGAAATCGCAGCTAGCCTTAGTGACGTGGCAATTAATAATTGTTTAAATAAGAAATCATGGTTTTTTTCTTAAGAATTGTATAGCTGCGCTCAAGCTGTTATATACCTTGCAAACATCTCCAACTTTTTTTGTGTACGCTATACTTAAAAATTGGATTTTAAAATCAAACAAAAAATTGTCTGTCTGTAATGTTCGCATGGTAAAAGCTTTATATTTGCAATCAAGTTTGCCAGTTAACTCTGGCAATTTGAGAATTAGAAATAAAAAAATTAGCTGTTCTAAACCTTTTGGCTTCGAACTTTTTCATACGCCTTTTTATATCTCATATTGTTGTTTTTGATGATTTGAAGAAGAAAATAAATTATATTAACCTTTGGAAAAATTTCTCGGAAGCTTACAAACCTAACGAAGGGATGTGTCATATTCAAAAATCTTGGAACAGATCTATATTTAAAAAATAAGCGAAAATTGTTGCCAATAATTCGGTGCAACAAGCTAGACTTATAGTTCAAAAAGAAAAAGAATCAGAATCATGGTTTTTCTCGCAAAACTGTTCTTCAGATAAGTGATAAGTGTTCAGATTAGTTTAAGTGCAATTGTTTGAAGTTTTCATTTCTGTAAATTTGTCTTGCCAGAAATGGAAAATAGTCGTCATTGAAATGTGCTTTAAGTTCAAAAGATTGATGTTTTAATTATATTAAACCATCCACATATTTTTCATGCCGATCACAAACAGCCTAACGAAAAAACACTTACTCCCTGGGTAGAAACTCAATGCTTTGCTAAAGATTTTAGATGGTTGACGTTATGTGCTTTTTACTTTTTTCCTCTTTGAAGAAAGCTGGTTCAGCTGCTGAATCTGCAGAAACTAAATTCATATGCAAATTTGACTCTTCAATATTTCTTTAGTAGTTTTGTTATTGAAACTATGGTACTTTGGGGATCTGATGCTAAGCGAATGACAGCTGCTATTGACAAGCGTCTTTGTCTATAAACAGGACCGAAAAGATTTACCCAATTTCTTTACCAGCGTACGCAAAATTAGAGTAAGGTACTTTTATGTTTAATTCTTTTTGCAATTTAATTTATTTCTTAACCTCAAAATGTATATTTTATTGTAATTAAAAATAAATGCTAAATAACATATTGACTGTATTTTCTGTGTCTGCTAATCTCTCATAATGTTTAATCAAAAATTTAGATTTAGATTTAGAATTGGATTTTGTGTTACGTCTTATTTTGAGTGCTAAAACAAAATTTCTTTAAATGCACTATATCAACAATATAATGACAAAAAATTTTACACTATACAGTAAAATCAGCTTTCAAAGATTTCATCTTTATAGCCATTTGCATACTATATAGTTTTTAAATTTTTACTTTGTTACAGAACAACGTTTTGCTTTCAGATGCTCTTCTGCTGTTCATTTTTAGTAACATGTGAACTAAAACTTGATGTGAAAGATGCTTTTTATTAGTTTAGTATCGATTATATTATTTAAATCTGTTTAGTTACATTTAACCCAAAGTAAAACCGCTTTCTATCTAATTTAAAAACTGCGTAGTTTTAATTTTGTCGCAATCACAACCGAATCGGTACTTTTATTTGTTTTTGACATGCCTACAAAAATTCTTTGTACAGATCTTGAGTATGCATAAAATTACAATAAAAGTAATAATTATGATTTTAAATCTGGTTTTTCAAATTAAAGATTGGGTTAACGATAACCTTCCAAGAATAGGCACATACATTCATTACTGTTCTAAAAAAACAAGATTTTTTCACAAATATTTCTTACTCATCATCAAAATACTATAAAATATTTGTACTTTAAACCTAATTAACAATAAATTATAAATCATCAATATTCCGTTAGTAAATATTTAAAAATTTTCAATAGTTATAAATTTTCGATGATTTCAAATATTATTTAAAAATAGCAAATTCCAAAAGCTTAAAAAAATTTAAATAATAAAAAAAAGGTGTTTTGTTAGTATTAGTCTATATAGTTTTATTATTTGCTTGCATTAATAATTTTAAATATTTGTGTTTAGTTCGATGGTCAAACCAATGTTTTAATCATATTGTTACTACAAAAATGTAGCAGAAATTGTATACAATAATCATTTTTTTTAGTTTTGATATATATTTGTTAACAACTATAGTTTTTTAGAATGCTTTAAATGAATTCACCACTTTAAAAACATCAAGTTTTTGCTGTGTGGCTGCTAATGTAGTAGAATAGAAAAGCTAAAAGTACGAGTTCTTCTGACCAATTTCTTTATTTTACAGACCTGATGCAATGCATTTTATATTGTCCGACTTTGATGAAGTTATTAGTTTTAATAGGTACCATGGTACAGTTCTTTTCTTTTATCAGATAAAATTAATAAAGCAAGTGAATGTGTTTTACCATTTTGCTTTTTTTAAAGTTCAAAGTTTTAGGAAAGGCAAGCTACAATTAATAATTACGTTTTTGGTATTTTTCACTACAAACACATGTAAAAATTAAATTTATGTTTACAAAAAAGCAGCAAAATTTTACCTGCTGGTTTTTGCAATATAAAATTATTTAGTTTACAAAAAACTAATTTTATTAAACAACCTCTCATTAAAGTACTCAAATAACTGTGCCCACTCAAAAAGTATTGTGCCGTTTGGTAGCCGTTGATCTAACAAAACCTCGCGCCGCCACTGTATACAACTTTCTGTCAAAAACTAAATGACAGCACACAAATTATTTTTGAAAGAGTTAACTGCAAAAATTTTTGACAAATGGGTTCTTAGTACTTAAACAATCAAACGATCCAAATGAATTTCGTTGTCATGGCGACGAAATCATCGATATCCTGATCAAACAGCTTTAAGTGACATATTTTAATTTCTTTATGTTCTTTTATTTTTGTTCAGCTTTTATTTAATTTTTTCTTTAATTTTAGTTTATTCTAATAATTCAAATGATGAAGAATATACTAGAAGATGTTAGAGAAAAAAAATATGCCTCCAACAATTCCAATTTTACAAACAGGAGTTAATAACATGTTTTTCTCAAACAAAAATTTGCTTATTGAATACTTTCTAAAATTTATAGATGATGATATTTTAAAACACACAGGTTTTCGGTCAAATATTTACTCCAACCAGAAACAACTAAAAATAAAACTGTAACCAAACCTATAACCAAAGACAATATTTATTGATTTCTAGATCTAAACAAACTATTCAGTTAACATCGTTTGACTTATGTTTGACATTATTAGTAGTACTAATAAAGAAAATAAAAATTTATT
This sequence comes from Aquatica leii, assembly GCA_035610365.1. Taxonomy (NCBI): domain Eukaryota; kingdom Metazoa; phylum Arthropoda; class Insecta; order Coleoptera; family Lampyridae; genus Aquatica; species Aquatica leii. Next base: position 77,583,623 of record CM069436.1, on the reverse strand, counting down.
TATTTCTTTTTATTAATTTTTTTTTGTTTATGTGAGCTTTTTTGTATTAAACCTCAAATCTAATCTGCCATCAAATTTTCGTTGCAATGCTCTTGGTAACGCCGTTCGAAGCTCATCACATCTTGCTGAAAACGCTCTATTTGTGGTCCGACAAAATTACCCGTTTTAACTTTAGCTTTAGATAATTTCGGAAAGATTCTTTTAAATATTCAAAAACTTCAGAATTTTGATCCAAAGCTTTTACAAATTGCTTCATTAGGTCTAATTTTATATGTAAGGGCGGCATCAATATATTTTTAGGATCTACAATTGCTTTGGTTCCTACTTGATATTATGTTTTTTATTATAAAATTCGAATACGCTGTTTGTAATGTACTGAATCTGCTCTGCTATCTCATCATAAACAAAGGTGACAAGGATATTTAGTATACCCGCCTTGCATTTGTTACGTGTTCTAAACTGACTTACGGCACAAATATTATTACGCAAAGGCTCCTAAAGCTCTGTCAAGGTGAACAGTTGGGTCGTGAGTGTTTTCAGACCAAATAAACCGAAAGTTGTTAATAAAAAAATGGGCGCCACTATATTTACTCACCAATTGCTTACGACGTTCCAACCTAATAGCGAAATATAGAAATAACTAACTCAAATTAAGCAAATACTGTTTCTTCACTTTCTTTTTAACACACAAATAAATAAACTAATGTAAATAAGCAGCCTTATAACATATAATAATGCAAATGAAATAATTTATACAATAGATGGACACACTAATAGTTACAATATCTTTAGTAATATTGAACGGATAAACTGCTTTGCTTAAATGGGTACTGATCTTGCAATCGTACTTACTTACGAAAGATTACAGATATCCCTCACGTATTTACGTTAACGCAAAATTAAATCGTTGACAGTTTTCCAAATTACTACAATATAGCGATAGCTACACAAGTCGCTTACTTTGATAATAACTAGAAAGACGTCCTTCGAAGAGCTCAACGAAGTGTTTGAATAATAATACCAACTCTGAAAATAAACTAAACACAGATATTTAGAAATAACTGTCCTACATTCGAATCAAATTAAATAAACTGACTTAGTGAAATGCAAATCAAATTATTATTATTATTATAAACAATTAAGATTAACATTGAACGAAGAATTAAATTGTATCCATAGATTGTAACTAAATAAACCTGTCAAATTATCGGTAACTATGTAACTATCTCGTATTCCGACGCAACATCCAGCGACTGCATAGGAAACAGCTTTTTTTCGCTTTCCAGATGATGTGGCTGACAAAAATGACGCTACCAGATTTGGACGCAATTTCCAACTGCACCCAATTAATCCAACTCAAATATACACAAGATCATTTGAGGATGATTCTCAGGAAAAGTACATCTTCCACAGATATGACGACGATTCCCAAGATTACGTTTAATTTTTAATCTGAACTTAATTGCTATAACAAAATACTCCAAATTAAAACGTAAATTTTTCCCATGATATCTACACAATGTAAAATAAAACTTAACTCAACTCGCATAACGATCTTCCCGACAAACGGGTGCTTAGATTCCTAATTAAAAAAGTTAATTGTTGAAAAATATACCTGTCATCAACTTCCATATAACTAAATCAATCCAGAGAATATCTTATTTTCGCCCAAATTACGAAGATCCGGTTAATGAATCGCGATAAGATCCAAAACTGAACGAGACCACACAACAGGTTCGTTGCACTTTTTGAATCTTAAAACCGAATAAATTAACCGAAAAACCAACGCTATTTCCGATTACGCATGACCGAAGACAAGAAATTTAAAATAAAATCCCTAACTTAAATCAAACCTTATACTACAATTCAAAACCTAAACAAACAATTATTAAGGTTTTACATTTCTATCAGAAAACTAATCATCTTGAAATCTCCTATTATTGGCCAATTGTATTTTATGTATTTTAGTCAAAAGTCATCATACTGTGCCAATTTTCAAGAATAAATCAGACACATTACTGCAGTAATAATAAAATCTGTCTTCTTTTGGTAAATAAACATGAAAAAACTGTTAACAAAATGCAAATTAGTGATGGCTAAAATCGGTCCTGGTCTTACAGTTTTGTCTTAGTCTTGGAAAATGTGTAACACCAAGACCAAGAGCAAGATAACAACGCTATTACCAAGACCAAGACCAAAACTCAAGGTTGCAAGACCAAGGCTGGATGTAAGACTAGCTCTGCAAAATATCGACAAAAACAAGACTATCTTGCAAGACTCTTCCAGTTTTTTTATTACGAAAGATTATTTATATTTTTTTATTTATCCCACATACAAAAGAAACATTTGTTTTTCCAAAAAAATTAATGTATGTATACGTGAAAGTAAAAAGTTTTTTGAAAAAGGGTTTTTTCGACTTTAGTAAAATGATGTTTGTTTGAAAAATAAAATTATAACTAATAAGTAATTACTATAATAATCTTAAATAAAATATTTACTTAAACCAAATAAAACTATTTAAAATTTGGTTAAAATGTAATTTAATTGAAATAAATTATGCCAAGAAATCATTTTATAATTAGGGTGTACAATAAAACAAATTTAGTTTTCCAGAAGAAAATTTACAGTTAATTTATTTTTAAACAAAACGTAATTCTAAATTTTAAATAAAACATATTTTTCTGTCACATATGAATAGAAACCATACAGGAGGTAGGTACCAATAAAATATTAATTATCATCGATTCTTAAAGTGTTGAAAGACGCTGTTACAAATTTTAGCAACATTAGCTTATTTGAATTAATTTAATGTTTTTTTGAGTTTATCGAATATAAACTCTTCACATTTCTATGATCTAATAAAAATATATACAAGTAATAAACTAACTCGTAAAACAACAACTTGTGGGAAAGTCCCAAATTCTTAATTCTAAATTTGCACAAAAAAGCATGTTTTAAAAAAAAGATTTTAAACCGGCACGGCGCCTGTAATACTCATGCAAATCCCTCAAACAACTCGAGGCGTTGTTCCTTTTTCATAACAACTGAATTTTCAAAATTTGAAAGTACATCTATTATAAAATACAACGGATGCATTGTAAATGCAATAATGCTTATTATTCACTATTTGTGGAAAAAAATTGTCGATCTTTCAGCACATTTCAACAAGTTTGTACTTTCACAAATATTTTTACTTGTCTGTAATTTAAATGTAGTCATTCAATAAACAATGTAGGTATATAGAATTTTAAGGTTCTTCAAAATTAAGAATTGAAATTAATTAACATTTGCTTATGTATTTATGTATTTGTATTTTGATAGTTTATTGAGTATAAAATTTAATTAAATCTTATTACCGTTGACATGTAAAATTAAAAATAAAGTAACTTAATTCTGTATTATCGTTCTTATTGCCGGCTTAGTAAATTAATGAAAAGTAAAAAATTCTGTCTAATCCACATTCATTTTTAATAATAAAAATTATAACAAATACATGTTTCCACTTTTTTAATACTTAAGCCATTGACAGATGCAGTTGTACTTGTAGTATTAAAAAAGTCGAAATATGTGTCTATTATAATTAATGTGGGCTAGACAGAATTTTTTAATTTTTATTAAAGTAACTTAATTTTTCGTTATTAATCGTTAACAACATTGACTTTCATTGTGAAGTTTTATTCATAGCACAGTGTAAAAATGCAAGACTGCAAAAGACCAAAAACAAGACCAAAACTCTATATTCATGACCAAGAGAAGACCGAAAATAAGGATATCAATGCAAGACCAAAAGCAAGATCAACTGGTGCAAGACCAAGACCTATGAGGTCTTGTCCTTATCTTGCGTTTGGCCATCACTGATGCAAATACTTCAAATATGTAGTTAATTTTCAAAAATTTTAAAGTTACAAAATATTAATATGCTCAAAACTTTTAGTTTCTTGCATTTTAAAGTATTTTTACGGTTAACACAGACACAGTGAGGTTGGCCATTGGTATCTTGATTTCGAATTCGCAAGTTAAAATAAGCTTCATAAGCTTTGCAAAATTTCAAAAAAAAGTTTTTATTTCTTACTTTAATAAATTCAACGCGAATAAAACAGAATAAATAAACATCCTGTTTACACTGTATTTTTCTAACTTAGTTATACACAAAAAGGTTCTTACAGCTGTGATAAACAAGTATACGCATTTTGCTACCAGGTTGATCAAAGTCCTACCACCTGGTACTCATAAAATCAGTTAAAATCTTCAAAGCTAATTTATTGACTCAAAACAGTCAAAAACAAACTTTAAAAGTTAAGGATGGGTATTGTAGTGTTTTTCGATGCCCAGTATCAGAATTAATGCATTAAACTGGAACCAAAAAAAAAGTGTTTTTTGTTGAATTGTGGTTATTGTACACCAATTGTTCAAGATTGTATTTCAAGAAATCCTTTGTTTGAGATATTGCAAAGCTTACATTTCAATGACAATGAAGAATAGGTTACAAATTATTACAAATTATTCACACTAAGACTATTTATTGAACACACGAACAAATCTTTCCAAAAATATAAACATCCTGAGCAAAACAATAGTATTGACAAGAGTATCATTTTATTCAAAAACCGGTGCAATCCGAAACAATACAATCCAATGAAACTAATCAAAAGCGGTTATGAACTGTGGTGTGGATCAGATATGTATGTCTGGTTACATGTACAAACTTGACGTTTATCAAGATAAAGAACAATCAATCGGGATCAAAAATTTAGTTTGGAAGAAAACGTTACATAATTATGATGGATAAATTCTTCTATACAACGTGATACTGTATCATTTGAAAGTAGTGGATAGTAGTTTAACCGACTTTTGTCCAACATACATTTAATTTTTTATGAGCTTTTTTGCTATTGTTCGAATCTCGCACGTATTGCAATTTTGTCCGTAACAATGTAATAAGCTTCGATAACATTTTTTGTTGCCAGTCTGTGATGCTTAGAGCATAATTGTTTTTGTTTTGAAAAGCCCCTTGCGTTTCCATGTAAAAAATTCTGCCGTTTTATTTTTATATACCGGATGCAAAGATTAGAAATTACGAAGCATATTTGCAAGAAACCTAGAACTGTTTGGTAAAACTTTGTTTACACAAAACACACTAAAAACAATTATTGACATTTATAAATCCAAAAACTGTGTAACTTTCGTCATACTTTCTTTTTTTTATGTTTTATGGGATTTATTTAAAGATTATTGACGCGGAGATTAGTGTACTAAAAAGCGCTTATTACTACTTTTTGGCATAACTAAGTTGTTGCTTCTAAACACTTGAAAAATAAACTCTTATAATGCATAATTTAAAAAAATATATTGTATCTGAACTAGAAAGCTTATGCTTTGATTCTGTATCTTCTGAACTCTCAGATGTTGATGTGCGTGATTATTTTTAAAAATTCCTGTATCAGCCAACGCTCCACTGCAAACAATTGATGACACATCGCTAATAAAACATAAACAACTATGACACACTGGCATTTATTAACGCAGATAAGTGTTGACTGAGAGTCTGTGTTGCCAGAAGCACATTTTAAAAATTAAATATTTGTACGTACCTGATTATTTAATTGTTTTTTTTGTTCGCAGAGCTTCAGGCTCCGCGGCGCACACTTTAAGAAACGTTGGATTAGAAGATATAGTCGATCCCGAATTCTGAACTACGATACTACTTTACAAACAACTGATACTGATAAGGTTAATTAAAAAAATCAATTGCAACAAACAAGTAAACAACATCAGAATAAAAAAATGTATTACGTCTTCCGAGCTTTTCTATTAATTTGTTGTCTGTCAGTTCAATAGTACAAAACTAATATGAGAATTATAACTTAATAGTCATTAATAAAACTGATAACTATTAGTGACTTCTTAAACTCGTACGCTTCAGTAAAATGAGCTAGCTGAACGTATGAATAGAAAAAATGATCGAAGAAGACCAAATGCATAGTTATTGCTAAAAATTTTCATAAAAGGTACTGGGCAACAACGGTTATGCTAATTAACCAAACATCTACTATTTTTGTAGAAATTTGATCAGGTTTCTGTAACATAAACGTGATAAGGTTTAAAATCGAGAGAACTGATCTTTGATAGTTTTTTGAAGAACTTTAAATTCTATCACCGTTTATTTCAACACAATTTAAAAAAAAATTGTCAAGAGTTGTGATGTCCTACCAACACAAAGTAAAATCAAAAATTTAAAAAAGCATACCAATTTCGCTACTAAGAGATGTTAGTTAATGATAATATCAAAATGACAACAGTTATGTAACACTTATTGACAGATGTTATTTATAAGCTCTAATATCAACAAAACCAAAAGGTTTTTATTTGTTATTTACCACACATACAATCTACAAGATGTCCGTTAACAAAACATTTTAAATGTGACAATACACGCTACAAAGTTTGTCTGGTAACTAAGGAGTGCAGCTAAAGAAAATCCATCAACTACAAAAATAAATATTTACCAGTATGTTAGGGGTTTCTCATTCTTGTGAACCATACTGCGGCTAGCTCCGTTAAATCGCTATTGAAATAATGTTTCCGAATAAACAAGATAGCGATTATAATTACGTCTTAATTACGTCTTATATACACCTATAAATTGTAATAGCTGACCAGACATACACTGAAAGAAAAATTGTACATAAAGTCAATGTACCGTATACATCGACCTATACGTTTTTATAGAATTTTTGTAATTTACATTATAAGTACATCGTTTTTTATGTACTTTACATTGATTTAATGTATCAAGTTGTATTTGTTATCTTTCAAAAAAATTTGTTATGAGATCATGCACGGTGTACCTTTGAATGTACTATTACGTTAATTTATCGTATAATGTACATTAATTTAACATTTGAAATATGTTGGGTTAATGTAATCGTACGTTGTATGTGTAGAGTCTTTATATAACCATGTACAGTTTATGATTTCAATGTATTTTTACATTAAAACTAGAAATGCATACGTTCATTTTAGGTAACAGATACATTAATTCAATGAAACATAGACAGAATCAAGTCTTATCACTATCACACGTAACATCAAGCATTACCTTACTAAGAAATTTAAGTTTGTGAACTTCAGTGTCAGCAATAAATTAATTGTTATATAGCATGTCAGGTGGTGTCAGTGCATTCAGAACATGTATTTTTCTTGATGCAATTCGATAGTGCAATAGAACAGAAGCAAAGATATACGCGGTCAGCGTTCTACTTACTAAATTTGCAATAGGTGAGTGTATGCATTTTATTATATTATTAATAATCTCTCAATCGTACTGTAATTCTCAAATTTATCTAAATAATATTGTTAGTTAAGTGTTACCAATAATAACTGACGTTATTTCCTACGTTATCAAATTTAAAAAGAAAAAGAGAAATTAATTATAATAGTTATTCACATTTTTACTATTTTAGCCTCAAAAGACGATGTCGAAACATGCATCAAGTCGATGAAATTTGGTACATTGTCAACGTCTAAATGGGATTTCTACTGGACAGCATGCATAAAATTAGAAAGGTAAGTCTATCAACGAAATATTTGATCAATGGCCACTCTACAAAAATCATCTGATTTTTGTTTGGTAAGAACATTTTATAAAATAATGTTTTTACCAGAAGATGGATTACTAAAAATCACCAATACGAATAACAAAATAATGTTTTTTAAATTTTAGTTCTGTATAATATCTAAATATATATTGTAGATACTATTAACGTTTATTAATACATTAAATTGATGTAGTGCATTCATTAGATTAATGTAATCGTAAATATTGTTGATGTACAGTTTACACTGATTCATGAAAGCTGGTACAACAAAATAATAAAATACATACATAAAATCAATGTAATTGTACATAAAATTAATGACACACACACATTGCGTCAATGTAATCGTACATTGTGTTTATGAACTATTACATGGGTTCATAAATGTTGGTACACGAAATTGATGAATCATGTACATTCAATTAAAGTAATAATAGATTGTCTTGATGTACACATTCTTCTTCAGATTCAATGTTTTCGTATATTAAACTAATGTAAAAAAATCATTGCGCTGATGTACCAATTCATCGGATGAAAAATATGTTTTTCATTAATTCAATGTAACAAACGCTATAAACAAATTTAACGGAAATGTTTAACTGCATGTAGTAAATAGTGATTTTTGTCACTAGTGTCGAAAGTGAAGCATAGCATAACAAACATTATTGCGACGCAAAATCGTAGGCCGATTGCTGCATGAGAGTGAGTTATGCTATGAGATTTTCAATCAGAGTTGCATACATTATTTTTTTTGCTGTTTTTTTCGATATAAATAGGAATGTTATTAAAAACGTGACAAATTTAATATTGGTACTACATTTATTACTAGCAAAATCTGTCAACTTTAACAATCAATTTAAAATTTTATATTACAATACATAGCACACGCAGTAACAAATACTACCAACTTTGAAACATATAATACTCTTTATATACGTTTCTTTTTCAATTTCAACAAAATTGTATAGATTTTTAAATATATTTTTTTGCTGCCAACGTCGCAAACCTATATTTGTTTGTTAGTGAAGTTACGTACTAGGCAAAAAAAGCTCTAAATCGGCAAAATAAAAAGTAAAAACCTAATTAAAACTAAGTCTTCACAGTCAATTATTATATTAGGAGTATGTGAAAATCATTTAAAAATCTTAAAACCTAGTTAAAATTGAAATGATGTTAAAGTCAATGTTAAATTTGACATATTTTGTAATAAATAGTGTAACTCGCTCACTTGAAACGCTTGGTCGTGCTTTACGTTTAACGCTTGTTACGTAAATTACTATTTTTATCAGACATTGCTTAAATGTTAATTAACTTTAAAACATCGTTTTACCAAAGAGCATATAGTGGGAAGAGAATTAACCTAATGGAATATAGCGTAGGAGATGCACGGTGTGTTGTCTATACATAAAAACTAGATTTTTGCACTATGAAATAAATAACAAGACTTAGATGCTAATGGTAGAAAAAGATAGCACTCAATACCGTTGCACGGTAAATTTAAAAAGGTTTTTGTACCTGCTTATGAATAATAGACAATGTTGCCAAAATTGCTTTTAGATCGACGGTTATGAGAAACCTTTAGAGAAACGGAATATTTAATTTACATTGTCAATAAGTACATAAATTCATTTTTTTAATGGTCGGTGTTTCGTGAGGTGTAAAAAAAATATTTTTTAGCATATATTCAAACATTTATTCAAAAGCCGACAAATAAAATGTAAAGAAAGCAAAACAAATAAGTAATTATAAGACAAGGACAAGTATTAATTTCTATCACATAATTATAATTATATAACTTCATCTTAAAAATATGGATATATAAAATAGGTAGGTGCATACGATCTGTCTTAAACGTAGACTAATTATTTGAAACGAAATTGTTATAGTATTATTTAAATGATCTACTTTTGTGTTTACGTGGCGATCGCGTTTCACTTATTTTAAATTTATGGACTTCCACACAAAATTTTTATTTAACTTACACATTATCTAAATGATTCACTTTATTATTTTTGATGTTTAGGTGGCGACTCACTTGTTTTAAATCTTGAGACATCCACTTTAAGCTTTTGTTTAATTTGCACGTTATTAAATGTTTCATAAAAAATAATCTATGTTGATAACAATTAGAATTTAATTCTAACCAATCGGGCATCTTTATTTTTATTAAATTTATGGATACCTCTAACAGCTCTTTTTTAAAATTAAATTTTACTATATTTTCTTTAAAGTAAAAATCAAAAACTTCTAACATTAAAGTTGTTATTTTTTTAACGGATTTTGCTGGAAATTTCAAATATTTAACGTTTTCTTTTGAGTAGTCCTTTTCTAATAAAAATAGTTCTGATTTGTCATTTGACGGTTCTTCTAAACATAAATTTGTACATTCATTACATTTGAATTTATGTAAAGTTTTATAAATTATATATCCAGCTAAATATGATATGGCGCATGTTTCTAAAGTACATGTAGAATTACTAGAATTACCGTCGATTTTGAGTTGTGTCCAATTTTTGTCCTCATCTTTAATAATTATGTTTTCGACAATACCTAAACTTTCAAATTGGTCATCGTTGCCATTAACATTTTGCTTTTCATACTCTATCTCCATCCCCTCATCGTCGTCCATTTCGCAATTCGAATTTTTTGGAGGTTTTAATAGTTTAATCAACATATTCCATTGTAAAGCTTGCCGAAATGATTTACCTGTAGGGTTCGTATTATTACCATTTCTACGTCGAATGGTAGAAAACAAATTTTCAAGAGGGTCTTGATTTAAACGGCTCGTTAAAAGAAAGCTAAATCCATCTTTGATCAGATCTTCCCAAAGCAGCAAAGTGGTATTAATGGAAAGTTTGAGTCCTTGAAAACAGTAAATTCCCTTCTTTACTTTGTTTGAATTAGTATAGACTTGCCATGTAGCAACCCAATTTTTCATTTCGTGTAAAAATAATATTAATTCGGGTTTTCTTACTGAAAGCGCACTTTGAAAACTATTCGAATGGTTTAAAACTCGACTGTTTAAAGAATCAAACAAATTGTTTATGTTTAAAAAGAAACTCTGCTGTGTTTAAAGCACTGTCACTATTTAGTTGTCGGTTTTAACACATGTTGTAATAGCAGCTGATACGGTCTTAGAAAAGATTTGTGTGGCATACTTCACTCGCATTTTTGGAAGGTATTTGGGTTAACGTGGCAGTCATTTATCTTTGGAACTGTTCTAGCAGAACTCGATGCTTTGTCTATTAGATACATACTTGTTATGTCATCCCAAGAAATCCTTTTTCTCCTGCATAAATGTTTTGAGACATTAAATTGTTTCTAATGCTTTTTATTAAATGTGGCACATCGTACATAGAAAAAATCTTTTTTCCGTTAACAGCAAAAAATGGTTGATCTTCTGTAACGCCTAAAGTTTGAAATACAGCTCTGTTTGTTGCTGCCTGATCACATATCAGAATGTACATTTTAACCCGATATTTTGTAAGGCTTTAATATTTTTAATGACAAGGTCCAATAAATGTTGATGTCTTACTGACGTATGCAGATAAATAATAACTCACAGGTATTTTCCATTTTCTAATTAAACCTCTTGCCATAAATACCAAAGCCTGGGGTGGAATTCTATTTTCGCGGCCAATGTGCCCAAGGTGTTCGACACCTTCAACAAAATCTTTTGGGAATTGTATTCTACGCCTTTTTGATGCTCATTTCGTCCATTAATAAACACATTCTTTTCATCGTTACTCATAGTTTCTACTTTACTTTTTAGTTTTTTAAAGAATAACGTATCAACTCCAGTAGATAATTGCGACAATCGAACCCAAGAAGCAATAGTAGATTTGGAAGGCAAAACGAATCTTAAAGTTTCTCTCATGAAAAGATATAATGTAGGGGATTTATAATATAAACACAGCGCAATTTGTTTTTCATCCTTCGTCCATGCATGTCGTTGTTTATGATGTAATTGCATGTTTACAAATGTACGAACCACTTTTGGTAATGCATTAGGTACCAAATCGGTATAAACGTTACAAATTTGTTTCTTCAAACGAAGAATATAAGCGTTTTTTGCATTTAGTTTTTTTCGAAAATATTGTAAGCGACGCGACGTTCATACATTGGAGACGTTGTTTGAGTTTTTCTTTTTGTTTTTTTTTGGAGTTGGCATGTCAACTAGTGCCTGCAATATAGTAATATTTTATTACTGAACACAATTGAATTAGAAACATTTAGATTAAACATAATAATTTTTCAAAAAACACTTCAAAAAACTTTTCTCATAATTAGAAGAATAATTCCGTAAACGACTAGATTACTATTAAGAGAAATGGTATTTCACAGCATATTATTCACATTAATGAATTTTTACTAGTAGTTTTCCTAGTGCTTAAATTGTTAATGAATATGTTTAATTATGTAATTTTTTTTTTACCTCGTGACGATTCACATTATAAATTTCAATGTATATTGTTAACCTGATTTTTTTTAATAAATCAAAATTGATACAAATGTAATGAAGAAAACTAAAGTATCACTTTAAATCCCTTGTCAAAAGTTGACAGAATAATTTCTAGAGTAATCATAACTAGGTAGGCCCTGGTAGACCCAGGAAAGATAACCAAACCTAATAAAACTCATCGCTTTAATATTAAATGTATATTGTGTATTTAATATTTGATTTCATATATAATTGTTATTAATTGTTGTTTTATTCATATATCCTGTTATTAATTCATCTTACCAAAAGTCACTGAAACTTTTTTTTTCTTCATTACGACTTTTTATGCTAATTTTTCTCATAAAATTATTAATGAAGAAAATTATTTTTTTCTATAAACAGAAATTTATACTACAAAAGATTCTCTTGTAACAGTAAAGCTACTGTTGATAAAAATGTTTTGTCTGAAATAATTTAATATTTAGGATCCCTTTATGATTATTAGTTGAAATTTAAGTCAAAATATAATTTGTTTGAGATTACTATTTACAGAAAGAGCATAATTCTAGTCAAACAGTTTGCGAATTTGTATTAGTCACTTACTAACCTGTATTAATGCTGTTGGTGAGTTTGACAAGTCGGAAGGTTTATTATTTCTGACTGCAGGTAGAATGGAAACATCATCTTCTATTTCAAATGGTTTTTGAACGTTACTATACACTTTTGGAACAGCTTCTCTAGTAAGTTTTAATTTTTTTGGAGAAACTTAATTGTTCATCACGTTCTTCCATTGATGAGTAGTGCAATGGCACAGCATCGTACACGAGTCTATTTTAATAGAACTGCTGAAGTGATTTAGTTTAAAGTGTGTCGCACAAACCCGCTTTTCGTACAATTGTTTAGAACTTAGTTGAAACAAGCTTGGGTTTCCACAATTAATTAGCCACTTATTCATTCTATTATCTTCAGTTGGAAACCGAAAAAAACTCAAGTCGCTTCTGCTTTTTCGAGTAAACGTACATCCAAAGTAAGCGCAACGGCTCGACGAAGGTGCCATGTTAATTATTGTAGGTGCAAATAATGTAGAGCAATAAGTAATAACAAACAGAGTAACAACAACAAGTAACAATAAACAATAACAACAAAACAATAACAAAAAACGGCAATAAGATCACTATTGGCAAGAGAAAACACGAAAAAAATTGTACACCATTCAACAAGTTGACATACACTAAAAAACAGTTTATTTTTTAAACCTCCAAACGTAAACGCTTGAGAAGGAATTGAAAGGATGGTATTTATGTTCATACTTTGTTAATTAGTTAACAAATCAGAAGTAGAGAATACAATAGATGATTTAATGTATCTTTCAACTTTTAAAAAGTGTTTTTGTAGTATTTGCATAATTTCTTCAAATTTGCATGAATTGTGTCTTTGTTCACAGATTGTTTTTTTTTAAATCTATTGTTATTAGGTATAAACGAAATCCGATTAAAAAAAACAAATGCGCCTTGAATAAAATAAAATTAAAACTTATATATAGTTATTACAGTTTACGGTAAATTTAGTTAAACTTGAACACGTTAAGGACCACCTTCTGAAGTACCGTTATTTAAAAAAAATGCAATATTTTCTTTATCTTGTTTACCTAACAACCTACCTGCAAACTATACAATTATTTTTTTGTTTATACTTAGCGTACGGTTTCATAAGTATTTCTGAGTAATTATGAAGGTTTACACATTTTATTCAACTAGAAACTAATTTTGTTTATATGTCGTATAATATGTAATTTAAATTAAATAGGTATTTGAGAATTTGCGCAAAGTCGTTATTCTAAAAATTGTTTTATACTAAATTAAGAAGTACATATTTATGTACTTGTTAATAATATAATATTAATTAGGAAATGCATTCAAAATAAAACAAAGAAGAGTAAACAACATATTTTCTATTAAAGAAATCTGACTATAATAATTAAAAATATTAGTTTTTAAATCAATTATTTTTAAAAGTTTTATACTATTTATAGCTCTCTCAACACTATTTAATAAATGTCATTATAAAAACACAATCTCTTGTATTTATGTATAGGACACCCTTATGTATTCTATTTTTGTATAAATTAGTTTCATATTGAATTTGGCAACAACGCTATTTAAGTACGAAACTGAAAGTTTTGAATTGTAATAGTAATCTATCTCATGGTTCTGATCTACGATGGTTTGTAATTCAGTTCCCTACTCGTAAGAGGGATCGATCCTAATACCCTAGCGGTCGGGTAACTTGCTTGTAAATGCATTATAGCATAGGGTTAATTCTCTTCCCACTATATGCTCTTTGGTTTTACGTAGATTTCGATTTGTCACTTTGCGGCTCTAAAGTTTTTTTTCGTCATTAGGTAACTACATTTATAAAAAAATATTGATGTTTGCGATTAGAGCAGCACAAAAAAGAATTTTTCGTTTCTTGAAGAAAAAAAAATTACAATTTTTAAAAATACTGACGCAGGAGATCGTGTACCTACTATGCCTTTACATTACATTTAACGTTAGCGTTTTATGCTTGTATTTCTTACTTTTTTAAATTGTTTATTAATAGAAAATTGTTTAAATTTTAGCTTTTTTATTTCCTAATTTGTGGTAATTTCCAAGTTTTGTTGTTAAATGATTTTACAGCATAATAATTTTTTCTAATGCATTATGTTATGAAAGTATTTACTATTTTTTTTAAATTGTTTAAATCCGCGTGCTTATCTTATCTTTGTATCGACAGATTCTTTTCCCTTCTACATTCTTTCATATAAATTTATTAATTTTTTATTGCGCTTTTTTATCTTTGTAATGATAATCTTTGTTTTTTCATTATAAGTATAGAATATTAATCAAATTTTTGACACTCATAGTTTTTAAAGATTCAAGGTTTTTTAAGGAACAAGTTTGTAGTAATTAAAGTTATTGAACAATCAATACTTTTAATTACAATATTATTATCAGAATTTTAACAATTTAAAGAATTATTTCTATGTAAAACCGGCGTTTTTAATCGGCAATTACAAGATGCGATATTTCTATTTACCGTTTTAAAATATAACCGATTACTTTTCGTAAATAGTAGGTACATGCGATTGAGCAGAGATTTTTAAAAATAATTTAATCAAGATTTACTAATTAAATTTAGACTAATTGTAATTACGATGTTATCTGAAATCAAATACCAAAAAGTGGGACATTTAGTTGACGATTTAGTAGTTAGTGTTAAGAGAGAGGGTGACAGAAGCGTCCGTCGATGGGGTGATACGAAACGCAGGACGCGGGTTAATCTCTGCTTCTGGTCGCTTAGATAAGGCAATCGCTCCGGTATCTCCCTCGCCCTGGGAC
Source organism: Aquatica leii (assembly GCA_035610365.1). Lineage (NCBI taxonomy): Eukaryota > Metazoa > Arthropoda > Insecta > Coleoptera > Lampyridae > Aquatica > Aquatica leii. Next base: position 77,568,204 of record CM069436.1, on the reverse strand, counting down.
TCTCAATGAATCATTGTGTATTATTTAGGGTTGACACCATCTATTAAATCCTTATCTGCAAATACTTAGAAAATAATGTTACTACTGGTGGTAACGCTGCGCCGTTTTATGGTATGTTTTATATCTCTCTGTGGAAATCGAGAGGAAAAACGGAAAATGTTGATTTTGAGAAGAACACTATTTCATATGGTACATTAATGAACGCATTGTTTAAAACGTGTAATATCAAGTTACAGAACGTATGTCTCACATGCTGACGGCGCATCCGGAACAAGCAAACCCGGAAATTCGTCGGGTGTACCACGACAATAGTGACTAACTACGTGATGTCGTCGACGCTTTGCTTTGTTTACGTACATTCAATCGACTAGTCGTTGCATTCAAATTCTTATCAAATTTTACTTTTACAAATTTGCCTTGTTCTATCTCACAAAAAAAAGAAAAAAATTAAAAACCTGGGTGGTAATAAGTAGCAATAAAGAAACGTTGGGGGGTCGTTATTCTAAACAATAAAGGCTCGTGCTTGCAACCACTTCAGGGTGTAAAGACAAAGCAATAGCTGATTGTTAAAAGTACTTTAAGTTGTTTCAAAGTACCAGACCACCTGGCTGTCTCTTCGTTCCGAAATAGATACGGCACGCGAATTCCTATAGTTATATAAATTTCCACTTAATACAAGTACGCCTCATTATTATTTAAATGCAACCCTTTAATGAACAATAGGTTGGCTCTTAAAATATTATTTGAGAAAAGAAAAAAAATCAATAGTTAAAAAACAACCGAGGGGATTATTATTTGTTAAAATGTAATGAAAAGTTGCGGTTTCAGAAACCATAATATTTCAGGAGGGTGGGAGTACATTTCAGGAGATGGCATCTTTCGGAATGGAGGAGATATGACAAGATGGCCGAGATATGACGTCACAGCTTCGTATTGATCTCAAAGCAGACAAAGCGTTTGTGATCTGCAAGATGCCAACCGCTCTTGATCTCGACTACTTAAGGACTTCTTTAAGATTTTATAGCTAAGAATTGATTTCTTCCAAGTGGGATAAGAATTTATTATTAAAGTTGTTATCAACTTTTTCAGACATGCCAAAAAAATTATTAAATTTTTACGATTAATCGATTTGATTCTTTCGCGGCACTAACTTTTTCATCAAAAATTAAATAGTCTATAAATGGTTTTTTTGATCTGAAATTATTTCATAATAAGCGTTATAAGTTGCATAAACTTAAAAATTATGTTTATACTATTTTTCAATTTAGTATCATATAACTTTTTCCTTTTAAAAACTACTAGCAAAAATTACTTTTGAACGCATTTAACATTTTCAACAGATTTACATTATAAACGTGTCTGTGAAGCATTCAAACAAATGTAAAATGCAGTAAAGTTTGCTGCTGATTTCTACTAATAAAAACAAACTAATATTCTAAACTTAATCAAAATAGCTTTATCGTTCTGAAATTAGTAACTCCAAAATTATTCTAGTTGCACTCATTTTGTGTTTTTTTTTAATTATTTGTTTAAACAAACATACTTTTGTTAGAAAGCAAAATTAATAACAATACAAATATGTATATTACTTTTAAACTGACATTGATTTTTTTATAATTTTTGTATTTATTTTTAGATTTTTGGTAGTTGCCTTAAAGATGTTTTTTTTAATTTTGTATTTTTTTAATTTTTGGTTGGTTACAGTTTTTGCTAAAAATTTAATAAACACCTTGTCTTTATAGTAATATTCGGTTTTTAATCAATTATTTTTTTTAAATTCTACTTTTCGTCATTGATCTATACAAAAAACATTACGAATTTTAAATATTCACTTACCTAGAAAGTTTTCGATTGTTTAATTTAAATACAAATATTTTTTTTATTGCAAGACAGGAAGTATTTGTTTAGGAATTTTTGTTAATTCTTAGAGTCGATAAATGTTTATTATTCCATTAATTGGAAAATACAAACAAATATGTTGTATAAAAGTAACTTACATAACGTTTCAAAATTGGTATATTTCTAATACATATTTAATTGTTTTTAAAGATAATAAAAGTTTTAAATTTTAAGTAGCTTGAACTATGGAGTAAGTTTTAAACGCATTGTAAAACTTGTATAAAAAATTTGTTTGTTTAAATATTGCAGTTTTATTAGATAATCAAATTAGAAACTTTTAAATAAATAACTAGTATTTTATTTAAATTACACGAATAGGTTTTTTTACATATTTTTACGGTGATCAATGTTCTTAGTATGATTACATAAAACAGATTTTCATATTTAATTACCAAATTCTTACTAAAAATTTCTACAATAAACAACAATTACAATAAACGTTTTTTTTGCAAATGTTGTTTTTAACATTTAGTTTGTTTTTATTAATAGAGTAAAATCAATCTTTTAACAATCTATAGAATTATCTCCTTAGTTAAGTGACAATTAAAATCGCCACATGTTTTTTAATTTTTTTTAATTTAATAAAAACTTTTAAAATCAAAACAACTACTTGAGGTATTTTTTATAGCGACATACAGTTTTGTAAAGTGTGTATACGAATCAGGTTTTTAACAAAAAAGTTTGTTAATTTGGTACGTGGTTTTTCTGGTAACTAAAAGAGCGGCGACTAACTGGCGATGGAGTCGTAAACTTCGCAGTATTAAATTATAAAATGAATTTAAGAGACACCAAGCCGATGAAAGACTGAGATGGGAGACATTGTTTAAGTCTACCCGCAGCTGAAATAGAACAAATAACAAGACAGAATTAGTAACACAGAGTATATTTATTTTATCACAGACGCTAGTTCACGTTAGAAGAAGAAGAAGGTACATGAGTATATTTATATAAATTTTATCAAAAGCTAGCACGTAGGTTGGTATCACAGACAAAATATAAACTACGCCTTCGACTGGGCAACACGTCGTACAGCAAAGTGACCTAGTCGGCCTAACTTTTACATTCAGAAAAGGAATTACTATACATTCGTAAATTAAAGTACAAAAATACAAAAATCAAAGATTTAAAGAATAGTAATATAATATGTGTCACAACAAAACGATTTTATAATTAATTGTGTTAACAAACTAACATGTATGTACGGTCGTTCTTACACTGACTACCAAAATACAAAGAATTACGATAGAAATTATAATATTTACAATTAGTTTACCTCACAGTATGCGACTAGCTAGTGGCACAGTAACAGCATTTCCTAAAACTTAATTGAAATCTAACAAAAACGTACATACCGTGTTATCACAAATAAATCCTTTATATTCATACGATTACTAAAAATAAACGACTGCGCAGAGTTTTCCTCATATTAATTTCGTAATTAATAAAGTTTCTGTCAATATATATAATAATTGCATCCAACCCTTTCAAAGGTGTAGATAGTGTTAGCTACAGCCACGTGACGTCATGATGGAAATTTTCCCAATTATAACATATGCTTATTATCTCCACAGACAAATAAAACATGTGGGGGTATGGAAACCCGCTACAGACAATTACAGAGGAATTAAATTAAACTACAAACACAAGAAATACATTTTTACCGCAGATAAAAACTTTCATTCAGATCTCAACAATATTCTATTTCATATTTACATGGAGTTGTGTGAAATACTTAACAATGAAAGTCTTGTTTGGCGTACACAACACTAGATGTGGAATACGTTGTTCAAACTTTATTGGGAGAATAAAGCATGCTTAAAATTTGACATTTTGTCTCTACTCAAACGAAAAGTGAGCGTACGGAGAATAAATTTTATACAAGGTACAAACATTATACTAAATCATTTTTAACGTAACAAATTCTAGAAGTAATTGATCACAAATAAATGTATTTAGGTAAATTTTTGTTTGAAATGAAAAATATGTTCACTTAATAAATCTTTTTTTTCTTCTTATAAGCTTTGTTGCGCCCAGAATTGAGCATATACATATATTCTATTTTGAGCATCTTTTATTCATTTCAGTCCTGTGAGCCTTTTGATGTCATTGTATGTGATTGGTCTCCGTCTTCCTCGTTTTACTTTTCTGGTCTCAATTTAATAAGTTTCTTATTCCATCTGTTGTCTGTTGTTTTGGCAACATGTCCAGCATATTTCCATTTTAAGCTCGTTTAAGCTCGTTACTGTTTATACTACATCGGTGGCTTTCGTTTTTTGTTTGATCCACTCATTCTTATTTTTGTCTCTTAGTGATATGCGTTTTGTGCTACTTGTAATTTTCGTAGTATTCTTTGTGTGGGAGTCGATGTTTACACTCCATATGTCAAAACTGGTATGGTCAAATATTTTTGTCCTATGGTATTGTGGGATTTTGTTATCTTTTAGTATACAGGATGTATCTGATTAACGAGTATTTATTTTGGCAGATAAAATTAGAGCATAAATACAAGCAAAAATGTCAAAATAAAAACTCCATTACATTTTAAAAAATCAAAATTTTTGGCATAATAAATTGTAAATTCAGGACTGAAATAAAAATAAATACAAAATAATGTTACCGGATAAGGCGTAGTTAAATTGCTGTGGTTAAATTAAGTTGCAATTTTGCACATTTTTTTAAAGTACAGTTGATGATACTTAAAATATAACGTATTTACAGATGTTTAAATGTAAAAAATGTTGCGTAATTTAATCATAACATTTCAATAAATGAAAAACACTGCAAAAATAAAACAAATATGCAATTCTGTAATTTTCCGTAGCAGCAGGGTACTACTTAATGAATACGAAAAAATAAGTAAAATCAGACTTGGTTGCCTTAAAATTATAGTAAATGTTCAAAATGTCCTCGATTGGATAAAACACAAACGTCTAAACGTTGCCGAAAATTGTTCGTTAGTCGCGTAAATCATTGCTCATTGTGTCTATTTGCATTTGCTGCCGCAAAAATTCTATTTTTTGTATGATTTACTTTTCATATGTCCAGAAAAAGTCTGAACCGTGATTATTTGGATTACGGGCTGGCCAGCGTTTAGAGCCGTTTCTTCCAATCCAACGACCCGTAAAAATCATATTGAAGAAATTGTAAACGGTACAGCTTACATGATATCGTGCATAGAACACATTGTTTTGCGAATGTCAAGGATAAATCACCTAATTCTCGCCCAGAAATTGCGCTTGTAAGTCTTCTTGGTAAAATAAACGGTTCAATTAAGGTATTTCTTAAAATTCCCGCGCCAACATGAATAGAAAACCGACACTGAAAGTTACTTTGTTTAATTTCCTAAGCGTCTTTTTCATTCCAAACATTCCAACACGCGTTGGCGAAATTCAGCAATCTATTTCGTGTGAAACAACATTCATCTGAAAAAAAAATAGTTTAGCACTAAAGAGTCTAAATCTTCTTGTTGCTGCAATCACTCACAAAACGGGAGTACAAAGAATAATTTTTTAAAAGAGGGACACGTTAACTTTGTGGCCTATTTTTCTAGTGCTACTTCGTGGCCGATCTACAATTTGCAATATCTGCACATACATTGAAGAAAAGCAAATATTGAAGTTTCAATTTTATTGAAAAGATTTATTGTTCTTCCGTTGCTATTACATATGGTGGTGGAACACAAATCATTTAGCATCAACAGAAAACATTTTTTAAAAAATCGAAACAAAAATGAAACATATTGTTGAACTCGAAGCTGAATTTTGCATTTATTTACATGAAGTTTTGTTTTGATTACAACCGAAGATAAACGTGATCGTGTACACAAAGTGCATTTTGTTAAGGTAAGTTAGTAATAATGCTAAGAAATAAACATTAGGATCTCCTTTAATAAATTTAATAACAATTTATTTTGTAGATGATAAAAAACTAAAGAAAACTATAATCAACACTATACATCAACACGTTCGACGGATTTTACAGCCTTTACCCACCGTGTACCGCATAGATTCAAAAAACCGGAAGTGGGTGTATCCGCCATTTTTAACAGTTTTGTAAGTATGAAAATGATTCTAATTATTTTTACAGTTTCTTATAGAATTAATTCTTCGTACTAATTTATTTAAATAAAAAATTTTTCTAACAGTAACAGTTTATTAGATATTTGATTTATAATTTAAAGTGAATTCCATATATAATCCTAAGTTCGAATCCTGCCTACGACGATTTTTTTTTAGAAAAAAATTCTTTATCTTAAAGAGAAAGCAAGATACGTTAAAAAATAACAATTTTTCTCTATATTTTTTTGACTTGTTTATACCGTGTGTCCCGGAAATTATGAAGCATACAAATTAACATAGAGAATTTGAAAATTTTGATTTATATGTCCCCAATGTGTTTTTAAAATATCAAAAATATTTTCAAAAATGTATCGCGTGATAAAAAGCTTAGTTTAAAATACGGATGTAAAGAACGTATGAGTAGGTCACGAAGGTTCAAATCCCAATGCGATTTATGTTTTTTTAAATTATATTACTATTTTAAATTAACGACGATTAATTTTTATCGGTAAAGAGACATATTTAAACGTGTTAATTTTTTTTTATTAAAGTCATAATAGTTTTATTATTCCTTCATTATTCTTCATAGGAAAGTCGTGTGGTGACCACACCAATTTTTTTTTAAAGCCAAAGACTTGTTTTTATCCAATTACTTCTTAGAATTTTCTGTTCATCTCTTAAAAGGTCGTCCTGGCGATTTGAAAAATGTTGGTTTTCCGTTTCTGTTTATTGTTAATATTCTGTTTTGGTTCATCCTGCATATAGTGTTCGTTCTAATATCTCTTACGCGCACGGGCTCATCTTATCACCTCTTTTTTAAATATATATTTTTAAATATTATAATTCTTTTAACCCTTTATGTGTTGCTGGTGATCGTTCTTAATTTCTTTTTTTTGTTGGTGCGCGCCATTCTGTTCATTTCAGATGTCTCCGTCCGTGTTTCTGCGGTGTGTTATTATAAGCCTTACGCATCATTTGATTTTTACCTTGGTATATATTGATATACACGTGTTATTTCATATGATGGTATTTAAAGCATTTACTACTCTGGATGATTTGTGTATTTGCTTAGACTAATATAGTTAGGTGGTTAGGCAAGGACACTTGTTCTATCATAGTGTTGTTTATTTTTTTACTTGGTGTAGTGTCTCGGTTTTAAAGATTTGCAGTAGTTCTTCTTCTTTAGGTCTTCTGAGTTTGCAAAGAGCGTTGTATCGTCTGCATACCAAAAAATCTTACGATCTTGTTTTATTATTTTGTTCATGATTATGTTGAAAAGTAATGATCTGAGACAATTTCTTTGTCCCACGCCTGTGTTTATTTGTATCTGACCTGTCCGTGGTAATTGTGTTTTAATTACCGTAGTGTTTCTAATGAGTTAAATGATTGTCTTCATGATGTTTGGATGCACTTTCTTTCTTTTTGGTTCTTTTACTACATCCTGTAGTGTTATTTTGTTGCACGCTTTTTGTCAAATTAATAAAGCATATATATGTATGATTATTATATTCTACTGCTTTTTATACGACTTTGAAAGTTTGGCGCGTTCTAAGTTGTTTTTTTTTAACAAAGTGCTGTATTTTGCAGTATTTTATTCTATAATTTCGTAAGTTGTTCTGTGATCGATTCTCCGCTATTTTTAGCAGTTTGTAAGATATCTCATTAGACGCTAGTGTTTTGCCATTTTTTAATTCATCTGTTACCTATTCTATTGTAATTTTCATGATTTCCGTTACATCTTCTTTGTCAGTATTTTGTTGTTTTACGGTTTTTTTGCCGTTTACGCAGTACAGATTTTCCAAGAATGTGGTTCACTTTTTCGCGGATATGTTGTTTAGTTGGACTCTTAATTTATTACTTTCCTGTAAGGAAAGTACAGCGATCGCAATTTTTTTAAAATTTTTATTGCATTATTTTAGGTGTTAAGGTCTCCTGAACCAGAAAAATGAATTTTTGAAATGAAATTTGGGTGTTTGTGTGTCTGTATGTGTCTGTGTGTAATGATGTACCCACGATAACTCTCGAACCAAAAGTCCTAGTAACTTCAAATTTGGTATGGAGCTGGCTATTCATGTTCTCTCGGTTCTATCAGATGGGTCTGATAAAGAAACCGGAAGTGGGTGTATCTGCCATTTTTAACAGTTTTTCTTAATTAATTATTATTATTATTAATAATTTCGTACGTATGTAAATTATTCGAATTATTTTTACAGTTTCTTATAAAGTTAATTCTTCTTAACAATTAATTCAAATAAAGTTTTTTTTATAACATTAACAGTTTATTAGATATATGATTTATAATTGAAAGTGACTTCCATGTATAATCCTAGGTTCGAATCTTGCCTAAGACAATTTTTTTTAGAAAAAATATCCATATCTTAAAAGGAAAGCAAGACACGTTAAAAAATAACAATTTTTCTCTAAATTATTTTGACAGTTTATATACGGAGTGCTGCATCTTATTTAAATTATCTTTGGATGTACCCACGATAACTCTCGAGCCAAAAGTCTTAATTACTTCAAGTTTAGTATAGAGCTAGCTTTTCATCTTCTCTCAGTTCTATCAAAAGATGGGTTTGATAAAGAAACCGAAAGTGGGTGTATCCGCCATTTTTAACAGTTATTCTTATATAATTTTGTGTGTATGTAAATTATTTGAATTATTTTTACAGTTTCTTATAGAGTTATTTCTTCTTAATAATTTAATTTAATAAAAATGTTTTCTAACATCAACAGTTTATTAGATATTTGACTTGTTTATATACGGAGTGCTGCATCTTATTTAAATTATCTTTGGATGTACCCACGATAACTCTCAAACCAAAAGTCCTAGTAACTTGAAATTTGGTGTAGAGCTGGCTTTTTATATTCTCTTTGTTTTGTCAAAAGATGGGTTTGATAAAGAAACCGGAAGTGGGCGTATCCGCCATTTTTAACAGTTTTTCTTATATAATTTTGTACGTATGTAAATTATTCGAATTATTTTTTCAGTTTCTTCTAGAGATAATTTTTCCTAACAATTTATTCAAATTAAAAAAATTCTAACATTAACAGTTTATTAGATATTTAATTTTTAATTTAAAATGAATTCACAAATATAATATACTTTCGAATCCTGCTTGCGACAAATTTTTTTTTACTAATTTACTAAAGGGGTAAGTACCACAAATATGCTAGGAAATCAATACAAACGTATATATATATATATATCATAAACTGGTTTTATGACCACATAACCTTAAAAAGATATGTAGATATTTCTTCCTCATTCCTTATAGGAAAGTCGTGTGGTGACCACACCAGTTTCTTTAGCTTCTTTTCGATACGTTTTTGCGATCTATACCGGGTGTCCACTCTCAAAGTCGAACATAGGCAATTAACAGGTCTATTAAATGTTTAGTTTTTCTGGCATTAGTTCTATAATAAAACTGGAAGTAACTAGCAACTATAAAAACATTTTTTTATAAAAAATTTAAAAAGTAATAGTAACAAAACAATAAGTTATAATAAATATTCAAATAATCCCCCGTTTTCAGCTAAGTAATACTCTAGTCTAATGTAGAAACAATTTTTTACGTTTGCCCACTGCCTGTCAGTACTTAAGGCACATTCTGCAACTATTGCTTCTCTTAATACCTGGGTGACGTCTTTTATAAATTTTATTTTTAAGATATTCCCACAAGATAAAGTCGCAAGGTGCTAAATCAGGAGACCTTGATGGCTAATTTATAGCACCACTCCTACCAATCCAATGATTTGGAAATGAATGATTTAAAAAATTTCTAACATTTAAACCAATATGCGCGGGACAGCCATCTTGTTGGAACCAGATCTCCTGATTTTCTCTTGCAAACTTTTTCCAACTTCGTTACTAAAAGATCTAAATACATTTCCGAATTTAATTTTTTTTTAATTTTAAATGGGCAGATATTATTGTAATTAATCCCAACCCAGATATTAATTTTTTGAGTTTTGGTCGAAATATTGACATTAGGGTTTTCCTGAGCCCAATATCGCTTGTTTTAAATACTTGGTTCATTATTTAAAATAAAAGTACACTCATCAGTGACGACAGAAATCGGCGATCATTGTTTGCGCGCTCTTGCATTTCATAGCAAAACGAATTTCTACTTTCTTCGTCCACAGGAAAATCCTCTTGATGGAAATGTGACTTATAGGAATGATATTTATGTTTTTTTAATATATTCCATACTAGCGACTTGCATAAAACAACAGAAATTTGACGCAAACTGTATGTTTGGTCCGCATTTACCATCGCCAAAACACGCTCTACTGTGCGGTCAACAATTTCTCGATTTTCTGTAATATGGTTGTTATTTTAGAATATTTTATTTTATTGAAAATATTACTACATACTACTTCTCTGTTCCAATTTTTGCAAAATATTTGCACATTTTTCAAATTTTTGTACATATTTTTTAATAGTACTGACATATGGTATTGTACTATTAAAATTAACGGCAAACAAATCTCGAACTCTTCTGAAACTAGCGCCGCCATAAAAGGTTTTCACCATAAAAACCGTTTCTTCGTTTGTATAGTTATTAATTATTACATAAACAAAGCAATACAACAAACATTTGCTGTCAAATTCTAAAACCAAGACTAATGCCATTTAAAAATTGTAATACTTTAAGTTAGTGTTTTCAAATAATTAATTGCACTTTTAGTCTTTAGTCAGTAGTGTTTTTTGAATTACAACAATTTTCTCTTCCTATTGATACTATTGCCTTTTCTCTAAGTTGAATTGGCAAGCAACAATTAGTAAAAACGTGCAATACCATGTTAGATTTCTATGTTCGATTTTGAGAACGAACTCCCGGTATATGTAGCTTTCCATTCCTCTGCTAAAATCATTTAAATGCTTCTTTATTTTCCTTTTTCTTATGTTTGTTTTTTCTTGTTTGAGTATACTTGATATAATTTATAAGAGATTTGTTGGATGTGTAATTTACATGTGCTGACTTTTTTGTGCTAATAGCTTAGCTTTTTTATTTTTATGTTTTGTTGTAGTTCTAAGTCTTTCATGTTCTAGTGTCTCTTCCACTATTTGATTAATGTTTTTTGACAATTCGTCTCAGGTTTTGTTCACTGTGTTTTGTTTGCGGTTTTTTAGGCGAGCCGCTGTCTATACAGGTCTTTCGTGTTTCCTGATTCTATATTGAGCTTTGTTATTTTTTTTGTTATAATTTTCTTGCCGCGTATTTTTGTTATTACGACTTTGTCTAACACAAGGTTGTGGTTGGACTTTTCATTTGCCCAAAACAGAGACCTTACATCGTTAATTTACTCTGGTTTCTCTGCACTGTTCGTTATTATGCAGTCAAGTGTGTATGTTTTTATAGTTCCACTTCTGTAAAAGTAGGTAATGTTGATTTTTAATTTGTTGTAGGTGCAGAATTCGACGAGCATGTTTTCACAATTGTGCACTGTTGTTTCGTTAATTTTTGGTAGTTTGTGGTTTTTTATTCATCAGTTCATGTCACCTATAACCATTATACGTTCGTTGTTGGAATTGCTTTCTAGCAACGATTTAAGAACTTTATGCTCTATTCATTTTTTTTGTGGATTGGTTTCCCAGCCTCTACTGCGTATACTTACACAATATTCAAATTGTGTTTCTCTAGTCTTACTTAGCGTTATTTTTAGCATTAGATCGTTTTGATATTTGATTTTGTCGAAAACGACGGTTAATTTCCACGTCCAATGCTGCTCTTTCGGTTTTCTTAAGTAGATTAGGATTTTTTTTAATATTTTATTTAAAAGGTGATTTGTCTAGCGCCCCTGCACTGCGGTCTCCTTGGTCTTTTTGCGCACCTTCGATTTATTACTACTCAGCAGTACTGTTTCGTCACTAAAGTTAAAAAGCTTGCTTCAAGTAATTTTTATAAAAAGAGACTAAGTTGTTAGCTCAAGTAAAAAACAATTGATTAAAATAATGTGGCGTAAGACATTCTTAGAACAACCCACAGCTTTGGCTCTTTTGTAAATTACCAAAACGTAATACTATTGTACAAAAACAAAATGCTCTGACACATAATGAAGTTTTTTTTCCATCTTCAAATCTTTATTTTTTTATATCACGTAGACACCCCAATATGCGTGCAGCTTTGTCTTAACTTCACATTTGAACTTTCAGATATTCGAAGTTGAATACTTATTCTACTCTGTTATTATTTATTAATAATTTCTATTTTTTTTTCTTTTGCTTCTACCAAACACTTAGTCATGATTGTTAATAACATATTGTACGTTATTAAAGGCATATACCATTGTTTTTAAGTTATTTTTATCTTTCGGTGTTATGGTTGCAAACTTAATATGACTTATTGTGTAATCATTTTTAATTTTTTTATCTTATTGATTAGCTTATGTCAGCAAACTGAATAATATTGGACATAAACTGTTAATTTGTTTTATGCCTTATACATTGTTTTTATCGATAGATCCTTTGGATTCTTGGATTTTGGTGCAGAATTTAGTAAAACATTATAACACAATCTAAGGTTAAATATAATAAAAAAGGATGACAGATTGAGAATATGTTACGTACTACGGAGTGATAAAAGAACAAGAGAAAAAAACACGAAAGTATTGAGTGAAAAGAATCAAAAAAAGGTATGATAGTTGGAAAGTGCGACAGCCATAAAACACGAATATGATTTCTTCGTTTTATTAAAGAACAGAAAATATTTATGGAATGAAAATTTTGTTTATTTATTAACTGACAAGAAAAATCGTTGTTTTAAATTATGCCGTAAACACACGATTACAAATTGGCAATATTTGATTGAATTTAAGCAAGAAAATATTAGCATTTATCTTCGGCGGTAATTGAGTGTAAGTAAAGTTAATAAATATTATTAGCAAAAGGAAATTCACACGCACAGTGCATTAACGAAGGGTAGGTGTGCATATGAATGCGCTTGCACACTCCACTATAAAAGTTCAGTGAGCCGTAAGAGGGGAAAATAGGATTAAAGACATTAGCGTCCGCGTCCGCGTATTGTGGTTACTGGTGTGAAAGTGAGACTGTTTCACCCCTAACTATATAATGCACCCCCTTAAGCAAAGAAAAAAAAGAATTTTAGATTGAAAGCATATGCCCCAACTTAAAATTTCATAATAAACGTTTCTCTTTTTACTATTATTGTTATTATTAAGATTTTTTTTTATTTTTAGTTGTTATTGTGAAGGTGTCATAATGTTTGGCACAATAAAAACCTTTAAGCTCGACATCGACAATGTGTGAAAATTATTTTGTAAAATATCTTTTGAATGCAACAAAAGATGCTACTCCTGGTGCTGCCAACCTGTTTGGATACATAAGTCAACGATTCTATACAAGTACACAATAGATTTTTGTGTGGATTGTGTGGGAGAGCTTTTGTGAGATTTTACTACAAAGAGCTTAAGGGGTAAGACCTTGTTTAAGTACGCATAAAGAATACGATGATAATGATACGAAAGCACTAGACGATAAAGCGATTGATACCAAAATGTACTTTTACAATTATATTTGAAAAGTAGTTAATGTAAAAACCATATTTCCTTAGTGTAAATGTATAAAAGATTATAGAAATTAAATGAACTGGTATATTTTGAAATCAAAATTCAGATAGCAAAACAAAACTAAAAATTAATTTTACGTTATAAAACCACTCGAATTATTATATTGCGTGCATATCTAAAGCAGACATACTATCGTTTTCGCTGCTAGTTTAGATTATTTTTTGATAGAGAAGAAGTATGTTGTGAAGTTAACTCAGAAGTAGAAAGATGTCAAAAAGAACGTAACATGGTATCTAAAACAAAAACTCCAAGTAACAAAAGACATAGATGCTGGTGTAAATTATTCAATCATAATCTCTAAATATGGCATTGGAAAAGCTGAACAAAACAAACGAAAACAAAATAATCACCGATTTATATGAAAATGATGTTGGTCATTCGACAAAAAAATTCAAATCCTATGGTTGAACAGGCTTTATTTACAAGAAAAGACAAAATGTAGTTACTAATATGTATTGTAACGATTATTAAAAACCAATTTATTTATACTAAAAATGTACGTATATAACTAACCGAACTAATTAAATCTAAGGGTACTTAATAAAAACACTTACACGAATTTATATAGCACTATCACTTACACGAAAGATAAAGTCCGCGGATAACTTCAATTTAACGAAACCTGACACTTCTTTACATTAAAGTCATGTATATTTATCTCAACACGCATTAATCACTTATTTATTAAACTTGAATAATCTTCTTAACACTGCCGACTTCGAATTACTGAAATAACTGACCTATGATTCGTCTGTACCGCATTTATACATTTTGGCAATCCTTTGCGAGTGTTCTATATCTTTCAGTGAACGTTCTGGAAAATGCATAACAACTTCGTAACGGCTTTCTAACCTGAGATTAATTTTTTGAACGTTTTAGTATTATATCCAATGTTACATTGCTAATAGGCTCTATTCTCGAGAGTGCTTTCAAAAAAACATTAGTTCATTTAGAAGAAAATTCAGTTGAGAACGAATAACGTTTTTGTTTTGTTGCCAATTTCTGTTTCTTACAAGGGTTAACGAAGAGCTCGGGTAACCAAAAATATTTTCACTGAGTGGTTTCAAAGTGAGTTTGTTTCAACAGTAAGACGTAAAATGAAGGAGCTCAACCTTAATCCAGAAACAATTTTAACTTTGGCCAATGCAAATTTCTCAAAAAAATAGTGTCGTCGGAATATAATCTATCACAATCATTAAAGAATATAAATCTGAAAGATGTTGTTTTCTCAGTAGACGAAGCTTGACAACATGTGAGGACTTACTTAATTCAAAAATTATTGAGTAAAATATTACTACCGGAGAGACATGAAAATATTTCTGCTAGAAGCGATTAGTTAGGCAAATCACAGAGTTAGAACCTACACAGATTGAAAATGAGCTGAAAAAGATTAGGGAGTTGGATACAAAGCTTGATCAAGAGTTAACAAAAGAAGTGATTAAAGAATGGGTGTTACATGATGAAGCAATCACCGATAAACTCCTTGAAACTAATATAATACAAGAAATTGATACAGATTCTGATTCTAAGAACACTTCTGACGATGATATCTCTGAAATTTCTTGTTTAGTGAAAGATGTCAGTACAAATACTATCCCTTCTTTTTTGTTGTTTTCCCGATACCAGCCCGAACCCCAAAAAACGAACAAATTATTATTTGTTTGATTGAACTCATACATACGAGTCGACCCTCGACGTGCATGCGTTTCTAATTAAAAAAAAAGCATTTAAATAGCTTGTGGTGTACGTTTTGGGCATTTTTCGCATTAAGTATTGGTATGGATGAAGCACCCATTCCCAGAAATATTATACATGTGTGAAGACCACGTCGCGAAAAGTATTTTGGATAAACAGAGTTAGTTTGTTCCATTAGCCATTTACTAGTTTATTTGGTATTATTTTATATGTAAATCACTCATTCCGCCAGCCGCTGCTTTTGTTAAATTTTGTATTGCAAATTTGATTTATAAATTTTTGTCATTAAACCTATTAAAAATAATTTGAAATCTTCTTTATTTCAATCAAACGCTTCTTTTCGATATCGTGTAAACATTTGGTCCTTCGAGCCGAGGCAGCCCTAGAGATTATTACAGTTTGTTTTGTGTTTTTTAAGCAAGTGTTTGATTGAATTTATTGAAGCTGTTTGTTATCGCGGGAATACCAAATTTGGTGTATGCATTGTATTAGAAAAGGTTTCAATCTTATTTATCGTTTTGATGAGAATATTATGTTTAGTATACCTATTTAGTTACAATTGATTTGGTTGGTAAAAATAATTTAATGGTTTGAATTTCCGAAATTTGTTTAAAATTCTGATAAACGTCAGTTAGTTGGTGTCGAGTTGTTTATATTTGCTATTTACGCATTTTCTTTTGTCGTTAAAGAATTGATCTTTGTATTGTACTGCTCTAAGATACCGCCGTCGTGGTCGTTATCACATTTCGTTGTTTTGTATATAATTAGATTCTACCCACATTTGTTAATGTGTACAGATAGCGTTTTTTATTATTGTTTCTAGCCTTTGGTGCTTGATTAAAGTTTGCATTTTTTAACTGTAGATAGCTATAAACGATGGTAAATACGTTGAGTTGGTTTAACACCCGCGAATTTCAAAATATGCTTTGAATTATTGCATTTTTTGTTTGTTTTTCTCTTTAAATACATTTTTTTAGCAATTTGAATCTAAAGTTATTTCTGTAGTTTGCAATTAAAGTCGTGTCGTAGTTTTAAAGTCGGTATAACATTTGTTTAATCGCCTACACAGTGTGTTTGATTCGTTTTGGTTGGTTAGCGATTTATTGTTGTTTGCATTTTCGTTGTTGGTATTATTTTTTTTTACGGCATATACAATAGAAAAAACTATAATTTTTGCTAAGAAAACCATTTTTTACTTGAAATCATGGTGCGATAGAGAGCTTTTAGCGCCGAGAAAAATGTGGATGAGCAGTTTAAATTTATAACTGCTTACGATCAAATTTTGGAAATTTATAGAGTTCCAAACCGTCGACAAACAAACTGTGTTTGATGATTTTGATACCAGTCAAATAGAGAATTTGTTTAAATTTACCTTTGAGATCCAAACGTATTTCTCAGAAATTAAAGCAGTTTATTTATTGCTAAAACCAAAAAACCATGGTTCCGGTAGCATTATTGATTAAAGACCTTTGTCGCCAATGTCGGATGTTGCGTCGGTTTCCAACCGTTTTCAAGATACTGTACGCCTTCCCAGAATTTCTCTTTCGTCGTTTGATGGTTTGTTGAAAGATTGGCTCACGTTTTATGATTTGTTTAACACACTGGTTTACCAGAATCAGTCATTGTCAAGGATAGAAAAATCTCAATATTTGTTGACTACTATTAGTGGCGAACCTTTGACTTTTGTAAAGCATTTGCCGCTAAGTTCCAACAATTATGATATTGTTTATCAATAATTGGTAGATCGTTACCAAAACGATCGAGTTTTAGTGTCATTTTATTGGCATAATTTGGGTAACGTACCCAAAGTTAATTCATATTGTGTATCCTTATTACGTAGTTTATTAAATACGTTTAATGAGAATTTGACTGCGTTAGGTCAATATCCTAACGTGGATTTGTAGGATTTTACCCTTTTTAATGTGCTTATGCAAAGATTAGATAACGCAACTCGAAAGCGTTTTGAAGTGCAATTCACAAATGTAAGTTTTCCTACTTACGCAAATTTGAAACAATTTTTAGCCGACCAGTGTCGTCCTTTAGAAACAAATTTATTGAATAATGCTAAAATGGCCAGTGCGACCAATGTTACTTGCACTAAGTCCACCTATTCAAAATCTAGTAGTGCTCCGGCAAAGTATGGAGGCGTCTCGCCTTTGCGTTCACTATTGGTTAATACTGAGCGATTTGCTAATTCACAATCCGCAAAATGTGCTCATTGTAAAGAATGGCATTTAATTTATCGCTGTCCTAGCTTTCTTGTTTTAGTCCTTTATCCTCGTTATTTGTTCGTTAAATCGGCAGGTTTATGTCATCAATGCTTTAGCGCTTTACACCAAGCGAGGTCAACTCCGTGGATAGATAAATGTCGATAGTGTTCAGCCCCGCACAATTCGTTATTACATTTTAGTAAAACCACAGTTCACAGGGCACCTTCTCAGCATGTGACCCTACTTAACGATTCGCCGGAAACTTAAATTCCCGTTGTTGCACCGGCCACTGTAGGTGTACAGTGTTGTTAGCAACTGTCATTCTTGGAATCTAAAATCGTTTAGGTAATTATCAAACCATAAGGGCATTGTGTGATTTGGGTAGCCAAGCGAGTCTAATTTCGGAAAGATGTAGTAAGCGACTTGAATTGCCTTATGGTCGCTCACCAGTTCCTTTATCTGGTCTAGATTATGTGACATTTTTCTTTTCACGCGGTTGTGTTAATTGCAAAATTCGTCCTAAAGGCTCTTCAGAGCCATCTTTGGACGTCGAAGCAGTGGTTGTACAAACAATTTGTGCCGAGCTTCCAAGTTGCCTATTGCTTCCGTCCGATTTTTATCAGGGTTACAAATTAGCAGATTCGAATTGGCATATGCCAGGATCAATTGATATGTTCCTAGGAGTATAGTATAGTTTTTTTTTTAATTAATAACGTTAAAACAGATCTCAAGCTCGTATTATTACAAACTTAAAAGATGGTTGGTTAAAGCTTTTCAATTTTATTTAAATACGAACACAAAATGCAGACAGCAAACATAAACCAAAAAATAAGAATGACATGGATCATTTTTTAGAAAATTGAATCACATACTAAGAAACAAAAATTGAAAAAATGAAAGTGAGAGTTCTGAATCAATATGTCATACCAATATTAAAGTACCCAATAGACTCATGAGCAATAACAGCTAAAATGGTACATAAAATGCAGGTAACTTAGAAAAACATGTAAAGAGCAAAAAAAACAAAAATGGAAGACATACTCATAACTTAACGCAATACTCATTAAAGTGAAGTTTAGTGGAATTAGGACAAATAGTCTGAAAGAGTGAGAGACGTCGGAAACAAGAGGCTACATTATCCAAAAAGAAATTAATTTTGATCGTACGAAGATTTTTACTGAAGCCGAAGATGTAAATCCTGTGAAGTATTTAAAATATTTAATTATGAATTGTCGAATTCCAACCAATAGCACCAGAACAAATTTTACTAGTGATATCTGTATTCGAAAAATTATAGAAAAACATAAATATTACGATTACAAATTTAAAACGATACAGACTATATTCTGGTGATTCTAATAGAACCCTACAATTTTGCAAATAATAATTTTATGATAAACTCAGTTCATTTTCAACAAAAATATTGTTGTCTGAAAAATTATTGTTTACTAATTCTATAATATTTAATAAAAAAAAAAAGCTACCGCAGATTCAGAATTTTTGGAATGTCTGTTTAAATGATTGTTTAGATGACAAAGTGCCATTAGCAACGGTTTAAAATACCGAATGGTTTTAACAAGATTGTCGCCATTGTCTATTGGATTAGCATAGACTAAAAGTTTTAAATAACCTCACAAAAGTGTTCGAGGAGGCCAAACCACTAGTCTTCTTCTTCCTATTTATCGATTTTCAAAGTTGATCTTCTCAAAGTACTAGACTAAAATGTGGTGAAGCCCCATCATACATAAACCACTAACCAAATCCTATTGCTTAAAGGCGATCTTCTAAAAGTTCCGACCAATCGTTTTGAAAAAATTCTAAATAAAGTTTTCTAGATATAACATTCTTGGCAATACAAATGGTTCAATTAAATGTTGCTCGATCATTCCAGCCGGCACGTTCAAATTGATGATGACGATGATGATGCGTTATAATAGAATCATGGGCAGCTCATAAATGCAAATTATTAGATTTTATAATGCCGTTTTTATAAAACCCAGCTTTGTTCGTAAAGAGAACTGAGTTAATTAAATTTGCATCGTTTCTGTGTCGATCTAAAGCCCAGTGAGAAAATTTCATCTTCTCTGGAAAGTCTTCGGGAAGAAGTGCATGGACTTTTTGAAGATAGTACCTACAGATGCAACTGTTGCTCTCTAAAGATTTTAGAATCCGTCGATTTTGGGCAATGCATCTGAACAGGCAATTTTTAGACACATCTAGAAGATTCTGCTTCTACGGCATTTTCTTCAACAGCTTCACCGCAATTAGTTTTCACAATTGTAGATGGCTTTGTCAATACTTCCTAAAATTATTGACTACATTTTACGTTAAATCTCTATCATTCGATTAATACAAGTAACAAGTAAAAGATCGTTGTTTTTAATTGTTTTTCTCAAAGAATAATTCACTCTTTCAAATGTTCTCTTATTAGGAATTTTTCTATTTGGAAATATTTCTGCGTAACGTCTTTTGGCTTCCAAGGCATTACTTGATGGAATCCTATATATTAAATGCATGTCGGCATCTTTAGACAAAAATATTTTGTTTTTGTGAACAGTTCATTTTATCAATTTCGATCAAAAGTAACTTTTTTTGTTGAAGGTTTAAGCTGTCAAAAAATATGATTGTGTTTTATTGTACAAGGTATAAAAAACGCATTACTGTGTTAGAGCTTTATCTTTAGCAAATTAAATAAGCCGAATGCTTTACACAATCGTTTAATTATTAGAATCTTATAGAAACACAGAAATTATTTTAGTATGATAACATAATAAAAATAATAATTTCCAATAAATAGTAACCAACCCACCTGTTCACTGCACGCAAATAAGTTACGTTAAAATGTTCACTGTCAATTTTCTACACATTGCACGGTTGCCAAAGTATTTGAAATCGTTCGGTCAATATTGAACTAAGTAACTACCATATATGCAACTCTTGAAACACATTTTTAGTAGTCCGGACAATAGATAACGCAGTTACCCTTGATACACATTTACCCTATCTAACCTTATGTACTTTATTTTTTGTACTGCTAACATCGCAAACGTCAATATTCGTTCGTTAGTGTAGTTAATTAATGGGCGAAAAAGCTCTAGAGTGGCAAAATAAAAAGAATGATAAGTAAAAACCTTCTAAAAACTAAGTATTCAAAGTCAATTATCATATTAGAAGAAATATGCAATCGGTAGAGAAGTCATTTAAAAAGTTTTAAAATT
The DNA here is from genome assembly GCA_035610365.1 of Aquatica leii. Taxonomy (NCBI): domain Eukaryota; kingdom Metazoa; phylum Arthropoda; class Insecta; order Coleoptera; family Lampyridae; genus Aquatica; species Aquatica leii. The sequence continues at coordinate 77,547,531 of CM069436.1, read as the reverse complement.
AAAAAAATTATGTTAAAGTTAATGTCAAATTTGACAGATTTAGTAATGTAATACCAGCATTATATTTCTGGTGATTTAATTTTTTTTATTATGATTACAGAACTAACGGTAAAAACGTACATTTTTGCAAACATTTTGACACAGAAATCAATTAAAAAAACTAACTATTTGAATAAAAAAAGTCATACATTAGATAAAACGAAGCGACCACAATTTTTATAGAACCTACAGGTGTTTGCAGGGCAAACTGTAAAAGTTATCGTGATCTTAATTTTTCTTAGTTTTCTTACACACACAGAACTAATAAATAAAACGAACCGTGTACAGAATACGTTTGTGACACTTTTTTAAATTGTTTTTATATAGGATTATCGAATAATCAATTGTTTATCTCAGAAGTTTTTGTGTCTCGTGCAGAAAACCTAACCAAATGAGTACATTAGAAATTGTACTTATTATATTAAATTGTACTTATATTATTATTATAAGATTCGGAAAATATAGGAGAATACGATCATTTCTACAGCAGAGTCCCGAAAACTAGCAGATCCAACAAGGAGTATTAATCCTAATTAGAAAAAAGTTACGAAGACATGTAACAACATATAAAGCAATAAACAAAAGAATTATAAAAATGAACTGATGCCTGTACGGACACAAACTAACCATAATAGGAGTATATGCCTTAAATGACGATGCACCAGTAAATATCAAGGACGAATTCTATGAACAATTACACGAAGAAGTATCAAAAATCGGAAAAACAAGAAAAATTATAATACTCGGAGACCTGAATACTAGGGTAGGAAAAAAATATAATGACAATATTGTAGGGCAGCACGGAGAGAACACAATTAATAATAATGGAAACAGATTAATTACTATGTGCGAACAGAACCAACTACAAATTTTAAATGGATACTTCCCGCACCGATGGATCCACAAATATACTTGAATACCAAATACCAGAAACCTAAAATCAATTATTGATTATACATTAATTAGGCAAAAGTCAAATTTAAAACACAAGATGTCAAAGTATTGAAACGTACGAAAAATGATTTTAAAGTCCGAGAACTTTCGCGATGTTTTTGTACATTTCCAGAACGTTCACCGAAGGATGTGAACGTTTCGCCAAAATGTATAAATGCGGTGCAAACAAATCATAGGGTAGTTATTCCCGTAATGTGAAGACGGCAGTGTTAAAAAGATTATTCAAGTTTAAATAAATAAATAATTAACGCGTGTGTTTGAGATAAATATACCGAGTATAACCTTGTACGTGACTTTAAAGTAAACAAGTGTAAGTGTTTAGATAAATAGAAGTTATCCGCGGACTTTATCTTCGTGTAAGTGATAGTGCGATATAAATTAGTGTAAGTGTTTTTATTAAACATTCTTAGATTTAATTAATTTGGTTAGTTATAAACGTGTTCATATTTTTAATGTAAATAAATTAGTAGTAATAATAAACGTTACAGTATGTAGAGGTGCGAGTTGTGGTAGTAACCACCACCTACTTAGAACAAAAATAACATTCTCATACAGAAAGGAAGATGAAATAATACAAGAAAACAAAGAAAATTCTACAGCACAGAAAAACATAAACGAAAGAAAATATAATTTAAGTTCCTTAGATCTCGGAAGTACCAAGAACCTATTAGACAGATTTTAAATGAAAAACTCAAAAAAATAGATCTTAATAATAAAAAAGACCACTATGAGGGCATAAAGGAATGTATACATGCAACAGCAAATAAAGCTCTGGGACGATACCAACGAAATAGAAAACAACGAAAGCCTTATTGGTGGGTTAAGATATACAGAAAGAAATAGAAGGTAAAAGAACAAAATATATTAAATACTTAAACACTAAAAGAAATGAAGATAAAATAATATATAAAGAAGCACAAGCTAAAGTAAGAAGAATGATTTGTAAAAAGAAAAATGAAGCCTGGAAGAAAAGTACAAAAATAAATATATACATAAGGGGAAAGAAAAGCACAGAGAAATTGAAAATAATAAGAAAACTAAGACAAGACAAAAAAATAGATATCATACTATCAATTTCATCCTAAAAATGAGACGACTACTTCAAAGAATTATTAACCGAGAAGAGATCACAATTCATGCAAGGAAATGATATAACCCAGAGAAACATAAATATTATAAGCTCACCAATAAGAATTACTCTAAAAAAAAGTCAAACAAGTATGTAACCAGATAAGAATGTCCTCCGGATTTGAACCGTGTCTTTGTTGTAACCGAAGTTACTAACGTTTTGCCTACTTTCGTAAAGGGCTTCATCAGGGCGTGAGATATATCGAAAAACTCAAACGAGCAACCGAAATCTAACTAAAAACTTATCAAAAGTTAGGTAATCCAACTTGTGAACCAAACCAGATTCTGAATTACTTTAGGTTTTAATATTGATGATTCCAAAGCAACCGTTTCAAAGGATTCCATAAAAATGTTAGCTACAACAGGTGATAGAGGAGAACCCATAGCAGCAACAGAAACCTGTTCGTAAAACTTGTTATCAAATTGGAAGTAAGTAGAGGATACACTTATCAATAAGAGGAACCAAACTCAATTTCTTGCCATGTTGAGACAGAATCTGTTTGATGATAATAAGCGAATCCTTAATAGGAACTTTAGTAAAAAGTAAAGTGACATCAAAGCTCACGAGAAGATCTTGGGGTTCAAGTTTTATAGTTTCTAGACGTTGAATAAGATGCTGAGAGTTGATGATGTAAGAAAAGGTTTTACCTGTAAACTCGCAAAAAATGTTGGGCAAGAACTTGGCTAGCTTGTAAGTGGGAGATTGGATATTACTGACGATAGATCGAAAGGGAATACCTTGTTTGTAAACTTTGGGAAGTCCGTATAGACGAGGTGGTTTAGAATCTGAAGGGGTAAGTCGATGTTTAGATTGGAAGATTTGGCTTCAATCTTCGAAGTGAGATTACGAGTTAGAAGAGCGGACGTCTCTTCAAACAAAATAGAATACATTTTCGCAACATAATCAATTTTGTTCAAAACGACAGTAGCGTTGCTTTTGTCGGCTGGAAGAACAATAATATCAGGATTCTTACGAAGTCTTTTTAGAGCTAACTATTCCGACTTGGAAGCTGAAGGGCAAACGAGTTTCAGAGCAGGCAGATCAACATTAGACCACCTATTTTGTGTAACTCATTTAATAAAAAAGAAAATTGCAATCAACCAGGAAGTGCACCTGCTCTATGTCGATCTGCAAAAACCATATGACAGCATACCGCTGACTAAACTTTGGGAAAGCTTAGACAAAACAAATATCCAAGTGAATCTAATAAATGCAGTTAAGAAGTTATACAAAAATAGCAGTACAAAAATAAAAATCGGAGATAAGATCGCAAAAGAATTTATCGTAAATAAAGGTTTTAAACAAGAATGCTGTCTATCACCTACACCATTTAAAATTTACTTAGAACAAGCCCTAAAAATGTGTGTTAGAATGTATTAAACAATGTTGCTTGACGCGAAGTAATAACATTCTGCTGAACTTTCATTGTTTATTATTTTGAAACGAATACACACAACGTTTCGATTGCTGTGGTATCTGCAATTGTCATCAGGTGAATACTAACAAACTTAGAAACTACTGGAGCTTGTATACTAAAGACATGTTCGATGAAGCGTTCAAGCGTACAAAATCAACTTAGCGTAACAGATTAATTAACAAAATTACTTAGTGAAGTTTAAGTTGTTTTAGAGGTTCGATTACTGGTTTCCATATGTTGCTTACCTCGACACTTGGCTGGCTGAAAATTTCTTTGTTGTTGTTGATGAATGCTGCTTCTCTAAATTTCCGTTTGTACCAATGTTCCTCTCTGTGTATGATTTTTGCTTCCGACCATTTCATTTGATGTTGATTATCCCACGAATGTTGCGCGATGCCGGACTTAGAAGTCTCTCTTCTCTGTGTGTGCGTCTGATGTTTTTTCAGTCTGATGTCAAGTGGTCTTTTGGTTTCCCCTACATATGACTTGCCACATTCACATGGAACTTGGTAAATATAGTTTTGGGAATCTCGACTTGTTTGTGGCTTTGTGTTAGAAATTATACTCCTAATGGTGGTCGATGATTTGAACACTGTATTTAAGTTGTAGCTTCTCCCTATACGTTTTATTGATTCTGATAAACCTTAGACATATGGGATGCTAAGCAGTGAATTGGGCAGTTCTTCTGTTTTTGGTTGTTTCTTGGTGTTCGATTGCTTTTTCTGTAAAGGCTATCCTACAATCTTTTCTGGATAACCATTCTGTATTAGATCGTTTCTAATGTTTTTGATTTCTTCTCGTAGCTTTTTCTCTGTGTTGCACAACCTGTACGCTCTGTCGATTGGAGATGTTACTACTCCCCTCTTTGTAGATGTGGAATGGTTGGATTCAAAGTTAAGATATCGACCGGTGTGTGTCGGTTTTCTGTAGATAGTCGTTTCCATAATTCCCTTGTTCTTTGTTGCGTGAACGTCTAAAAAAGGAAGTGAATTCTTTTTTTCTTTTTCCATAGCAAATTTGATGGATGGTTTGATGTTGTTCAGATGTTGTAGAAAAAGTCTAGTTGCCGATTACTGTGGTTCCAAGTTATGAAGGTATCGTCAACATATCTAAGCCATGTTTTGGGTTTGAATTTTGATTTATCTATAGCCTGAGATTCAAACCAGTTCATGTAGATGTTGGCGACTACTGGTGGTAGGGATGAACCCATTGGTAGTCCTTCGTCTTGAGTAAAGAATCTGTCTTTCTCCTGAAAGTACAAGTTCTTGAGGCAACATTCTAGGCGCTTCATTATTCCTTCTACCGGCAGCGTGGTTCTTACCTGGAGTTCTTCATCTTCTCGGAGTTTCGTTTGGATGATTTTCAATGATTCTTTAACTGGCACATTAGTATAAAGACTTTCTACGTCGAAGCTGACTAATTCATCCCATGGTTGTAGCTCTATTGTTTTCAGAACCTCAACGAAATGTTTGGAGTCTTTGACAAAAGGTGAGCTGTTCTTCTGTAGTGGTTGCACAATTGGTAGTAGAAATCTGGATAGTTGGTATGTGGGTCCATTACGAGAACTGGTATCGGTCGAAGCGGCATGTTGTTTTTATGTATCTTCGATAGTCCATATAGATGCGGCGGTTTGCTGTAGTGTGGTGTTAGCATCGTTCTCATCCTTGGTGTTAGATGTCTTTCGTAGAGTTTTAGGACTTGATAGATCTTCCTCTCTAAGCTTGCTGTCGGATCTTTCTTCAGTCTGCGGTAATTCCCTTGATTTAAGACGCCTTCCATTTTTTGGTCGTAGGTGGTGGCATCCATGATAACAGTTGCGGCCCTTTTGTCGGCTGGAAGTGTTTTAATGCATTTGTTCTTCCGTAAATTTGTGAGAGTGTGGTGTGGCGTTTTCTTTTCTTTTCTAGGGCACTTCTGATTTTCCACTTAAATTCTTCTGCTTGTGTTGGATTCAAACGTGTTGTCTCGACGGCACCAATGGTGTCTAGTACAGGCATGTGTTTTGGTGTTAACGAAAAATTGAGCCCTTTTTCTAATAGAGTCGTTTCTGTAGCAGACAGTGGATGTGTCGATATGTTGATTATGGTTCCCCTTGCATTCTTTTGGTTGTCGGCTGCTTTCTGTTGGTTTCGTGCAAGTTTAGCCCATTTTTTGTCGTGTGTTTCTTGGTGTAGTTGTCGTACCTTCTCGCAAGTAACATCTATTTTGCGGATTATTGGTGTGTAATCTTCTTCCAATGTGAACTCTTTTATCTCCTCGAATCTTTGTGTGGCGTCTTAGAGTAATAAAGTTTTCTTCCATCGATGGTGGTTGATTTGTGCTCGGATGAGCGCAAAACTTGCTCGTTCCATTATCTTGAGGGCTCTTCTTCCTGGTATCGGAGATTTTACTCGGAAGCCATCTGGTATAACTTGGTTGTCTCTTGCCCTCCGTAACAATTTAATGTGTATCTCTTCCTTCGTAATCTCGATCATTGTCTTCTCGTAGTCTCGAAATTTGTTGCTGATTTCGGGTCAATAACGGTCTTCCAATGTTTGTTTGAATGTATTAAACAATGTTGCTTGATGCGAAGTAATAACATTCTGCTGAAGTTTTATTGTTTATTATTTTGAAACGAATATACACAACCTTTCGATTGCTGTGGTATCTGCAATCGTCATCAAGTGAATACTAACAGACTTAGAAACTACTGGAGCTTATATACTAAAGACATGTTCGATGAAGCGTTCAAGCGTACAAAATCAACTTAGCGTGACAGATTAATTAACAAAATTACTTAGTGAAGTTTAAGTTGTTTTAGAGGTTCGATTAGTGGTTTCTATATGTTGCTTATTTCGACACTGGCTGTCTGAAATTTTTTTTGTTGTTGTTGTTCTTTAAGTTTCCGTTTGTACCAATGTTCCTCTCTGTGTATGATTTTTGCTTCCGACCATTTCATTCGATGTTGGTTATCCCACGAATGTTGCGCGATGCCGGACTTAGAAGTCTCGCCTCTCTGTGTGTGCGTCTGATGTTCTTTCAGTCTGAAGTCAAGGGAAAAGCTACAACTTAAATACAGTGTTCAAATCATCGACCACCATTAGGAGTATAATTTCCAACACAAAGCCACAAACAAGTCGAGATTCCCAAAACTGTATTTACCAAGTTCCATGTGAATGTGGCAAGTCATACGTGGGGAAAACCAAAAGACCACTGGAAACGGGCCGCAGGAAAATCAAAGAGGGAAAGAGTTAGAAATAAAAAAAATACGGGGAATAATGGAGGTATCACACACAGTAATGGACGATATAAAAACAATACAACTAAAATGGTATAGGCATGTTCAGCGTATGAACGAAAGAAGACTACCGAAGCAAATGTTAATATGGAAACCACCTGGTAAAAAAAAACGCGGAAGAACAAGAAGAAGTTGGCGGGAGAAGAAAATATGTGAGAAGACGGAGAGAGATGGAGATTGGGTATCGGAAAACAACGTAGAAAGTTATAAACCGATATTATAGATAGATAGACTTATATTATTAAATTGCCTAATACATGTAACACTTATATTTTAAAGTAGTTGCAGCTCATTAACAAATCTATGTAAAACTCAATCATAAAATAGATACATAAAATTGTTATTTCTTCATTCGTAAAATCGATTAAAATTTTAATGTCAAAAACAATTTTAATTTACAAACAAGTTCGGATCGTAACAAAAAATCGCCCCACTGCAAATACCGACATTTATCTCGAAAAAGCTCATGCATGTATACTGATAAGCTGTTCTGAATGAATAGCATTTGTTTAGCGGTTTATGATAAGGCTGAAATGACTGTGGTGTCATGCGAACAGCTCACTCATCATTTCATAATTGATTTATTTAGAGACCATACAAGAAAAAACCAAAGCTAACGCTTGCATTTACAATTTTGATCTTACCGTGTCGATAACCCGAAACAAGGCAATTTTTTAACATTGAAAATACAATCGAAAAGTTAATACAAAAGAATCATAAGCAGCAATATCGTAGGCGAGGGAATCTGGTAAATGACAAAGTTACAAAGTCGAACGTTACCCCCTGGGTCATTTATTGTGGATTTTACATGGACCTACTTTCGGTAGCAACCCCCAACTGCACATAAATCAGTCTTTTATAACTAATAATGTAGTACCTGTTGTGTGAGTTCTCTTCTATATTAATTATTCAAAATGTAACTTTTATAATTTCTTTTTAAAGACTGACAGAGAGTTTTAATAAAACTCAAGTTGTGTAATTACAGATAAAGTTGTGGAAGAAATGACAATTTAAACTATCTTATAAAAACGAGACGACAAACTTTTTTTTAAGGTAGTGACATTTCATTTATGGTCTTTTATTCTTTGACATGGTTAAAATCTATGTGGGTATAGACTTTAATAGGCTTCTCCAACAAGGGTTTTGAATTTTTATATTTAGAAAATTTATATACCTATCAGTAATGTTTAACTTTTATTGTTTGCCAACAAAATTTACTGCTTAGAAACGAACGCAAATAAAAAAAATCTGTTAAAAGGAGTTGAAGATTTAAATCTATTTGTATCGTAATGTTAATACAAAAGCTAATCTTGCTCGTTGACGTAAATGAGGATAAATTCAATACATTCCGTTGTAGATGTTTGTGTAGAGAATGGTAGAGGATCCCCTTTCTACCCGTTTAACTAAGACGAATCCTTCCTTATCAGCGGGCGGCAGAAATTGTCATGGCCCCTGTCATATCACAGCCCTTTCTAGGGGTGTTGTTTATCTGGGGGGTTGGCAATTGGTTATCGGATTAGCGTTATCTTAACGATATAGTCGTTCTCCCGCTATCGTCTCGTGTTTATCCTCAACATAACACCCACCCTCGCTTGATCCATTCGATGAATATATTTATCCTTTAAATAAGAGAGGGTTTTTTTCTACTATTGATGATAAATTATTGACGCTACATTAAGCCAAATTTATTGAAAATCAATTCTGCTAATTACAAATAGTGGTAATAAAAAATAGTGGAACGCTTTATTTATTATGGTTAACAAACCAAAATTATTTTTTTAAAAATTATAGTGTGTTATAGAACAAAAATAATATTTAAAAGCAACAGTAAATAAATTTAAGCATTAAAAATAAAACTAAATTTACAGAATAATAGAACCACAATCAACACTTAATGCATTTGAGAGATAATAAACATCGTGAATAGTTGCAGGGTTTACAGGTAGATTTCTGGATACAAAGAATGATTTTATGCCTAATCGTTCCGATTTGAATGCATTTCTACAAACCACACGGTCGACTTCTTTTGTAGTTCTCCCAGACTTGTCAACTACTAAAACTGCATTCCACAAAGAAATTGTCTTAATTTCTAGGCATAGCTACGCTAAAATTACTCAAAAATTAACATATACTAAGAATACCACGCTAGATGAATTTTAATCAAAAACAGGTAGAAAGATATGAATGTGAACTGTTTCCGTCATGGTTTTAGTGACATGTAATGAGTTAAAGTAGAAAAAAAAGCTATGCTGCTTGTAACTTAATGTTTTGTATTTGTATTCAATTCTTTATTTCTTCAAAATTAGCAATGTATCTTTTTTTGTAATTTTTTTTGAGACTGTATTTTCGTGAATATTATTGCCTCATTTAAAAAGTAAAGACCATTTCATTGAAAGTATTATCTATTGTTAAGGCCGGGTCTCATTAGAACATTTTAGTAGTCAACAAATAGAAGCCACTAAAGTTGCTTTTAAAACATTAGTCATACTTGACAAACGAAAAAATTGCGAATACGACAGTTATACGTAGTCACGCAATAATTCCCTTCTGGCCTGGACAAAACCTTGCTAAAATACGCGATAACTTTTTCTATTCCATCTTGAACCTGCGAAAGGACCGCGCTTATGCCCAGATTGCTTGCGTCGGTATCCAAAACAAATTTTCCATTTTCTCTTGGATAACTCAAAATTTAGTTGATGGAAAGAATTTTCGCAGTTTTCATTCTATCTAAATTATGCTCTTTCTTCCGTCAATTTCGTCAAAGGTTTGGAAATATTGGCAAATCTGGGTACAAATCGTCTATAATAGGTGCACAACCCAAGAAAACTTCGGACCTGATGTTTGTCGATTGGTCTTGGTCATGCTTGCACTACTCGGATTTTGTCTGGGTCAGCCTTTACTCCATCTCTAGATACGACGTGGCCAAAGTATTGCACTTCCTTCTTAAATACGTGGCACTTCTTTGGGCTCAGTTTGAGATTAGCTCCCACGTAGTCACTGGAACACTTCTTCCAAGTTGTTCAAGTGTTTTTTAAACGACCTTCTAACCACGATCAAGTCGTCTAGGTAAACCAAGCACGTCTACTAAGACAGTCCGCGCAAGATAGTCTCTATCAAACGCTCGAACGTTGCAGGAGCGTTCACAGGCCGAAGAGCATTACGGTGAACTGCCACAAACACTTCCGATCGTAAATGTTGTTTTTTCACGATCCTTCGGTTCCAATTCTACCTGTCAGTAACCACTCTTTAAATCCAATTTCAAAAATCACTGAGATCCTAACAGGGTGTCTAACGTATTGTCAATTCTAGGTAAAGGGTAGCTGTCCTTTTGGGGCAAGAAGCTGAAAAAGTTGGCAAAAAATATTTTATCATTTACTTTGCATCTAAATGCCTTTGCATCTATGAATGTAAACTATTTTTTATACAAAAGTTATAATTATTTATTAGGTTCTACTATTTAGTATTAGAGAATTAGTAAATAACGCACACTTTTAGGTAAAAAAATGGTTAGGGAAAAAGTGAAAAAAAGACAAATTGAAAAGTTTTTGGTTTTTAATTCCAACTTAGCAAATATTATTCTCGAAATCAATACACTTGATCACCACTATCTGAACCACTATCATCCCCACTCTCATCATCATCATCCCTATAATTGTTATCTCCAAATACGTTGGCGGATGATGGTGCCTTAAGTAAATCTATTGCTTCTCTTGGCAACTTTCGTATTTTTCTTGACGTTTTTTTTGTTTACTGGTGATCGCAGGATCAGAACTTATTAAAAACAAATTAAAAATATTGTACCAACGATACTTTGAGACAAAATACCTGGCGGTCTCATGAGCATATTGACGATATTTTTCTACATCTATATCAAATCCACTAGCTACAACAACCATTATGATGTGCAGTTTTTTTATTACATCCAAATCTATACCTGTGATTGCAGCACTAAGTTCCGCGTTTTGGAAAAAACGCCTGGCAGTGTTGCCATCGTTTGTGTTTCCAAAACCCGGCTTAGGCTTATTAACAATTAAACCACAACGATCCTTATATTCTTTTTGTATTCGAGCTTTATTTTGAGCTACAATTAACTTATCTGCATGGCCACGAGCTTGCCATTTTACTAGAGGCAGTTTGTATGATAAATGTAAAAGACATTCGAATCCACCCATATAAAACAGAGAGGCCAAATGCTAAATTCTCAGTTTTTATTTTTCTTAAAATCATTTCGACAATGTTATTAAATTGTTTTGATGTTGCACCACATATAAAGCATTTCATCGTTGACGTTGTTTCAGTGAGTGCGTTGCACACTTTGCCGTCAACCATAGCAAATATTAATTGGTGACTTACTTTCAGTTGCCTCGATTGAATTATAACGTTACTGATGCGAAGGTTTTTTATGTCAGCTTCGAATCTATTTTTGTCCGCAATAGAGACATTGGTGGATTCCTTTATAAATTCTATTTTGATAGGTCTGCAGAACCTAGTTGATCCAGGACGCGGGTTTTCCCATATAATGGCTTTTCCAGAAGTTAGTCGAAGTGGAACCAAATATGTGATAAATACAGCTGAATCGCTGGCTTCTAAATCGTAGAATGCTTGTTTATATGAACTGTGTCCCGAAGATCCGTCAAAGCCCCATTTTGAAAATAGAGTCAATTGATCCCTTTCTTCACTTTTAAGATCTTCAATAACGGACTCTAAAATTAAGCATAATCGCTCTGTGGTATGATCTAACAGAGTCTGTAATTTAACAGAAGCACTAGTTTCAGTCACTGTTATGTCTTTAGGATAGCACAACGTTTTGGCAGCTTGTACACTTTTATAAGAAGGAAATTTTTCTGAAACATGTTGCCTTATTATATTATACTGTTCACGAGAGAGTTTGGCATCTATTAAAACTGCAAGGGCATCTTCACCGGACAAAGGCTGTATTTGTGAATTGAGAGATTTCTTATATGCCTCTCGATATTTGTTAGCTTGCGCTGGGCATAATGTGGTAATATCTTTTAAAACTTTCGAGACCTGTACTTGTCCTTCCGCTTTCAAACTCATACAAGTAGCATATGATAATAAAGATGCAGAAGTGGAACCACACAACTCTTTCGACTTTAACCTTTTAGTTCGTTCGGAACACAAATCGAATGTAATTGATGGCCGACCGCGCTTATTTTCTAAGACACGTTTTGTAAAACGAGAGAACGAAAGCGACATTTTAAGCCAGTTCATGTTCTTATTCGTTTTCATAAATTTTTCAACGATTCTACATGCTTTCGCCCATCGCGATCGAAACTCCGACTTAAATTTCCTCATTTTAATCTTTAAATTAATGTCGTTACTCTCGTCACAATTTGTCCGCTTCTTCAGCTCTTCTACCATAAATTGAAATTGTTGCTCAAAACCTTTTGCTTCAGAACGTCTCATAATTCCTATTAAATCTTTTCTGGATATAAACACAATGTTTTTGCACTAAAATAAAAAAATTAAATTCGAGATGTGCGGAAAATTAAGAGCATATGCAACGGCAAAAATTTATAACTGATAAAGTAGCAAAAAGTAGCAAAATGTGTAATGATTACTTTATTCTTGTAACTTGTAGGTATTTAAAAATAAATAATTCGAAACTCGTTCTCCTTGGATACAGAACTAAAAATTCAATTGTTTGAAGAACACCCTTTATTATAATTTTATTTTGCATATACTGTTGTAAATTAATCATGCCGAACAAAATAAAAGTTATAAAAACACAGTTATATACCTGAATTTGTAGGTTCCATAATCTAAATTATGCCACAAACAAAATAAAAAACAATAATTAACAACTAACAAACAGCTTGACTTCCAGTCAACTTCCACAAGCTGCTGCAGTGCTGCGCTCTAGTGGCAAACGAAATAACTTTTCGAGTATTTCAATACCGTTCCAGTGTTTCTTGATTATGAGTCTAATAAGAAGCATTAGCTAATTATTGATATGTTGCATTGACTGTTTTGTATTTTTTGCCAACTTTAGATCATTTTTGCCCCACTGTGCGTCGTTTAGCTGTCTGTAGTTTACGCAAAACCTCGTTGATCCATCCTTCTTCTTTACGAGTACCACTGAGGATGCCCATGGGCTACTTGAAGGTTCAATCACGCCTTCTCTCTCCATATCCGTAATTTTTTGTTTGGCTTCTTCTCTTTTCGCCAAAGGAAGTCTGCGTGGATGTTTCCGTATTGGCCGACCGTTTCCGGTATTAATTTTATGTTTCACCACGTTAGTTCTTCTTTTCTAACCAATCTCCAGCGCGAACACATCTTGATACTCTTGGATCAGCACTTTAACTTTAGCCAGCTGGTCTTGGCTGAGGTTTTGGCATTTGGTAGTAAGAATGTCTAATAGATGTTGTGGACTCTTTTTCGGCGACGTATCTTTGTTAGATTTTACGCATCTTACAATTGGAAATACTGGCGTGCATTGGTCTATCACGGTCTTTTTCAACGTTACAGGATCTGAGTTGATATTTAAGATCCTGTTACAAGCTTTTTGGGTTTTACGAACCTTGCACGGCCAACTTACAATAGTCGGAATTAGGGGAGGTTCAAAGAAAACAAGAAATATGCTTAAGGGCGCCAGAGCTGATCCAAAGTAACTTTTCTATCTCGCTCAAGACAGAACGGTTCAAACTTGTAACACGATGGTATGTTCGTAACCCTATACTCGGATGTTCGAGTAGTCACCGTTTGTTATTAGCTAACGACGAGCCAAAGAGGAAGGTATGTTGTCATAAAAGAACAAGTAACCACAATAACAACTTTAATTTAGAATCGTTGATGATTATCACAGGTATATCGAATTCTCATTACAGAGATGCCAGTAGTATCGGCAACACACAATACATAAGTAAATTACGTTGAAATGGATAGCGAAGAATAGTTTGTAGTAAATATTTTTTGTATACAATATGCGAAATACACAAAATGATTAGTAATACGGCATTACTGACAATCGAACAGTGATAATAATTACTGCATTAATATTAACCTATCGTAACAAGTCGTGGTAGTACATCGTAGGCGAAGCATAGAAAGGAAGTAATAATACGACCTTATTGATAATAAAACAGTGAGACTAATTACTGAATTAATATAGCACTAACGTTAATTACTCGTTGGTAGTACACAGTATGCGCAACTCAAAATAAGTAAAATTACTACCTAACTGGTAATACAACAATGTTAATAATTACGGAACTAATATTAGCAAAAGTTTCGTGAGCGACCTTTCTGACAACGAACAAAATACATAAAACAACTTACCCCTAATACAAGAACTTTCACTCGAACGAAGAAAGCGCTTTCCCCGGCAAGCAATCCTGTAAACACTCTTAAATAGCAAGTCGTGTCAAACCAATTCCTCACGAATAGTTACTTATAGTTAACGAAAGTACATAAAGCATAACCCGGTTGTCGTATGCTGTTATACCCCGTCGAAAACAGGTGGTTTCGCAGGTATCTGCCGCCTGAGTAGAATCTCGTCGAAGTGTAATTAGCTTCGGTACATTAAATTTTAACCATACGTCTTATGAATCGGATTATACTCGTCCGACGAAAGTATTGTTCGAAATTAATTCTTCATAATTCGTTATCGAATAAGAACAGATGCCAGCACGTGGCGGAACGGCTATTAAATTACGAGAAATTACAACAGAGTTTTAATAAATGACAGCCATTAGCTTACCCGGTGACGGCTCAAATGTATTATAAGCGTAGTACACTTATAAATTGGTCCCCATTACGGTGGATGGTCTTTGGAAATTATTTGCAAGCACCACCGGCCATTTTATGCAGTTGTCAAGTTAAAGAATTTGTCGTAAATGACAGTCACGCGAAAAGATCGATAGGGGGCGTCCAAACCGGAATCTAATTTCAAGTCAATATACACAGTCACACGTAATGAAAATTTCGTCCGTAACAATCCTTACTGGCATCGTGTTTTTCACTCGTACTAAAGTTCTGCCAACGAGTAGTCCCTTTTCAACTAAGTCGCTCTCCATTGGTTCAATCGCGCGAATGTATTAGCTTTCCCGAAAATTTTCATCTAGGCGTGCCATCACCATACTGTCATTCCTCGCAAGCAGAGTCACGTCTTCACTCAATAAGACTCGCACGGCTGCTTTCTCTGACGAATGAAAAGGAATTTCTTCATTGTCGATCTTTAGGACATCGTTCTTCATATCCAAATAGAACCCATACTTCTTTATAACGTTCATTCCCAGGATAACTTTTTCCGTGATGTCGGTTCCAGTACTTGATGGTCAAGTACTCCATTTCCCAAACCAATGGTTAGTTTGACTTGTCTGTGAGTAGGTATTTCTTTGCTTATCACCGTTCGAAGTCGTACTGTTACTGGTGATGTCTTCTTATTTTCCAATAACATGTCAGGACAAATGATGGTCTTTGTCGCTCTCGTGCCAACCAGTAAGTGAATACTTCTTTCATTGATCTTGCCATCGAAATAAATATTATGCAATTGCTTCATCGGCGATGCCATTTGAATTGTATTTTCCGGAACATGACTAGATGAGACTAACTTTTGTCTCTTTTTGTCAACTCGTTCCAAATTTTTGAGCGCTGTTCTTGTCTTCTTCTTGGGTTTAGTACGATGTCGTCGTACATGACCTATTTCACCGCAGTTCAAAGTCGTCACTCCTCTTTCACGAAGTATTTGTCGCGCTATCTCTTTGATGCTTTCCAATGTCTGCGTGGGTTTTTCTACAGCACAGCAGTGTTTATGACTGTCTCGTTGCAATGCTTGTTTTGCTGTTTTAAACTCTAAAGCACGCACCAAAGCGTCATACAATGTTTTTGGTCGAGCTAACCAGAAAGTCTGCTGCGTTTTGTTGTCTCGGAAGCCGTCTGCAAAAATTTAAATAACCAAATGCTCCAAGAAGGTATCTGGCGCTGTAGGATACACAAGCCGTCTTAACTTGGCAATGTCAGCCTTAAAATCTTGAAGATTTTTGGAAGCTTCTGAACCCGAGTTTTAATTTGAGCTTGGTACACTTGTTGAAGATGAGCATCTCCATATCTCATTTCTAAACGTGAAATTAAAAGTTCGTAATTTTCTTGTAGGTGGTCATGAACCGTTTCAAGATTCCAAGAGCTTCTCCAGATAAGGACGCTATTAAAAAGGTCGCTATCTGCTTGTTGCTCCAACCGTTGGCTGTAGCTGCGGTTTCAAACTGCTTGTAGTAGGTTGACCATGGAACTTTACTATCAAAATTCGGAGGTACAACTTTAAACTTGTGAGTGGTTTCTTCCCGATCGTCCATTATTAAATCTTTGCTCGTGACGCTTTTTTCACCGTGACAATCCATTTGATTCATTCTTTCTTCAAGCAGTTTTATTTTGTCTTCTAATTTGTCTTCTATTGCTTCTATTTTCTCGTTCACAGATTCGCAAAGAGTGTAGCAGTATAAGCACGGGTCAGATGCCCCTGGAAAAATTTAAGTGAAAATTTTGGTGATGAAATCACCGTCTTAAGAGAAAAATTTTCTTAAGCTATCACACATCTTAATGCGCTAGTTTTTCAAATAAAACAATTTTTCAAATTTCGAAAAAAAAAATTTTTTTTTCTTACAAGATAATATTTATTTGTGATTTTACTTACAAACGCTAGATACACCAAAGAAGCATTAAATAAGGCATTTTCGAAGTCTTTGCAGTAATTTATATATCGGAATATCACAAAGTCAAAATTTCTTAAATTAAAAATTTCACGTATTTTAAGAGATGATTTTTTTTTATAAATAGCCCTTACTATGCTCTATAACATATATTTTTTTCAAAATTTTTTCTAGGATAGAACAGTGTTAGAAAAAATATTATTACTATCCTTATATGAATATTTGAGCATCTGAGCAAGTAATACTGATGAAATCACTCGGTATTTTTGTGAATGCCTTAGTGGCCGTCGTACAGTAAGATGCTGCTCCCGCTTGGCGGCGACAATTTATTACTTATCATTTGGACGGTATCAGTTTCGTATTCCTCGCCCAGCTGAGATACTCAGTCAGTTATTCTGAAAAGACAATATTATAGTAACGATTGAAGAAGACAGTGACGAAGATTAATTATTAAGCATAAGTTTGGAACTATGGATATTCTGTTTTGCTGACAAAGTTATTGCATGATCGTGTTTTTTATCACTAGTCACAATACAAAAAATTGTTATGTTGTTTTTATATTATTCATTTTAAAATAACATGTACTCTTGGCAGAATTGATCCCATATCATTGAGGAAAACATGATCCCCTTATCAAAATCTACGTAGTCATTTATCTTTTACAGTTTTGTGTTAGTATTAGTTTTTAATGTTTGAGATGGGGAAACAAACAAACCTAAAAAGAGAGCAAGGAAGCAAGTACTACATGATCTTAATACTGTCGCTAAAAGTAAAGGGTAGCTGTCCTTTTTGATGACGTCGTTAAGCTGTCTGTAGTCTAGGCAAAACCTCGTTGATCTATCTTTCTTCTTTACTAGTACCACCGGGGTCGCACATGGGCTGTTTGAAGGTTTAATCATACCTTCTCTCTCCATATCTATAATTATTTGATCGGCTTATTCTTTTTTTGCCAAAATAAGTTGGCGTGGATGTTGACATATCCGTCGAGCACCTCCGGTATTTATTTTATGCTTTATCATGTTAATTTCTCCTTTGGAACCACTCTCCAGCGCTAACACATCTTGATACTGCATTTGGAGGTAAAATGTCCAGTAGATGTTGTGGACTTTTCTTTGGCAACGTATCTTTACCAGAATTTGCGCATCTCTCAAATTGAGATTCTGAGGTGCATTGGCGTACCACGGTCTTCTTTTTCAAAATTATAGAATCTGAGTTGATGTTTAAGCTGCCTTTTCTAACGAAGGAAAAAGAATTGTTTCATTGTCGATCTTTACGACGTCGTTCCTTATATCGAAATGGAACCCATACTTCTGTATAACGTCCATTCCCAAGATAATTTTGTTTTTATGTCTGCTACCAGTACTTAATGGTCGAGTATTTTATTTCCAAAACCAATGCTTACTTGTACTGATCCGTAAGTAGGTATTTCTTCGACCGTCGCCGTTTGCGTAAGAAGGTATTTCTTCACTCGTCGCCGTTAGAAGTCGTACTGTTACTGGTGATGTCTTTTCATTATCCCGTAACATGTTCGGACAAATGATGGTCTACGTCGCTCCCGTGTCAACCAAAAAGTGAACATTTCTTCCATTAATTTTGCCATCGAGATAACCGTAGAGTTTCCTCCGTTTTGCTTTCTCAAAGACCGTTTACGAAGATTTGAATAGCTAATTGCACAAGAAAAGTATCTTGTGCTGTAGGATACGCAAACCGTGTCAATCTCGCGTTGTCAGCCTTTAACTTCTGACGACTTTTCGCAGCTTTCTAAACCTGACTTTTTATTTAGGCTTGATACATCTGTAAAAGATAAGCATTTCGAAATCTAATTTGTAAACGTGAAATTAAATGTGTGTAATTTTGTTGCAGGTGGTCAGGAACAGACTGAAAAATTCTAAGTGCTTCTCCACATAAAGCCACTATTAAAAACGTTGCTTTCTGCTCATTGCTCCAATCATTAACTGTAGCTGCAGCTTCAAACTTTTGTGGTAAGTTGACCGTTGAACTTTACCATCAAAATTAGGAAGTAGAACTTTAAACTCGCTAATGATTTTGTTCCGATGATCCATTATTAAGTTTTCGCTCGTGACACTTTCTTTACCATGACAATTCATTTGGTTCATTTTTTTTAAGCAGTCTCATTCTATCTCTTCTGTTTCTGTTTTGTTATTCATAGATTCGTATATTTCTTCTTTAAATTTAACAACATATCTGCTTGGGTTTTTTTTAACAATTTTAATTTGGTTTTCTATACTAAATTGTATTTGTTCCTCAATAGTTTTTATTTGATTTTTAATGTTCGTTCGTATTTCTTCTTTTAAAAGTTTTTGAATTGTCTAACAATTTTTCTTCTATTTTCTGAGAATTTTCAGGCAGCTTTTTTTCCATTTTTCTAGAGTTTTTTTCTATATTTTTGTTCATCCATTCTTTACCATTTTTATTGATTCGAGAAATTTAAATATTTTTGCATCCATTTTCACTTGGAAACGCGATAGTGGCATAAACTATACCACGAATAAAAAGTTTAATAACATTAACAAAACAATAGATCTTTTGTTATTAAATGATTAAATATTTACACGATTAGAACTACACGTAACTGATTAAATTTAACAATATTTAAGAAAAAACACTTACAATAATTGATATATTACTATCACTAGAAAAATAATATCTGCGGATAACTTTTGTTTATCTAAACCGGCATTTGTTTATATTAAAAGCACGAGCATTTTATTTATTTATTTTAGCACACACGTTAATCACTTATTTATTTAAACCGACTTAATTCGAAAAGCTGGCCACAGCTTCATTTGAATACTTTTTATATATTTTTGTTATCTGGATCGACAATGTTCTATATCTTTCGGTTATTGTTCCGAAGTTGGCAGTTATTTCCAAGACGTTTTAGTATTATTTTCCTCACTTAGCAGAAAGAAGCATGAATACAAAAGAAAAATGTCAAAAACCGTCAATGTGCTAACAAAAAAAAAAGAAGCAAATGGCAACGAGAATCTTTGGAGTCACCAACAGGTAACAAAGTATAGAAACGTTAGAAGTCATACACTTGCAAGATGTGTACTTTTTAAGAATATTTGTTTTATTACGGTTGAAATAAAAATTTTGTGTTTTACATTAAAATAAATTGATTGCTTTGATAATAAACGCACTGTTACAAAAAGTACCTCTTAGCAAATGTATATAAGTACTTACAGTTATTTATTTTTTAGTAAGTCCGACATACGTTATAGGAGTTTTACTCATGTTTTTAATGTGGAATATGATCACTCTGTATAATGTATATTTCCACTCATTGTTCAAATTTATCATATTTGAAATAATGAGAAAAGTTGAAAATGTGTTCCAAAGTACCTACAACAGTCTTCTTTATATACATTTTAAATTTCTATTTGTTGACGTCAAATTAAGTTTTTTTTGTCCTGATCTAACAAACTACCTACATGTTTCGTATTGTCGTTAAAAATTTCCCGAGTTCTATTTAAATTTTTTAAATTATCTACCTAATCTACATTTTATCCATCAAATGTGTCATGTAGAAAATTATCATTTTCTACGTTAGACAACACTTGAACAAAAACAAATCAATTTTCACAAAACTTTATCACAATCAAACTAGTGTTAATAGCTATTTCATCATTTTCAGCAACAAGAATAAACAATTTTGCTTAATTTTTTATTAAAGTTATATTTATTGTAATATACTATTCCTGATGTGTTGACTGTTGATAGAAACTTACCGTCATTATTACTACCTATATTAAAAATAGCGAAAAAAAACATATTTTAAAGAAGGTACAATGTAATCAAAAAATAAAATAGTGACAACTTAATTGCTCTCATATAACAAGAGAGAAATAATCAAAAATGTACAAACTATTATAATTATCGATCTAAAAATGTATATTACATTGGTGTCAGTAACATATTATGCAATTTATGCAATAAATAAATTGTACTACTTTTCTTATCTACTAGAAAAAGTGCTAAACGAATACAGATTAAATTTTATTACTGTAATTAAAATGTATAAACCATTTGATTGTCATCGTTTCGTGCGGTTGCATTAGTGGTTTGTTCTTCAAAATGAAATCGTGTCAGCTGGTTCGGTCGCAACGAAAAAGACATTAATCAAGATATACTTTTGATACTCGTGAGAAAAATCGAACCGAATATTAACATAAAAATTGATTTACCTGATGCATAGACGATTCGGCTACTAAAAAGTACCTTTATCAACCAACGAAGACGTTAACATCGTGATTAAGATCGATCGAAGATATTATTCGGTTTAATCAAGTGGAAATGTATAAAGTTTCAAGGAAGCAAACAGTAAATTTCGCATTAGCCATCGGACGAATATCAAAACGGTTTGTTATAAAAAGGGCGCCTTGCCTCCCCTAAAAGTCACATAAATAGTAGATTAAGTGACCGACTTACGCTGGTCGCGTGACACGCAAATGCTTAACAAAGGCTATAGGTTATGACGCCTAGTAGCAACACCGATAGGGATTAAAGGACATTAAAATGGAGAGTGATAACAACACGAAGACTTTAAAAATGTTTGTTAACCACTAATTTACGCTAATTTTAAACTCGAAGTGATCTATGTAGAGCGTGTCAGTTAGATATGACTAAGACAGAACGAAAATAAAACAAGAATTAAAGTTTAACTGTTATAATAATCAAAAGCTAGCGCCTCCGATGGTAAAGACACGATGCTCGAGGCGCCTACCGGAAATGACGCCGCAGTTTCATCTCCGGCCTATTTCCTGTTGCGCCGCTCTAATGTGCACTCAGCTATATACATAGCACACTTTGTTTCCTTGCGATGCTTCTAATTTTAAAGCAAAACTTGAACCCGCAAAAATAAACAGTATATAATCTTATTTCTGGTTTTAATAAGTTCTTCAAGTCGAAAAGTTTCATTGTCTCGTTGCGCGATTTTGAAAAGGAAAAAATACTAGTCGAGGGTTGATGGAGCATACGTCACTTGTCAGCCTGATTGATAGGCTGTTTAGAATAATCCAAGCACGTGACCGTGCGAATGTTCGGTAACCGCCCTCGTGGATTAAACAACCCTTACTGAATTACTTTAGTGGGATTATGCAGAAGTTATTTCTGCACAAACACTATACAAGAAGGTTAGTGTTAATGTATTTTGAATAATAGCATTGATACTTGCAATTTACTACAAATACGATTTAAAAAAAAATCTTTTAGCAAGCAGAGAATACAAAAAATCTTAACACGACTACAGAAACTTCTCAGCTTAACTTAATTAAACCTATAAATCAGAGAAGTGTTAGTAAAATCGGAAAAGAAAAGATTCCACCAGAATCTACAGATATAGAGTAAGAACACATCTAAGTAATAAATCCAAAAAGCTTAATAAGAAGTTCGTACGAATATCAAACGCGAAATGCTTAATCTATAGAGTTTTTCTCGTTACTTTAGCTTTTTAACCCAGGCCAAATATCTTCCTCGACAAAATGTGATTTCAGCATTTTATTCACAAATATACATTATATGTGATAATTTCTTCATTTTTGTCTTTAGAAAATTCTTAAAAATATTTTTAATTTATAAGCAACATACTGTTTTTAAACCTACAGAAATCAAACTTAAACTACAGCTAGTATACGAAAACTTAATTGTTTTTATTAAGGATAATGTACGTAAATTATTAAGTTATTATCTACATAGAAAATGTAATACTAAAGATTTTTATAGAAATGTACAAGGTGTGTCAAATACGTCAAATTTTGATATAGTAGACAAATTAATACCTACTTAAAGTATGGTTTTTAATGTTTTTTACCAATTTTAATTCTAGTTGTTTTTAGAACAATTTTTATATTATAACTTTTAGTTGTTAAAAATTAAATTTAAAATTAGTGCTTGTTACCACATCGTGTACTTCAAATAATTCTGTTATGTTCATTTCTTGGTCAAATTATAAAATGTTTTGAGAAACAACCATCAGGCGTTTTAAGAGTTGAAATTGGAAACCGAAATATTTAAAGAAATATGTTTACTCATTTTTTTTGCTTGTGTTTTTCTACACCAGTATTACTACATGTTTTATTTTTTTGTAGTAGCAACAAAATTGCAATTTTTGCTAATAAATCAAAAACACCAAAAAAAAAATTTTGTTTTGTTTTTGAAATATTATGCTTTTCAAAACCGATCGACGTAGTGTCGTTATATAACTAAAAAGTTTTTGTAAAATTTAGCATTTAAAACACTTTTCTGTCAGTCAACTTTGCAATCATAATTGCGTGGAGTTTAATATCGCAATTAATATAATTTTTGGCCGTAATACGGCACAGTTCCTGCTTGATTTCCGGATGTGTTCGAACGCCACTGTTACTTTAATTTTTTATTGCTTAGTCAAAAAGCCCTAATGTTGGTAATACGTTTTTTTAAATTTTAATTCATTTCTAAAATTGGATTGTAAGCACTCACGATCTGAAAATTAATATTTAGTAACATAAAAGCATGTTTTACAATAATAATTTAAGGATTTACCGTTATAAAAAATAGTTTAGAAGTTACAAGCTACTTAAGTCTGTGTGATCCTAGTAATTTTGTTGAAATTAAGACATAAGTGTTACGGATTTAGATTTTTATTCACAACCATAGAGAAAAATATAAAAAGTAACTATTTACTATCAACGTTGTGATCTTGCTGGTCTGGAACAACAACAAACATTATGCTATTTTTTTAATTTTTATAAAAGATTTGATCAACTTCAGGAACAAGCGACAGCAACTGAACCAAATTTTTTTTTCTGTCAGATATAAGCAGTGGATCATTGTAACCTTCACGGCGGTTACATCGGTTAAAGTTAACTTCTTTAATTTTTTCTCCTCGTCTAGATTAGTACGATATATAACAATTACCACTTACATAATTTAATGCGTCACCTTCAGTATTTTATTTTTTTTTTTTAGAAAAGTGCTTCTTAATAATGCTGCAAAATTTAATAAATCTTCTTAGGACATTTTTTTTACATTAAAAGGCTTTTTCTTGTTTCTGTAGCGGATTATGGTAGCACAATCATCTAGATGCGCAATTTTCATACCGGAGGTTTTTTTTGTCTTTCTACGAGTGAGTGATATACGTCACACTCCGTATGTAAGTGCCCTGACAATAAAAATTTATGATTAATTACTTCTAACAAAGATTTCAACTGCATAACCGTTAAAAACATGGCAATAACATATGAATTCTTCTTCTGCTTTCCACATATGTCAGAATGCAATTTTGTTAGCTCCTCTCATGGCTAGTGATTCATGCCAAACATAACACAAAGCATGTCGATGATTTATCAGTTTTGGAAGTACTTTTATCAGCTTTTTTATATTGATAAGCCATATCTGCTTCTTGGAGGTATTTCTCTTACTCTAAATTTATCTATGTGCGTTAATTTTCGTCAACAGTAATATCTAATAAATCTGAGGCTAAACGCCATTTCGTAGAAACGGAGCTACGTACGAGTTAATCCACATGTAGGAAACTATGAAGTTGTTAGTTAGATAATAAATATTACAACCGCGAATTTCAAAAAATGTATTTGAATTATACGCGGCATAATATTTCTAACTGTACTACGCAAGTGCAAAAATTTGTTTATATAATTGCAAAAACCATCTTAGAGACCATTGGACAGCTGTTTCGTCTTATTTGGACTCCTCGGCACTGGAATACTCTAAACACATTTTGTATTTTCCGTTGCACGTTTCGTCGCTTTTTTCTATTGCAGGAAGTTTCTTCTTTACTTTCCTCATTAGATGAATCAATTTTCTGATAAGGAGGATCCAGATTAGATCACTGTCGTATTTCTCTAAATTCAAGTTCTCTTGAATACAGACATTACCGTTATCGTCTGCAAAATACCGTTGGATATGTTGGTTAAGAAACTTAATTTAATTGAAATATTTGCGCATAAGTTCTAATTACTTACTATTATTTGTTATTGACGTTGCCAATTCAATAATTTTCTTAGTTCTACGAGACATTACTTTAAGTCTTGTCTGTCGACGGTCGTAATGTTGTACAAAAGACATAAGTAACTTTATTTACTTAATCCTTTTTTATCAAACAACTCTTTAGGAAAAATAAGTTTTGTAAGCTACATAATTTAATTTGGTCATTTTTTGACTTAAATGCTTTGCTCGGGCAATAGACAATTGTAGCGCTAGTAGATGGTTTGAAAACAACACTAGGTAAGGAATAAAATGTGTCGTACTTCAACATGTAGCTTATGGAAATGTTTGTTTAGAGAAATCTTTTCTCGATGTACGTAGACTTTTAAAGGGCCGTTAGAGAGGATTTTTCGTGTTGCCTTTTCAACGGAGAACTAAGTGAAGGTAGTTATGAATTCACCCACACGTGGTTGCAAATTACTAAGTTTCTTGTTTTTTAGCTTTTTCTATTGATCTCATCTTGCTCTAACTGCAGACGTTCCACAACTCGGATTACTAATTACTCGACCTATGTTAACGTCAAAAACAGTTTAATTAGGAACAAAATGGTACGGTTTATCTCAATGGGTGCGTTTCTTTGTAGTACCGTATTTTAACGTATTTATGTTTTAATTACTAATGTAACAACTCAAGCTGCGACAAACGTGAGAATAAGCTACCGCTCTGAAATCGTTTCATAGTAACTTTTTTGGCAAAGTTCGCTATAATCAAATTGTCATTGTTTGGTCCATCAAATTTAAAGCGTTAATTGTTGCTACCAGGTCACAAACTGGGTGATAACGTTACTTTATTACGTTATTTAAACTACAAGTATCGTTAGATATCGTGTAAATTAAGATTATTTGTTTGTGTCATTTGACTTACTATTAATGTCATTAACACATAAATTACTATCAGATTTCTATGAATTCGTTTTGTAAGGAGATTCGGAAGTACACGGCGCATATTACTTGTTTTAGAAAAGTTAGTCATACCAGAATTTTTTTTTATTTTGTTAGCAATTTTGACGTCATAAGGTCTGGTGAAAGTTTTCATAATGAATATTCTAACGCAAACGCGTTTCGTCTTTTGAAGTTAAGCGATTGCTGTCGATTGATTTCTTTTACGCACGTATGTCAATTTAGGGTTATTTACTTCCAAATCTACGATACATTTTATCGATTTATGCTATAAAACTAGTTATAATTTTAATGCAATTTACACAATATTCGGTGATATCGAATTACGATAAAAGCTGATTTTTAATATTAATTTAATTTAGATGCTACTGTTCGTTATCACTGACGTAGGTACGATGTGTGAAGCATCTATGTATTAATAACTTAAAGATGTACCGACTACTAATACTTACTGTTAGTCTGGAACTTTGCTGTGATATCTTTTGTCTCTTGTTTCTCTTCTCTGTCTATTAGCTGTAATGCATTACTAGTCCAGAATAAATTGTAATTAAATCTGTTATTACCTTCGGTCATTTTACTTCTCAACGCACAATTGGGATGGCGCTGGGCACTGACTCAGCTAACGAAATTAGATTTTAACAACTTTACCCACAACTATCTTCGACTTTAGGTAGCTATATGAGTCAAAAATGTACTTTAATATATTTTATTAAACGTTAGTGCGTTACAAAGCATAGCATAACAAACGTTAATGCGACGCGAGACCACACAGCCGACCGTTGCATGTAAGTGAGTGATTGAAATTTCTAATAATATAATGTTGATGCTACATTTATTATAATTTTTTTTAATTGGACATTGAGTTTAACATTGTTTTTTTTTTCAACTTCGACTATATTTTAAGACTTTTTAAATGAGTTTTTCACCTGTCGCATACTCGTTCTAATATAATAATTGACTTTGAACACTTAAGGCAAGTTGCACAAAGCAAATCAAAAATGTAACAACTGATTATTTCTCAAAACAATTGCTACATAACGAATGAAACCACGTTTATTGGTGATGTAACAATTGATTTCAGAAATAATCACTTGCTAAATTTTTGATTTGCTTTGTGCAACCCGCCTTTAGTCTTATATATATTTCTATTTTTTATTTTGCCCTCTAAATTTTTTTCTTTATTACGTTGTTACTAAAATTAATCTTAATAAGCCCTATTGATAACAACAACGTCACCACGGGTAGCTGAAATGTCGGTGAGTGGGCATGGTTGAGAATGCTATATTATATCAAGAAGAAAAAATAATAGGAGTCACTTCGAGCGTACCGGTAGAGTTCTTGGTTTAGAGACACAAAGGGTACATATAAACCTACTCTTAAAGAGTTAAGAAAAAAACATGAAAAAATTGTAACAAATTGAATAATATTGTATCTTCGTGATAACAAACTACCACCTTGTTTTCTAAAAATTAACAAAAAAAGTAAATGTTACATAAACTAAATCGAACATTAACGAAAGAAAAAGAACAAAATAGATTTAACTCATTCAATGCAAGTAGAGAATATTTATTTTATTCAAATTGCTAACAGCGTAATAATAACGGCGATGTGAAATTAAATTTGATAAATTTACTTGCAATTGAACGGACAAGGTTTCTACAAAACTCAATCTACTCACAAAATTTTGTTAAAATACCAAAAATGTGACACGTTATTACTAACGACACGTGACAACGTAACTACATTAACGAACTAATATTGACGTTTATGATGTAGGCAGCACAAAAAAATACTGTAATATCTGTTTCAAAGTTTACTTTTTTTAAACTAATGTCATCAGAATGTAAATGTTAACGCATGTGTATTCTATGTTAAAGATATTATAGATGATATTGAAGAGATTTTGTTAAAACACAACATTGTTTCTTTTTAAATTAAATCTAAGCGGCCATTTTGTGAAATCAGCATCTGTCAAATTTGTTGTGAATTGACCACAACCGTTTTGCCAAGTGTACTCTTTGACGTTTGCTAACCAAATTCAAGTAAACCGGTTTAATAAATGATTAGCAATAAGCAAAGTCGCTGTGCATGAGAATGTACAAGAAAATCTAATCGTTTACAAAAACTTTTTTTACTTTACTTTAATCAACTTAGCGTCGGTGTGCACGTGTATAAAATCCTACTGACATAATAATTTAAAGTAAACAAACACAGACAACGCCGTGTGTTTGCTGATTGGGTTCTAGACAGTTGGAAGTTGACCCAAAATTTGTCAAAAAATCTTTCTATTTTTTAATGAATGTATGGGTGAACAAGCAAAATTGTCGAATTTGGGACTATACCAATTCAAACGAGATACACCAGGGCCGAATGCATTCCGAAAAAGTTACCGAACTACCTACAGAATTTCGTTTTGAGCATCTTATAAAATAAGATGCTAGACAATCATAATAACAAACATCGCAAACAAAATATTTTCAAAAGAAATTAGTCATTTCATTAATTATTGTTTTTCATTGAATAGATTTTAAAACAATAGCGTTTATTTTCAAAGCTTGATAACCCCAAAACGATTCAATTTAGGTATATTATGCTTCTTACAAATTGTGCTTCAAATTAAGAGAAGAATTGAAATATCGAATGTTCTAGTAGACATTGTAGAACTCTAAAACTTTTATGCAAAACATTTTCCGATACCGTGTATATTATCTTCAATAATCGATCGTTCACACACTCAGTGACCTTGTATATGTATTCCCACTGATAGCGTTGTTCCCACATTTTTACATTTTATTAAAATAAGTATGAAATAAGAAGTAAGCAAGCAACGTTTTTCTTCCGAATTCACGCATTTGACATTTTACACGTAAAATGCAGAGTAAACATATGTAATTTAATGCTTAGCTTACCTTTTTAAATTACTAATCATTCTTTCAATTTATATTGAAATTGAAAGGTGAAATTAACTGATGTTTATGGACAGAGTCACAGAGGTATGATGCATCTATACATTTTGCGATAAGATATAATTTTGTTCTTTTGTTTCTATCTTTTATTACCGTATCTACTAAATGACGTAGTTCTACATGTTTGCTAATTTTTTTGTGAATTAGAAAATTTCTGTTCTCCTGGATTATCATCGTCGTAGACATCTTTCTTAAACTTTTCAAAATATTCAAATTTGTGACCGTCTTGAAACTAGCGAAACCTCGCTTATAGATTCTGTCGATGCATAACTTTAAATCTAGGAAATTGAAAGTCTAGTATTTCAGATATTGGTTGTAAACTAATTATTTGTATTTGTGACGCCACAGCGATATACTTGTTTTTCTGTTACATTTTGCTGTCGATCATATAACTTAACACCTGGTGTATTTATTTTTCTATCACAAATATTTGGTGTCATATTAACATTCAAATTATTCAAACTTGGGGCGTGATTTGCTGTGCGCTATTCTTATTTAACCACCAGTTATTTACATCAATTTCATGCGTTAAATGTTAATTTAAAAATTATTAATGTTTTTATTGTATACATTTATTTATGTTGTTTAACTCGATAGTTTAGTATATCCTTCGTAACTTAATTGTTAATTTCTACTGTACTATTGCATTTATGAATATTGTTGACTTTGTGCTTTAAAAACATCGATTCCAAAGTAAATGTACTTCTTGTTATCTTATGCGTTCTACTTGTATTTCTTCACTTGTGTATAAGTGTGAACGAGCACCTGTAGATTTTTTTTTTCGAACCTTTTTAAATATATTATAATCTGCACGTTGAAAGTAGGTTGATTTGTACACGTTGCTTTACCCACACCACTCTCCAATATCAGAGCTGCCGCTGCTTTTACTTTATCTTGGGTTAAGGTTGATGGTAATTGAAGCACTTTAGTCATTTCTATTTTAATAGACAATATTTGCCAAATCGAGAAAATTTAAATGTCGTGGAAGTTATTACACTATGTTGCAAAAGGTTTTTGGATAAAAACATTTTTTTAGAGATTCGCCATAAATGTTTTGTCGTTCACTTGGTAGAAATAGTTATATAACACAAAACAATTACCAAAAATTGCTAAAAAATATTGCAGTCTTAAAAAAAGTAAAGTCAGTTTGCAAATGATCACTGCACGATAAATCTAAAAGTAATAACTCGCCCGAAAGTAACAACAAAAAAAAATGTCGAGAGTAAGGCAGGCATAGCCTTCGTTATCCTATGCATTACTTTCGACTCTTGTTACATACACTACCTCAAAAAAGTAATTGGACACTTTTAAGCGCAATCTGCAAGGTAGGCAACCAAACTTACGTTATAATAGAACGGCTAATTAAATTTGACAACGTTGGCATTGTAGACATTACTTGTAGCAATATTACGAGGTTACTAACCATTCTTTATAAGCACGGCCTTGAGCGTTCAAAGAACATGTTTTTTGCTGCAAATATGTATCTAAATTGTACCATAAAGACTTAAATTTTTTTTTCGCCGAATTTTCCATTTATGTATTTATGATCTCTGCTCAAGTTTTAAATGAACGCTGTTACAAGCATTAGGTCTTACGAACCTTGCACGGCCAACTCACACAGTCGGAGATAGGGGAGGTTCAAGGTAGTTATGCTTAAGGGCGCCAGATCTAATCCAAATTAACACTTCTGCCTCGATCACGACAGACGGTCCAAACTTGTAACTAAATTTGAGGTTCGTAATCCTTGTTACTCTGATGTTCGAGTAGCCAAAATTTGTTAATAGGTAACGACAATTAAAAGAGAAAGAAAAAAAATAAAAGAGAGATTAACAAGTATAACAACTTTAATGTACGTAGAAGATTAACAAGAATATATGAAATTTCTCCACTCATCAATGCTCGAAATATTACTAAATATAATTAACCAATATAAAAACTTTAATTTAGCAGCGTAGCAAATTGACAGATGTATGTTAAATTCCTCAATCCATAAATACTAGAAAGACTAACAATTATGATTAACAGTTGTAGAAAACTTTGATTTAGCAACATAGAAGATTAACAAGATTATATCTAATTCTCAGTGCATAAATGCCAGCAGTATCGGCAACACACAATACACATGTAAATCAAGTCGAAACGAACAGCACAGAGAATTTCGTAATAAATATTGTTTGTACACAGCATGCGATACAATTTAAATGATGATTGAAATTACCTTATTGGTATATAAACAGTAAACGTAATTACGGACATTAACATTAACCAAAGTTCTGTGAGTAACTTTCGTGACAGCGATATAAAAATTAATCAAATAAACTTACCCAAAGTCCAGTGTCCACTTGCGCAAAGAAAACGTTTTCCCCGCTAGCGGCCTGTAATAAATATTGAATAGCAAATCGTGTCACACAATAACTCACGAAGAATAGAAAGCTACAAAATCAGTATTAATAATTCATTAGATGTGATATAAGAACCCGTTGTATCGAATGCTGTAGGTTGTAATTTCTAACAGGTGGTTGATAACACAATCGACTTTTATCCACAAATCAGCATCTCCGACGCATTGTTCGACGAGACTTCGTTGTTGTTTAAGTAGGAGGCCCTCCCAACAGCTTATACGCTCGGTAGCGGTATTTATCAATCGTACTTATGCATCCTTATTACTGCTTGAAGCGAACAGGTGCTTGCAACGTGGTGGAACCGGCCTGTGCCGAAAGAATCGTAATAAATTCGCAATCGCCTTATAAATTTGTATTCATCACAAGTGATGTCCTTAAAAATTTAAGAATTAGTTCTAGATCCTCGACACCGACCCGTTCCCGTAACTGACAACTTCAAAAATGGCTTCGCAACCTCTCAGTAACCAAAAAGGTCGGCAGAGGGCGTCAAAACCAGAAACTAATTTTAAGTCGATATACAGGGTACTCCGTTATGAAAATTTCGCACGTAACAACGCTATAGCCCTTAATTAAAAAAGTCATAATTCATTTATAGTTTAATTAATAATTAAAATAAATTTAAAAAAGTTTTATTAATAGCTGGAATAAATTTAAACTGCATGCCCAAATATAAAATTGCTGTTTTAATTAGCCTAAATTTTTAATATTTCCGGATTAAATTAAAGTCAGCATTCTGATTTTCTTTGTAAAAAAAGCATTATTATCATTTGAACAAAATTAGTGGTTGAACAATTGTAATCTTAATTTTTTTTTTGATAACACTGTCGTAATACACGGAAAAAATGCTTCAACTTTGCTGGTTTAACCCAATTTATGGATATCGAACCTACTAGCCTAAGTATTAGACAGAAGCTATGCGTAACTCAAATTTACTTATCTGTATCTGTTGAGTTTTAATTTCAGGCGGCTCTCGTGAAATCTGAATTATATTATAACAAAAAGTAATGGAAATATATCACCAAACATTGGAATAATCAGTTTCTTTTTTTTGTACAAAATCACCAATAACGTTTATTTCTAAATTAATAATATAAACACTAAGTCTCAACCTTAGTTTAAAGAGAAAATATTTTTTTACCCAATACTTCGAAAACCTAATAATTATAAGTAACGATTAACCTAAAAGATGTCACATCGTGGTATATACATAGCTTGCACTCACGCGAAGGTGGGACAAAGGGCTAGTATTTAACACGTTCAGCCCCGCGGTTAAACTTTTGTCATAGCCGCAGGGCGACGTTTATTTTAAACTTTTTTCACAGCTCATGGGACCGCATTTAATTGTGCTTGACAGTTGTGTTTTAGCGTCCTATGTTCTTAAAGCATTACCTTACACAAAATATTAACTTTTCTTATTTTTTCTTTTTCTTCAAGTAATTCAAATTAATTTTTATTAAGTATAATCATAATGTGTGCTCTGTTTACATTGCGTTATTTTTTTAATTTGAATATAAAAAAAATGACAAAATTTAAAAAATAAAACTTTTATTAAATATAATAGGAGTAAGGTTTTACATATTACAAAAAATGTTTTCAAACATTATCTGTTTTTTTAAACACTAAACAATTTTATGATCATTTTCCTCTTGAACCGAGAACAGGTTTATGGACTCCACACAAATAACATTTTTTTTACATTTTTGCGTTTAGAAAATTTTTTTTATTACTTTTCTCCAAATTTTCATTTATATGTATACACCATGTAAAGTACGCAATGGCAAACAAAAATTATCGGGCCAATGAAAAGTATAAAAATGTTTATTTGGGGTTAAAAATGTTCCATAAAAATTTAAAAACAAACTAAAAAAATGCCAAAATTTTAAGCATTGTTCTATAATATTAGAAACAAATTTATGTGTTCCAATAGTTGCTCCACCAAATTTCAACGTAATGCAGAAATTCTAAGTAGACAAAGTGGTTCCAGACGCGGGCGGGGCCCCCGCTTTAAAGAAATATCGTGTAAAAATAAGATGAGAAAATGCAAATATCCCGAAATAAAGAAATAATGTTTCATCTTGCTTTAAGTAATAAATAATAATAAAACAAGTACAATAACCTCAACAAAATATAATAATACAATGAAGTAAAACTTTTTTGGATTTGGTTCATTACATCTTAATTATTTTGGAAAATCTAGGATTTTTTCATTATAAAACTAGTATAATTACCTATTAAACAAAAATTTACATATGTTTTCTACTTTTATTACTAGTACTTAGCGTATTGAAGCAAAAATCAAAGATTGAATTAAAATTTGAGAAGAAAGAATACAGAAATTCTCATTAAAATTACGCTTAAAGCAGTGTTTTCAAAGACCTGAAACCCCCTTCTTTTGGGGGGTATTCTATACCTCCAGTAATGCTCCTTTCTGTCCAAGGCTTCGCCATTACTAAGTAGGGTATATAAAGGGGTTACTTAAAATTAATTTTGCAATGTATAATATTTAGTGTTGTTTTGTGTGTCAATTTTGTGCAAAATGCCACGTCTTCCTGGACAAGCAGAGTTATCACTAGAAACTAGAGGAAAATTATTGCTTTACGAGAATGTGGATCTGAATAATTGCGGCACGTATGGGTTTATCGGTAAGGTAATTTTTTATTTTGCTTTTTATAATATTCTTTAATATTAGCAGTCTTTTAAATTTTCAACATGGGTATATATTATATACCTATGTTATAGGTATTATATGATGTATAATTCAGATTGCACAATTATTCACCTACATCACAGGAAATATTTTATAATGAAGTTATAAAAGCTTCAGTCACATAGCAATTGGGTATCAAGTTTTTCACGTCTCTCAAGTTAGCAAAACAAAGTTAGCAAAATCAAATAAAACATAATTAGAAATTTGTTACTAATTTTTTGCGAAACCAAACTTCTAGCTTTCTTACTTTTTTAATTATGCATTAAACTTGAGGGAAGTTAGTAGTACACCATTCTAAACAGTGTTTTAATGAATCTGCATTTGGTTCAAAATGTGTGTAGAATTTGTTGCTAAATTTTTGTTAATTAATTGTAAAACAAAAAAACTGATAGCTTTATTATTATTCTACACAGATTTTAAACAGGAAATAAATTTATTAAAACACTTTTTAGAATGGTGTACTGCTAACTTGCCTAAAGTATAACTAGCGCATAACTAAAAAAGTAAGAATGTTGCAATTTGTTTTCTTTCGCAACAAATTTCTAACTATATTTTATTTGATTCTGGTAACCTTGTACTGCTAACTTAAAAGACGTAACTTTTTCACTTAAATTAATAGCATTACTTTATGTTTTGCGCAGTTTTAATTAACTATTGTTTATTTTATTACAAAAGTGTGGTCCATTATTATTGGTTTCAACGCGAAGAGAAAGACGCGGAAAATGATCGTCCTTTGCAGGCCGCCCATAGAAGAAGACAACAGTATCCAATATGCTCGTTTGACTCCATTCACAACTTCCGCCACCATTCGCAAATGCAGTTTGCAAACAGTAAGGAATACTTTGAAAACTGAAGGAATAAGCTGCAATCGACTTATAAAAAAACCTGTAATAACTGAAGAAAATGCCTATTGGAGATTGC
This sequence comes from Aquatica leii, assembly GCA_035610365.1. Classification (NCBI taxonomy): domain Eukaryota; kingdom Metazoa; phylum Arthropoda; class Insecta; order Coleoptera; family Lampyridae; genus Aquatica; species Aquatica leii. The sequence continues at coordinate 77,513,148 of CM069436.1, read as the reverse complement.
AGTTTTTAGAAGAACATATAAATTTTGATTGGAAATGTGTGGTTTTTTCAGATTAAAAAACTTTCTGCACTTCCCAAGATAGTAAAAAAGTTCTTTAGAGGCCACGTAATTCTAGATATGAATCAAAACATGTGCAACCCAACAAAAGAAGCGGGAGAATTAGTGCTGCGTACTGGGAATGGATGAATGATGTTGGTCCAGGGTAATTTACATGTGTCTATAGACGCTTAACTGCTCAAACTTACCTGACGGTTTTGGATGACGTAAGTTTCGTTGCCTACCTTGCAAGTCGCGCTTTAAAGTGTCCAATTACTTTTTTGAGGCAGTGTACATTACTATTCTAAACTTAGAAACTGCAATAGAAAAAAACTACGCGTGCAATAAGTTAAGACATTAAATTACTAAATGAGTTTTTAAAAACATACAAGTTTAAGCTTTAATTTAATTTAATTTAACGTATGTATGTCTATAATTTTCAGTGTTGATGTAGTTCAAAAAAACTTTTTTTGTTTTCGTCCGTTTTGATGTATTTTACAGGCAGCATAATCAGCCTGAAAATTTACTTTTAACTACAAATTAGCACTAATATACTAATCAGTAATTTTTTACATCATCTGTCATTTGTGTTAGATTTATTATTACTAACATAAATCATTATCTGTGTTATTGTTTAAAATAACAATAATAAATCTTTGTCTTGCTAAAAACCATAATAGTTTTATTTTATTTAAGTTAAATTGTAAGAAAATTATCTAATTGCCAAATATATTCGAAAAACAATTGAATTTTGTCATTATAGGTTTCAGTTTTATCGGCATGTTAAAATGTTATTAAAAGCAAATACTTAAACAACTGCTTTTTTGTGTATCACGCGTCTTGAAAGTATTTTGCTAGTATTCGTATTTTGTAAGCCATACTGACAAAATAGCGCTTTTTGGACTAGTGATACAAATAACTATTTCTTCTGTTGCATATAAACTTAATTTAAACAATTGTGTTTTTCTTTGCTTTGCGTGCAATTATGTATTTTTTCAAATAACTAATCTTATGAAATAAAGTATTACTAAAAAGCTTTATTTCCTTATCGATTCACATTTTTTGCCTAACTTTTCTTGTTACAAATTGTTTTATTCTCAAGAGAGCAGTCTAGACATAGTTTTTTATACAATTAGTTAAACTAATACTTTCTTATAAAATCCTTTGTAGTTATTTTTTAGGATTTGAAGCAAATATAACTTGCCTTGACCCAAACCGATTTCATTGTTGAAAAATAATTTTTAAACTCGAAACAAATAAATGAAACAATCAATTGTGCAACATGTTCATTATTTTCTATTTTTTCGGCGAAACCACGTGTTCGTTGCCAAATACAACGTAAAAAAACATAATTAGTTCTCTATCTATCTTTTTCTACAATTCATTACGAGGCGCGGTTCTCACCAACAAACAGTAAATATTTATTCGTACTTGATGTTTTGTCGACTGTTGTCGGCTTAATTATTGATGTGTAATGTATTATCGGAAGTCGGTTGGTATGTCAATTTATATCGCGCTTCTCTTAATATTTAGGGTTAACGTTCTGATAATAGCAGATGTTGCACTAAAATTATACGATAGTATTTGTTTATTGTAAGCAGTGAATATTTTTATACGATAATGGTAAGAAAACGATCATTTTTTATTCATTTTAATTACTATTAATAATATTTACTACAACAGTGTGATTAATGACTTTGAACTTTTTTTTTAAATATTGTCGCTTTATTTAACAACTATTTAAGATATTTTTAATTGTTGACCAAATTGCGCATTACGTTTTATTACGCTCACCTTCAAATAATAATACAATGCGATCTTCATTCAAATAATGCAAATAATTTAAGCACTCATTAAACTTCAATGACTTTGATGGTTTAATTATATTGTATTATTTCCTCTTTTGTTTTCGTTTGTCATGAAAGTTTTAGTAGCTCATTACTATAAACAGGAGAGTATTTAGTAATCACATCCAAGTACTCTAAATTTAACTAAATTTAGCAAATTTTTATAAAATCATTTATTATTAACATTAATGTCATTTAGATGCTCAACACTTGAACATATATTACAAGAAGTATTGTTTGTTATAACTTATAAACATCCATAAGCATAAAATTTTACCAAAGTTTTTTGCTAATCGTGGGTCTGTTCCAAATAGATCAAATATGTATATCTTTATAAAAAAAAATAAAAAATTGAAACAAATCAAGGTATCATTAAAAAGTAAACAAAAATATTAGGGAAAAAAAACAAATATTGCGATTTGTACAGTGTCGTCTTAAAATAAAAATATACAACAGTGCATAGAACAGTTACTTTTTGGTGGTTAGTCGCTTAAGAACTGATTTTGATGTAGATTTTAAAAAAATCCTGAAACGAATGTTAGTGTTAAAAATGTGCGTCTATGCTTTTTCTGAACAATAAGTTTTGGGAATATATTTAAGAAAAGTTATTAAAATTTTTATTGATGATTTACAGGATTAAATTTATTATTTACGCTTAATAAAAAATGTATAACCGGACATGTATGAGAAGAGAGAATAAGACTAAGTTTTTGTATTTTTTTAATGTTTGTGGTTTTATCTAATATCTTTATTTATTTCGTTAGGTAATCTTTATACTTTTTCTTCTAACTACCAAGAGGTAGGCGCTTGTCGGTAGCATTTCTTCACAGTATTTTTTGACGTAACATCACAATTGGCAATTTATGTTTTTTTGTAGTTGAATTCGCCATAACACCTTTCTTTATAGCTTCGGTCATTGATTCACGGAGCCATTTTTGCATATTTGTCTTTTGGTGGTAATGTCTAGACATCTTACTTAAGTACTACAAATTAAATAAACAAAGTTAACAAAAATAATTTATAAACAGTTAGAGTAAGATGATAGATAGATAAGTTTCTTGCAACTCTAATGAATTTGTCAACTTACCTGAAGTTACCAAAAATCAATATAATATAATATAGTTTAAAATAAAACTGAAGTCATAATATAGACCAAATTTAATAGTGACTTTATTTTACAATACACAAATTTTACAAAAGCACATGTATCAACATATGAAACCACTAAGAGATGGCCGATCTTGTCCGTTTCTATTTTACTAATGCAAGTGGAGTTTCGTTTGGCATTTTAAAAATCAAATTTGATGTTTGTTCGGAAAAATCTAGAGTTTAACTAACTGTTTTTAAAAAAATATATTGTTTACTGAAAGTTCATGATTTGATAAAGAAATTTATTCAATAATAAAAGTATTACAAAGCTATGAAAGATATTAAATAACAGGTAATTGGAAAGAAGGCGATTAAGTGAATACTCTAATACAATAATAATCAGCTAAATGAGTTAATGACTGTATACTTTAAAACAAGCATTCCAAAACCTGTTTCTGTTTGGCACATACAATGTTTAAAGACAACTTTAAAAATAGGTCAAATATACGGAGTACTGTAACAGTGCGTCGGCTTTTCCCCTCAGAGGCAGAAAAAAATGATTTGTACAAAATGTTATTGGTTTAAAAATCTTTATGTCATAAAATTAGTTTCAAACATACCGGATATCTCAGTTTTGCGGTATAACAAAAAAATTTTTTTTTCAAATGGGATATTTTTTGAATTTTAAATTTCTTAAGTACCTAATTCCTAATAAAATGTCTGTACCATTCCATATACCTAAACTTAATCGTTTTCGAGTTATTAATTGTTTTTGTAAACATTTGACAGTTGTATCTTCAACAAAAATAGCCTTCTTTGTTTTTAGTTTTATTGGTATGCGGTTTGGATTTTAGGAATCGTGTTAAGCTTTGCCATAGTTCTGACCTATTACTTGATCAACAGTAGCATGAATTTGGCAAACTTCAAACGTTAAAACTTTCTTATTTTCAATAAAACACTATGTATGTTTTTGCATAATTACATTTGTTTTTAAATTACCTTTAGATTGGTTTAACCGTTGCCTATATCTAAAGTTAATAATTTCAGAAATGTTTAACACATTTACATAATTATACAAAATTTTGTACAAAAGTAAACATTTCACTACATTTCGATGCACCGAAGTAGGCCAAGCTGAAACAAAACAACTATCAAAATGTAATGGTTAATGTGAGATGAACAAAAACAGCTAATACTTCTGTAATACGATGAATTATTTTATTCCAACAGCATGAAAGATATCAACATTATTAAAACAATAAACGAGAAACGATACTAAAGTAAATGTTCAAAAGGTTTTCCATTTTCAAAAAGGTATTTCCACTCTTCTTAACATTTCAGATGAAATACTTGCAAAAGTATCTACAATTCGTTGCTCCATATTCATGAGTGTTATTATAACCAACGTCTTTTACGTATCTTCATAAGAAAAAATTAGGTTTTGTTAGATCCGGAGATCTAGCAGACCATCTGGTGCGTCCATTCCTACCAATCCATTAGCTGAAAAAAATTTATCAATAAATGCCCTCACATCTCGCGAAAAATGCGTAGGTGCCGTGTCTTGTTGAAACCACAGACTGTTTCTTGTATGTTAAAGTAGATTAGCTAATAATCCCGGTAATACATTTTGCAAAAAGTGCAAATACATACGCTCATTGAGATGGGCATCGAAGGAATGTGGACCTACCACATGGTTCTCAACAGTTCCTTCTCAGACATTCAAAGACCATCGACGCTGATGATCAACTTGTCTCATAACATGCGGATTTTCAGTCAAATAATAATAAAAATTGTGTCTTTTGACAGATCCACTGTTACAAAATGTTACCTCATCGATGAATAAAACATACTGAAACAACGCAGGATCTTCCTGTATTTTCAATCTGACTCAGGTACAAAACTCGGAACAAAATTGAAAATCAGTATTACTCAGTTCTTAATGTAACTGAATATGATATGTATGATAACGATTTTTCTTCAAAATGCGTTCTATTAACCTCTCGCTTATGCCGGTTGCTTCACCGATGTCTTTTTGGCTCATGTTGGGATGCTCAGTTGCAGTTAATAGCACTGAATATTTGTTTTTCTTGTTACTGGTAGTTTTTGTTCTTTCTTGTTTTTTGTAAATCAAAATTCCCGTTTCAATAAATCTATTGAGTACGTTCCTAAAATTTTTCTCATCCGGATGTTTTCTGTTGGGATAACGTGTCGCACATAAAAAAAATTCTATCAGTTTCCCCTAATACAAAAAGCATATCGACTAGGTCGTCTTTTTTTGAATTTCATTATGAAATGAAGAGAATCGTTTTTTTTTAAATGTATGTTACGGTTAAAGTATATACTTGGCTAGTATATAAACTAGTTGGATAGTATACAAACTATCCAACTGCCTGGTTATTTTGATGAAAAATCATATTTTCACTAAAATAGCTACGAGTAATGGCTCGTTTGTATAATATCCAGCTAGTTTATAAACTATACAAAATTTATCGCTAAAACCCAAACCACAAGGAAATTACACAAACTAGCTGGAATTTTTGGCTAGTTTGTAAACTATCCACATTAGTTGAATAAAGTGTGAAACTGATATTGGTAGTAATACATAATAACCAACGAGTTGGTTATTATGTATTACTCAACGAACTAATCAATTCTCTTGGGTTAATTTAGTTTAGGATAGTAAAATCCTTAGTCAAAAATGGTTTCTTTATTGGTACAATGTAAGATTGTTACAGGTACCTATTATTACTTTAGAAAAAGTAAAAGAAAGATAACTCAAATAACACCAGGTGACAAAATATTAACAATAAAATATGTCAGGACATTAAAAGATTAAAACCACCAAACAAAGAACAGTATTATTTGTTGGAGCAAGTTGCACTGTTGTAGCACTTACTATTACACGTATATCCAGACGCAAGACATTTACACTTTTTATTCGCACAACTCTTCTTGCAGTGACATCGCACATATCCTTGGGTTCAACCCGATACTGAAAATTTTCCTGCAGCGCTTCGTAATGTTATTTCGGTGTCCGTCTTGACATTTTCCAACTTTAAAAATCGTTGCTTACATATTTCAAATTCGTTGCGAGAATAGAGCTGTTTAAGGACACCGTGAACAGTTCCAATTCGGTAAAATTCATCTTCTACACTCATTATGACGCCCAATATATTTCTATGATCTGACCGACTTCGATCTACATCTGGAATTGGTACTCTCACGGACATGCCGACAGTTCCTGGTTTAAATTTCTTGCGCGAAGTTTGTAGCATTTTTTGTGCTTGCCTTTTTAGACTTTCCTGGCATAAATCCCTTATCGCTTTAATATTGTTTTTATTCTGACAATGGTCACATACGTTTTCTTCAGAACATAATAAGCATTTTTGTAGTAATGATTCATTGAGAGCATTTTCTGTTGTTTTAGTAGAGAGCAATGCTATTGGTTGTTCTTTAAATAAAACTGAGGTTTTATTGTTAACTTCGACCGAAACTGGGGTTTCAGTATTATTTTCGGGTAAAACTGGGGTTTCAGTAATAACTTCGAGTAAAATTGGGGTTTCAGTATTATCTGCGAATACAACTTGGCTATGAGTATTATCGGGCAGCAGAGCCAGCGTAGCATTTTCAATTGAATCTAAAAGAAATTAGGTTGCATTGTGAAATAATGTGGAAATACTTTATAGATACGTACCAGACAATTGTTGGGCGGCCATTTCCTTTTCAGTGACGGTAGATTTTTCATCGGGTACAAAATTATTTGAAGGATGTGAATCTTCTTCCACTTTATCCTCGGTGTCATTACTAGAAGATAATAATGTTTCCCGTTCTTCTTCTGTACGTATGGATTTAATGTTTGTGATAGAAGCAGGGAGGTTATTTAAACCATCTCTACATTTTACACCATATAAAGCTTCATAAAGACTGCGTCCAATACCATAATGAAAACAGCTACAAAAAACAATGAACTGAGGTAAAACGCAACTTATACAAACACAGAGTTGTATTCACCTATACTTACGCAAACAAAACAGATACAAAATTATGCCGCTGCGCCGTTTTCACAACTGGCAAATGAATTAGAAAAACACAGTTTCTTTTCTTAAATTTCAAAATACTAGCCTACTAACCGATTTTTTTGAAATTGAACAATTTTTAAACCTTCGTTCCATTTTGTCGAGTTATTATCTTTTATCCACGACGCTAACTTGTTCCCTATATCTTGGTTCGCCCTCTCCACTGAAACTTGTGATTGTGAATGTCTCGGTTTACCATGCACAATATGGCAGTCAGGCCACATTCCGACTAATTCCTCAATCACCTAAAAAAATCAAAATGTATTAATTTTGTTTTATTTCATCCATATAATCAACAATTAGGGAATTTGAAATAAAGGACATGGCACTTCAAAATACATGTAAAATTCAAAATCTCAACTTTGGGTCCATTTTTCCGGTACACCCATCTTTTGATGTCAGCTACAACATATCAAAAATACAGAGGGCCAAAATGCCCATAAAAAGTGCCATGTCTTTTCTAGCATGCCTTTTACCCTAATACCCACCTGGTTTGCAAATTCTCGGTCATTGTCGCTCTGCAACACGCAAGGGCTTCCTAAGTCTGCAAATACTACTAATAGGTGCTCAGCTACTTCTTTAGTTTTCTTTGTTTTTAGCGCTCTCAACCTGACGTATTTGGTTAGGTGGTCTTGGTAGACAAAAATAAATTTGCAGTCACCATCTGGTCTAGTGTGTAAGTTGATGAGATCGATTTGACATTGAGAGTTTAAATGATTTGAAACAATTGGTTTAACAACAATTCCTTTTTTAGTTTTGTTCCGTTTAAGCTGACAATTTTCACAAGTTTCAATGAACAATTTGACCATTTCCTGTGTTAAGTTGTGATACTTTTCGTTTAATAATTTTGTTGTTGCTTGACGCCCTCCATGCCCAGTTCCCTGATAGGCAGCTTTAATCGCATCATAACATTCACTCAAACGTAAAATAATCTTTCCAGATCTTCTATGTAGAATTACATAAGATGATTCGATTCTTTGTAAATCATAAGTATTTATCACATGATAATCACTCTTGTTACTACTGTCAGGTCCAGTTTCGCGTATTCTCTTGATACGTTGCAAAAGTTCACTATAATCGCTATCATTCATTAATTTTGAATTTTGCGACTTTTGGTCGTAAACGTCTAATAATAGGTTTTCAAATTGTTGCTGTTGATTCATTTTTAATAACCCGACACCTATTCTTAAACAAATTTCACGAGACACAGCTGTACACCGTCACAACACTTGACGAAACATAACCCCACTAAATTACCCAAACAGAATTGGTTGATTTACATAATAACCAACTCGCGTTGGCTGGTTTACATACTAACCAACTCGTTGGTTATTATGTATTACTACCAATATCAGTTTCACACTTTATCCAACTAATGTGGATAGTTTACAAACTAGCCAAAAATGCTAGCTAATTTGTGTAATTTCCTTGTGGTTTGAGTTTTAGCAATAAATTTTGTATAGTTTATAAACTAGCTGGATAGTATACAAACCAGCCATTACTCGTAGCTATTTTAGTGAAAATATGATTTTTCATCAAAATAACCAGGCAGTTGGATAGTTTGTATACTATCCAACTAGTTTATATACTAGCTAAGTAAATACTTTAACCGTAACATATACAAATCAAATGTTACATTGACATTTAGCTACTTACATTTTGACCGTTGTTTTGTCTCAGCTTGGCTTACTTCGGTGTATAGAAATGCAGTGAAATGTTTACTTTTGTACAAAATTTTGTGTAATTATGTATGTAAATGTGTTAAATATCTCTAAAATTATTAACTTTAGATATAGAGAATGGTTATACCAATCATAAAGTAATTTAAAAGCAAATTTAATTATGCAATAACTTACATAGTGTTCTATTTAAATAAGAATGTTATTAACGTTTGCAGTTTGCCAAGTTTATGCTAGTTTTTATTAGGTAATAGATTAGAAATATTGCAAAGTTTGACACAGAATCATTAAAACAATGTTTAAAGATTCCAAAAATCCAAACCGCATACCAATACATTTTTGTTAAGGGCAACTGTTAAATGTTTACGAAAACAATTAATAACTCGAAAACTATTAAGTTTAGGTATAGAGAATGATATGGACATTTTATTAGGAGTTACTTAAGAAATTTAAAAATCAAAAAATATACACGGTGTTCCATTTGAAAATTTTTTTTTGTTATACCGCAAAATTGAGACAACCTGTATGTTTGAAAATAATTTTACGACATAAAAATTTTTAAACTAATAACTTTCTCACGGGAAAGGCGCTAGGAAGGTCCGATGCACTGTTGCAGGACTCAGTACATGTATATTAAAAACATCCTAAATATGCTTATATATATAATCAAAAATTACCAAATCATGCATTTATGCAAATGCATAATTATCATAAGCAATAATAACAAAAACACTGCTGTTTGGAAGTTGGAACTTCAAGGTTTAACGTTGAAGATCTCTTAGGTGATTGGCAAGATTTCTCAGAGTAAAGGTTTTTTGTTATTTGCTGACCTTTGTAATTCAAAGTTTTGCGCCTACTGCTTTTTACATCCTTAAAAAGCCTTATACATTGTAACTGAAGAAGATTGATGAGGAACTGCATTGATATTTCTAGCTGCTAATAGAACATCATCGTCTAAAGAAATCTTATCACCTAACGTTGAAGTAACTGTATAAGATTGTTGAGGAACTGGATTGATTTTTCTAGCTGCCAATGGAACCTTATCGACTAAAGAAATATCACCTACCGTTTGTTTTTTCTGTATCCACAGTATGCTCTCCGATTATTGCATCAGGCATGGCTCGCTCCTTTAGTACAGAAGGTGCAAAAACTGCATCAAGTCTGCATCAGGATTTAAGGAGAACAATCCTGTACTTACTTCTAAATTTGCTGATAATATTTTTTGGTGGGTCAAACACGGAATTAAATTATATTAAGTTTAGTTTTATTTAGACTTCGTTGAGAATAAGTATCTTAATATCGTAAAAGTTCCTGGTCCCAGTGTGATTTAAAAGCGAAATACAGTTTTATCAAGAGGCTGGAGCTCATATGTTGTATTTGATTGCAAACAGAATAAGGTAATACCAAGCGACTCAACTGTTTCAGCAATAATAAAATTAAGATGGTTAGAAACTCTATCCAACACAAGAAATGTAGGTCTTGGCGGTTTATACTGAGCAAAATGTTTTAGAAACTCACTGAAGAGTTGTGTTGTCATCGACCCTTTGAACACTCTTTTTTACACGGGATTCATGAGGGAAATTGTCGCAAAATTCTGGTTTTAGAAATTTTACTTAAAACAGTATCATGGGCGGAATAAAATTGTTCATAATATTGCAACAATCCACAACCGTGACATTTTCCGTATGCTAAGACGCAACTATATGAACCCGTTTTACACTCTTCTCAGACAACACGTTGTTGATGTTGTATGGTGATGTGGCAGCTTTTCTCGTTTACATTAAAAACATTTTGAGGTTTATTTATAATGTCCAATCTTACTATAACTTTGGAAATGTTTGTGAAATAATCAGATACAATTGCCTTGTTGAGTTTTTGAGTGCGTGCAGGGTTTATACGTTGTGCCATGTACCGATACATTACGATGTCTTTTCAGAAACAAAAATAGCAGTCCTTTCCAGCAAGCTGTTTTTTGACTATAAATTAAACTACTGGAAATATGATTTATATCACAATATCAAAACATTTGATGTCGGACAAATTTGGGAGTGAGCGGTCCAACCTCACTGTATCGCTAAATCCGTTGCACAAAATCTCTCTTCTGTTGATGGTTCAATATACTTGGACGATCCAATTTCTTTGCGAACAAACCCTGAATCAAATATCGACGTAAAGTGTACTTAGGCACTTAAAATCTAGTACAAACATTTTGTTGAGGTTTTTCACTTCTGACAGCTGCTATGTCTCTTCAAGTTGGGTTTAAAATCACCGTTTACGCAAAATTTTGCATACTTTGCTCATCTCAAATTTAAACCTAAGGAAAAACATTTTAAAGGGAATGTTGCCGAGGGAGTAAAGTTCTAGAATTTACGACTTTTACAATCAAGAATCGCGAGTTTGAATCCCAGACACTCTGAGAAAAAAAAACAGGAAAATTTTCAAACCACTTTCATTCTATACCATTTCACCGTTGGGTTCAAATTAACAGTGTTGGTCCTAAAAAGGCGCATGGAAACAGTAACAAAGTGACATTTAAAATATTTTATTGGGTAATATGGTGTTAGATGACCCGATCATTTTGCCGTTGTGACCAGTGGCGGATTCTCCGTTAGGTCATTTGATAAATGACCCTCTAAAAAAAATAATTATCCTACTTTATGTATTATTACAGAAAAAATACTGTAATTATGTTACTACTTTATAAGATCTACAAAAGCAATTATATTTTTGCAAACAATATAAAGCCGATAGAATTAATATTAGCAAAGTAAGTTTTATTATTTTTTGATAAGTAATGAGCAATTGCCATTGTAGAAGAATTCTGGAAACCATTAAGTCAAATTGTATTTTTTAATCAAAATATTAAATTTTTATTTATTTATTTTACTAGGCTCTTTTTTCGTAAACAAAGGTTAAAATTCTTTTTAATGAAACTGATTTTAATTTGATTACCGGTAAAAAATACCCAAACTACTTAGAGAATTGATGACCTATTTAAATAACAGAGTAAGAAAAACAAGATTTATTTAAGCTTCTCGTCTTCTAAAAATACAGAAATTATGTCAATCAATTAGATTGTAGCAATTTCCTTATCATACCTTAATTTTATGTTACTGAAAAACATCTAATAATGGAATTGTCTTTCCTTTCTTTTCGATGCATTCACGCAGTAGTGCGAGTATTAAATAATTAGGGTAATGCCGATATAGTCATCAAAGATTGTGCAGATTTGGATTTGGAAAAACACCTTGCACGTCTTGTCATGGTCGGCAAAAAGTTTCAAGTTTAACATCATAGAAATCATTTGGGCTGAAATTATGCAGTTCATTCGAAACCGACAACGGTTAAATTTTATCTTGCAACACCGCGCTCAGCTTGTTGATGCAATTCAAGGTGCGTGGAATGCCATATGCAAAGATTTTATTCAGGCATTAGTAGCAATTATACTCACACGGCTATAAGAATGTATTAACAACAGTGGGGTCATACGCATTATTAGTTTTGTTAGTAATTTTTTTTATTATAGTTATGTTAAGTATTATACATTAATAACATATGTGTTTGGTCTATTTTATCTAAATAAGTTATCAATTTTTTATGCAGTTTGAGTATTGTTATAAGCAATCATTTTCTTACAAAGAATTACATTCAATTTCATTAAAAAAAAATTAAACTTTTATTTGCGCCAAGCGAGTAGGACCTACAAGTAAATAAAAATTCAATATTTTGATTAACAAATACAATTTGACCTAATAGTTTCCAGAATTCCTCTACAATGGCAGTATTACTAAAGAGCGGGTAGTAAAGCAAGAAAAAATACCAAAAAAAGATGGCATAAAAGGCATATTAAACCTGCCAAAAAGGCAATAAAAAAGGCACAAATATCTATTAAAATTTACAGTTTATTTTTTTGTTTTACAATGTTTATTAAGTGCTATTATTTTCCCAAGCACAAATCAAATACTTTTTAATATTTTGACCAAGAAGCTGTTGCCTTTTATCATTTAAGATATTTTTATAGAAGGAAAACATTACAAGATGTTAGTGGAGGAAATTTTAATGCCGATGTTTCTGTTATTGTTAAAAATATTTTCTGTGGATGCTTCATGACCTCCCCTTTTTGAATTTCAGTCAGTTGTTTAAAGAGGTAAAATCCAATTTTCGATTAATTTTTTTCCTATAGTCCTTGGACAATTATAATTGCTCTTATTCTTTCGAATGTAGCGAAAGATTCGGCCATTGCGGTTTCGCTTTTTTCTAGCTTCTTTAATTCGTCAGGAATGCCGGAAAAGTGTGTTTTTATAAAAACTATTCCTCTCTTAATAGCTTCGTCATTAAAAGCTTTTTGAGATTTAGCAATTGCTGCAGAGACCGTCTCGTCAAATAATTCAACCACCTGAAGTAAGACAATTTAATTAATGTATAATACAATGTCAGATTATAGTACGAGTACCTCTTTATTTTTTTCAAAATGTGTGGCATAACAAAATGCAAGCAGATAACCAAGTTCTCCATCTTGTTATGATAGGTTCCGGTGGAATTGTAACATCTGGAAGTTTTTCTTTATAGGCCCTTACCCGTAATGATGCTTTCACAAAAACCTAAAACTAGATCCAATAATTAAAAAGAAAATCTAATATGTTAGAGATTTTTATATTTTTGGTGGCAGAAATTAAGTTGTTTACTATTGCAAACTCGTCTTTAATGAATTTACACACCCTATGTATTCCATGCGATAGACAAGTTAAATGTTTTAAATTCGGATAAAATATTTCGCACAAATCTAGAGCAAAAGTTGTTTTTGATGAGCCAGGTTTATTCTGTTGATCTTCTATAACGTTTTTTAACAATGGTTGTTTCTGAAGATGTCCACTCTGACGTGTAAAAAAATGTGATGTGCGATCGAGCATTGTCATGTAGCAAAAAAACTTTATCATGCCTTTTGCTACATTCCGACCGTTTTTGCTTCAATGCACGACTCAAAAGAATCAGTTGTAATCGGTAGCGATCCCCAGTGATGGTTTTGTTCGATTTTAATAGTTCATAATGAATCACACTCTGTTGATCCCACCAAATATAAAGGAGGAGCTTAGACCCATAAATATAACGTTTTGCCACTGCTGTTGATGGTTGTCCTAGCTTAACTTATGATTTTCTACGCTTAAGATTATTATAATGTATCCACTTTTTATCACCAGTAACTATTTAATGTTACAAGGAGTTACGTTTAGGCGGTGAAAGAGAAAGGTTGTATAGATACGTTAATTTAATAAATCTAAAATAACGCGTTTAAACGGTATTAAAATTTAAGTTAACAATTTGTAAAGGTTGATAAACGCAGTAGTGCATTTATAACGTAGTCGTTTGATTAAGAATCAGGTGCGGCGTGCGGATAAGATATTATAATAATCAGCGTGGATTTTCCGGCGTTTATATTTTGCATTTGTATTCATAAAATTTTTGGTGATTTTAATATATTTAATATTTCGTTATTTCATAAAATACGTGTTTTTTTTTGGTGATTTTAATATAATTAACATTTCGTTAACCAGAAAGGGTAGACAGTTAATTAGTGTAAAGATAAGAGGAGAAGGGAAATTATGTCGGATTCCGAGGAAGGGTGGTCGGAAGGAAAAAGAAAAAGGCAAGCTACGGTGAAGGAGGTGTTCAGGAAGAGCACCAAAGTAAGGAAATCACCGGTAGCGGAAGGAAAACAGAGAAAAGATGGTGAGTTAGTAGAAAGTAAAGTAAAGTAAAGAACTGTTAAAGGAGGTAAAGAGTATAAGAGAGGAACAAATTAAGATGGGTAAGAAGTTGGAAGAGAATAATAGAGAGGTAAAGAAGATGAAAGAAGAATTAAGAAAGACGAATGAAGAATGGAAGAGGAAATTTGAAGAAATGGGAGAAAAGTATAGAAAGCTGGAGGCCAGATTGGAGAAGATAGAGAGAAACTGGGAAACAACGGAAAAAGAAAAAAGAAGAACAAACATAATCATAAGAGGTATAGAAGTGAAAGATGGAAAGAAGGAGCAAAAAGAGCAAGTGGAAAATTGGATGAAGAAGGATTTAAATATAGAGAAAACAGTGGTAGAAACTAGAAAGCTAGCAGAGCGTGTAATGTTAGTAAGGGTGGGTACATTTGAGGATAAGTTAGATGTATGGAAGCAAAAAAGAAGGTTAAGAGGTACGAACATTTATTTAGACGATGACATGACGAGAAGGGAAATAGAAATACAAAAGAAGATAAGATATGAGGCGAGTAAGATGAAGGGAGAGAGGAAAAGTATTAAAATAGGATTCTTGAAAGTGTGGGTGGAAGGTGAAGAAAGATTTTGGGATGAGGAGAGAGGAACTCTAGTGAAGAAGGGGGCAAAAAACTAAGAGTTGGGGGAGGGAATGATGGATCAAATGATGTTGTCTTAGCAAGTTTTAAGGAAAAAGAGATGGAAAAGCAGAATCAAATGAAATTACTGTTTTGGAATGTGGCAGGCATAAAAAATAAAAGAGAGGATTTCTGAAGATACGTAGAGGGTTTTGATATGATGGGAATGTCGGAAACATGGTTGGAAGAAAAAGACTGGGATGTATGGAAGGAAAAATTACCAGAGGGGTATAATTGGAAGGTGGAATTTGCAACTAGAAAAGAAAGTAAAGGTAGAGCAAGGGGAAGGATACTAACGGGTATAAAAAGGAACTGGTCGGTGGAAGAAGAGGAGGGAGACGAGAAGCAAGGGAAAGGGATCGTAAAAAATTATGTGGTCAGAGAAGGAAAGGAAAAATATATAGTGTTAACAGTTTATGGGCGGGATATGAGGTTGATAAGTGAACAGATTGAAAAAATTGTACAGGGGGAGGAAAAGGAAAAGATTATTATAGGGGGTGATTTTAAGGCAAGAACAGGGGAAAAGAGAGGAGTGATTATAGGAGGGAAAGTAATGAGAAGAGTCAGCATGGATAAGACAGTTAATTGGAATGGGAAAATGTCAGTGGTGATATGTGAGGAAAAAGGGTGGTCAATTCTTAATGGAAATATATAGGAGGGGGACAGCGGTGACTACAGTTATATGGGAGGGAGGGGGGAATCAGTGATCGATTACGTGATAGTGAGTGGGGAGATGTGGCAGGACATAGAAAGCTTTAAAGTGGGGGATGAAGAGGAATCGGATCATCAGCCACTGGAAGTGATTTTAAAAGGAAAAGAGCAAGGATATAAGGAGGAACAAAGGGGATGGGGAGTGAAAATGGAGTGGACTGAGGAAAGAATAGAAAGATATAAGATGAAGTTGGAGCAAGTGATTGGGGGAGATGCTGGGGGGGGGGAAGAAGGACTAAAGGAGCTGACTGCAGAAATGGAGAAGGCGGTAGAAAAGAAAAGGTTTGAGTGAAGACAAGGAAAAAAGAGGAACAAAAATAGGTGGTGGAATAGAGAATGTAGAGAGGCAAAAACAGAGATGAGAAATGCTAGAAGAAGATAGAAGAAAGATATAATAGATGTTTTGAGAGAAAGGTGTCGTATAAAGAGGAAATGGAGAAACAAGTAAAGGAAATAAAGAAAGAAGGAGAAGTGTGGGAATTTCTAAACAAGGAGAGAAGAAGAGGTAAGAGGAGAGGAGGTTTAACGAATATAAAGGTGTGGTTGGGTTATTGTATGGAGCGTTTGGAGGGAACAATAGAAGGACCAGGGCAGGTGATATTGCAAGGGGTAAATACAATACAGGAAGGGTGGGAGATAACGAAAGAGGAAATAGAGGAAGCAATAAATAGACTAAAATTAAGAAAGACGTCAGGAACGGACGGTACGCAAGGAGAGCAATGGAAATATGTAGGGGAGAGAGTGAGAGGAAATATAAGAAAAATTTTTAATACAATATGGAAAGGGGGGGGGAACTGTCAGAAAGTTGGAAAGAAAGTTGAATTCTGGCGGTTTATAAGGGAGGGGATAGGAAGGAGGTAAAGAATTATAGAGGGATTAGTGTCACTAATGTAAGTTATAAATTGTATGCCATGATTATACAAAGCAGGTTGGAAAAGGATGTGGAAAAAAAAAGTCTATTACCAGATTGGCAGATGGGATTTAGAGTGGGAAGAAGGGCAATAGACAATGTTTATATATTAAAACAGTTAGTGAATGGAGAGCTAGATAAGAAAAGGGGTAAGTTGTAGTTGGTTCTAGTTTTTTATCTTCTTTAGGAAGATAAAAAACTAGAACCAACTACAACTTGACAACAGGAGGACAAACTACTTTACCATTAAAAGGGGTAAGGTATACGCGTTCTTTATGGACATAGAAGCTGCGTTTGATAATGTGAATAGGGAAAAGCTATATAAGGTGTTAAGGAAAAAGGGAATAGAGGAACAACTAGTGAGGAAACTGGAAGGGATAAAAAGACTAAGAATAGGGTAAAAATAGGGGATAGTGTTAGTGAAGTGTTTTGGACGAGGAAGAGGCTAAGGGGTGTCCTCTTAGCCCTATTTTATTTGCACTGTATATAGGGGACATAGAGGAAGTGTTGAAGGGAGAACAGTGTGGTCGGGTGGTCATGGAGGGAGGGATTAAAGTGTGGGTGTTGACATATGCAGACGATATGGTCATGGTGGCAAAAAAATGAGTTGGAGATGAAAGGTATGATAAATACGATAAAGAGGTACCTGGAAAGGAAAGATTTGGGATTAAATGTGAGAAAGTCTAAGATGGTAGTTTTTCAAAAAGGGAGAGGAGGGAAGAAAAAGGAGGAGTTAAGTTGAGGAGAACAGAAAATAGAGGCAGTGAATGAAGTGACATATTTGGGATATAGGCTAAGGTATGATAATAAAGATGATGCGCATATAAGGGAGTTAGCAAAGAAGGGTAGCAGGGTATTAGGACAGGTATGGAGTTTAGGGGAAAGTTTATTGGGAAGGAGATCGAGATGAGAAGATGGCTGTTCGAAAAATTGATTAAAAGTGTGATGATGTACGGGGTGGAGGTATGGGGTTGGAAAGAGTGGAACCTATTGGAAAGGGTGCAAATAAAATATTGGAAATGGATACTAGGTTTAGACAGGGAAACGCCAGGGTACATAATAGAGGAGGAAGGGAAATTAGAGAAGATTAGAATAGAAGCAGGGAAAAGGGCGATGGGTTATGAAGAGACAATGAAGGTAAGGAGGGAATGCAAAATTTTGCAATGTTGCTGGAGGACGGTAAAAGATAGCAAAAATATTATGGGCAGGAAAAAAGGAAACTGTACTACCAACGAGGAGGTTTCGCAAGAGAAGAGGTGGAAAGAAGGAGAGAGGAAGGGAGGTTAAATACGGAGGATGTGGAAATGAGGATTCTCCTTAAATAAGTATTGGAAGAAGGATGTAATGAGGAGATGTAGATTGTGTGGGGAGGGATAGGAGGACATAGAGCACTTGAGTGAGGAGTGTGACGATCTAAGGGAAGAAAGGTGGGGGAGGAAGACTTTGCTTGGGGAGGAAGGGGAGGGATTGGATTGGATGAAAGCAGTAAAGGAAAGAAGGAAAGAGGGGAGGGTTAGGTCTAACAAAATAGAATAGTAAGATGGTGATGGGAATAATTTATGGGAGAAAGTTATTTTAGTTTATACATTTCTGTACGTATTATATGTATTGTATTGTTGTGTAAAGGGAGGGGATGTGGGGGTAACGTGACCCATTGTAAGGCCGAATGGCTAAACAATTATCAATAAATAATAATTTAATGTTACAAACTTTTTTTTTATGTTTTTGAAGCAGTAATTTACAAGTCAAAAAACGCTTGTCAATGTCCCTAGGTTTTAATTCATATGGGACTCAATTTCCTTCTTTTTAGATCATTTCCAAAGCTTTAAGGCGTTTTCCTACAGTTGACAAATCAACTCCCAACGATGTAAACAATTCTTCAAGTGTTTGAGATGAGTTTTGGTAGAGCAATTTCTCCAATTCTTTATCTTTAAATTTTTTTGACTGCCTAGGTCGTTTCTTGTCTTTCAAGTCAAAATCGCTACTCTCGAAACGTGCAAACCATTTCGAACACGTTTGCTCAGCTAGAGAATGTTCACCATAGACTTCCTCTAGAATCCGACAGCTTTCCGCAGCACTTCTATTTATATTAAAACAATGGAGTAAAACTCTCTGCAAAACACTTTATTTGGAAAAAAAATTGACATATTTAAATAATTGGAACTTGTTGCTATTAACAATTGAAAAATAAGATTTCTGAGGGTAAGAACAGAATGCTGTCATATCTACGACATCTCTCGTAAAACACTACAAATTAATTCCAACACCTGATATTAACCCGTGAAAACCTGAACTATTAAAACTTTTGTTTGTCACAAAAAGCTTATCTCGATTTTTTTCAAAACGAGTGTACATTATTTTTTGTGTTGCCTTTTATAAACTTTTTTTGAGTTATTTGCGACTCCGTACGGTCTCCCGTCGCATTAAGGTTCGTTATCCTATGCTTTACTTTCGACGTTATAATAATTGACTTCAAGCACTTAGTTTTATGTGGATTTCTACTTTTCATTTTCTAGAGCTTTTTTTGTCTATTAGATAACTACACCAACGAACGAGTATTGACGTTTGCAATGTTCGCAGTACAGAAAAAATTTATTTTGTAGCAGTATTTTTTAAACTTGCATAAGCGTAAAATTTTGAAATTGATAAGTATTTTTAAGCTGAAAGTTTCACTTACAAATCGACTAATTATTCATAAGCTTAATATAACTTCTTTTAATTTTGTATTTTAATTATGTTTAATTACTAAAAATAACAAATTTTTTTGTTATAGATCAACAATCAAATATTATTCATAATATTTGCAACGCTATTCTCAAAAGGAGTGTCACAATTTTGCACATACGACTCATACTCGTACATTGAAGAAGACATCGTAACGTGTTACGGTCTTTCCGAAGACATCACAGATTTGGAAAGTCTGTTAGAAAACATCACTTTTAAAACATCAAAATTTCAATTAAAAGTAGAAAATTGCAATTTGCCGAACATTACTGAAGGCTACTTCCCATCAAACGTGACGTTATTAAACTTAAATAATTGTAAAACGACAGACATCGATAAAAGCCCATTTGAAAATCTAACCCTGTTGGAAGAATTGAATTTGGAATCGAACGAATTATCAAATCTAACTGACGACGTTTTTCAGAATTTAAGCGCGTTAAATACTCTGAATTTGCGATATAACAACTTAAGCGATTTATCGATCAACACTTTTGAAGGCTTAAAAAATCTGGAATATTTATTTTTAGATAACAATGACATCGAATCTATGGATTTGGAATTGTTTTATCCGATTAAAGCGTTAAATTATTTATATTTGGACCACAACAATATAAGCGTATTGCAGCAGGATGTGTTTCAACATTTGCATAGTTTAATGGTACTGTCGCTTTCTCACAATAATCTCCATATTCTGGACGAAGGCGCTTTTAATGGCCTTTACACTTTAGAAAGTCTGTATTTGGATAACAATCATTTGGAGAATTTACCGAAAAAGTTATTTGCGCACTTATCTTTTCTAACGTATTTAGATTTATCAGCGAATAACTTGACTTTGAAGGAAACTAGCTTTGAAGGATTGAAAAGATTACTCGTATTATATTTGCAGAATAACAATATTTCCGTTATACAACCTCTGTCGTTTGTTAATGTGCCGTCTTTAACAATGCTGGTGCTGAGTAACAACAACATAAAACATTTAAGTAGCGGCACGTTTTTGGGCTTAATAAAATTACGCCGATTGTATTTGGATAACAATTTAATTGAGACAATCGACGGTAACTCATTTCAAGGCTTACCTGCGGTCGAGATTCTTTATTTAGAAGACAACGCTCTGGGTGATTGTTTGAATAATGACACATTTACGGGTTTAACCGCTTTGGAGGTGTTGCACCTGGAAAACAACAATCTTACGTGTTTATCTCCGGGTATCTTTGATTATAATCCGTTATCCACAGTAAGTGTAGATCAAAATCTTAACCAGGACGAGTATTTTAACGAGATCAGGAGTAAATACTATCGTATAAAGTTTTATTTTAACTGAATCGGGTTACATAAAAAAAATATCGTGTTCGGCCAACAAAAAAAAGTATCTCATCCAGTAAGATTTACACGAAAAACAACGCTCCACCCACCCTTCTAGACATAATTCACAACCCTATATTTTATAGCGCAACAAAAATGAAAATAAATTAAAATGGTAATCTACAACGTGGCTCGTGGCTGCGTTTTTTATGTGAACAAAACTTTAAAAATCTAATACGTCATTTAGATATGATCTCGCTTTAACACGAGTGCTTGTACATTCTGAAGCAAAATTAGTTGGTAAAATATTATAAGTATGGTCGTTCTTAGCACGCAAATTTAGATTAAGGTCTTAGATTAATTTTATATTATTTTTAACACACCTTGTCTAAACAAAACCTTATTTTACATCTGCTTTATTAGCAATCAATACATTTTACGTGTACTTAAAAAATAAGCATTATAACGATGGCTTTACTAATAAAATTGCGTTTAATTACACAAGCGTAATTCATTCGCAGTTTCAATAAATTAACGGACTATCGGCCGTTACATATAAGGTAAATAACGATGATTAAATTATGCAATCGGACTTATGCAAATATGGGAGACTGATTAATTGCATTTTGATTTTCAGATTATCGGTCATTTAGTATTCATATTACAGATGAAACACCTAACAAAGCACATTCGCTTCATTTACATTACAAAGGTATCGTATCGAAGTAATTCTTTTTTGCCAATAGCTTTTTTAACGAAACAAAATTTATTCGGTGCTCTGACAACAATTGTGCGTGATTAATTTGTTATCGTGGTTAATTTAATCATGATGACAGCGACAGAAACATCAATGTCAAAATTATATGAAAGTAATAATTACTGCAATGTAAATACATAATTTAAGTAGACCGTCAGCAGAATGGAAACACTACAGAGGTATAAAGGTAAATCAGAAGGTATAAAAGAAATATGACATTAAAAAATAGATATTCTATCGATACGAATTTGGTCAATAATTTTATTATTTTATTTTTACTTGTTACTTCGATATTCTTCGGTATTTGGGTATGTAAACAGTATGAGTAAACCGACGAAGTAATCCTCTACAACTAGAACCATGCTAAATTTTTTTATAATACCCGAGTTAGCTAAAAAATATATTTAGGATGACATAGTAACCCCGTAGGTGGGACTACTTTCTCACCATTTTAAACGTAAAACACTAACACGACGTTATAGTCCCCAGAAAGTAGATATTGTGATTATGGATTAGTAAATAAGTGAACACTTGAAGGTATATTAATTGTAATATAGAAATAAAAGACTACACACTACTATTAGCCTAGGACTTTTGACGCCCTTGTGCAAATTTAAAATATTCTCCAAATTTGTATTACGTTCATATGTGAGTACAGATCCGAGTTAAGTTAGGTATTATTATCCACTATTGAAAAATAATTTTAAAAAGTATTTTCATAAATTTATTTTCATTTTTATATTTTACAAGTACAAGCCATAAGCCATACAAGTATTTTTTCATTGAGGTACATAACATAATTATAAACTTCTAGAAAACAGAAATATATTCTAACAGTATTACAACTCAAAATTTTTCTATTTTAGTTTCAAATGTAATATATGATACAAAAGCACAAGAAATAAAAAAAATATTTACAACATTAAAAATACTAGTTTATATATCACAGGACAAAACTAATCGACAAATAAAAACAAAACAATATATTATTTTAATAATGCCTTTTAAAGGTTAATATCCAGGTATTAGGTATTGTTATTAATATTTTAGTTAAGTGAATTGAGCTTTCCGTGCTGTAATTTTTGCAAATTGTTTAATTAAATCTTCGGTGTCTAATTCTTGTAGCTGGTCCGTTTCTATTGACATGATACTTAGTCGGTTTTGCCCCATGATCGATCTTAAATAATTTTTTATTATTTTGAGTTTTAAAAAGGATCGTCTGCGTTAGCAACAGAAACCGGCATTGTTAATAAAATACGAAGTATTATGCTCGTATTAGGGAAAGAATCTAATAAGTTGTTAATTGTTATATAATTTAAAGTTTCTTCTGCAGACCTAATAACTTTTTCATTAAAATTTTGTAAATATTGCAATTCTTTAACAAGTTCCACTGCAGTTATGTCTCGTTCATTGCGAGTTGTGTCGTTTAATAAATTTTCAACTTTTTGACACAATACTAATTTTTCGTTTTCAGAATAATTTTTAAATTTATCAATATTCCATAAAAACGCGAAATTATTATAGTAAGAAGACAGTAATTGGAATCTCTCATCCACTGATGTTAGTTTTGTCGTGGATTGGTTCATCCGTCACATTCATCATCAAAATGTTTTTTTTTTTATTTTTCGCGGTCTTAGACCTCTTTGTTTTTTTAATTTAGGTTCTATGTCTAAGCTGGATGCTATTTCTTTAGCATCAATCAATAGATCATTAAAACCTTTATCGGAGCAATAAGCTTTCAAAAAATTATTCAAATTATTTAAATGATTACAACACTGAGCAACATCAAAGTTCGGTTTTTGAATAATTTTACTAACAATGTTAACTTTACTTAAAATATTATACCACAATTAAGAATGCAAATAAACTCAAAATATTGCAATTTTTTGGCCAACGATGCAGCTAAGTTTTTTACGTTATTATCAAAGTTTCCTTCGCTTATTTTAAACAGAGCATCATAAGCCTTCCCAAGTTGATACTTAATTGTTATTGTAGCTATTCTACTAGACTATCGAGTATCCGATAAAGGTTTTAAAGTTAAATTTGTTATATTAGATAAATTAAATTTAGGAATTGACCAGCGTTTAGTAAAAGCTGAAAAAAATTCAAACGGTTCTTGAACTAAAGAAAAAAAATTGATGCTCAAAGTATTCGCTTTTGCGGCATCATTGACGACTAAATTTAGGGTATGATTGCAACTAGAAACCAAGAAAGCTCGCGGATTGAAATTCAAAATTTTGTTTGTAGACCATTATGCCTACCACGCATATTTGCCCCATTTTCGTAAACCTGACTCCGCAAATCATTGATATTTAAGCCTTCTTTCTCTAACGCCGACAAAAAAAAACTTTGTCAAGCCTTCACACGACACATCACATATAAGACAAAATAATAAAAAAATTTCTTCTATACTAATTCCGGTGCTCTTTAAATTATCAAATCTTTTACAAACTGAAATTTGTTCTTGGTGACTAAAGCCAGTAGTGCAATCTAATAATATGGAATAATATTTTGCCTCTTTAGTTACTTCTAAAATTTTGGATTTGATATTTTCACCGATCAAGTTGATTACTTCATTTAGTATTTTATCCCCGAGATAGTTTTTGTGATCTTTTATTTGAGAGCGTTTTGTATGTTCTGGCATAATCGGGTCGAATTTGGAAATTATTACAATTATTACATTGAACAATCATAAATCTAGTTCAGATTGTGAAGTAGCACATCTTTGAATTTAACAAACTTTTCCTTACAAAGTGCCTTAGTTAACAAATCGGAAATATTTTTATCCGTACTTTTAGGGTTTTCTACAAATAAAGAACTTTAATAATTAAGTTTTATTAAGAGATTAACTCAGAGATTAAATACTGCGAAAACAAAATGTTGCACATTGCAGTTCATTGACATTATATTGATGTCGCTACATATACATAGCGAACCTAAAAAGAATTATACAGATTGGGGTGCGTTCAATTTCCATCACCCACCCCAGAACGCAATCCCATCTTTAATATACAATACAAATGTTTATCTAAAGTTGTACCCTTAGTTAGAATATCAGAAACATTCCTTTTACCTTGTACATAACAAAATTTTCACTTTAAATTATTGACATGTTCTTTCAAAAAATGATATCTTATATCTATATGTTTGGACCTGGGTAGGTAACAATCATTAGATGTAATTTTAATAGCACTTTGGTTAGCGCTGTAGATGACTAGAGTGTGATCACTTTGTCCCCCAATCTCTTCTTGCAGCTGCCGCAGCCATAGTGCCTCCTGCGCTGCTGCTGACATAGCCATATATTCCGCCCCTGCTGTAGAGAAGGCTACAGTTTGTTGCTTTCGCGAAGCCCACGACACTGCACCACTCTGTAGTATAAAAATGTATCTCGTACACGATTTACGGTTGCACATGTCACTCGCCCAATCCGCATCACAAAAACCTGTTAGTTCACTTTGTCCATTTTTAGTATAAGTAAGTTTATAATGTTTAGTGCCCTGTAAATATCTCATTACCCTTTTCACTGCAACCCAATGCTCAGATTTAGTTTCCTTATTATATCGACTGAGAGCATTCACAGCGTATGAGATGTCCGGTCTCGTTCCTTGAGCTACAAATAATAGGCACCCTATGGCATGATGATAGGGTCAATCGTATGGAATTTCATTGCTATTATCAAATTTCAAACCAACTTCTACAGGTGTTTTTGCTGGTTTACAATCCGTTATGCTGAATCTTGAGAGAATTTCGTTTATATACTTCTCCTGGTCCAATGTAATTGTATCCTTTTCTTTATTTATACTTAAGCCCACGCATTGTTTTGCTTGACCAAGATCTTTCATACTCAATTTCGAATATAGGTTTTTCTTCACTTCTTCAGTAATTGCTGATTGAAAGCTGAAAATTATTACATCATCAACCCAAACGGCAATGTAAATTCCTCTATTAATGTCGTAATAGACACAAGGATCGGTCATTGATTGCTCAATTCCTATTTCCTTCAAGACTTTGTTTAATTAACTTAATATTCCACAATCTGCTCGCCTGCTTGAGCCCATAGATAGACTTCAGTATGTGACATACTTGATCTTTCACTATACATCTCTGGCTGTAGCATGTATATGTCAGTATCTATTTTTCCTTGTAGAAAAGCTGATACAGCATCCATTTGTTCAATGTGTAGATTGTGCTTTGCTGCTATAGCAAACAAATAGCGAAGAGAGGTGTATCTTACCACTAGAGAGTAAACTTCTTGGTAATCTATTCCTCTCTTTTGTGTAAAACCCTTTATAACAAGTGTTGCCTTATATGGAATAATACTTCCCTGTTGGTCAGTTTTTGTTTTAAATACCCATTTGCTTAGTAATACCTTTTTGTTTCTGGGTAAGTCAACAAGTTGCCAAGTTTTATTTTCGATCAAGGAGTTAAATTCCTCATCCATCGCGTTTTTCCACTCACTAGCATGCGGGGATGACAAAGCGTCTTCCACACTTTGTGGATCTAAAACATTTGTATATAAACAAAATAATCCCATTTTGTCTTTATGATTTCTATTACGTGGCCTTAGTGTGATACTACGTAGCTGTTGGTTCTGCAGTAATAATGACCTCGGAGGACGGTAACTATCATCAGGATCGCCCGAGTCAATTTCCTGGTCACTAGAATCTTCACCTTCGGATCCTCTCAAAGTATGCTCAATAACTGATCCACTTGACTGAGGAATTATGACAGATTCTTTCGGTTGCTGATTTTGTTCAGAAGCAGCATAATCTTCCAACTTAACTGACTTATTTTCAATAGGGTTCACTGTAATTGAACATTTACCAGATTCATTAAAATTTTCAAAGAGAATAACATCTTTGCTCTTTGTGACCTGATGAGTTAATGGATTTATTATGCGGTATCCTTTCGTATTTTCACAGTAACCAACGAAAATCATCTGTGATGATTTCCTGTCCCATTTTAGTCTTCTTTCCTTTGGAACATGAACCATCACCTTTGAGCCAAATATCCTGATGTGATTCAGTTTAGGTTCTTTTCCCGTCCACATTTTATATGGTGTAGTATCTTTTAATACTTTAGTTGTTGATCTATTTACAATATATGCAGCTGTGGCTATAGCTTCAGCCTAGATAGGTTTCTCTAAATTTGCATGAAACATCATGCACCTAGCTTTTTCTACTAAAGTACGATTCATTCGTTCAACAAGGCCATTTTGCTGCGGGGTATATGGGGTGAAGGTCTGATGAATAATTCCGCAACTTGCCAAATATTGCTCAAAATTGGAGTTGCAATACTCTTTACCATTACCGGTTCTTATAACTTTAATTGTATGATCCAATTGATTTTCTACTTTCCGCTTATAATCCTTAAAAACTTGTAATATGTTTTGTTTATCTCTTAGAAAGTAGACATGAACCATTCTAGTGTAATCGTCAATGAAAGTAATAAAATATTTCATACCTCCGTATGATGCATTCTCCATTGGTCCACACAACTCAGAGTGTATTGTTTCTAATGGCTTCGTTGCTCTGGTTCCTGCTTGCTTGAAAGGCAACCTTGTTTGTTTTCCTTCGCAACAGGTAGAACACTGAATATGATCTTTCTGCGGATCCAGCGACAGCATAACCACCTCAGCACAATCAAGCAATTTTTTAAGAGCTGAAACATTTAGATGGGCCATCCGAAGATGCCACAAATTAATATCATTTAAATTAACTTTATTAGACACCAAATGTGCACTTTCATCATCATTTGCATAAGTGTCTAAAACATATAATTTATTTATTAAAGTAGCTGAGCACAACAATTTTCCATCTGCATTTTTTATGTCTCATAAAATGACACCATATATCCATTCTTTGTAATTGTGCTCACTGACAATAAATTGGCCGCTAATCCAGGTACACGAAGAACATTTCTTACCTGGATTTTTTCCTGTTGTGTAATTTGAATATTGATATCTGCAATACATTCTACAGACAATGGCTCTCTGTTGGCTACTGTGATGGTTTTTACTGGTGCTTCTCGAATATTGTACATCAAATCTTTGTTACTAACCATGTGCGCCGAACACCCACTATCGATGTACCATTTCTCGTTTTCTTTACTTGGAAAAACGGAGAAAGCTGGAAAAGCTTCTACAAAACTTTCTTGCTCATTATTTTCTTTGGTCTTTGTTTTCTTTGGATGTTTACAAAACTTTGCAAAGTGTCCAAAGCCATTACAATTATAACATCGGGGACCCTTATTTTTTACAGATGGCTTCGGCTTCTGTTGGTTATTCTGTTTTTTAGGTTAGAATAAAATGCACTGCTCGAATCTTCAGTTTTCACTTCTTGAAGCAATTTTGTTTTTATAAAGTCTGCTCGGATTCTTGTACCCGAGTTTTCTAACCCCATTACTATGGTTTTGTGTTCATCAGATAAGCCTGCTAGCATTAGCGTGCCAAGCCACTCATCGTTCGCTACGAAACCAATGTTTCTTAGTTTATGAGCTGCAGTCATAATTCTGCTTACATAATCTTCTACACCGGTGCTTGATTCAAGTGACGTATTGACCAACTCCTTCAACAAGCCCACTTTTCTAGTTAACCCTTTGTCATCGAAAGCTTTATGTAAACTGTCCCACACCTCTTTAGCAGTCTTAAACTCCTAAATATGTACATAGTTTTGAGTGTTTATCAGCAAAATAAGTTTAGATTTGGCTTTCACGTCCTTCACTGGGTCAACGATACTTTCTGCGCTATATTCTATGCACTCCCATAAACCCTCGTGCTCCAGATATGTTTTAATACAGAATTAACACGTAGCGAAATTGTCTCGTCCATTCAACTTCTCGATATTAAACACATTTGAGCACATCTTGATAATTTTTACACGTGCTATGCGTTCCCGCCGTTGGTTTAACCTCACTTTTACTATTCGGTAAAACTTCAGAATTACTTTTTTTATGGAGAACCACGCTATGCTATCATGTAGGGTTTTCTACAAATAAAAAACTTTAATAATTAAGTTTTATTAAGAGATTAACTCGGAGATTAAATACTGCGAAAACAAAATGTTGCACACTGCAGTTCATTGACATTATATTGATGTCGCTACATATACATAGCGAACCTAAAAAGAATTATACAGATTGGGGTGCGTTCAATTTCCATCAGTACTAACATATTCAATATATATTTCCTTTTTTGGACACAAATCTTTAATAAAATGATACCGAATATCAATGTTTTCCACGCTTTGAGTTTTAAAATGGAAATTGCACTGAGATTATCAATTTTTAGAACTGCACATTCAACACTATCATTGAATTCTGACACTACACCTTTTAAATTTATGAGCTCTTGAGTAGCAGCACTAGCAGATATATATTTGTCTTCCATAGATGATAGTGCAGCACAATTTTGCTTCTTCGAATGCCATGCTACTATATTGCCTGCATGCACGCTTTATCTTGTCTTCCTATCATCTGCCCAATCTGCACCACAAAAACCTTCTATTGATGTGTTTCCTTTTGAAAAATGCAATCTTATATTTTTAGTATTACTTAAATATCACAGTATTTTTTTCCAGCTTTCCAAGATTGATCGGTAGGTTTGTCTAAATATCTGCTTAAATATGACACCGAGTAGTATAAGTCAAGACGTGTAGTAATTAATATGTACATCAGACTACATATCAATCGTCTATAAGGAATTGTTAACTCAACTGGAGCTTCTTCAAGTGTAAACCTTACCTCGACAGGTGTTGATATTCCTTTACAATTTTCCATATTGTATTACTTTAGTAAGCTATTAATTATATTTGGTTGTGTAATATATAAACCAAATTCATCTTTTTGTATCGGAATTCTTACAAATGAAGACACATCTCCAACAATTTTAATGCTGAACTCTTTCTGTAGATCCACCAGTAGTTTTTCCAGTTGTCCAGTTTCCCCAGTTATAATTGCATTATCTACAAAAAATATAAGGTAAATCTTATTCTTAGAATATAAGCAAAAATTATCTTGAGATCGTCAAAATCCAAACTTTGACATTATACTACTAAATTTATCATTCCACACTTAAGTAGCACTTTTGAGTCCATATAAAGCACGATTTAACGTTAGAGTCTTTTAGAAGGATAACTATACACATCAGTTTTTAATTCACTATTCAAAAAAGCCGTAGAAACGTTCACCTGTTTAACACTCCATCCATGCTGTACTGATGCTGACCGTAAAATTCTAATTGCAGACATCCTGCATACAGGAGCATACGAAAATTCTTTACTTTTTAAATACGGTTCTTGAAAACTTCTCGCTACTAGTCTGGCCTTCTTTCTTCCATCTTCTTTTGTTTTGAAAATCCACTTTGTTTCAATAGCTGTCTGTCTAGCCGGTAATTCAGCATTTTGTCTAGCCGGTAATTCAGCATTTACCCATGTTTTCATATTTTCATGAGAAATGAGTTTATCGGTTATTGCTACTTCCCGTTCTGGCTGTAGAATAGTTTTTTCGTAGGTTTTTGGTTTCTCCATTGATTCAACCAGTAAACAATAAGCTGTATAGAGTTTGTAGTCCATCAATTTAGTAGATGGTTTTATATTTCTTCCATATCTTGAGATTCTTTCAAATTCCTGTTTTCATTTGAGTTTTCACTTTGGGATCCAATTTGTTGGTCTTAGGCAATTTAACTACCCACACTCGCCATCCAAAAATTCTCAATTTCGATATATCATTTCGACCACGCCAAATTGTTGCAGGTGTCTGTTTTCTTTTTAATGTTGATGTAAGTGTTCTGTTCAGTTCATATACCGAGGCCTTTAAAGATTCACCCCATAAAAATTTTGGCATTCTTGAATCAATAATTTTTGCACGCATCTTATTTAACAGAATTTCATTCAACTGTTCAGCATTTTCATTCATTTGTGGACTATAGATCACTGTGTATTCTAGCTTAATTCCATTATTAATACAAAATATTTTGAAAACACAGAAAATTTGCCACCATTGTCCAATCTAAATCTTTTTATCTTATTTCATGCTGTTTTTCTAATTCCTTTATGTATTTTGTATTTTCCTCAGTTTTATTCTTCCTTTTTAACAATTAAATTACTGCAAAATGAGAAAAAATCATCTAGAATAACATGAAAGTAACATTCCCCACTTGTAGGTGCTGTCACAATAGGTCCACTTATGTCACTATGTATTAATTCACCAATAGAACCTTTAATTTCTAACTGCTTTAGCTTCTACGCATGTACTACATACACCGAGACGAACTGGAAGCCCCAATTGTTTGAGAGCATCCTTCCCAACATGTCCTAACCTTCTATGCTATAGATCATCATTTTTGACAACTATATTACACTTTTCTTCAATAAAACTATTCAATTGCAAAATATAGAGCCCATTTATACTGTTATATGCAAATGTAGAATTTGTACCTTGAATTGTTTTATTTTTTTCCACAGTTATACGGTGACCTCTGTTCGTAAGTTTACTTACTGAGAGAATATTATGCTTTATTCCTGGAACTATAATAACTTCAATTGTTATTGGTTTGATTTCAAATTTTGCTTTCTCTCCTATTTTTACTGCCTTTAATATTTGCGCATTAGCTATGTGTACAGCAACTGGATGATTTATTTCTCTTATATTATGCATGTATTGTTCTATGTCTTCTTTCACAAAATGATTGCTTGCACCTGAGTCTAAAATAAACATGTTATCATTACTTAATTTAGTCTGATTACAGTAGTTTGCAGCTATTAACACAACTCTTTTGCAGAATTTGCCAGTTCTGTTCTCTGAGAATTAAATCTTCCTCTACTGCCACGCCTGCCACGATTAAAACGACCACTACGTCCACGATTATGTCTACGACGATTATAGTAAACGCGTTTAGAGCACATTGCTTTAAAGTGAGTTTTATCACCACAAATGTAACATCCTGTAGATACTTTCAAACTAAAATCACTACTACTTGCTTGATTACTTTCACTTTTTGCTTTAAACTTCAATTCTTCATCTACAAGTCGCGCCTTAACGAAATCCATTTTAACATCTGGAACTGTTTCTAGGACAGTAATGACTGCATCATATTCTGATGGTAGTGATATCAACAAGTGACACACTCGATTCTTGTAAGTCTCTGATAATTGTATCAAATTTAAGAAAGTGATCTTCCAAGCTATCATTTACATCAGATTTGATATTACAAAGCTTTCTCCAAAGCGGCAACTTATTAAATAAACTTTTTCGAATGATTACATCCTTTAACGCTTGCAGCTATTCTCTTGCACTTTTACAGTCTTTAATTATGTCTAAATGCTTGTCTGTAACTATTTGTATTATAAATGTTTGCGCTTTTTCGTCTTGTTCCATATATTCCTTATGCTTTGTATCTTGCGTAGGTAGTTTTGGTTCAATTGCGTCTATACACTTTTCTTTCTTTAAAATCGACTTTAATCGAAAATGCCAATTAACATAATTGTTTGCAGTTAAAATCGGCACGTTTATATCAGACATCGTGGTTCACTTTTTTGTATTTGTACAACACTAACCCATAACCTGTTATTGTGGATCAGTAAATAAGTGAACACTTGATAGTATCTTAATTTTAATGTAGAAATAAAAGACCACACACTACTATAACAATAATGACGTTTTGACGCGGTTCTACTTATTGGGTACATGCATATGTTTTTATATCTTGAAAATGTTGGTTCACACATATCGAACCTAAAAACTTTTAGCCACAATCACATAGTTGTGATTAATATCTATGACAGATTGACAAAAAACACGAGAAATAAAGTAAGGTAGAAAGAAGTATATATGTTTCACCTAATTTGCACAATCAATCAGTAATACATGTAACTTTTAACATGTTGATTATTCTTACTTCTATCAGAACTAGAATTTTGCTTAGGTTGGGGAAGCAATATTAACACGTTGAACCTTGACTACCACTGTAGTGTTACCTCGGTTCTCCGATCAGATTATAATAGTGTGAACTTACTTGTAGTGTTAGAACTACATTTTTTATGTTTTAAACAAGAAAAAAAAATTGTGCATCTAAAAAGTCTTACAAGGGCATAGGGTCAGAGTATATCGACCATCTAGAAGCAAGTGTTTTTAAAAGTCAGAATATTAGAATGCATATATATTCGTTTTAGTTACGATCTATATCATAATTTTTCGAATCTTTTTGGTTTTGGTTATTCCGTCAAACGATTCTTCAACAGGGTAACTAAGAATTGTCAGAACCTGTTTACTTTTGCATATATCAAACAGCTAGCGATTTGTCAATGTGGTATTTTTACCAGGGTCGAGGAAACCTGACCAGCTTGACTTTCTTTATCTTACAAACTACTTGAAACAGTAGTCAACAGGTACATACGGGACGGGGCTTCTGTACTGAAACTAGTATATATACCAATCTGAAAAATATTGCGCAAACTAGCAATTTATCAACTAGTAAGCAGATGCAAAAATGCAATTTAATACAAAGAAATTGAATTAGGTACTTTTCTAGATATTGAAGGAGAATTTGACATTACTACCTTTCCTTCCATAGCAAAGACAATAGACACTTCTAGTGCGAAACTCCATGCTTAGAAATCGAACAGTAACAGTTACTATGTACGGGAGCACTGTAGGAGCTAATATGGTTGACACAAAGCAAAGTGTTTTCACTTTTCTTATAGTGCCCATTCATGGACGCCTTACTACAAGAACT
The DNA here is from genome assembly GCA_035610365.1 of Aquatica leii. Lineage (NCBI taxonomy): Eukaryota > Metazoa > Arthropoda > Insecta > Coleoptera > Lampyridae > Aquatica > Aquatica leii. The sequence continues at coordinate 77,479,904 of CM069436.1, read as the reverse complement.
AGAAAACCAAGTGGTATTCGCTTTAGGATGCGCAAAAAATCGCACCATCAATACAAACGGGAAATTTGGAGCAACTGGATTCAGCATAATGCAGAGTGCATTAAACTTCGTACAAAAATTGTTTAAAAACAGAAAATGAAGACGGTAATCGGCCATCAAGATTCTTAATGCATCTAAACGGATGGTGCGTCACACATGGGAATTAAAACTCACAATGGCCAAATGGTTATACACTTTTTTTTTGTTTTGAGGGAAAATCTGTCGTGGACACCCTGTACTTATTTTTTGTCGTACACGGTAGTGCCGGACTCTTACTGGCTAAAACTATTCTTTTCTTTTCTCTTCTTACGTCCTGGAACCGTTCATACATTATATCGGGGCGTAAGTTGTCTTTATTTTATTCTATTTTCTTTTCTTCTATTTCTTTTTCTTTCAGGAGTTCTCTTGCTCATTTACTTATGGCCATCCATGAAATTTCCTGGTGTAGTATGCTTTTTATAAAGTTCTCTGAAGTTACATCTTTTTGAAGTTCTTTTGTGTCCCTTCTCTTGATGTCTTTCCATCTTGGGCATATAAAGAAATGTGCTCGGTGGTATTTTTCTCCCCACAGTAAATACATTTGTCATCATTAGATCTATTTCTGTCATATAAATATGTTTTAAAACTCCCGTGCCCTGTGCTAAACTGGGTTAAGTGATAGCGTACTTCTCCAAATTTTCCCTGGTACCATTTTCTCAAATCTTGGATTAGCCTCCTCGTCCAACAATCTGATTGATCCCATTTTTCTTGCCATTCGTCAAAAAGGCGTTTCCGTGCTACAGTCTTTTGTAGTTTTGTTTTACACTCATGTTCTTTCTTTTGCTAATAAATTTATGGGTAGTAGACTGGCTGTCACCAGTATGTCGTCTAAAGACGCTGTGCGGTAAGCAACGGCTACTCTTATTGCCATTTTCTTTGTATTGCTTTGATTTTATATCTTAAACTTAATGGCCGGCGCATTAGCTAAAAAAACTACAATATCAAACCTGAACTTGCCTTCAAAATCTCCTACTAAAAAAATAATCCGCAACAAACTAGTAGTGGAACACACAAAACTTTTTCTTACAGAGCCACAATTAAATACTCAAATTCCAAATAGGACGACGAGACTTTGCAACATTTGCTGTTTAAATCCGAAGCATGCCAAACGCAACGCACAATTCTCGGCAAACCAAGACTAACCGATTATGAGTCGAAAAAACCTCATAGAATAAGCTTCTAAACTTTATAGAAGAAACAGAACTGCTACAGGAGTACAAATTAGAGGTTTGCAAAAAAATCAGAAAGAGCGCAGTGCAAGAACGCGAGACGAACCTCTTGAATGGAAAAACAGTATTTTCTTTTTGTTCGTAAGATGGATGTGTTTAATGCCTAAATTACTTTCTTGTTTGTGACACTGTTGGTTAAAAGCAGTGTTTTGGCATCGTCATCTGAGACACAAGTATATTCATTATGATGCTGTGTTAAAACTTTTCGGCATTTAGAATTTTTGTTTCTAAATGAATTTAATTGTTCTTACCTACCTTTGTATTTCTAGTACTCTGATAGTTTTACTGGCGTGGCTCATGTTATTTATTAATTTGTGAGTTTTTATTTGTTTTCTATTAGTTGATGGTAACAACACATTTGGTCGTTATTTTCCGTACTAATTAACTTTCACTATAAGTTTTTGATTAAATTTGCTTCAAGATTTATACAAACTATTTCGACAAAAATCTTTTTACACATTGAACGATGTCATAATTTTGTGGTAAAAGAATTTCTTTCAACAATTTCTTTCTATAAGTAAAGTTCACATTTTGAATTTTATTTTGGTTCATAAGTTTCATGCGCGGACGCGTATCTACCATGCACATGATTTTTCTTCTAAATTTTTTTTAAATTCTCTTCTTACACTTGAATTAAACTGTTTATTGAACCATTTGGTAAAAATTTCTCATATCACCCAGTTACTTTTCTGGTTTTGATACTAAATCAGAAGTCAGATATTTTTTAAAACTTTTTTCGCAACGTTGATTTGTCCGGTATATTTTGTTTGGTACCTATATTTTTTCAAAAATTTTTTTTTTAATCTGGTTGATGGTATATAGCAACATCTGCTATTCTTTGCTATTTCTTTTTCAAATTATGTTGTTTTGATGTTTTTCAGTTTCATAAGTATTAGAAAGATATGAAATCACAGGTAATTAGACAGAAAGCAATTAATTGAATACCTTAAATACAATAATTTGCTAATAAGTTAATGACCGTATACATTTAAATAAGCGTTCTAAGACCTGCTTCCGTTTGGTACATACAATACTTAAAAACACTTTTAAAATAGGTCCAATATGCATGTATATATTAAAAGCATCCCAAAAAATGATCAAACTATGCATTTGCATTATCCTAAGCTTAATAATATATCTTTTAAAAATTATTTATAGTTTCTGTGTAATTAATTTTAAGAAATGGCTATATGAAAAATATGCTTAAAAATGCACTTTTAGACATACATATATAGTATACATCGTTTCAGTAAACTGATTTTTTTTCAAACTTATTAAAAAAAATTGAATAGCGTAGAAAGAAATTCTCTATTAAATAAAACCAAACAATAAAATCAGATGACTAGTTTTTTAATTAAAAACTGCTAAAGTAAAGCATCAGGACTTGTAATAAATTATTGTAATCTACTAATAACTTACAAATTTTGGTTGATTAATTATTTATAAATGTGTTTATAAAATTGTATAAACAAATTTTTTATACATTTTTTTATGATTTTGCTAATGTTTTCTAACTGTTAACTTTAACTTGAGTGTATTTATAAATAAAGATACTGATTCGTTAAGTAAATCTAATTTATAATATAGGTATACTATATTTATAAGAGGAACAAATAATTCCATCGTGTTAATTTTTGTTTTGTTTGTTGTTTTATTTGTATATGTATTTCTGTTGCAAGAATCCATTTGTACTATTTATTTATACTTACCAGACGTCATCGATTGTCGTTTATTATTTACCTCTAGGTACCTTTTCTGACTTAAAATTTTGAAGAGTTAGCAAGTTATGTAAAAAAATTACGAGATCTATTAAAACAGCGCCTTCAGCTTTGGATTAAATTGATCTTTATTTTTTTCGTCTGTTTCTTTTTTCTTTTTGATTTACAAAAGCAGCATAACACATCACACGTAAAATAATAATTTTAAATATTTTTTGTGGTCACATAATGTTACGTCATTGGAGTAAAAGCGAAATGCACGATTAGGAAAACTGGATTTGTTAGATCACTAAATAGAAGTATTTATAGCATAGTTTAAATAAATGTAATTGGCTAATTTATCTGTGTATTAATCTAAATGACATAATTACTAAGTACAACATCCTTTATACAGAAGGTGGGTGGTCTCCTCTTACCTAATTGCAATATAATTATTATGCAAAAAATCGTAGCACACGTTTGCTGTCGATTCGGCCGGCTCCTTTGTAAGAATGCTCGGTTAAGAGCAAATGTGCTGTGTACAAAATTAAGTTTAATTAAAAACAACCCCTAATTATAAATATAGACTTGGCGTAAGGCGCCACTTTTCCGGCGCCTAATTTTTGTCATACACAAATATTTAAAAAAATGCTTAATTATGGTGTATACGGTGTATTAATATTTGAAGAATCTCTTGATTTTTAATTAATTATTGATCTCACCAAGCAGTTAGAAGAATTGTATTGTATCTAAAGCCTTAAATCATATCTATATTACGTTCCAAGTTTATATTATGATTTAAATAAAATGATAGAAATAATTGCAACTTAAGTAACATAAGTCTAAACACTCAAACAATTGGCAATTTTCCAAAATAAAACTATAAGCATAAGCAGTAGTAATACAATTTTTTCCGTTTTTTATTTGTATAGGCACGTGGTGTTAAAAAGTTTTGCATTGCCCAAAAGCATGTTGGTTTTTTTTAAATTTTAGTTTAAATTATACGCTAATGTCATTTTAACGACCTGAATTAAATAATCAATTTGATAATAACAAAGTTCAAATGTGTTATGGATATATTACTAATAGAAATTTACGTAACAAGCGTCGGAAAGTTACAACATAGCATAAAGAACGCTTTTGTAAAATTATATTTTTTTTTTGTTAAAAAAATTTAAAAAAACACCAGAAATATAATGTTGGTACTACATTTATTACTAAATCTGTCAAATTTGACATTTACTTTAATATCGTTTTTTGCAATTCTAACTGAATTTCAAGAGTTTTTAAATGACGTTTCCCCGTGTCGCATACTCGTTCTAATATAATAATTGACTTTGAACACTTAGCTTTACGTGGATTTCTAGTTTTTATTTTGCCACCTTATAGCTTTTTTCGTCTATTACGTAACTACACTAACGAACGAATATTGTCGTTTGCGATGTTAGCAGCACAAAAAATCATTTTACTACATTTAGTATCTCTTTGAATTTTGTCAAAACGACAAAATACCATCTCAGAAGAAACCAACAAAATTGTCTAACGAAAAACGATTTCAATTTTTTTTTGTATTAAAAAGACTTTTAGTCGCGAGACAGTTCTGTAATTAATCTTCTTAACTCTGTAGTGGTTTTTGTTTTTTATCGTTTTCTTTCTTACCTTTTTAGAGTTTAGAATCTGACTTGGTTCACAAGTTGCTTACCTAACTTTTAAGAAGTTATTAGTCAGATTTAGGTTCCTCGTTTGAGTTCTTCGTTTTCTCTCACGCCCTGATAAAACCCCTTACGAAAATGGGTGAAATGTTGGCAACTTCAGTTACAACAATGACACGATCCAAACCCGGAAGACGTTCTCATCTTAGTATAGACTCCGGCCGTGGAAGTCTTCGCAATTACATTAACAATATCTACGGGGAGAATATTTGTTCTAAAACTTCCGCATTTTCCAAACTTAGTCACAAACTCGTCAAACTATTGTGCACTTTAACTTCTCATAGTCGTTGTCGTAACCACAACATCATTCCTCCATTCCTCCATTCAGACACGTTCTTCTAAGAAGATTCTACACCCTCCTAGTCTGGCGTTGATACGCAAACGGAATAGGCAAACTAGACGAGAGTTAGACACCATTTCAAAACAATTCTTTTATACTCGGATGATTGGAATCTCTTTGACAACATTACTTACCAGTAGTCTGATACCACTCTACGACTAACCACTGAAGATCATCTCAAAAAGTTTCAATGATTGGAATCCAAGAATTATAAAATATCATTCACTACTAACTCCTTGAAGACGGTTGTCAATTTATCTAGTTTGACTCTCACTTCGGAACAGAAATCGGTGCTATATAATAGTTTGAATTTTGCTGTTGATACCAAACATATTTTTAAAAAAAATATTTTATGTGCTGTTATCCTTGCCACAACTCAGATCTCATTTACATTCACAGTGGCAAAATGTTTGAATCATCTAAATTTCCTAAATCCAACATTTCTAAGTCGAAAGAGTTAACCCTCAAAAGTTTTCGTAGGAATCCTGATATTGTTCTTCTAGCAGACAAAGGTAGCGGTACTATCGTTCTGAACCAAATTGATTATGCTGCGAAAATCAATTCTATTTTGTCTGAGGAAACATACGCTCTTCTAACTCGTAATCCTACTTCGAGGATTAAACGTGAGGTCAGCCAAATCTTTCAATATAACCTCTAGAAACTAAATGTCGACTTACCTCTTCAGATTCTAAACTACTTTGTTCAACATTCTTTGCAAATTTACAGGTAAAATCTTTTCTCACATCCTCAACTCTCAGCATTTTAATCAACGTTTAGAAACTATACAACTTTAACCCCAATGAGGGGTCTTATGAGTTTTGATGTCATTTCACTATTTTGCCAAAGTTCCTATTAAGGATTTGCTTATTATCATCAAACAAATTCCGTTTCAACATGGCAAAGACTTGGGTTTTGTTCTTCTTATTGATAAGTTTTTATCCTCTACTTACTTCTAATTTGATAAGTTTTACGACCACATTTCTGGGGTGCTGTTATAGGTTCTTCTCTATCACCTGTTATAGTTAACATTTTTATAGAATCTTTTAAAACGGTTGCTTTGGAATGATCAATATTAAAACCTAAAGTTTGGTTTAGCCTGACAGTCATCTCGAGTTGTCTAAGTTTCTTAATCATCTAAACAATCAACATCTAAACATAAAATTTTTTGGGTCATCCTGTTTATCGCAAACTTACCAATACCGACAATACCTTCATGCTTCGTCTCAACATTATCCTGCACAGAAACATTCTGTTATTGAATTTTTGGTTCATCGCTTTTTTTATTTGCCAATCTGAGAATCTAGACTTGCAACTGTCATCTTACTAGAACCTTAGTAAACAATGGTTATATGAAGCGAGATACTCAAACAGTTATTAATCGTCGTCTACATCCACGTATTTGATTAGCTAAGGACATTGCTACTTTCAAATCCAATCCAAAATTGGCGTTTTTACCCTACGTTCATAATGTAATAGATCAAATAAGAAAACTTTTTTGTGAGAATTGGATTAAACCCTTATTCAATTCGTCAGGCAAAATCTCGTAGATTCTTCTTTCTCTCAAGGACAAGTTTCCTATACTTTCATTTCAAGGTGTATACTGATTTCCTTGTTTATGTGGTTTAGTCGACATTGTTGAAACCGGTCGTTGCCCGCATTTCAAAACATGATCGTTGTATAGGGAAAAGATATATTTCTAAATATGCGGCTGCTGAACAATATTTTACTACATTTCACAATATAGATTTTGATAACGTTTCGGTGAATGCAAAATTTTCATGTTTCTTTAATAGGAAAATGCGAGAGAGCATAGAAATCATCACACACTCCAATAACTTTAGTCGTGATCATGGTTTTGACCTAACCAGCTGTGACGATACTTTATCATAAGTCACTTCTACGGAGTTTTGAATCTGGCTTGGTTCACAAGTTAATTACCTAACTTTTGACAAGTTAGATTTCGGTTGCTTGTTTGAGTTCTTTGATTTTTCTCACGCCTCGAAGAAGTCCCTTACAAAAGTGGGTGAAACTTTAGTAGTTTCAGTTACAATAATGACACACGGCCCAAACCCAAAAGACGTTGGCCATTAAGATGGCAAAAATCTGAGAAATATCATTTTTGATTTTTATGTTGGTTAATATAGGACCATTATTTATTTAAAAAAAATAAATTAGTAATACTTGTAGTTTGACCCATCAGTACCGAAACCAGCAATGCTTATTTGTACACTCAGAGGTACTGCACTACTGAAGCGAGACCGCATGTGCGGCATTGGCCTATCTTTGAAAAAAACGATCCTACTTTTTCAAGCAACTACCGACCTGTTGGTACACTTTTTCCCTTCTATCAAATTTTTGAACAAGTCATGTATTCTTGCCTTACTGGGTTTTTGACTGCCCATAACATCTTGAATCCAAGACAACATTTCAAAAACACAGACACAGCTCTGTATAATTGTGTGGACTCAACTCCTTGGAATCTCGTCGGCCAGTGCTTGGTATTCTGTTTGAATTTTTTAAAGTTTTTGATCTAATTCTCTTAAACAAATTAAAACAAATGGAGATTCGAGGGTCAGCCTTTGAGGGGTTTAAACCATATCTTTCCGCTAAGTATTGCAGGGTTATAATTTCTTGTGGTGATGTCATCTCTGGTCTTTTAACAGTTGAGTCTGGAGTTCCACAATTAAGTATATTAGACATTAATTACAATAAAGGAACCAAGTTTTGTAAGGTCACATGATATTTTTCTACTTCTTTATGCGGACGATCCTACTATTATAGTATTATAGATCTAAAAGTCCTACGGTAAATCATCAACAAGTTACAGATAAACTGCGACAAAACCAGCCTATTTGACCGCAAACTTACTTCTAATGATTGTCCAAAATCTATTTCAATTGAATCTTTACGAGAAATTTTTTATTAGTTTGGCGTTATACTTTTTGGAATCCAGTTAGATCGTTTTCGAAGATTGAAAAAGGTCGTTTTTTCCAAAAACAAAACTAAACTCACACTGTATTTTGTTTTGTTTGTTTATAGTTACACTGAGATATGTATAATGTTATGGGGTTGCTCATCAGCTCGATTAAAAGTCTTCCGGTACCAAAAAAGGTGCGTTAGGAGTTTTATTAGGACATCCTTTGGAATCTCCCTACATAGGTAAGTTTGGAGATGTAAGATTCCTGACAACTCTAACTATCTACGTATTTGAATGTTCATGAGAAAAATGCTTCACATGTTCAGTGTCTCCCACCATAACCATAAGAACAACACAAGACACAAATCTAGGGTGACCATCTCTTGTTATCACACTTCTAGATTTGAAAAAGGTTGTTTCTATTTAGCTATAAAGTTTAATAACTTGAAAGACTTAATCTATGAAGAACCTGATCTGGTCAGTATACTAATCTTTATTTTAAGTGTAAATAATTAATTGATGTTTGTAATGTATAGATTTATATTCTAATCGATATGATTACCGCTATCCTATTTTTATCTAATTTTATTTTATCTAATGTTAATTTTTTAAATTCTAAAACGTTGGACATATATATTCTTTAATTGTACATATGTATCACTGTCAATAAAATACATTTATTGTTCTTAACTGTCATAAATTTTAATCAACATAATAAATAAATTTATTGTTATAAAATCAATCAATGGTTTCAGTTCTAAGGTTTCTTGCAAGCGAAATCTTGGTATAGACTGCAATGGTTTACTTATTTTTTTTTTTTGACAATATAGCATTCTAGATTTTTATAATATTCGTCGAAATTTGTTTTGTATTGATAATCCAGCATCCACTCTTGCTCATTATCTAGTATCGTACATATAATCAATGCTAAAATACAGTACATAGATGTACACGCCGCTTATTGTATATGTATAATCACGTAATGTTATCACATATTTTTTGTTTATTAGCAAACTCAAGTGATATCGGACCTCTTTCTCGGCAAATTAATATGGTCTAAAGTTTCCTTATCTTATTCACTAACTTATCTTAGTTGATTGAGTTTTATTTGCACTTTGCAATGACCGACACAATAATGAGATGTGACCTTACTTTAAAGAAAAAATTAACATTTTTTATTGTTGATAAGTTGCCAAAAATAAGTCAGCGGAATGCTGCAGCGCAATTAAATATTAACTATGTACCAATAATTAGAATATTTAAAACAGTTTTGCATAGTTTTAATTTTGCAGTGTTATGTATATTGACCACATTTAAACATCTGTAAATGTAGGGTTCGAAGAATTCTTAAAATTAACAACTTAGTTAAAATAATTTTTTTTTATCTAAAAAAACTACGTTTAGTAACTGCAGTGAATTGGTAGTATAGGATAAAAATCCGTCTATAAATGTTTTCTTTTTACAGTACACAATATGCAAAGATTTATTGACTACATATAAAGGAGCAAGATTTAAATGCATTTTACAAAAAATTGTATGCAGATCCATTTATATTTTTTGCCAAAAACTGTTCACACCTGGTAAAGTTTTACAACATATATTTAATTGTTAAAAAAACCAATAAACCGTTTCTTGTCCAATTTTTGAATTTTGTTAAAACAATGTTTAATTTTATGTTTTTTTGCAAAAACAAACGTTAACTATATGTTGTTAAGCCAAAATTTTGTTTATCTCTTATATTATCATCTTGACCGCCGGGGTGTACAAGATGATCCTTTGGCAAACTTTTTAAAAAAGGAAAATATAATGATGCTCTAATGAAAACATTTTTTTGAGCATGGCAATAGTAATATAAATATAGAAGGCAATAGGAAACTTCTTCATATCTGAATTGTATTGAATATTGTTGAAATTACGTCCATTTTACCTTAAGGGGATCATCTCGTACACCTTTCCCCCACTTTCGTAAATTTCGTTAATTTACTATCATCCCCGTTATCTACCCATTAATAACAAACACATCCAATAAAATTTTACTCACATTTAATGAAGTTGTGTAAGGTGTTGCATGAACCGATGCCTGTCTGATTATTCGTGATTTTATTTAAAAACTCTCGTTACTCTTTCGATGTTCCTCTACATCTCGTACATGCTGTGCAATTACTAAATTCTTGCTTTTAATGATCGTCTGTGGTTGAAACTCAATTTTATGATTTATTGTTTGAAACCCAGTTTTGATTATGACATCCATGTTTTTTTACCATTCAAATTGAAGAAATATTAAATTTAATAAAATAAATATTTTACGTTATTTTCAAGATTCAGCTATCAAATTATCTTTTCATTTTTGTTTTCTTTACTTTTAATTAATTTTTGGTTTCTGTTATGCTTTAAAACTGACTTAACCTAAAGATGTAGGTACTAAGTATTAAATAATTTGTTTATTGATTATACTTACGTTTTTTTTTTTATATTCAAGTAAATATAAAATAGCAACTAATTTAGTTACTACATTTTTTCTCATTATGTTTATTGTTAGTTTAACAATAAAAAATTTGTTTTTGCCAAATATCATGAGTGTATTGCGTTCAGATAGCGTAATTTAGTTCATACCTCGGGTGGCGCTTCCGTCGCGCACCTAGCGAATATACCGAAACGAGTATTCTTAATGTTTTAAATTTTTTTTTTATTTCTTGTGCTTTTGTATCATATATTACATTTAAAACTAAAATAGAAAAATATTGAGTTGTAATACTGTTAGAATATATTTCTGTTTTCTATAAGTTTATAATTTTGTTATGTACCTCAATGAAAAAATACTTGTAGGGAAAACCGGGGAAATGGTGGCCCCCTCAGCTTTATTTAACTTTTTTTTGTTATTGTTGCTTCTAAATACCTTCAAAAATAAGGGAATCATTGAAATAAGTCATCTTTTACTTATTTTTTATTCAAAAGTAAACAAAAATAATAAAACTTGTTTTACAGGAAAAAAAAGAAAACTCTACATGGCTATCATCACCCCAACTAGTTGGGGTAATGGTGACATATGGCTACTATTACCCCAATGAACAGATTATAGTTTTCTAAGCACAATAATCGCATAGGTATAATTTTTTTTCGATATCGGTACACGCCTTATGAGCCCAATTCCCACACGGATTACATTGCAACCATACCTCCCCATTTTTACCAAATTCACCGCACACTAAACATATGTCAGTCCCATTCGCATCTTTGTCCTTGCATTCGTCATCATTGTCCTCGTCTTCTGAACTTATTTCCCTGTAAGTATTCTTATTATTTCCTCTAGGTAACTTTACTCTCTTCTCAACTTCATGGTATTCGTTGTGATCGTCAATAACGTCGGATAAAAAAACTTTGTTTCGCACTAGGTTTCGCATGTTTTTGCAGTGCTAATAATTTTTTTATCGGCCTTTTTTTGGAGAACGTCTTTATTTAGGGTGGACGTAATTATTTGGGAATGCTGTTTTGTGATCGCCCTCCTACTCCCACTAGTTTTGGATTTTGATGGTCCCGGTAACGATAAAGTTTCAATGTCTGAATATTGGGCTTTTGATAGTTCTACTATTTCCAAATGTTTCTCGCATGCTAGGGTTTGACCCGACTGAGGAGCTGGAACTATCTGTCTTTCGGGAGTTTCTTGACGTTCATGAATAACAGGAACGTCGTTGATAAGACTACTCGGAAGACCATCACAACCATCAGTGCTATTGGTTCTTTGAAGTGCAGCTGGCTCAAAGTCTTCCTCGGTGAAAAAATCTGGGTTATAGGGACAGATCCCTGAAGCTTTAAATCCTGTTATAGCTTTTTCTGGGTTAGCTACCCTGATAAATGCATTATTATACAGCTCTGCAATTTCGAAAGAGGTTATTTTTTCATGCGGGCGATTCCTTAAATATTTATTGCATTCTGAATTAAACGCTGTCTTCTGCAGGCCGTAAAAAGTAAAAGTAAAAGCTACTTGATAGCTAGATCTTATGTGAGGTGTGTGGAGAGATTGACAAGAAAATAATACTGTTGGCTTTGCAGAATTCATAATCTTTTAGAGTAGAGCGAGTCGAATGGTTATCCATTATGAGGAGAACCGGATCCTCCTGGCTCGTTTTCACAAATTTTTGGAAATGTTCTAAATATTGCAGGAACAGGTCTTCTGTGATCCACCCTTTGTTCGAACAAGTATAGAGAGCTCCTACTGGACCTCCTTTTTGGAGTTGCGGATTCATTCTTTTTCGCGCATAAATGAACATTGGTGGCACATAAATTCCGGTTGCGCTAAAAGCCCACACCACTGTAATATTTCGCCGTCTTTCCCAGCTTGTGGCGAACCCAACTTGTTTCAGCTCCTTCTTGGCTAAAATTTTCCCTGGCGTCTGAACTGTAGAAATTCCTGGTTTATCAGTGTTGAAAATTTGATGGGCCTTGAAATTATACTTTGCGCGCACTTGTTCTAAATTATTGAAAAATATGGCGACTTCTTCCTTACTAAAAGCGGTTATTCGATTTATTGATGTTGTTTCCGGCTTGCGGAGAGCAATTGAGAGATTTCTTTTCATAAATCCCCACAGCCAATCATCACCGGCACTTTTTGAAGATTTATTAAAAGAACAAGGCAGATGATTTTTTACAGCATATTCATAAGTACATTTTTTGATTTCCTGTCTGGAAATTACGTCAAAAATTCTGGTTAGATGAATAATATGCTGCGCTAAAAAAGTTTCTTCAACTACTGAAAATACCGGTTTGCGCCTAACATCGTCGTTTTGTTTCAATCTCTTTTGCAGGGTACTTCTGGGAATATTGAAAGGTCTAGATACTTCCCTAACACTCCTACTGTTCCTAACCGCAGTGATGGGTGCCTTTAGCTGGTCACATTTCCAAGCCCCTTTCTCTGTTTGCTTGCGATAGGTCCTTGGCATCTGAAATCGTATTAACTATCTCCACGTATCCTTAAACATGTTTGAAATAGTGACTTTTATTTTTCCAATGAATGAATGAATGTTTTCAATACTGATGGGGTAATGGTGGCCGGCTCCCATTAGCCCACAAGGGTCGCGGCCACGATAACCCCAAAAAACACATGTTATAATGACAATGAAAAAATTCTAAAATTAAAGAAATTGCTACTTACGATTGTTTTCTCCGAAGACTATTAATAACAAAAGAATACACAACAAACAGTTTCAGAAAAATCTAAACAATAATCTAAATTTCGAACCTGTCAATTCAAACGTTTTTTACAGACTGCGATACCAAAATTGAAATGTCTCATATTGGCTGCTTTAATCCAAGGAATTGCTGGCCTGTTCTTGATTAACTAGTTGAGCTACCCTTAAGAAGATGGCGCAACTGTGTCTTGTTGTGAAATAAAAATTATACCGCGATATTTGGGGTGGCTCCTATTACCCCGGAGGGGTACTTGTAAAATATAAAAATGAAAATAAATTTTGAAAATACTTTTTAAAACCATTTTTCAATAGTGTTCAATAGTAGAGTTTAGGAACCGCTTTAGATACACGTGGGCGCTGCTCTATATTTTCGTGTTGGTAAACGTCAAGGGGAAACGCTATATATATATATATTGAAACGTCCGAGAAATTACTTGCAAATGCAAGAGCCTTCTAGAACTGTTATCTAGTTTCTAGAAAATATAGCGAAAAGTGAGGAACGATCGAGAAGAATTCGCTGATGTCTATAAAAGCCGAAGATGGAAATCGTAGGTCAGTTATGGCTGGAATGCGAATGTGTTAAGAAGATTATCAAGTTGAAGATAAATAAGTGTTTAGCACGTGCGAGAGTTTTAAATAAATAACAGTGTACACCGAATCGAGTGAACGTGACTCACAGTGTGATATCCGAGGACGTTATCTTATCTCGTGTTATACAACGGTTATACATAAATTAGAGTGTAAGTGTTTTTATTATTAGATTTAATTAAGTTCGGTTAATTTAAATGTGTACATATTTCTAGAATAAGTAAAAGTAGTTTTAATCGTTTAAATAAATTAGTTAATAATAAATAAAGACGTAACATTTGGCGTCAGTGTGGGATATCGTTCGCGAATTTTAGTATCGCTCCGTAATTGATTGCGCGATACGCGTGTTTATTTATAAAGTATAAAATAGTGTTTATTAAACGTTTTTCTTTTAACAAGTGCGTGATCGCGATTAAATTTGTTTTTCGGACACTAGTGGTTTAATATTAATAAGTGGATAGTTATTAAAATCTTGTGTTATATAAAAACTGTATTTTAAAAAGTAGTGAACTTAAACTTTCGTGTTATATTTAAATTTATGCCGGTGACGCGTTCGCAAGCAGTTAAAATGGATGCAAAGCTATTTGAATTTCTTGAATCAATAAAAAACGGTCAAGAATCGATGAATAGAAAAATGGAAGAAACTTCCCAGAAAATGGAAGAAAAGTTTTACGAAAATTCTCAGAAAATTGAAGAAAAATTATTTGAAAATACCCAAAAGATAGACGAAAAATTGATGCAAAATTCTAGACGTTTAAAAGAAGAAATACAAACGAGCATAGAAAATCAAATAAAAATTGTTCAAGAGGAAACCCAAACAGATATGTTAAATTTAAAAGAAGAAATTTGCGAATCTATGAATGACAAAATAGAAGCAGTAGGGGATAGAATGAAACTGCTTGAAGAAAGAATCAACCAAATGAATTGTCACGGGGAAGGAAGCGTCACGAGTGAAGATTTAATAATGGACCATCGAGAAAAAAACACTCATAAATTCAAAGTTGTACCTCCGAATTTTGATGGTAAAGTTCCATGGTCAACCTACTACAAGCAGTTTGAAGCCGCAGCTACTGCTAATGGTTGGAGCAACAAGCAGAAAGCGACGTCTTTAATAGTGTCCTTACGTGGAGAAGCGCTGGGAATTTTACAAACTGTTCCGGACCATCTGCAAGAAAATTACGAACTCTTAATATCACGATTAGAAATGAGATATGGAGATGCTCATCTTCAACAAGTATATCAGGCTCAAATTAAAAGTCGGGTTCAAAAAGCTGCCGAAAGTCTTCAAGAGTTTGAGGCTGACATCGCCAGAATAACACGGCTTGCGTATCCTACAGCACCGGATACCTTCCTGGAGCAGTTAGCTATTCAAACTTTCGTAGATGGCCTCCGAGACAGCGAAACACAGCAGACTCTCCGGTTAGCTCGACCGAAGACATTGGATGACGCTTTGGTGCATGCTTTGGAGTTTGAAGCAGCAAAACAAGCATCGCAACGAGGTGGTCATAGACTCTGCTGTGCTACAGAAGTACCCGCGCAGACACTGGAAAGCATCGAGGAGATAGCGCGACGAATACTTCGGGAAAGAGGAGTGACAGCTTTGAACTGCGATGAAATAGGCCATGTACGACGGCATCGTACCAAACCTAAGAAGAGGACTAGAAGAGCCCTCGAAAATTTGGAACGAGGCGAGCGAAAGAAACAAAAGTAATCTCATCTAGTCAAACTCCGGAGGTTACAATCCAAATGGCATCGCCTAGAGAGCAATTGCATAGCATTTATCTCGATGGCAAGATCAATGGGAGAAGCGTCCAGTTACTGGTTGACACGGGAGCGACGAAGACCATCATTCGTCCTGACATCTTATTGGAAAACGAGAAGACATCACCAGTAACAGTACGACTTCGAACAGCGACGGGCGACGAAATACCTACTCACGGACAAGTCAAAGTAACCATTGGTTTGGGAAATGGAGTACTCGACCATCAAGTACTGGTAGCCGACATCACGGAAGAAGTTATCCTGGGAATGGACGTGATAAAGAAGTATGGGTTCCATTTGGATATGAAGAACGATGTCCTGAAGATCGACAATGAAGAAATTCCTTTTCATTCGTCAGAGAAGGCAGTTGTGCAAGTCTTATTGAGTGAAGACGTGACTCTGCCTGCAAGGACTGAAAGTGTGGTGATGGCACGCCTGGATGGAAGTCTCCGGGAAGGCTACATACGCGCGATTGAACCAATGGAGGGCGGCTTAGTTGAAAAGGGACTACTCGTTGGCAGAACTTTAGTACGAGTAAAGAAGACGATGCCAGTAAGGATCTTAAACATCAACTCAGATCCTGTAACGCTGAAAAAGAAGACCGTGGTAGGCCAATGCACGCCAGTATCACAAATTGTGAGATGCGTGAAGTCGAACGAAGATACGTCGCCGAAGAAGTGTCCACAACATCTATTGGACATTCTTACCACCAAATGCTAAAACCTCAGCCAAGACCAGCTGGCTAAAGTTAAAGTGTTGATCCAAGAGTACCAAGATGTGTTCGCGCTGGAGAGTGGCTCCAAAGGAAGAACTAACGTGGTGAAACATAAAATTAATACCGGAGACGCTCGGCCGATACGACAACATCCACGCAGACTTCCTTTGGCGAAAAGAGAAGAAGCCGAACAAATAATTACGGATATGGAGAGAGAAGGCGTGATTGAACCTTCAAGTAGTCCATGGGCATCCCCAGTGGTACTCGTGAAGAAGAAGGATGGATCAACGAGGTTTTGCGTAGACTACAGGCAGCTAAACGACGTGACCAAAAGGACAGCTACCCTTTACCCAGAATTGACGATACGCTAGACACCCTGTCAGGATCCCAGTGGTTTTCTACGTTAGATTTAAAGAGTGGATACTGGCAGGTAGAATTAGAACCCAAGGATCGTGAAAAACAGCTTTTACGATCGGAACTGGTTTGTGGCAGTTCACTGTAATGCCCTTCGGCCTGTGTAACGCTCCTGCAACGTTCGAGCGTTTGATGGAGACCATCTTGCGCGGATTGTCTTGGAAGACGTGCTTGGTCTACCTGGACGACGTGATCGTGGTTGGAAGGTCGTTTGAAGAGCACTTAAACAACTTGAAGGAAGTGTTCCAGAGATTACGTGGGGCTAACCTCAAACTGAGCCCAAAGAAGTGCCACGTATTTAAGAAGGAAGTCCAATACCTTGGCCACGTCGTATCTAGAGACGGAGTAAGGGCTGACCCAGACAAAATCCGAGCAGTGCAAGCATGGCCAAGACCGATCGACAAACATCAGGTCCGAAGTTTCCTTGGGTTGTGCACTTATTATAGAAGATTTGTCCCCGGATTTGCCAATATTGCCAAACCATTGACAAAACTAACCGAAGAAAAAGCAGAATTTAGATGGAATGAAGACTGCGAAAATTCTTTTAATCAACTAAAACAGGCCCTAGTCACTTCGCCAATTTTGAGTTATCCACGAGAAGATGGAAAGTTTGTTTTGGATACCGACGCAAGCAATATGGCCATAGGCGCGGTCCTTTCTGCAGGTTCAAGATGGACAAGAAAAGGTGATCGCGTACTTTAGCAAGGTTTTGTCTAGGCCAGAAAGGAATTATTGCGTGACTAGGAGGGAGCTGTTAGCAGTCGTTAAATCCATCGAACATTTCTACAAGTATTTGTATGGACGAAGATTTTTACTGAGAACAGACCACGCCGCTTTAAAATGGCTACTGCAGTTCCGTAACCCAGAAGGACAAGTAGCAAGATGGATCGAGAGACTGCAAGAGTATGACTACGACACAGAACACCGTGCCGGAAGCAGTCATCGGAACGCTGATGCCTTATCCAGAAGACCATGTCCGGCGGACTGCAGCCATTGTTCGCGACTGGAAGAAAAAGTCGAATGCCTCCGGAGAACTGCTATGGTTGATGATGAGTGGGAACCTGAGCAGTTACGTCGCGAACAAGAAGACGATCCTGAAATAAGACTACTCCTCGACTGGAAAGAAAGCGGCCGACGACCAACCTGGGAAGAAGTGAGTGCTTTGGGCAAAAATATCAAAGCGTACTGGGCGCAGTGGGACTCCTTGATAGTAGAAGACGGTCTTCTTAAGCGATCCTAGAAAGTGCCGAGGGCACGGGAAACAAACTACAGCTGGTAGTGCCGAAAAGCAGGGTGACCGAAGTGTTGAAGCATCTCCACGATGGGACATCAGGAGGACACTTTGGCATTAAGAAGACGTTGGGTAAAGTGCGAGAACGATTCTACTGGATGAACTGCAAAGAGGACGTCATGAAATGGTGCCGTAAATGCATAGTCTGCGCTTCAGGAATTGGTCCAGCGAGAAAGCGCAAAGCACCCATGAAACAATACAACGTAGGAAGCCCTTTGGAAAGAGTAGCGATTGACATCGCAGGGCCGTTCCCAGAATCCGATTCGGGAAATAAATACATCTTGGTGGCGATGGATTATTTCACGAAATGGACGGAGGCTTACGCCATACCCAATCAGGAAGCAGCTACAGTCGCAGACGTATTAGTAAAGGAGTTTTTCTGCCGGTTTGGAGTTCCGTTGGAATTACACTCCGATCAAGGCCGCAATTTTGAGTCTGGGCTGTTTCAAGAAGTTTGCCGACTGTTAGGAATTAAAAAGACTAGGACAACGCCTCTCCATCCTCAGTCTGATGGCATGGTTGAACGGATGAATCGAACAATGGGCAAGTACTTAGCCAAGGTAGTGTCCGAACATCAAAGAGACTGGGATCAGTACTTGCACCTCTTCTTAATGGCGTACCGATCATCCGTTCACGAAAGCACAGGCCAAACACCATCCTGTGTCATGCTCGGTCGTGAGATAAGATTACCATGCGATCTTCAATTTGGACGAAGACCGGAAGAAGAAGTCGCTGGAGAAGATTACGTCAGCAAGCTGGCAAAGAGGCTAGACGAAGTACATGAAGAGGTTCGTAAAAACACACAAATTGCCAGCGACAGGATGAAAACAAGATATGACGTCAAGGCGCAAAATGGTGGGTTTCAACCTGGCGATATGGTTTGGTTGTATAACCCTCAAAGGAGACGTGGTTTGTCGCCGAAGCTGCAAAGGCAATGGGAGGGCCCCTATGAAGTCGTGCAGCGTATTAACGACGTTATATACCGCATCCGAAAACCGCCCAGAGGCAAGCCAAAAGTGGTCCACGTCGATCGTCTGGCCCCGTTTGCTGGCGATAACCACAATCCGCAAGTTCAGGTCCGAACCAGAGTAATAAGTAGCAGAACCAGGAATCCAATCGAAGAAATGGAGTTCGAAAAGTTTATGAACTTATACGGAGGTTCTGGAAAAGCTAGGTTCGGAGTTACCACCGAGGAACAACAAGACCTGTCCAGACACAAAAAGATTACGCCATCGCACATTGCGTGAGCGAGGAGCTTGACATGTCTAAAGGGGTTGCAGTCGTGTTTAAAAAGAAGTTTGGACAGCTAGATGAATTACGAAGACAGCAAACGGTAGTCGGAAAGGTTTTAGGACTACGTGGTGACGGACGCTTCGTTTTCTATCTGGTCACCAAGAAATACTCACGTGTCAAGCCGTTATACAAAGATCTGACAAGACAAATGGAGTTCCATCATGTTAAGAAATTGGCAGTACCCAAGCTTGGTTGTGGCTTAGACCAATTGAATTGGAGGACAGTTCGAAACATGTTGGAGGTCGTCTTCCGAGGAACAGGCGTTCAAGTGTTGGTCTGTAGTTACCAACCGAGGAGAGTATTGGGTCAGGAAAAGTCCATTGACTGTTACTTTTATGGTCAAGGAAGTTGCCGAAATGGAGGAAGCTGCCGCTATCGCCACGATCCCTTTTACCGGTGTCGCATCCAGTCTCCTGTTCTGGGGCAGAACAGTCCTAAGAAGGGGGCAGTGAAACGTCCGAGAAATTACTTGCAAATGCAAGAGCCTTCTAGAACTGTTATCTAGTTTCT
Source organism: Aquatica leii (assembly GCA_035610365.1). Taxonomy (NCBI): domain Eukaryota; kingdom Metazoa; phylum Arthropoda; class Insecta; order Coleoptera; family Lampyridae; genus Aquatica; species Aquatica leii. The sequence goes on along the minus strand of CM069436.1, from coordinate 77,460,173 downwards.
AGAAAATATAGCGAAAAGTGAGGAACGATCGAGAAGAATTCGCTGATGTCTATAAAAGCCGAAGATGGAAATCGTAGGTCAGTTATGGCTGGAATGCGAATGTGTTAAGAAGATTATCAAGTTGAAGATAAATAAGTGTTTAGCACGTGCGAGAGTTTTAAATAAATAACAGTGTACACCGAATCGAGTGAACGTGACTCACAGTGTGATATCCGAGGACGTTATCTTATCTCGTGTTATACAACGGTTATACATAAATTAGAGTGTAAGTGTTTTTATTATTAGATTTAATTAAGTTCGGTTAATTTAAATGTGTACATATTTCTAGAATAAGTAAAAGTAGTTTTAATCGTTTAAATAAATTAGTTAATAATAAATAAAGACGTAACAATATATATATAACACCACTATAACGCCATTTTGAGAATGTACATGCGCACTGACTTTGGTTTGTCTGTTTCTTCTTTACCTGTTTGTTTAATATTCTTTGGTACAGACATAAAAATTTAAGTATTCACTAACTAATATTACTGTAAGTATTATATTTTTGAATATTAATTTTAAAATTTTTGTTTTAGTTATGGTAATCTGCATCTGCAAAAAGTATTGTTTTGTGTTCATTTTTTTGTGAGAAGTTATTTACATATGACTCAAACAGATTAGGGCATAGCGTAATTCTTAGAGAAGCACCTGCTTTTAATGGTGTTATATACCTGAAAATATTTTTTCCTTTAACCGTAAAAGAGTTTTACATATTGTTTTTGAGATGTAAAGAAAAAGAATTTTTATAGTCATAGGTATTTTTATATTTTTATAGTCATATTAGAACGCTTTACTAACATCTAAAATAGCAGCAAACTGTGATTATCCGAGGGGTCATCCACTCTCCGCAATACGTGTAAGAATTGGCTGACATTAGAATGCATTACTGAAATTATGATCGTCTTACTGACATTACTGGACATTATACTCAATTATGTCACATTACAAAACATTACCCCGCATTACTCTAACATTACAGTAATTACTAACGCATTCTACGATCAAACGCATGTGCATAAGTATATGTAAGTTAGTGTCTTTGTATCCGCGAGTTAAAGAGTGAAAATTTCTTCACAAATTTGAATGTAAGTTTCCCATTTATTCCCATTTATTAAATTTAAAAATATGGAAATATTTGCAAAAGTAGAATTGTCCGATTTATTAAAAGAATAGCAATTCTACGGCATATTTCAAAGAAAGATTGAATCATTCAAGATACTACATGGACATGTTAAGCTATTGAAAATTTTGATTGTCGAATGTAAAAGAAAAGTAAAAAAATTTGAACTTTAAAAAGACCAAGAGAATAACGAAAACCGAAACAAAAATACGAGCTACAACAATAAACAGAAACGAAAACAGTCAGATAAAAACAATGACAGTTCTGAAAACAATAATATTCAAGAAAAAACGAATAATAATTGCTCTACCAGTTAAACATCTGAATTTGAGACCAGTTTTGATCATAGTAAAGCAATTGAACATATTAAGAATTTAGTTACGAATTATACTACACAGCTTTTAGGAAAACTCCCCGATGGTGACCAAAGAAAAAATTTTGGACTATCTAAGCAAACAATTATTGTAATTGTAACACTAAAAAATCAAACGGCATTACTTACCTGTACAGAGGGTAAATTTGCATCAAGAACGTTTACTCGAATTGTGAATTAAAAAAAAAAGCGATGGGTTCTATCAAATTTTATTAAGCATTATAAGACGCATTTTAAGGTTGCTCCACCTACAACTACATGTATTCCTAATGCTAAAAAGGCACAATCTGGATCTATTTTATCTTTCTTTCAACTACAACCATCACAGATTGAATGTTCATTCAATGAGAACTCGACAATTGTTAGCACTGATTATGTATCTAACACTACCAAGTATTCAAGTCTTATTTCTACCAACAACCACACAGAAAATGATATGATATTGCAACATTTGAGACCAAGTTAATTGTAATTGCTCCCGTAACTGAAGATAACGATGTTATACTGATAAATGAACCGATGATAAATACCGGTTCGGAAGCTTATGGTGAACTAATTAATAATATGCCAAATTTGTCTAGGGGTAGAATAAATAAGAAAGTCACTTTCGAGTTCCTTTTACATGGGCCTGATTCGCCAGATGTGCTTTCTCATTTATTCTTCAATAAAAACCAAAGAAAGAGGAGTTATTATTTGATCCACTTCAAACAAAAATAACAGATTATTAGTTATGTAACAAAATGAAAGAAATTGTCATTCAAATCCCAGTTTTTAATGAAGCATCTCAATCAAACATAACCATCATGCATGGTAATGTATCATCCTCAAATGTAACTGATACCACCTCTAATTTTTTTTTAATCTTAAACAAACATGCACAAACAAACTCAGTTGTAAAATCCAAAGCAGAAAACAGGTTTTCAGGACAATTTAAAAAAGTATTTTGTTATATGTTTCTTACTATAGGCCGTTCAGAATATCAGACGCTTGTGGCTAACATGTCAATTGCATTACATTCTGTGACTACACATTATAGCACATTTGGATCTTCTACTGAAGCATATGAGAATGAGATTAAAATACGCGAATTAAAAGAATTTTTGGAACACAGGCGTTACTCTCTTAGAGTATTCATATCTAAGAATCAAACATCAATTGTACAGAGAATAAGATATAATCCAGCTACAAATCAATTGGTGGTTTTTGTGTGTGGTTTAGATGAAAATAATAGTTTTTTTATTCCTAATCACTATTAAGCAAATACTTATAGTTAGCGACATAAAAAGTGCTTATGAAAAAGAAGTTATTTCTAGCTGAAGCACCAGCATTTTTCTTAGAAATTTTTGGGTCGGATAACCGATTTACATCAAATAATATTTTAACTCGATGGAACTATTTGACACAAGAAGCAGCTATTAATGGATTTACGAAAGAAGGATTTCATCTGATAGGGACACGAGATGCCTGAAGACAATAAAAAATTAAATTATCTTTGCCAGTTTCCAGTAAAACGAATAAATAAATCACCATGTTTTCCTTATTTTCTAGTAAGTTAAAAAAAATCTCATAATCCAAAACTATTTATAACTCATTTATAGGCTGATTTCATTGTCAACCATCCTATTGTAGTTCAAGATACTATCCATAGAACAACAAAAATAAAAGCAAGATTCTTGAAATCAGATACAATGATACTACTAGTTGGAAACTACTTAGTATCAAAACGTCACAATGAAGTGCTAGTTAGAGATATACCGAAAGATCAACATTTTTTATGTCCTAGTCATTTAAATGGTATACGTACAAACTAAACCTTCTATTTACTTTTTCAGCAAGTTCTTTCGGTTCAATTTAGCAACTGACAAGATGAATTTAGATGCAATCAATATAATGTCAGCACTCTGCATAACCGAAATGCTAATCAATTTTCAAAAAGCTCGAGGAACACGGAAACTTCTCAATCTTACACGTTATACTCTCGACTCATTTATAGATAAATCTAAAACTGTTACGGAAAGAATATACTTGATATAGTATTCTATATTCTTTGTAACATTATGGAGAATGTTGATCAAGAAACATGATAAGTGTTTATTATCTAAAAATAGACTTTCTCTAAATACTTACACATGTATTAAAATTAATGCAGGTGCATTACTAATTTTTGTTGAGAAATGTCGATCCGAAAAGTCAACATCGAACATGTTTGTACTATGAATGTTGAGGAGTCAACCGTGTGAAAAATTCTTCAGACAAGCTAGATCAATGACGAGCACCTACTCTACCATGGTTACTTTTGATATGTTAGATCCTTTGCATGAACAACTACGAATACAAATAATTAACGATATAACTACATCTACAGGTTTGTATTGTTTGATGATTTCTTGATATGATTTCTGTGCTTATTATAATTAAAATTCACATATTTACTAATAGCGATTTCATTCTTTAGGTGACATATTTATTTTTTCTAAAGAACAGAGCAGTAGATTAGGACATAAACTACTTTGTAAAAAGTGTACTTGTCCTCAATCGACAACATACAAAATATTTTGGAGAGAGCTAAAAGTGACGCAATTGCTAGTATTCGCAGATTAGGAATCGTACTGGACCCTCATATAGAAAAAATCGCTGTAGAAAGTGTCGATTTAGCTACTTCGGAAAACTACAACTTTTGTTGTTTATAAAGAAGTAATTCCTAACAAATCAGATGACGAAAGCGTCAGTAATGCCATTGAAGGTGTAGATAAAGAAGACATGCCAGAAATCCAGAATGAAATGAAGAAGAATTCAGTAAATTGAAAGACTTAAACTTGCATCTTAATATTGTTACCCTGTTCAAACTATTCAATGTCGTATTCGTAATTGTGAAACTGTATTAGTATTATTAAACGTCCTTGTCGATGCACGAAATAGTAAAAATTTCCTGTTTTCCTCTTGCAATTCGACAAGACAGTCGTGCGGTACTTTAATAATGATAATATTGGTAAGAAGATGTTAGATTTTACTTTAGAACTTTAAGATGTCCGCGGATTAAAAGGAAACATTTTACATTTTAGGAAAAACACTTTTATTGTAAAACATAAAACGAACAAAAAAACAACAACTCTCGTCAACACAATCAAAACCACTATGACGTTAGCAACTACTTTAGACCAAGAACGAACTTTTTAAATGCAGTGTTGCCAACGTAATAATAATAATAATAAATGTTTAATTTACATTTCGAGCCAATTTTCAACACCCTCCCTTAAACTAAACTTATTCATATTACAAATTCAACAAATAGATTTCAAAGTTACAAAGCAACAAACAGATTTTAGAATTACAACTTCAAGTATAGTATATTATTTTTAGTATTACGTTTCAGACATGTAACATTTTAAGCATGCAACAAAATATGTATAATTAACATTAAAAAATATCAGTGTATAAAATTATTTCTACCATTTCCTGAAAATGGTTGTAGTGTAATGTGCGAGTATTTAAAAAAGAAAGGATATCCCGCGTAAAATCGTCTACCAACTACGTTGCCAAAAACAAAATTTAAGCTTAAACCAACACCAAAAAAAACTATATTTTATTAATCTGTTTTACTCTCGGACATTAACATGCGTGAAATAGGTCTGTCCATAATAAGAAAGGTGAGAGAGAGAGATAAAAAAAAAAGATATAAAAAAACTAATACTTGTAATAAAATGTCGATTTATTGTATGACTTCCGCTATGCTCGATTACTCGATGGAGGAAGAGCATGCAAGAAACCTCCACCAGTCGTTATCTTTTCATATCCAAAATATTTAACAAACAATGAAATAAAATACACACATGCAAATAATGTAGAAAAAATGCAATAGATTACAGAAGTTCATGTATTATGAATCTAATCTACAAATTGAATACGGAAGCTTGCTTTGATCAAAACATATTAAGAGGACCTTAATCGCTACGTTACACCTTCGCATATCATCAACTAAAACACAAGAATTGTTAAAGAGTGGACATGCCATGTCCAAGGTACCAATGTCTCTGGATTGCGAGTACGTATGGCTAAAGTTGAAGATGCTTCGAAATTGCAACATTAGTAAAACCGGCTACCAAAGTAATCTAATTATGGCTCATCGTTTCGAGGCCGATCATAGACCGTTGTAAAGAAAACGTTCAGCATAGAACGTTTAGATTGGTTTTTTAAATCAATCTTAGATTCATTACATACATGAATCACATTGAGTTACTTTACAATACAATCAAGGAGGGATGGTAATACTTTAGCAATTCGAATTCACGGGAGAAAATCCTTAGTAAAATCAACAAGGCATTTCATACATAGCATAACGTAGAATTAAAGTGAAAAAAAAATACACACAAGAAATCGCAGCAAGTTCCGTTTACAATCACAAAAAAAACAACATGCGTCTGAAACTACGTAGATGACGTAATCATTTATGATTAAGTTTTCTTTCAGCCGCGAGAACAAAGAAATCGATGCGTAAACTCAAGATTCATACCTAAATTCAATAGCAAATTTCATTCAATTATTCTAATACATATTAAATCAAAATTTAATACAAAAGAACCAATTACGTTACTTTAAATAAATTACAAAAAAATTGCCCTACAAGAAGTAAAGAAAAATACAACAATTAAACACCAAAACTAAGACAGCGCAATCTAATTCCTTTGTCTTAAGTGAACAAAGGAAACATGTATCAATGCTTTTAAAATTAATCTTAAACTGCTATTACAAATAACATTTAATTATTTTGAATTTGAATGTATAGAATGAATTCATACCTGCAATTGCAATAGCACTATTTACTTATTATTTTTTCACCCGTAACTTTCTTTTGTTCTCTATTTCTTTGTTTCTACGACCACCAGCAATCAAAAACTACCTCCCTCATTCCCTCGGGTTTCAAAGTCCCCTTATTTTTTCCCGCAAGCGCTAACCCACCCCCGTTTCCTCGCTAAGATTAAGATACGTTTTCTTAGACAGATAGCTGTGCAGGCAACCAACAATACTTGTGAAATTTGCACTGGAATATCTGGATACTACATGGTTTGGTTTGACCTTAGTGAAACTATCGGCCAGTTGGAACTCTGAAGGACAATATTTCAACTCAATGTTATTCTCATTGACCTTTTCTACAATAAATTTGAAACGAGTGTCTATATGTTTAGATCTCTTAAAAGATCCGTTATTTTTAATCATATAAATTGTACTTTGATTATCTATGTTCAGATCTACCCCTATATCCTCATTCGTTATTTCTTTAAACAAAGATTTAACAAAAAGAATTTCTTTTACGCAATCGCTAGCGGAAATAAATTCGCTTTCAGCTGAACTAGTGAAAACAACTGGTTGTTTTTTAGCGCCCCACACTAAGGGTCCACCACCGTACATTATTAAAAAACCTGAGGTACTTTTCCTCGTATTTGGGTCACTTGCAAAATCGGCATCACTAAATGCCTCCATAGTATTTTCCCCTTTTTTATACATAATACCATAACTAGATGTTCCCTGTAAGTATCTGAATATTCGTTTTATCTTTTGTACATCTTCTACACTCGGATTTTCCATGTTTCTAGAAACAATATTTACCGCGAAACTAATATCTGGACGGGTCCTATTGGCTAAATATAACAAGCTACCTACGGCCTCTCTAAATGGAAAATTCGTTTTGCCCTTTTCAATATTTTCATCTACCTGTTCAAACACTGAGGGTGTCTTTACAGGCTTACAATCACTCATACCATATTGACTCAACAAACGTTTCACATAGGACTGTTGATGTAACACCACCGTGTTATCATCACCAATAACAAGCTCAATGCCGACAAATGACTTTGGATGTTCTATTATTTTAATTTCAAATTCACAACTTAATTTGTGTAACAAATCATTAGCTTTATCAATATTATTAGAGAAAACCAATCCATCATCTACCCATACGGCTAGAATTAAATCTCCTTCTTTGTTTTTAAAAACTGCTTTATCAGTTATAGTTTGCTTTAATCCTATTTTAGATAGAAAATCGACTAACCTTTTGTTCCATTGGCTGGGGACTCTGTTTTAGACCATACAATGATCTTTTAAGTTTACAAACATGACCTTTCATTTTTTCATAGCCCTCTGGTAAAGCCATGTACACATCTTCATTTAAATAACCAGATAGAAAGGCTGATTTTACATCAAATTGCTTAATACACATATTATTAAGTTGACTATAAGCTAACAACATTCTTAAAATATTCACTGAAACCACTGGACTAAACGTTTCTGAATATTCACTTTCACTTTGCTCACAACCCCTAATCACCAGACGTACTTTATACCTATTATCTTCCTTGATTTTAAAAACCCATCTACATGACAAAATTTTCTGATCACTCACATCCTCTTCTTTCACAAAATCAAACACATTATTTTTAATAAGTGCTTGCTTTTCTTCATCTATAGCTTTCTTCCACAAGTGTTTATCTTTACTACTAATTGCTTCTTTATATGTAAGTAAAACATAATCGTTTAATTTTGCAGGTATTTTCTTTTGACGAACTGGTCTAATTTTGTTTTGTATAATATTTTGTTCAGAAACTTCTTCTTGTTCTTCACTTTTTTCATTTTCTTCTTCATCTTCTTCAAAAATAGCTGTCAAGAATTCACAGCTGTTTTTATCCAAATCATCACTGATTTTATTTTTACTTTCTCTTTCTTCAAAAATAACATCCCTTGCTAAAATCACTTTTCTTTGTACTGGGTCCCAAACTCTATAACCATTTCCTAAAAATCCAATCAATTTTGTTTTAATGCTTCTACTTTCTAACTTTTTTAAATGGCTAAGTTTTTTAATATATGCAGTACTTCCAAAAATTCGTATGTCTTGGTCTCTTCCCGTACCACGTTTCTGCTGGAGTTACTTTCACTGTTTCAGAAAAGCTGCGATTCAATATATAAGTTGCAAAGAATGCACTGTCGCCCTACATATTATCATTCATTTTTGATTCCAATAATAAAGCTCTCACTTTATTCACCAATGTTCTCCCATATCTTTCACTTTTACCATTAAGTTGAGGGGTATGGGGAATCGTGTAATCAATTTTTATTCCCTTTTTTTTAAACCAGTTTTTCATTTCAGTGCTGGTATACTCGCCACCTCCATCACATCTGAGCATTGCTACTTTAAGTGACTTTTCATTTTCTATTTGTGTTATGTAATCTTTTATATAACCGAACGTTTCACTTTTATTTTTTAATGTAAACACGGAAACGAAATGCGAATAATCATCCATTATTGTTAGTAGGTATCTTTTTGAGTCCCATGTTTCTACTTCAAAAGGACCTATTACGTCAGAATGCAGTATACCTAGAAGTCTATCAGCTCTCTCTCGTACTGTACTGAAAAGGAACCTTGTTTGTTTGGCCTTCACACAAATTTCACACACATCTGGAAGTTTGTCAAAATCTCCCACACAGCACAAGCATATCCAATGGATATGAAATGTACACACCAACCATGGATACCGGAGGTGCATCGAACATCCATATTTAATATTATGGAGCAAGGATGGAGGTCCATTAGATATATCATTCCGTCACGGAAAAATCTTCATAGTATGTCCATAGGACCTCCAGGTGGATAAACATTTTACATCCATATGGAGATATATTGAACAGTCATATGGACGTACAAAATACATACATATGGAGGTTCAATGAACATTTAATTAAAGTATAATAAACATTCATTTTTTTATAGAACCTTCATATGTAGGTAAAATATATGTGCATATCTATATATTAACAAAAAATATGGCCACACGTCAAATAAAGTCAATACAAAATGCCAATAGTGATATTTTCCAGATGCAACAACTCCGGTTGGTCCACAGAAAATATGACCACTTGTTCATTTTCACTCAAACACAATCGAACTTTTTTATTTACACATTCTCTCATTTTTCTAGAGCTTTTATCCATTATTTATATTATAGGAATCCAAATACTTACTAGATTAATGTACAGCAAAAGTAAATTCAAATATGCAAAAATACCTTGTCTTTACCCAATAAACACAAATCAATGGGTCTGTACTGGCAATGTACTCCTTAGCCGGCACTCAGAATGCTGGCAATGTACTAAAATGAAGTACACTGCCGGTAACCAGGGGACACACCGGCCGATATATTGCCGGATGAATCTTGCCAATGCAGAAATTGCATCGAACCAATATCGGCAAGTTATGTATATTAATACAAGTTAAATGCAGAATGCCAGTGAAATCTGTGCAATATAATATCATTGATAATATGTACTTTGCCATCACATAAATATTGCGCAATTTTAAAAGCATTGGCAATGTTAGCAACTTAACACAAATTAAATGCATACAATGGTATTATCATTTTTAATTTAATTAATAAAACAATTTGGAAACTTAACATACAATGTCCATATATGTACTGAAAAAAATTTAAAAAATATAAAAAACCTATTTACATTCATTCTGTGCTTATGTTTATTGGCGTCTTTTGTACCCACTACTCCTGGTGTTTATTGCGTGTTGTAAAGCTGCACCACAATTTGAATTTTTTCTTATGGATACTGTAAAATAAAAATTACATTGTAATGCTACTCAAATAACTTATACACTTTTTTAGCAATTTCTAAACTAAATTATGAAGTTTTTGAAGTAATTATAAAAAATTGCTTTGTAAATAGTCATGAAATAAAATAAAACACGAAAGTCAAGTTTGGCAGTAATGCACTTGAAATCACATTACGTTAATATACATATAAAGTTAATGTTTTAAGCTTTAACCTATAAACTATAAAATACTCTAAAGCCTCTTACCATAAATTAAATTTAAAATATTTTTACAATTTTGTTTTGCTTGATCCAGACCAATTATACTTGGTTAAAACATGTCTCGTTTGCTGTATCTTTTCATCCAACAAAGTAGATCGATCTAAAAAAAAATTTCAATTAAATAAAACTCAGCAATAAGAATAATGAATTGGGAAATTGCAGATAAACTCACAAACTGGCTCTTAGATTACAAATTCCAAAGTCATTATATATTTTCTCGAAAACGTGTTAGTTTTTAGGTTATATATTTATTATTAAGAAATAATTTATATTTGAATTTAATACTTACTTATTTTGTTTACCCATCCATCCTAAATGATGAAAAACAAACACATTTTTTCGAAATTTTAAAGCACAAAATGGTTTGCATACGATAAATACAAGCTAAACAAAAAGCCAAAAAGTTTGCGTGTGCAATTAATTCTTGGATTAATTCAGTGGCGATAATATACGCCAAAACCTTGGCGAAAACAAACGAACAACGAAGAAAGTTTAAATTAAACCGCGCCAAGTATTTTTTTTTACTTTTTCAATTTTTCATTAAATTTGTTGTTGCATGTTAAATATTTACTACAAATGTTAAATTTTAGAGAATATAATTATTTCTAAATAATTTTGATAAAAAATAGCAACTCACAAAATTATGTAACATGATACATAAAAAAAATGTTTCCGAACATAACACTTATAACACTTAAGATAATCCTATTTCACAGATATCCATGAATGTATATAAGATGCATATACAATGGATATTAAACTACGGATGTACATCAATGGATATTATATGGATAAATATGTATATCCATTGCATCTCGCGTGCTGTGTGGGCTTTTTCATTAGCTGACATTCCGTCCACTAGTTTTACTAAGTTTTTTAATGAGGTTTTACCAGGATGGCCCATACGCCTGTGCCATTCCATTGGACTTGCATTCGATTGACTTAAAAGAGCAACTTGTTTCTCACCAGTTTTAATAGTATACAACCCATTTGACTGTTTTTTACCTTGTATTATGTTTTGACCATCTTTATTAATTTTTACATCTGTCTTTGTAAACAAAACTTCCATGTCTTTCTCAGTTATTTCGCTCACAGAAAGCAAACTGTTTGTTAAATCAGGGACATAAAGAGCTTGGTTCAATTTAAAATCGTCTGTATTGACCTCTCCTTTCCCATAAGCTTTCATACTTTCATCCTTTTTTGCTGTATTTATTCCAGACATTTCTTTTTCAAAGTTATTAAACAATTCAATATTATTAACTAGGTGTTCATTACACCCCGAGTCGACCACGAACTCAAAATGTTTATTTTCAACAGTTTCAATTTTATGAGTAGCCATAAATGACACTTTTTCATTTTTATTATTTGTATTATTTTTATTTTTATCTCTAAAAAAACAAGATGATTCTGTATGATTTTTCTTTTTACAAATACCACAGTACATACCTTCATTTTGTTTCTGTCTATTATAATTATTATTATTTTGTCTGTTTTTATTATTATCTTTATTTTTATTTGGACAAAATCTTGCCATATGTGAACTTTCATTGCAAATAAAGCACCTTTTATTAAATAAATCTTTTCTTATTTGTTTGGTTGTTTTAAAAACTACAGCAACATCTGACATTTTATTTACTTCTTTGTACCTCGCCTCCTCTTTTACTAACCTGTTTGTTAAATTAGTTAGTGTTTTCTCAGCTTTTGTTGTGGAGTCCCAAGCAGAAGGGAAACCTTGCTTTTTGAGGTACTCAGGAATTGCTACTAAAATTCTAGATATTATCATTTTATCACTTATAGTTTGTTTCAAAGCTTTTAATTTATAAACAATGTTTTCAAGGTCACCAAAAAATGTCATATCTTGACCTGTTTTATATTCATACGAAAAAAACTCGTTATATAAATCTTCCAATTTTTGTTCTTTTTCACCTTCAAATACAGAGCAAATTTTTTTATACATTTCATGAGAGGAGTCACAATTTAAAATAAGATTTAATTATTTTTTATGTATTGTTGTCACAATGACCTTCATAGCTTTACCATCTTTTTTAGTCCAATCTTCTAACTTTGCAACATCTGTTCTAGCGGTTGGCTTTAATTCATTTCCATCAACTATATCAATCGACCCATTTGATTTAAATAAAACTCGTACCTGTAATTTCCAAATTGGAAAACTTGAGCCGTCAACTAACTTTTCAATTCCAATGTTGTCACTTGAATCACTTGCCATTTTGATTTCACTACAAAGGAATCTTGCACGCCGTTTTTATTTGATTTTATTTTTATTGTAGAATTACTACGGTTTTTATTTTTATTTTATTTTAAACACCATTTGAATTTGAACCACGCTCTGCTACCATGTTAGATTTTACTTTAGAATTTTAAGATGTCCGCAGCAGGGCCGGATTTAGGGGAGGGCAAGCGGGGCTACAGCCCCAGGGCCTCCAAAAAAGAGGGGCCCCCACAATAGAGACTTCGGAAAAAAAATTGTAACAGTAAACACCAGTAAACAACTTTTCCTTTCATATTTTATTATATAATAAAATAATCCATACTTGGTTTCACAATAAATTATTTATTGGAAAACTCGATTGAAAAAAATTGTTCATTTTATTTGGAAAATAATTTGGGGCTAAGGGGCCTCCACTCCTTTGTTGCCCCGAGGCCTCCAGACCTTTAAATCCGGCCCTGGTCCGCGGATTAAAAGGAAACATTTTACATTTTAGGAAAAACACTTTTATTGTAAAACATAAAACGAACAAAAAAACAACAACTCTCGTCAACACAATCAAAACCACTATGACGTTAGCAACTACTTTAGAACAAGAACGAACTTTTTAAATGCAGTGTTGCCAACGTAATAATAATAATAATAATAATAATAATAATAATAATAAATGTTTAGTTTACATTTCGAGCCAATTTTCAACAGAAGATACTGTTGGGACTATGATTATAATTAACCGGCGATCTACCGTACACCACATCAAATTCCACCAATAAAGGATTTAGTACCTCATAGACTTATTTTATTCGATCCGTGGCGTGGCCGTCCAGGTGTCGATAATCCGGCACGGGAGCACCACTACTACAATATAAAAAACCTCACTCAAGCAATATCTAGCTATAACAGTAATACCTTTATACGAATACGAGTAAACAATAAAAATATCACAGTCAAAAAGTCAACATTATATTAGTTATTTTCTAAAACATCGGGTAGACTATCTAACGATATAATGTGTACAAGGAGTTCGGAATAGTATATTAAAACACAAGTTACAGAATGAACGCACTTCAATCACGAGACCGCGTTTCATACACGAGCCGCGCAGCGGTGAGTTTATGAAGCGGTCGAGTGATTGAAACGTATTCTATGACGTGTGCTTTATACGATTTTCTCTATTTCGATACAATATTTAATATTTTCCGTATAATTTTAATTTTAAAACAACATTGGGAAATTTATATTTTACTGAATTGGCAGCACTTACACTTTGACATATTGAAATTTATGTGTTAACCTAAAATCTCATACAAAATTTTCTATTTATACCTTTATAAGTAAATAACTTTGAATTAATAGAACATTTTTATTTTATCTTGGCATCAAAATTTGAATTTCAATTATTAACTTCCAATAATTTTGATTTCTTTTTCATGTAACGTCAACTTACGATGCAGAGATACTAACTTTGAAAAAACTAACATTACTAAAATTCGTGTAAGAATTGGCTTATTCTTACACGGATTTTAGTGTAAGAATCGCTAATTCTGATGTTGAAATAGAGAATAGTATATTAAAACACAAGTTACAGAATGAACGCGCTTCAATCACGAGACCGGGTTTCATACACGAGCCGCGCAGCGGCGAGTTTATGAAGCGGTAGAGTGATTGAAACGTATTCTATGACGTGTGTTTTATACTATTTTCTCTATTTTGATACAATAATTAATATTTTTCTTACAATTTTAATTTTAAAACAACATTGGGTAACTTTATTATTTTATTGAATTGGCAACACTTACACTTTGACATATTGAAATTTATGTGTTAACCTAAAATCATACGAAATTATCTCTTTATACTTTTATAAGTAAGTAAATTTAAATTAATAAAACGTGTTTATTTTATCTTGGCATCAAAATTTGAATTTCAATTGTTAAATTCCAATAATTTTGATTTCTTTTTCATGTAACGTCAACTTACGATGCAGAGATACCAATTTTGAAAAAACTAACATTACCAAAATTCGTGTAAGAATTTGCTTATTCTTACACGGATTTTAGTGTTAGAATGGCTAATTCTCATGTCGAAATAGAGAAAAGAAATTACCAAACGTTAAGCAAGAAAACTACCAAAAAGACTCGCAAAAAAGTAACTAAATTTAAAAAAAAATTACTAATAGTGAAAACTCAAGTAATTCGATGATGTCAACTACGGATCTGAATCTGATTGTAACTTATCTAAGAGTAGTGAAGATAATTTAAAAGTAGTAAGTGAACAATTAGACATTCGTAGTGAGAATTACTTCGCTGTGTACTACAAGCATGGCTGGTACATAGGCACAGTTGCAGATGTTGATGATGATACAGTACACATTGCACTGACACATTTTTAAAATACGACCTTGATAGATATATTTGGCCACATAAAGACCATGTCCAAGTTATATCAAAAAATGTATTTATTTTATGATACAGTGAATCTAATTGGCAATGGGCCATTCGAAATTAAACGCTGTCAGTATAATGTATTATCAAAAAATATAAAGAAATAAAAAAACGTTGTAAGTTATACACGTATGTTTTTATCACCTACCTGGCAGGTGCTTTATCTGTGGGAATCGAACTGAGTAACATTTCGAATTATATTTGACATTCTTAATTCTAGCTTAAATCGGTTTATGTAATCCGATCAGTATATTTGTAGAACGTTAATTATCATTTTTTTAAAATCCTACAATATCGTAATTTTTATATGCATTATGTTGCAGTACGCTGCATTCTGCTACATTACATCGCATTATTTGAGATCATTCACATTACGTTAGATTATAATACATTACTTTATATTACGTGACATTACAGTGCATTACCTCTAATTATCTGTATTTTGGCAATACATGTACACATTTTAAGGGAGTGGATGACCTCGGTATTATCAAAGAGTATTATTTAATGCATTACAAATTTCTACTAAACTTTTAAAAACTTGGACGTATTTTAACAAATCTACGTGCATTGTGATATGTATTATTCTGAAATTCTACAAGCTGGTCTATTTAATTTCTAGTTAGCTTTAGCTCAAATTTTTTATTGTGTTAATTCGTCGAATTAATCTCTTCTGATAACTGTAATTTTATGTGTTGAGAAATCACAGTTTAAAGAATAAATTATCTTTTAAATCTTATTTACAAATGAAAAGACGTTCGCGCATTCTGTTGGTATCTTTAAGAACTAATTGTAGAGGGCTACGCCAAATGCACCCACGCTACGCATGCACTCTGCAATAAATGGTTTTAAAATATATTATTATTGTGATTTGTGTAACAAAAATTATTCAGGTTATTATAACAAATACGAGCATGTAACAAAATTGAACTGCTGTACAATTTTCTCTCTGTAAGTACACCGAATTACAGGAAAACTACTAAATTAACACCAAATTAAAAGATTCACACAATGACTGAATCCAATCGAAAGTCTTCGAATGTAGCTATGGAACAAATAATTGAGAACATGACTGCAGGAATACATAATGTAGATGGACAATACATTCAACTTAATTTCACTCCACCGCAAAGCCCATCTGAGCACGCATGGGGACCTCAAAATCAAATACCGAATCCATACATGCAATACACGAACATTGGTTCAATACACAACTCAGATCCACATATGGTGTACCCAATGAATCAACAAATACCGCAATATCCTTCGCAAGCAATACCTTTTAATTACATACAACAACCAAATGTCTACGCGGCAGAATCTTACGATAAAACTAACGAAGTACAATCGAATTACGTAATGTTCCAAAATCAAAACATACCGAGCAAAGACGTACCTCCTTACTACTCATCTGACTATCGATACTATTTACCTTCAGACAGGCAAATAAACCATACACCAATCGATAATAACTACATACACAACTCTCACCCATCGATATCAAACCCCACACAGCTAATCGAAAACGTCGTTGGTAATTGGGTACCAAACATGACTGGTACCTACTCCCCATTTGGCAATGCTCAAAATACCTCTAAACCAGGTATAGGAAACATCTTCGAAGTGCAGCCAGAAGTGGTACCACCAATCTTTGAGTGCAACAAAACTCTAGAAGAAAAAAACGAAGAAATGCTTAACTTTCACTTTAATCGTGACACTAAAAAACCGAGAATGGTTGCTGAAGTTAAACCGATGCGACCCAGCTACTCAGACGTCTTAACGAAATCTGCCCCGCCACCTAACACTAAAGCGAATAAAGTCGATGTTAAAGACACTCGACTAAAAAAAGACAGCACTAAAAAAGGTACAAAAAGCGAAAAATCGCAAAAAAGTACGGCAGCGCAACCGCCACGTAATAATTCCGAAGTGAAAATCGACAAAAACGTAAATAACACCAAAAACAATGACAAAAACAGCAAAAGCGAGAGATCTCCAAAAACAAATCGAAAATGGGTATCTTTGGATAGCATAAATGGATCTGGCAGCGATCAAAATGACGATGATATTCGCAAATCAAAGAAGTCCGAAGAAAACTTGAACAATAAAAATCTTCCCAAAGCGAATAGTAAAAGTGGGAAAACTTCAGATTTTGAGAACGTAGAATATAGTAACGGCAACAAAAATGACACTTTAAATATAACAAAAACGACAATCAGAAAGGGAAATAAATTTAACTTGAAACCGAGAGTTTCGGATAGCTTTGGAAATGGTGACAAGCCTCCTCCAGGTGCTAAACGTAGCCAAAGGACTCGCAAACGAGAGAATAATATTTCGTTCGGTGAGTGGATGTTTGATGTTTTCTGTAAACAATTTTTTTGCGTTTTAGGAATCGTTGGACAGAAAATTCGACAATATGTTCCCGGATGGTGGAAACTGTTTGTTAATTTTATTTTGTGGCTCGTTCATTTGATTTTCGACATTTGCAGCCTTAGTGTTCATTTAAGCAGAGATGCGTAAGTTTTTTTATAGTAATTTACTTTCTAAGAATCACTCACACGCTTGTTTCAAATATAGTTAGTGAATAGACATGGCCCTTGATTAAATCACTTTCGACATTTCTCAAACCATCCTATAGCAGCTTTCAATGACTTAAACGCGGTTGAATATGAAGATCCACCATCATTGTCATTGTCGCTAATATTAGAAATGACATCGATAATTTCATTATCATCATAAACTCGATGCTCTTGTAATTTACGGTCGCTTTTGGACCCATTCAGTAACATCCTGTTTGTCACATTCTTCGATTCCGGGTATGGTTGGACAGGTTGTTACGAACTCTGTTGATATTTTTTGCCAACATATAACACTCTTTTAAAAATAATTGTTGCCTTCAGCAATAAGCAAACGTTGCAACACTTGCTTTCCGTCCAGTTTTTTACAGTTAACAATGATTAGTAGGGGTCGACGATACAACATTTTGTGTATCAAATATCAATAAGGCCGCTGTATCCCAGCGTCTATACTTATCGCGGTATCGATTTGTATCAAAATATCGGTTCGTATGGAAATATCAATTCGTATTGAATATCGGTAAGTATCTCGGAATCGATAAGTATTACAGCATCGATATCTATCGCAGTATCGTTTCGTATCCAAATATCGGTTCGTATCGAAATATCCATATCGCATCATCGATACCTATGACAGTAACGACTTGTATCGAAATATCTGTTCGTATTGGGATATCGATATCGATTTGTCGCAGCCTCGATACCTATCACAGTACCGATTTGTATAAAATTATGGGTTCGTATGGAAATCTTAATTCGTATTGAAATATTGATAAGAATTGCAGTATCAATAAATATTGCAGCATGATTATCTATCGTGGCATCAATTCGTATTAAAATATCGATTCGCATTGGAATATCGATTCATATCGGAATATCGATGTGTCACAGCCTCGATACCTATTACAGTACCCATTGGTATAAAATTATGGGTTTGTATGCAAATCTCAATTCGTATTGAAATATTGATAAGAATTGCAGTATCAATAAATATTGCAGCATCCTTATCTATCGTAGCATCGATTTGTATCAAAATATCGATTCGGATCTAAATATCGGTTCGTATCGGAATATCGATAAGTATCGTAGTATCGATAAATATTGCAGCATGGGTATCTATCACAGTATCGATTCGTATCAAAATATCTATAAGTATCGCAGCATCGATACGTATCGCATCATCGATACCTATGACAGTAACGACTTGTATCGAAATATCGGTTCGTATTGGGATATCGATATCGATTTGTCGCAGCCTCGATAAATATCACAGTACCGATTTGTATAAAATTATGGGTTCGTATGGAAATCTTAATTCGTATTGAAATATTGATAAGAATTGCAGTATTAATAAATATTGCAGCATGATTACCTATCGTGGCATCGATTCGTATCAAAATATCGATTCATATCGGGATATCGATGTGTCACAGCCTCGATACCTATCACAGTACCGATTTGTATAAAATGATGGGTTCGTATGCAAATCTCAATTCGTATTGAAATATTGATAAGAATTGCAGTATCAATATCTAGTGCAGCATCGATTTCTATCATAGCATCGATTCGTATCAAAATATCGATTCGGATCTAAATATCGGTTCGTATCGGAATATCGATAAGTATCAAAATATCTATAAGTATCGCAGCATCGATACGTATCGCATCATCGATACCTATGACAGTAACGACTTGTATCGAAATATCGGTTCGTATTGAGATATCGATCCACTAGGAATAGCGATTCATATGGGAATATCGATGTGTCGCAGCCTCGATACCTATCACAGTACCCATTGGTATAAAATTATGGGTTTGTATGCAAATCTCAATTCGTATTGAAATATTGATAAGAATTGCAGTATCAATAAATATTGCAGTATCGATTTGTATCAAAATATCGATTCGGATCTAAATATCGGTTCATATCGGAATATCGATTTGCATTGGAATATCGATTCATATCGGAATATTGATGAAGTGTCGCAGTATCGATATCTATTGCAGTATCTATAAGTTTCGCAGTCTCGATGCCTATTGCATTATCGATTTGTATCAAAATATTTGTTCGTATAGAAATCTCAATTTGTATTGAATATCGATAAGTATCGGAATATCGATAAGTATTGCAGCATCGGTATCTATCGCAGTATCGATTCGTATCAAGATATCGATTCAGATCTAAATATCGGTTCGTATCGGTATGTCGATTTGCATTGGAATATCGATAGGTATCGTAGTATCGATAAATATTGCAGCATCGGTATCTATCACAGTATCGATTCGTATCAAAATATCTATAAGTATCGCAGCATCGATACGTATCGCATCATCGATGCCTATGACAGTAACGACTTGTATCAAAATATCGGTTCGTATGGGGATATCGATTCACTCGGAATAGCGATTCATATCGGAATATTTATGTCGCAGCCTCGATACCCATCACAGTATCGATTTGTATCAAAATGTCGATTCTTATGAAAATCTCAATTCGTATTGAGTATCGACCAGTATCGCAGTTTCGATTCGTAACCAAATACCGGTTTGTACCGAAATATCGATAAGTGTCGCAGTATCGATAATTATTGCAACGTCGATACCTATCGGTTTGTATCAAAATATTGTTTCGTAATGGAATATCAATTCGTATTGAAATGTTGATACGTATCAAAATATCGATACATTTCGAGATATCGATAAGGATCGCATTTTCGATACCAACGACAATAACAATTTCTATTCTCGATACCTATCGCAGTATTGATTTGTATCAAAATATCGGTTTTTATTAAAATTTCAATTCGTATTGAATATCGATTAGTATCGCAGTATCGATATTTATCCCAGTTTCGATTCGTAACCAAATACCGGTTTGTATCGAAATATCGATAAGTGTCGCAACGTCGATACCTATCGCAATATCGGTTTGTATCACAATATCGTTTCGTAATGGAATATCAATTCGTATTTAAATATCAATAAGTTTTAAAATATCGATACATTTCGAGATATCGATAAGTATCGCATTTTTGATACCAACGACAATATCAATTCGTATCGAAATATTGGTTCGTATCGGAATTTCGATAAGTGTTGCAGTATCGATAAGTATGGCAGCGTCGATACCTATCGCAGTATCGATTTCTATCAAAATATCAATTCGTATCGGTATATCGACTTGCATTGGAATATGGTTCATATCGGAATATCGATGTGTTGCAGCATCGATACTGCCATTCATATCCATAATATTGATAGGAACCGATATTTCGATACAAATAGTTACTGCGGAACATATCCATTATGCGATATGAATCGATATTCCGATGCAACCGATATTTCGATACGAATCGATGTTGCTATAGGTATCGATGCTGCAAAACTTATTGATACTGTCATCGGTATACTTAACGATATTCCAATAGGTACCGATATTTTGAAATGTATCGATGCTGTAATACTTATTGATACTGCGATTCTTATCGATATTTCGATACAAATTGTTACTGTTATAGGTATCGATGATGCGATACGTATCGATGCTGCAATACTTAACGATATTTCATACGAATTGATATTCCGATATGAAACGATTTTTTAATACAGACGAGACTGCAATAGATATCGACACTTATCGATACTGCGACATTTCCGATATTCCGATACGATATTTTTATATGAACCGATATTTGGATACAAATTGAAACTGCGATAGATATCGATGTTGCAATACTTATCGATACTGCGATACTTATGGATGTTCTATACAATATTCATAAATATCTCAGTATCTACACGAACCGATATTTTGATACAAATCGTTACTGCGATAGATATCGATGTGTCTCAGCATCGATAAGGATCGCTAAATATTGCAACATCGATACCTATCGCAATATCGATTTATATCGAAATATCGGTTCCTATCGAAATATCAATTCCTTTCGAAATATCGATAAGAATCGCAGTATCGTTAAGTACTGCAGCATCGATACCTATCGCAGTATCGATTTGTATCGATACCAGTATCGGAGTAGCGGTACGTGTCGTAATATTGATATATTATTAAGTTATCTTAATCTTTTTATATAAATTATTAAGATCTTTGTATTAAGATCTATTGCTACTGCTATGAGTTGGTGCATTGTCAGTAAATAGCAATGCTTTTCTTACATTGCCCATTTTCTTCTTGTGTGTCTTTACTTCGGCTACTGTCTTCGAATAGGAATATAGGAAACCATGGCAAGAAAATTTCAGAATTTATCTAACCACTTTTCTGTCACGTATAAATGACAGAAAGACACTTTTCTTTCATTTAATTTTATTACTGTTCTTTTCATTCAGGTGTGTAGTTCCATTTATGTTTTATCTATGGTTATGAATCCACGTTTTGTTCCTGTGGAATATCGCCAAACGCTTATTTGAAACATTCCTACGGCGCTGTTGTTGTTCCACCGTGAGTAAACCCATCTTGCGCACAGCTTTCTCATCTCTAAATTTTTAGTTAATATGCGATGTACAGCACTTTTTGAAATTCTAGTTCGCGCACTTTTAATCGACACTCGTCCAATAGCATATTTTGGATTTTTTTTCATCTCTAGCGCGGTAACGTCATTTGGTGGACCACCACTACCATTTTGGCAGCTGGAACTGCCTTAAACTGTGCTACTCAATATTTTACTGTTTTAAACGAAGGAGCAGACTTTCACAGAATGGAATCTAACTTCGCTTTCATATTGGTTGGACTGAGGCCTTCCAAATTAAACACTCATTTGAAACATTCTCACGGCGCTTTTTGTTCCATCGTGAGTAAACCCATCTTGCACACAGCTTTTTCTTGTCTTCATTTTCAGTTAATGTGCAATGTACAGCTCTTTTTGAAATGCTAGCTCGCCTACTTTTAATCGGCACTCGTCCAATACTGTTCTGTGAATTTTCTTTGCCATTTTTAGCGTCTTGGTAGCTAAAACTACATTGTTTAAAATGTGGTACCCAATATCTTACTGTAGCAAATGACTGAGCAGATTTTCACAGAGTAGAATCTAGCTTCGCTTTGATATTTATTGGACTGGGGCCTTCCAAATTAAACACTCATTTGAAACATTCTCAGGGCGCTGTTTTTGTTACATTGTAAGTAAACTCATCTCGCGCACAGCTTTAAAATGTTACTTTGCTCACTTTTAATTGACACTCATCCAATACCTTTTCTGTGATTTTTTTTGTCATTTATAACGCGTTCTCTTTATTTGATGGACCACCACCATCTTAGCAGCTGGAACTGCTTTGCTTAAACTGTGCTACCTAATATTTTACTGTTGTAAATGAAGTAGCATACTTTCACAGAGTAGAATCTAGCTTCGCTTTGATATTGGTTGGACTTCCAAATCAAAGTATTGTTTCACATAACGATGGTCAATTTTTTCCAGTTTTACAAATTTTACAAGGTTGCTACTTTCTACCAGTCAATGAGTGCGTTTAGGTAGACTCAGCAACTGGCAGCGGCTGAGTGATGTGCTATTTGAACTACTCAGCGGTCGCCATTTTATTCAGCGTAATTTTTTTCCGCTTACTTACTAAGCGCTTTTTCAGGATAGTTATTTTTTCAATGTACGATTTTCAAGAGATCAAAACTTTTTCTAGGCGATTTACACGATTAAATTTTTTCTTAAAAAAAACTACATACTTTAAATACAAGTTTTATTTATTAATTTACTGATAATGCGGTTTTTGTGTGTTCAGGTAATTTTAACAAAGCTGCTTACGCTGTTTCTCATCCGCTGTCAGCTGCTGAGCACCGCTGAGTCTACCTGAACGCACCCATTCTTTTCGGACTATGGCTGCCATCTATATGTTAGATTATATACTTTGAATAGTGTTTATGTAGCAGATATCTTTAAGTTTTTTTATCTGTTACGAATTCAGTTTTGCAAAATTTGATAATTACTGATTCATTCATTAGGTCTTTGTAATCCATACGATGATGACCATTAGTAGTTTAGATGCTTAACTATCGATGCATCTGATTACTCAGATATTCTTAATTTTACTTATAACACCTTTCATTTTTTTTGGCTTTTTCTGTAACATTTTTTCAGTGTCATTAACTTGTTTCTGTTGCTACATCGCCATCTTTTTCTTATTGTGAACGGTTTGCAGGTTGTAATTTCTTTTAGCATTTTGTCACTTTAATTTCTAATGTGTCAAATCCATCTAATTCTTAAAGATTTTATAAATCGGGATCTATTTCTGTGTTTTACACCTCCAATTAACATGTTGTACCCAATACAATTTTCTTGTTGCCAGCATTGTCTTGACATTTTATTTTTTTGTCTTTATAGTTTTTTATCAATTGTTTTTTCTACTTGTCTTAGTTTTGTTTTAACCATTTGTGAACGTAAAGTAAATAGAAAATATTCAAATATTTGGATAACAAGGGGACTTAAGTTTTTAATTAGTCCCAATATTTTTAAAACATATTTTATCACCCACTACGAGTGTCTGTATATACTATACACTCTACCACATACAAATTTGTTTTCTTCATAATTCTAGAGCGGTTGTAGTTTTTTTTCTTACTGTTAAATTGCTTTATCTATTTTGATTATTTTTGTAAAGTTAGATAAACCGATCCTACCGTCACAAAATAGCAATCTCAATCATAATTGAATAATATAAATAAAACAATCTCAAAAACTAAATATCAAAATCATTTCAGCATTTGCAACTTTTACACTTGGACGAAAATTCAAAAGACTGCGTTCATTGATGTAACAGTTACTATACTTAGCCGAATAAGAGTTTTAAAGTGGCTATGGAGAAAGTTTGTAAAGAAAAATGAAACTGAAGAAAACACGCGACCATTTATGCATTCAGGTTTGCATCATAACATTACTATGCCCACTACTGGCGAAGAAGCGATGAAAAGACTATTAGCGTGCAAAGGAAAGGATCCGTACAGTATTTTAGGAGTAATGCCAACCTGTACGGACGACGATATAAAACGTTATTACAAACGACAAGCGTTTTTAGTACATCCTGATAAAAATCAACAACCTGGAGCGGAAGAAGCTTTCAAAATTTTAGTACACGCGTTCGATATGATAGGTGAACCTGAAAGAAGGGCTGCTTATGACAGGGGTATGATTTAATAAGTTAATTTTTTATATTGCAAATGTGGTTGTAGGTGTTGCAGAATCAGCTCAAGTGGAGCAAGCATGGAGTGAATTGACCGAACTGTTAGCACAACTTCAAAAGAAAGTAGAAGCTGCAGCTAACACAATTAGATGTAGTGCATGTGGGTTGCGGCATAAAAGAATAAAAATTGATCGTCCTAGTTATGCAGCACGAAATTGCAGCAACTGTAAAATACACCACGCAGCTAGAGAAGGTGATATATGGGCAGAAACTCGATGTTTAGGATTCCTTTGGCACTATTATGCATGTATGGAAGGTGGTGTGTATGATATCACCGAATGGGCAGGGTGTCAAAAGGACAGCTTGAAACATCTTCGACCAGATTCTCATAATGTTCAATATCGAATAGCCTTAGGTAAGCAAAATGGCCAAACTCGTCGTCACAGTTCTTCCCCTAGAAACGAAAGGCCACCCGATCTCGAAAACCTTCTAAACAGCCTTTACGGAAATCAAGATTCATCTTCAAATTCGCGTCGTAGAAACAAAAAAGGAACTAAATAATATGCTTATAATCATAACTCTAGGCTCGCTTCACTTTTAATTGCTAATTTGGCTTTCAAAAAGCCATTAAATGATTGTTTATTCAACAGTAATACAAATATATTTACAATAAATGCTTGAACGTGTTACTCTAAAGCACCTTCCAAAAAACACAACTGTGGAAATTCACTTATCACCGCATCCACATCACGTCTTTGAACCGTTTTCCTTTTCCCCTGTTGCGAATGTTTCCCTGATTCTCTTCCCAAAAATTCCAAAAATAATTCCTTTAAATTTATTTGTATAGTTTTAATTCTTAAATAACTAAATGCTTACCGTAGCTTTTGTAATTAAATAAACCGAGTCTTTGCTGACATTATTGCAATCTGGGTCTAATGTCATGATATGTTTTACTCGACTTAATGGGAAACGGACAAATTTCTTTTGTTGGGTTTTAGGTTTTTTTTCTACTGGCGTTTCTGAACTTTTTACATTTGTTGATAAACTTTCATCATCAATGTTTTCTTTGGATTCTTCATGTGTTATATTTAAAGTTTCAGTAGAACCGGAGCAATCCATTTTTGCTTTTAAAAAAGTTTGGTTAGAAAACGTTTTTACATTAATTGAGCCAATCAAAATTAAATATGTTTTGCGGCGTTGTCACGTTTAATTTAACACAACTTAGACTGGACACAAATTGTACTTTCAAAATTAATTTTTGAATCTACATTGAATAATTTTTATAAAAATGATTTTTTTTATTGTTTGGTGTTTCTTCTTTGTTGTGTGAACTGCAAATGATGTCATTAGAGCCAGACTACAATTAGACATTTGCTTGTGACCTACTTTACGGTAAGAGATTTATTAATAATATTTATTTTCGAAGTTTTACGTTGCTGTTTGTTTAGTTATTTTAGGTCAGGCTTCTTTGAGGATAACTCGTAAGTTGTAATGTAAATCCAGTTTGCATAATATCTATCATTATCCGAAGTTGTATGCGGGCGCTGTTAAATTTATTCAATTATGAGCCAAAATTTAATTTAAGCATGTTTTCTGTAGTTATCGTGTTTTAAACAATATTCAAATAATAGTTCTCCAATTTGTGAATCACCCTGTAAATTTAAAACGTCGAATACTATTCTATTTGATTTTAAAAATGGATGTTCTAAAATTGTTAGTATCAATTAGTCCAATAAATTGTTTTTTAGTTTATTGCAAAAGGCATTACCATATTGCCTAAATTAAATTTTACTTTTGACAACGTTGTCTATGAGGTTTATATCCTTGCTGCCAATCCGGTTAAAAATAAAAATAACATTGACAGCCCAGCGCCTCTATCGATGAAATTTGCTGTTAAAAGTTATTAGCTTAGTTCGTCTATTGCCATTTTGATATTCAACTTTAGTGATAGAAAAGTATAAACAAGATTCGTTCAAAGACTATAATATAATAACGAACGAAGCATTATTCGAGCTCTTTCTTTAGTCACTACGAAGCAAGTGGCTATGAAGTTAGGATACAAAATCAAGTAAACCATGATGGATTGCTTAAGAAACAGATTACTTGGATTCTTACGTCTTGATCATTATTCACGTAAGTATCGCTTATTTACGAGCGTTTTTAACCGTAAAAACGGATATTACTCGAGTTCCCTTTAATAAATACCTTTAATGTTTACATTACCGGTTAAACAATACGCGAAAAAGGCGGCGAATTCAAATATTCCTAACATCTTTGTTCCTTTCAGGAATCATCATTTAACAATAATGGGTGCTGAATAATGATGTAAAATAAACTACGTAGAACTAAAGGACGGTCTTATTTGTTTATCCAACAAAATGGACCCAGTCCTCCAACACTTAGGAGATGTTACCATACAACGTCTTGAAAAACCTAAACCAAAATCCGATCCACCTAATGAAAGTCCACCGGAGGAAAACGTCGATAATAAAATTGATTTAAAAGAAGATCTTCAGCAGCTAAAGCGAATTTCGGAAGATTCAAATGAGGGCTCTTCGAAAAAATTTAAAATAGGACAAAGCGAAATTACAATTTTGGAAAAACCTAAAATCACTTTACCAAATTTATTAAGCACCAGTCAAAGTGATGAGGAATTGTCCGATTATGAATCTGAATCTGAGTTCGAATCAGACGGCGAATTAGATAATGAGATTGCGGTTATTAAGAGGGAGCCTGAAAGCTTAAAAGAAGCTGATGAATCCGAAGAACCTGACGAGTCTTTTCTAGATGATCTTGTAGATAAGTCATTTGTTAATAATAAACCACCTGAGGTTACTATAAAGACTGAAACTGAAAGTTGTGATACGGAAGATTATGAATATGACATTAAAGAGAAGTTAAAAGAGATGGGTGAAATTAGTTTTGAAACGGTGAAGAAAGGTGAAAAACCTAAGAAAGTTGAGTCTGTTAGTGAAAATGAAGTGACTGTTACACCAGCTAAGAAAAGTAGTGATGAAGATGGATCGTTGGATCGAAAAGGTCCTTTGTCGAGTAGTATGTTGCGTCGTAATATTAGGGAAGTTATGGACGAAGCTAAGTTGGATGAATCTACATTGGCAGCTCAAAGACAGGAGATGGAAAGGCTTCAGAGGGTACAGGAGCAACAACGTATTATTAGGGAAGTTCAAAGACAAGTGGCACAAGAAAAAATGCAAAACAAAGTTCTTTCTCTTTTGCAAGGTGGAAATCTCTCTAAACCAGGTAAAGCAATTTATTTTAAAATTTTTTTAAATACAAGATTAAGGTTCTACTCATTTTTATCCTGTATTTTCTTTAAAGAAATTTTCTTAACTATATAGTTTCGAGTTTCATATATTTCAACTTCTTTTATTTATTATGTACAACCAGTGCTCACACTGCTACTTTTTAAAAGTATCACTTTAATTTTGGGTTATTATTCTCTTATATTCCTATCTTTCTAAAGTAAAATTAAAAATCAGATAATCCTGGCAATGAAAGGTATTCTAATCATCTTCACCTTATGGTAAAACTACACTTATTTAAAACTACAGAAAAAAACCACTTCAATTTAGCCGTATTTTAAACAATAATTAATTATGTCTATTTTTTAAAGCTGTGTAGTATTATTTCCAACGCATTTAGATTTATATAGGGATTTAAATCATATGGATTTTTGAAAGAATTGCATACATACCTAGTTAGGTTAAGGTTTAAAACAATCTAATACATTTATTTTTTAAGAAAATTGTTCATATATTTATTTATATAACTTCTACATTATATCAATCAATAATCCATTATAGAAAATAAACTTAAAATATATACTAATAAATAGGAAAAAAAAATAAAACAAAAAAAGGACGATCTTGCCCCAGGGGGGTCATTTCCTGCGCAGGAACAGTGTGCCCATCTCTTACAGATAATGCAAGATACTTCATCAGATTCTGAATATAAATATTCGCAGTATAAACATTTCACATATTCGTCTTCTTCCTCATCTGATGACTGTTTTTTTGACTGTTTTGACTTCGTTCTTTTAGGTAGATTCTTTACCTGGTTTCGCCCATTTGATTTTTCCTTATTTTTTAAAGTGACCACAACTTTTTTTTGTTTTTCTATCAAATCATTTTTGTAGAGCGATGAGGTAAGAATTGCGGTCTTTCCTCAACGAACACTTTTTCATTTTCCACCATCATTGCCAACATGGAGAACAAGCAAAACTGCTTGAGGTGAAACCCTCGCAAATGAGGTTGACGAACGATTTGCTCCAACGGTAGGTGTCGTAAGGTCTTCAGCATGGGAATGGGAACAACGGCAGATTAGAAATTGATTATTGAGTCGAGATGTTTAGTGGGGTTGTCAATGGCTCGGATCTTCTAATTTGTTTTTCCGGAGTTTGTGATAATTGGCGGATGACAATGACAGCGTCGTTAAGGTCAGGTCTTACAGTAGTTTCAGCTGCAGTAAAATCTGCGTCCGTAGAAATGTCGAAGTTACAGGGTCAAATCTGAGTTTCAGAAAATCCAATCATAGCGATGGGCATCGTTGCAGCTCGTGCATCAGCTTTGCCAAAAATTTCTGCAATCTGAAACGTTGTTACCACTCTTCCAGGATGTGCCCGCAACCAAGTGGTTATTTCATGGTCGTAATACGTGCTTAACGGTTTTATGAAGGCTTAATCGAGGGGCTGCAAACGGTGTGTCCAATGTGGAGGAAAACAGTAAAATTACACCGCTTTCTCGAACCATTTCTATTACGTTCAAATTTTGCGTATGAGTGGTATGGCCATCTAATAACAGCAACACACGGTGACGGTTTGACCTCGTTTTGCTGAAGATAAGGCCCCAACTTGCTTTTTACCTTTTAATTGCTATTATTTTAAATTTCGACTTTGCAACTGACGATATCCCAGTCTCGTTACAATTAAATACTTGATTATCAGTCAATTTGTATTCATAGATTATGCCACAAAGAAATTTTGAAATACTCACTTTATTGAATCCCATTGCTCGAACGATAAATATAGCTTCAGGTTTTCTAAGTGACAATTCATGTCTCTTCAAAAATAATTGCAGCCAGCTTTTTCCAGCTTCAGCATTTTCAATATTAGAAGAATGCTTGATGTTATTTCTAACTGCAAGCTGAAATTCTATTTTTCTAAAGTCAGACGGTGAGAGACCGAAAAGCCGTTTTTCTATATCCCTTAAATACGACACCAACTCTTGTTCCTCTTTATCACTGAAAATCGTTTTCTTTGGTTCCAAACTTTCCTTTAGTGGTTTGTTTGCATCAAGATTTTGTTTTTTCATTAGCACCTTTCTTTAAAGCGTTGTCTAAGAAACAGCAAATGTAGCAGCCGCTGTACGACATCTTATCTTCTTTACGATTACCACAGAAATGGCCTTACCCATTACTTCTTCAGACCAACTGCCGAGTTGTTTTCCATTTGTAGTTACGCACCATGTTCTGAAAGTAAAAAAATTGATAAAATTAGCACAATAATTAATGTTAATAGAAGGGGGCAAGACGGAGACGTCTCCATTTTGTCTCATGTTTACATCTCCATCATGCCTCATCGCCACTTTTTAGGTTAAAAGTCTCATTTTTTTTTAATCGTGATATAGACATGATAACATCATCGTTGCATTACTAAATAAGTGCTTTATACACACATTTACATGCGAAAACAAAATAATTTAATTAAACTTACCGTATTCGATTTGCAAAACGGAACAATATTAGATCACCTACGTCAGAAGATGATGATCAGCTGTCACAATCAGGATAGCCAACAAAATTTGGTTATTTTTGGTGAGGTGGTTAACTACATCTTGCCCCGCCCTCTCCTAAACGTTGTCCTGCAAGGATTTGCGAAAGATATCGTAAGCCTTTTTGGAAACATTTTTCGCTACTTTACCTATTGTAACAAAAAATGCTACAAGATACTTTCATTACGGTACATTCGTAAAAAAAATAATGTAGCATGTTACTGAGAAGAAGCATTTAATAACACAGCCACGTGGGTTGCTACTTAAGTTTTGAAATAGACAAATAAAAACAAATATTTGTAATACGAAATGGCTTTATTGTTGTTCAAAATATTCTCCATTAAGATCAATCCACTTTTGCATTCGTTTGAACCAATTGTCGAAGCACTTTTTCCATTCCGATTGAGGTACCTCCAAAACATGTGGTTTGGACGCATCAACCGCTTCTTCAGGCGTCGAAAAACGTTGACCTTGCAATTTATTTTTGATCTGCATGAATAAGAAGAAATCATTGGGTGTCAAGCAAAGACTGTACGTCGGATGACCCATTAATTCGATGTTTTGACTGCTCAAAAACGTTTTTGTTTGAGCCGATGTTTGAGAGCTTGCATTGTCGTGATAGAGAATGATTCGTCTTTTGCGATTGATTTCCCTGATTTTTCCGAACACTACTGGCAAACAAATGCTGGTGTATAATTCAGAATTGACCGTTCTACGTTGCTCTAATTCCGAAAAAATAGGCGACCATTTGCTTCGAAGTGCTTCGTGCGCGAACAACTTTTGTTGGATTTGGCTTGTCTTGAAAGACCCATACAGTCGATTGTTGTTTAGTTTCGGGTTCGTGTGTATAGATCCATGATTCGTCGCCTGTCACGATCTTATAGACGTCTTTTGAAGCACCGCGGTTCAATTTTTTCAATATTTCTTTGCCCAAATCGATACGAGCTTTTTTTGAGCGATTGTCAAATTATAGGGTATTCAACGCGAACAAATCTTTTTGACAGCCAAATGTTCATAATATTGAATGTATGCAAGTGGAACTAATGCCCAAGTATGCCTCAATCTCACGGTGTGTCACATGACGATCTTGCAATATCAGTTCACGCACAGCATCGATGTTTTCTGGCAGAACAGCCGATTTTGGACGACCTTCACGAAATTCATCCGGTAGCAAAGTGCGAACACGGTTGAATTCAGAAAACCAGCGAAACACGGTGGCGCGAGATGGTGCCTTATCACCAAAAGTCGAAGTGAGTTGATCGTTGATATGTCAGATTTGACATATTCACATCAGTGTTGCCATATCTGAAAACTTAAGTAGCAACCCACTTATATGCATATGTTTAGGCACCCCTTAGTTTTTGTAAAATAGAAGGACAATTGTAGTTTAAATTAAAACTATACAACTAAATTTTATTAATGAATTTAATATTTTATTAAGGCACCGTGCACCTTTAGAACTGATTTAATGTGTTCTAGAATTGTACACATTAATTTGTAGCATAGTCCTTCAGATATGGCTTGCCATTCTTCGTCTATTTTTTGCAATTATTGTTTTGATGCACAATAATGATATTCTGCAACTCCTTTATGATATGTACCATAAATTTTCAATAGGAGACACGTAAGGCGATTGTGTTTGCCAATCTAGCAGAGGCACTTTGTCATGTTGATAATAACAATTATCCATATCTTTTCCACAAAGGTTGAGTATCTAGAGCTCTAAAACTTCTTACAGCATCGACGTATAACGTTGACTGTTCATGGGTCTGTCGCACACATGCATCTCACCGAGATAGGTGCCGACTTTTGTAAAACTTTTCTGTTCCAACACTTTTCGCCTAAAAAAATTAATCAGTTTGAAAATTAATGTTTATTCTAGTAACATAAGAATAAATAATATCAGCTTGTAGAACTTGGACAATATTTCTTTCACTAACTTATAATTATAATATTTGATAAAACTACTCGTCCTTCCATCAAAATCAGAAAGAACTTTTGCAATCAGTGGCGGCTGGTCCATAAGGGCTCTAGAGCGCGAGCCCTTCAGACGTTCATTAAAACAAAAAACGGTATAAATTATTATGAATTCAAATATTTAAACATAATTAGGTATCATCTACTTTTTATTACTCTAAAACATTAGTTTAATATGGTTGTCATTTCAAGCACGTATATTAAATATTTATTTCTTTATGTTTGGGCTACAATTATTAGAGCCCATGCCTGTATATATATATATAGCGAGCATTGTAACGTGACGTCGCGATCCCCACTACGAGATTTTCATATGCAGTATTAACGTACGCGCCTTTGTATTATAATTATTATTGCTTTATTGGCAAAATTTCTCAATTATTCAAAAAACACAAAATGTACTAGACAATGTATTTAGCGTTTCTTAAAAACAAAAAGATCAAATGCTTTCTTGAAAATATAAGGTACCTCAAAGAATTTTAAATGTTTTTGGAGCGCCATTCTGTGGTAAAAATACTACGTATGATAAATACAAAACTATAAATTAGTACGGAAGGTAGAATTAGTTGGATTTAATAACAGCGAAAGTCAATGATGTAGAGATGTCCAGGATGCTGTCCAACTCCTCTTACCATGCCATGTTATTTTTTCTACACTATAGTTTTGTAATGACGTAATTCAGCGTAGTGTCAATTGGGTTGATCAGCGTTGATTTAAAATCGTTAGCAATGGAGACCGAGTTCCAGGAGTTTAGACTTTTTTATTGGAAATTGTCTCTTCTTTAAGAAACTCTTCAGATTTCGATGTTCTCTTATAGTTTCTGAGTTATTCGCTAACTAAATGCCTTTTTTCATCTTAATTTGTTTATAACTTTTTCGTACCTTTTGCAATTTTTTATCTGCTAAAAAAACATTTTAATTTAATACATTTATTCCGAATCCAATGAGCTATCGCTCATATTTTTAGAAGCTAAATCAAAGAAACAGTTTCTAAAAAGACGTGATGGGTCAACCACACATAATTTTTTTCCAGTATTATTTTTTTTTGTTCTGACTTTGTATCCTAAGTTTCACGTCTACCAATATGTTTGTAAGATTCTTGGCTACCAAATAATAAAATTACTATTGGACTACTAAATGAATTGCTTTTTTGGCTGTTTTCCCCCATTTACATTTAAAGTGGAAGTCTCGGGTCTCTTTCAAAAAGTATTCTTTTGATATATATTTTCTTATTGTACGATAATTTTTTTCTACGACTGTAGATGTATTGTCGTTTTGTGGATGCTGTACAGTGTACATATATTTTGAAATGTATCTCTAGATTTTCATTAAAACAAAGAAACGGTCCAAATTATTATTCAATATTTAAACATATTTATAAGATATAGAAATAAACTACTTTTTATTACTCGAAAACATTAGTTTAATATAGTCGTTCAAAGCAACGTAAATTAAATAGGTTTTAACGTGATCGTGGTCTAAACTGATTGATCGGTGGAACGTGTTCTAAGTGAAACGATGTATTTTTCGTACGTCATTTTCGAAAAATGCAAAAAAATAGTTACAGATTATTTTTAAAAATGATTTTGTAATACTGTCGTTAGAAGAAAAGGTTGAAATAAAATCTTGTTTTGTTTCCCAAGTTTATTATGTTATTCCGATGGACTCGGTAAAATTTCAAAACATTTTGTTAGTTACCTACATAATGCTATAAAGATATCTGCAAACGTTCATATTACATACACGCATTTAAAAAATTGTAGCCCACTTTAAGTCCGACTTCACGGGGCGCCACTGATCGTACTCAAGATTGAGATATTGACAGATTGAGAGCCGGCCAAACGCGGTTCTTGCTGCGTGCGTTCTTATCGCCGTTATTCTTACGCTTCATAAACATCGGCGAGCTCGGCTAGCCCGCTTTATGCGTTTTCGAAACCGTTTCGTTGGGGTGCTGAAGTGATCAGCGAAGAACGAACAGAAACAAAGAGTTAGTAAGGACTGCCAGTTTTTTAAGAATTTGTCGGTAAAGATGAGATACAAGAGGGGAGGGGGGTCAGTTATTTAATTTGAAGAACATAGTTTTTAAGTTGTTACCCTCCTTTCGGCATTAGGCTTTAGTAACCTATATAGCAAAAACTCCAGCTATTAAGAACTCTTATACTTTCACCATTCTAAAAATGAGCTACGGAAGCTGTGGTTTTAATTCCTTAACTTTAACTTGCAGATACTCGAGCTTTAAAGTCCTGCTCAGTAACATATTCGTGTTGAAGTTGAAATTAGAACGTCGTAGCTCTTTACGCGAGGTTGGTTTGGCAGATTATTTGCAACTGATCGTTGAAACATACCACTTATCTCTTAGTGATACGACCGTCGTGCTGTTTTTTTATCTTTCCCTTCCTCCTACAGGGCGTACTATGAGCCAAAACATGAAGTTGATATAATCTAAAGTGGCATCGCTCTTACTCGCTCTGCATGTACAGAAAGGATTGAGAGGGCCTAGCCAAGCCGGTTAGCTTTAATACCGTTTTACCCGGTTAGGCTATATCTGCGGTGGAGCCTCACATGTAAATCCTATCTTCCCTCGTCCAAGATGAAGAGCGGTAGTATTTCGTTTAGTATTCTGATATTTCGCGACTGTGTGTAGGTTTAGCTACTTTAGTGCTAATAGAATTGCTGCCAGTTCACCTTGTGAGCTGCTGCAGGTAATCTTCTTTTAATGGTTTTTATCACTGCATGGAATCTTTTTTCTATTATCGCCACTGATGTCTGCTGTCATTAAAAAGAATCGCTCTTTATGCCGGGTGGAAGAGTAGTTTCACGTTCTACTTCTTGTATTTTTTGTGTTGAAATTATGTTTGTCCAAATAGAGCTTATTTGGACTATTACTTTTAGTGCTCTAGTGAGTGTCGTTTTGTAGGTTTTTGTAATTCGTAAGAGTATCGGTCGTGTTATCAACTCAAGGATTTTCTTAACTGGGGTCTGTTATTATAGGCTTAATAGCTTGTTTGCTTTCTTGATATAGTATTTCCGTCTTTCATCTCCACGTTTTTCCCACTACTGCAAATAGTTTTTTTGCGACACCGCGATATTTTATGTAGTTCAGTAGTTTAGTTGGTGTATCTTTATCGTTGGTGTTCTAATGTTATGTTTGGCTGGAAAAAACATTTTAGGTTTTTTTTCTGCGTATTTGTGTTCAGTTTAAATTTCTTTCTATGAATTTTTAATATTCCTGCCCGAACTGCCGCTAACTACCAATAATTGGTCATCTGCAAACGCTTGTACGTGCAAGTTTCTCTTGTAGATCTTTATTATTTACTTGAATCAGCTCTTCATAATTGTTAGCCCCAATATTGGTCCTAGACAGTGCTCTTGTGAACAGCATCTATTTATGTTTGTTGTCACTGCGTCGCTTATTACTTTGCTTCGTAAAACTGCGTATATATTAAATAAATTTACTGATACTTTCTTTTTTGTTTTGGTCCACTATACTTTCAGTCTTCTTTACTGCTGTTATTGTAGTTCTTGTCTTTCTGAATACATATCCTTCTTCGCTTAGTAGATGGTTTCTTTTCAGGTAGTAACAACCTGCTCTCTATATGCTGGTTTCCATTCTTTATGTCTTGTTTGAAGGCTTCTGGAAGTCCTAGCATTTGTTAAAATACTTTGTCTACTATTTAGGATTTACTTTTACAGCGCTTTTTATGATTGGTTATTAGAGATTATCGACCCCCGTTTCTTTTTTCTTGTTTATATATTATGTTTAATTATGTCTTTTAGTTCCTCCTCCTTGAAAGGAGATTCTTTGGCGCTAACAAACGGTGTCAGTGTTTTTGCTTCTGTTGTCGTGAGGAAGTAGGAGATGGTTCATTTTTCTGCTTTGTCTTGTATGGTTTTAGTTTGGCTCGGATTTTTAGTTTTGCCAGATATCGGGGAGGTACAAGGTACTGCACCTGCCGTATAACGGCAACCGAGGTACGAGGAACAGGAACTAAGATTTGCGGTAGTATGTGCTTCGGGCGCACGATAGGTTAGCCTCGCACTTTGTAAAATAGTTTATTGTTACCACCGGTGTGAAGTTAGCCACGGATCTAGCCATAGAAATTTGTTTTGAATTTAATGCCAATATAAAGCCTTTAAACATTTCGAAATGAAAGTTATAATATAAATGTAAGCTACAAACATGATTTTTGATTTCTTTGAAAATTCGTTTATGGTTAGATTAAATAATAATTAACAACATATTAAAAAATTACGATGTGGTCATTTCTTAAAAAAAAGTTATTTTACGTCGAAGTTGCAGCAACGCTCCGCTTACATTCCCGCATAAACAAACGCAATTTTCACAAAGATAGTCATTTTTTATTTTTCTGCAAATTTGTTTATAATTAGATTAAACAATTATTAACAACATATTAAAAAATTACGATGTGGTTATTTCTTAAAAAAAATTATTTTACGTCGAAGTTGCAGTAACGCTCCGCTTACATTCCCGTATAAAATAATTTTTTTTAAAGAAATAACCACATCGTAATTTTTTAATATGTTGTTAATAAGTGTTCAATCTAATTATAAACAAATTTGCAGAAAAATCAAAAATGACTATCTTTGTGAAAATTGCGTTTGTTTATGCGGGAATGTAAGCGGAGCGTTACTGCAACTTCGACGTAAAATAATTTTTTTTTAAGAAATAACCACATCGTAATTTTTTAATATGTTGTTAATTAGTGTTCAATCTAATTATAAACAAATTTGCAGAAAAATAAAAAATGACTATATTTGTGAAAATTGCGTTTGTTTATGAGGGAATGTAAGCGGAGCGTTACTGCAACTTCGACGTAAAATAATTTTTTTTTTTAAGAAAACCACATCGTAATTTTCTAATATGTTGATTATTATTTAATCTAACCATAAACGAATTTTCAAAGAAATCAAAAATGACTATGTTTGTAAAAATCGCACTTTTACAATTACATGTTTAAATACATGTTTATTGAAATTGTTTTTATTATTTTTAATAAAAATTATTTATAAATATATTAACTCATGTTTGTAGCTTACATTTATATTATAACTTTCATTTCGAAATGTTTAAAGGCTTTATATTGGCATTAAATTCAAAACAAATTTATATGGCTAGATCCGTGGCTAACTTCACACCGGTATTGTTACCAGCATATAATTATATTTTGACTCCGTTTCTGTAAATTATCCAGCAATATCTACACGAAGCCTTTCAAGCTAACTATTTACATAGTAATATCTCATATGAACCTGTTTGTTTCAGTTGGTTCAGTACTGGTAATGCATGTCTTGTATCTTTGGTTCTATTTTTTCACAACCTTCTTAGATGTGTTCTTCCAAAAAAATAACCACCGAAGGATCTGTCATGGAAATGACAAAACTATTTTTTTGGTACGTATTCTAATACTCTATGTGCTACACCATCTTTTAACTTGAACGATTCCTATTGGGCTCACCATGCATTAACTCTTGTGTCTAATGCTGAATTTTTTACCCACATAAAAATATCTTATTGGCATATTTCCGTTATTGGTATTTGAAAATGCTGCATTGAGATTGACTACACGATCCCAGTTCTTTAAACTAGTTTTGCTTTTTCAGATATATCGAATTTCTTCGATTCTGGTAATCGTTTGGAAATTTTGGTTCAAACTTATTGCGTACCGTCTCTTTCTAGTATTTCTAAGTACTAACACATCTTTTTAGTGGAGAGTTTAGTTCATCTTAAATCAACACAGCTTACAACTTTATCCTTTTTACATTTACTAAAATAAGAAAGAGAATATAACATTGTGGATTAAGAAGTGGAGCTCGGTGCAAAAGTAAACGGGTTTTAACGGTAGTGACGTAAGAGAGATAATCTCATCTTGGATTTAATTTGGTCACGTAAAATTAGGAAGAACGCGAAATAACTAACAATTGCTAATTCTTACAGAAAGACTTTTAACACTTCGGGAGATTTACTGATCTTATACAGCTCCAATCATTTTCCTTGGGAAATCTGTGATTACGAGGTCACTAACAGTTTTCTGTTACATTGTAATTTTTATTATTGATACTTAAAAGTAAAATTAAGAAATCTAATGTTCACTTTTTTGGTTATCGACAATTCGCGGTAAAATAAAATTACCATTGAAACAGTTTTTTTTTCTCGTTTTTGTCCAGAAGATAAATTAAGTTTTTTATTAAAGCATACGAAGCTTTTTCGGTTACACCGTTAATACGTTAATCTTAAAAATTTACTTATGTATGAAAAGCTTCTTGATGTCTTTCGCTATAATTTATTTATTTATACCGGGTTATTGTAATTAACAGGTACGTCAGGTACTAGAATCGGTAACACAGTATTAGTAAAATTACCAAATGGTGAAACGAAACCAATGACAAAAATAGGAAAACGGCCATTTGAGTTAGTGAAAGTACAAAAAAGTCCTCCAAGTACCTTAAGGCCTCCACGAAGTCTATTATCTCCAGTGAGACCACCAAGTCAAGGTCCAGGTCAATTAACGCCTTCTGTTAGCATAGCTCCAGTTATAAAGAAACCAAGCCAAGCGTCTAGACCTCCTAGTGATAGTGACAGCGAAAGCGAGGAATTTAAATATCAGAAATTACTATCAAGAAGTAAACGTAAGTGTTGTTGTGTTAACTAGCAATGTCTGATTGTAGCTGTTGTAGCAAAAGAATCTCCTGTTGCAACGATAGATTTATCTTCCGATGACGACTGTGTAGTTGTGTCAGAGACGGAAGCCGATGGTGGTCACGATGACGAGATTATAGAAGATCCCGCGAATTCTGGTATGCACACTAACGATGATTTTAATCAACCGGATGATCAAGGAAGAGTCGTTATAAATATCGGTCATCCCGATAGCGAGCCAGACGTATATTTGGCACCACAAATAGCAAAGATTATCAAACCTCATCAAATTGGTGGCGTGAGATTTCTATATGATAACGTTGTTGAAAGCCTTAACCGTTTTCAAAATTCAACTGGATTCGGTTGCATATTGGCGCATTCGATGGGTTTAGGTAAAACGTTGCAGGTGGTTTGTTTTTCGGACGTTTTTTTAAGACACACGTCGGCAAAAACTATTTTGTGTATAATGCCTATAAACACGTTGCAAAATTGGTTAGCGGAATATAACATGTGGTTACCTACCGAAGAAGACAGCGTCAACAGTCCGTTACACATTTATGGGGAAGTACGACCTCGAATGTTTAATTTGCATGTGCTTAACGACAGCCACAAAACCTTAATAGCAAGATCTAAAGTGATCCAAGAGTGGAAAACCGGAGGAGGAGTGTTACTCATTGGTTATGAACAGTATCGATTGTTGTCGTTAAGGAAGCAGCCAAAATCTCGAAGAAAACCTCACCTTATTGAACCAGAAGATGAAGACAAAAATAGGAAATTATTTGACGGTGAGTTATTTTGTTTAAACTTTTTATTTCATTAAAGAGAATTTATTATTTTTTGTTTCAGATATTCACAGTGCACTGGTTATGCCTGGTCCAGATTTAGTTATTTGTGACGAAGGTCATCGCATAAAAAATTCTCACGCGTCAATATCTCAAGCTTTAAAGCAAATGAGAACGAAACGACGTATCGTCTTAACCGGTTATCCGTTGCAGAATAATTTGATGGAATATTGGTGTATGGTAGACTTTGTAAGACCAAATTATTTGGGTAGTAAAACCGAGTTTTGCAACATGTTCGAACGTCCTATACAGAATGGACAATGTATTGATTCAACGGAAGCTGATATCAAACTAATGCGATACCGCGCTCATGTACTTCATTCACTCCTAGTGGGGTTTGTACAAAGAAGATCGCACGAAGTTCTGCAAACAGCTTTGCCGCAAAAAGAAGAGTACGTCCTTCTTCTACGAATGTCGTCTTTCCAACGAATATTATATAACACATTTATGAATGAAGTTGTACGAGTACAAGCAGTTCCTAATCCGTTAAAAGCGTTTGCAGTGTGTTGCAAAATCTGGAATCACCCTGACGTTCTATACCATTTTTTAAAGAAACGTGCCGGCGGCGAAGCAGTTGATATAGATTTAGAAGAAGTGTCAAATAACTCTCCTACAGATGCGTCGGGCAAACCTAAAAAGAACAATAAACGAAACACAAATCCAAAAGGGAAAAAGGGAGCTAAACCAGCAGCTTCTGTCACTCCTTACAATTCTTCGACAACGGGCGATTTAAGTTCAAGCCAATCTATACCTCAATCATTTGTTTCTAATTCTACACCGCAAAATTCAAATTCATCTTTAGACGTACAATTTCCACCCATTTCTGACATAAATCATCTACCAACTCAAAATTCATCACACAGTACTACCATATCAACATCATCTAATAATTACTTTAACCAACAGACGCAGAATTTTTCTCTTAGCCAAAATAAATCTCCTCCTTATTCACAGAACCAAAACTTCTCGGAGAATCAGTTTTCTCAATCGTCGAATTTTATGCAGGGAAATCAAAATATGAGTTTCTCTCAGCAAAACTGCAATACAACAAATGCGTTTTCGAACTTCCAACAACAAAATTTTTGGGGTCAAAAAGATCCGAACGATTTTTTTGGAAACTTTAAAACACAGTTCGGCCAAAGCTCTATGTCCAATGATATCTATAATAGTGGAAATTCTTGTGATAGTTCGCAAATGTCCCAGTGGATAAAAAAAGAGGACGATAAATCGTTAATACCAAATTTAATTAGCAGCCCTATGCGGGCAGGTGGAGATAACAGTTGTGGGAGTACTTCGGAGAGTAAACCAAAAATTAATATAATAAGCGATATAAAGATTGGAAGTCCATTCCCGAATTTAAGTAAAAGCATCTTTGACGGCAAGAAAATTAATATAATCAGCGATATAAAATTGGAAGTGAAAAAAGAGGAAAGTAACGATGATAAATCGTTTCCGAGATTTCCATTTGACAGTATCAAAAGTGAAATTAAATCTGGTCAAAATTATCCTACTCCGATTGATGACGAAGACGTCAAAATTATCTCGGCAGATATGCCACCACCGCTTAAAACTAAGGAAGACCCTCAAGATGGTATACCGTACGATTGGGCGGTCGAGCTTCTTAGGGATTATATTCCCGGTTGTATAGAAAATTCAGGAAAAATGGAAGTTTTGTTTTGCATTATTCGCGAAAGTATTGCTTTAGGTGATCGGTTATTGTTGTTTAGCCAATCGTTGATAACATTAGATTTGGTAGAACAGTTCCTACAAACGAATAATGTTCCTGGCGAAACGGAAAAATGGTCTAAGAATTCTAGTTATTATAGTAAGTTGTGTTGCATAGTTTTTTTCGTTTTAAAAACATTATTTCGTTTAGGATTGGATGGGTCGACCAGTGCGTTAGAAAGAGAAAAGTTAATAAACGAGTTTAATTCGAACCCGAAGATTCATTTATTTTTGGTATCGACAAGAGCTGGGTCTTTAGGTATCAATTTGGTTGGTGCTAATCGTGTTGTTGTTTTGGATGCTTCTTGGAACCCGTGTCACGACACACAAGCCGTTTGCAGAGTGTACCGTTACGGACAGAGAAAACCTTGTTTTGTTTACCGGTTGGTTATGGATCACTGTCTCGAAAAGAAAATTTATGATCGCCAGATCAACAAACAAGGTAAGACTTGCTTTGAGTATTTACGTAAATTCTTCAACAATTCACACTTGGCGTGGAAGGGAATATTGATTTAAAGGTTTTTTTTTTTGTCAAAACTTCTTGAACATTTAAAAAGTTGATTCTAATTGTCAAATATTAAAAAAATTATGGTTTAACACAAAAAAAAGTATAAATACACAGTATACGCAAATTTAAATCAATTACGCCTCATTCAGATCACTTGTTACATGCCAAAATTAACACAAAGTCACTGCCTGCAATGAAGTAACATAAACGGGGGGGTTGTGCCACTAGCTCAATGGAGAAGGGTGGGTTTTATTTAAAATTCCGTGAAAAATTGGAAACGCGATCGTCGTAAAAATGGAACTAGAACGGTAAAATAGTCAAATAATCGATAAGGGCGCCAATCAAGGATTTCTATAAGGGGAAGCTTTCAAACCCTTGATTACCTGAAAGCTCATCCGGTTGGTCATAACCACAGAACTTACCTTGGGTTATAACAATTCTGAAAAACACTTAAACAAAAATTTACGTATGCGGCGGCTAAATGAATAAAAGCTCTTTACATTTAACAATTTAACATTTATTGATTGAAAATTTAAAACAAAAACAAAATAAAATAACAAGTACTAAATGATATCAAATAAATTTGAATAAAAGAAATGAAATAATCTTAAGCAAACAAAAATGAATAATTTACACACAAAACATTACATTAAAATTTATAAAAAGAAATGCTACTACAATAGCGTTAATTCGACGTCAAATATAATTAAATCTCAAGATCTTGACCGCATATTTATAACAAACAAATAAAATAACACACACAAAAAAACAATACAGTTTATAACATAAATATGTCCGAACTTTAATTCGAACTAAACAAAATATAGTTTATAAGTCGTTACATTATCATATATTCGAAATACGAATCACTTCTCAACGCACAAAACAAAGTTAATTGATTTTAATTTTTGCGCAAACACTATACGTGTTCATTGAAATAAATAAATTCAACTTTAGTCGTAATTTCAATTGACTTAAAAATTGATAGCTATTACTGCATTTTTAATCGCGGGACACTGCACGATCAAACAACAAAATCGATAAATACCTTAATTCTTAATTGGTGACACCGGCTGAACTTTGGTTCCCAGTGGATTTGAAAGCTAACACCTTGGATGGACTTTAGCTGCTTCCCAAACAATAGGTTACCAGTGGAAGATTTATTAATCCGCCCCAAAGGCGAAAGATATGAGATTGCGAAACAAACTCACGCACAAATTCACGTAACGAAACATACGATATTAATTTAGGTAAAACAGTGATCTTAATTAACCGTAATTACGAAAAAGGAAAGTTTTCCACTTAAATTCACTGCACCATCTTCTTTTACTTCCACGGTAATTATTAGAACAGGTGAATTATCACCTTCGTTAACTACATTTTTCCGGCCGTCAACCAACTAACTTCCCACCACCACATTTACCAAAAACACATCTATATATCAACTTTCGTCGACTGCCCTTTCCACAAAGGCTGCGTTCGAAACTTCAAACACCAAAATTCTCTCGCGAAAAAGTACAATAAAGAGGCAAACAAACATATTACGTCATATTTATATAATTAGGACACAGCGTTTCGCTTGTACGTGAAACTGTCAATTTGACAAGATATTATATTACAAGAATTTAAACTGCCTAATAAATTAAGATAACGACTTAATTTTTCCACGTAATCTAAACGTTTGACATAAAGAAATTCAAGTATGAATGTACTCGAACAAAGAACTCATAAACCAACTTAAAATAAACAAACGGTAAAAATAGACTTAATTACGATTATATCTCAGAAGGAAAACATAAATCACAACTGGAATTTTTCAACAATCCAAGTGAAACATTCAATAAGCAAAATCGCGAAAGCAGATGGTTTACCGCGTAACAAAATACAAAACTTTATCAACAATTTAAATTATAACTTTGAATTTAAAATCGTAAAATAACTTATTAAACTCAATCTAAAATCACATTAACACAAATTCAAAATACATTAAATGAAAATCGTCAATCCAAATACTGTGTCCGTTATCAAACATTACTCAATCAACCAATCGATTTTTAAACGATGGTTACACCTCCCCTACTTAAAGAGGGATTTCTTAAATCACTCTATAAGCAATAGACTTAAGACGAAACGAAAACCCATAACGCAAAAAAAAAACAAACGATAATGTAACTAAACGACAAACGTCAAACACAAAACGAAACTAAACCTATGGATTCTCGCGATCTCGCAATCAACGAGAATCCCCTAACGAAACTAAAAGAACGAAAACTAAACGATAAAAGAAGGGTAGCATATGTTTGGGTT
Organism: Aquatica leii; assembly: GCA_035610365.1. Taxonomy (NCBI): domain Eukaryota; kingdom Metazoa; phylum Arthropoda; class Insecta; order Coleoptera; family Lampyridae; genus Aquatica; species Aquatica leii. The sequence continues at coordinate 77,415,583 of CM069436.1, read as the reverse complement.
CGACACAGATCACTCGATGCTGCACAATAGAAGAGGGCGCGCTGCGCTTCACGAGATCCGCGCATTGCGTTTTTCCCACAACTAATGCCCTCACCGAGCGATGGCACCTAGCCGCAAACACTACAGAAATAAAGATAAGGACAGACAAGATAGTAGAAGAAAGAAAAATGGAAATAAAAGAACCGTTGTTTAGTCGCCTCTTACGACAAGTGGTGTCCCCACTGTAGAGAAATATTCTTAGTCCGTCTCTACACGGAACCCAAAAACGAAACTAACTAACCTAAAAAAACGAAAAAGAAACTAAAAGGTAAAACATAAAACTATTTATCCCCAGTCGGGTTTAACTTTAAGTCCTTGGCGTTCCATATGCCTTTTGATGCTCCCGTGTCATCAGACAACTCATAGGTCTGATACGAAACTTTCCGCTTCACGTAGAACGGACCGATAAACTTAGGTGCCAGTTTGGCCGAGAAATATCGAGATGCATCAGAAAGGACATAATTCTTTCGCCACACTGTGTCTCCCACCTCAAAAGGTGCTGGACGACGACGTAAATCGTAATAATGTTTAGCGCGGACATAAGCGGCATTCAAGCGATTCTTAATGTCGACGTAAACTTCTCTAAACGCTGGGCCTCTTTCGGCCAAAAAGGTACGATCAGCAAAAGCTAGATCGTCGATAGTGTCTGAATTGGTAGTTTTTCCATGACGTGATCCGTCGAGACAGATTTCACGTCCAAAATTGGCGAAAAACGGCGTTAAGCCGGTGACTTCATGTACAGCGGTACGAATAGCACATGCTACTTTAGCAAGATACTTATCCCAATGTCGATGGTTGTCTTCGATATATGACGATAGCATTGTCTTCATGACTCGGTTGACTCTTTCAGTTGGATTCGCTTGTGGATGATAATTAGCGTTAAAAATAATTTTAGAATTATATGACGAAACCATTTTCGTAAATTCTGAACTACGAAACTGTGTGCCGTTATCACACAAAAGATACTGAGGAACTCCAAACATTAAAAATACATCTTCTTCAAGACGTTTAGTAACTGCTGCTGCAGTAGCGGAACGTAACGGGAAAAATAGAACAAATTTCGAAAAATAATCTGCAACCACAAGAATATACGAATAACCACTCTTAGATCGCGGTAGCGGTCCAACAAGATCGGTAGAGATCAACTGCCAAGGTTTGTCCACAACAGGATGACGGGTCATAAGGCCAGCAGGACGTTTCTGTTCTGGCTTATGCGTGATACAAACTTTACAACCATTGATGTAACGAATGACGTCAGCCTTCATCTTAGGCCAGTAATAAAGCGGAACTATTCGTTCGAGAGTCTTAAAAATACCAAGGTGTCCAGCGGTAGGCTCATCGTGAAACTTTGACAATATTTCGAGTCGTTTAGACTTAGGCACAACTTCTCTCCAATTGTCATTCTCAGAACGAAGATCGGGATAGTCTACGGTAACATGCTTAAATAGCTTTCCGTTACTAATTTTCCACTGTGGAAAAGCGTTAGGTTTTGAACGTACACGTTCCATAAGTTTCGTTAACCATTTGTCCGAAGACTTAGGTTCGGTAATGTCACAATCGGTAGTAATGTTGTCGATAGCTGGTACTGAACGAGATAATGCGTCAGGTACGACATGATCCTTTCCTTTACGATGAATGATCGTAAAATCAAATTGCTGCAGTCTAACAGCCCATCGTGCTAGACGACCGGTAGGTTCCTTTAAATTGTGTAACCAGACTAATGATGCGTGATCGGTAACTACAGTGAATGTTGTTCCTTCAAGATAAGGGCGTAATTTTTCAATAGACCAAAGGACAGCCAAACACTCCTTTTCGGTAGTTGAATACTTGCGTTCACACTTTGTGAGCGACCTACTATTGTAACAAATGACACGTTCTTCACCGTCGATAAACTGTGTAAGAACTGAACCGAGACCAAAATCAGAAGCGTCAGTTTGAACTGTAAACGGAACATTGAAATCAGGGCAAGACAAAATAGGTGCGGAAACTAAACAATTCTTAATAATTTGAAAGGCTTCATCACAATCACTAGTCCAATTAAAGCTGGAATTCTTCTTTAACAGAGACGTCAATGGAGCGATAATTGTCGAAAAATTTGGTACAAATCGGCGATACCACGAGGCCATGCCTATAATTCTTCTCACTTCAGCGACACCAGTGGGAACTGGAATACGCAAAATTGCATCGACCTTTTCCGGGTCAACCGACAAACCAGTAGAATTTACTATAAAACCAAGATACTTAAGCTCAGGTTTACAAAAATGACATTTGTCTTTACTTAGCATCAAATTAGCCTCTCTAAGGCGACGAAGAACTTCAGTTAACACTTCCATGTGTTTCTCGAAGGAAGGAGCGCAAATGATGACGTCATCTAAATAAACAAAAACGTAAGGTTCTAATTCGGGACCTAAAACTCGATCAATCAACCTCTGCCAAGAAGCTGGTGCGTTAGCTAAACCAAACGGTAAGCGCGTGAATTGGAATAACCCACGGTTCGGAACTGTAAAAGCGGTATACTGCTTAGACTCTTCGCTTAAAGGAATCTGCCAATAAGCGGACTTAATGTCGAGAGACGAAATAAACTTAGCGTCACGAAGACGATCTAAAATAGACGAAACGTAAGGTAAAGGATAAGCGTCCTTTTCGGTAACTTTGTTGACTTTTCTAAAGTCCACGCAGAAACGATAAGAGTTGTCCTTCTTCTTCACCAATAAGATCGGGCTCGACCAAGCGCTGTTTGATTTTTCTACAACGCCTAACTTCAACATTTTCTCTAACTCCAGATCGATTTGTTTCTGGATAAACGGCGAAACTCGGTAATACCGTTGCTTAATTGGTTCGGAAGTAGTTTTGATCTGATGTTCGATCAAGTTGGTGCATCCAAAATTTTCATTCGACGAAGAAAAATGATTACTAACTAAATTGTCTAACTGATTAAGCTGTTCTGAAGAAAGATCGAGACGAGACTGAATAACGGAATCTTTATCTTCCAATTGTGAAATGGTGTCCATATTTTCGAAACGCCACTCACCTTTTCTAAGATCAGGAACGATACCTGCTTGTTTCCAAAAATCAACGCCTAAAATTAAATTATGCGGAACGTCAGGAACAACTAAAACTTCTAAAACAACAATTTTTCCTTTAATTTCGATTGGGACGAGAAGTGAACCTAAACTTTGTACTGATTTACCATTAGCTACAATACAATTAACTTTAACTGACTTATTTAACTTTAATCCTAATTGACTAAAAATTTCCCAACCCTTAGAACCAACAATAGTGCGAGAAGCGCCACTATCTAATAAACTCAAAATTTCGTGACCAAAAACTTTAACGTAGACAAAAGGTCTTTCGTCAGACTCAGCAGACTCTAAAACATAATCCAACACGACTTTATTTTTAACAAAACTCTTTTTCTTCGAAGAATGCAAACTATTAAAATAGACAGCCGATTTAACTTTAACCTCTGACGTCACTAAACGGCTTCTTAGTACGTCCTTTACTCGTTTCCCGAACACTTAGAGCAAGTGCGGACCGTAACGTTAGATTTTCCACAACGATAACAAAATAAACCTTTCTTAGGTTCTTTGCAAGAAGCAGCTCGATGGTTTGGCTTCCTACAATTCCAACACAATTGCGGACTACTTCGATTAGAAGAAGCAGGCGCATTAACGATAGCTAACCTTCGTGAAGAAGGTGCGATATTCGAAGATGGTAATCGTAAATGTTGTCTAACAGGTGGTGTAGATTTTTCACCACTACTAACGTTATTCGAAGAACGAGAAACGGCAATGTCCTTAACTTGAGATGTTACATAAGCGAGATCAGGCTCCATGTCCTGCTTTCTACGAGATGGAGGCGTGTAAGCTTCAATAGCTTGCATGCGGTCCTCGATAATACGACCAAATTTAATTAACTCCTCAATTGAAGTAACTGACGACAAACCAAGCTGAGTTTGATAAACGGGAGAAATATTTCTTAATAAAATCTTTAACTGCTTTTCTTCAGAAAAAGGCTCATCGAGACGTGAAAACATGTTGCGAATAATTGCAACGTAAATACCCATTGGTTCATCATTAGCTTGAGTACGACGCTTAATTTCTTCAATAAGTCGTTCGTCATAATCGGTAGGCTGGAATTGTTCACGCAAAAACTTAACTAAATCTTCCCAAGAATTAACTGAACTACGAATAGACCTAACAAAAATCAATGCATGACCTGTAAAAAGATCAGTACACTCCAAAAATAGCTGATGGCTTGAAACGTTACGCGATAATTGAAGTTCGGCAACTCGTTCTAAGAATGCGTTCAATGAAATTGACTTTGCGTCACCAGAAAACTTTAAATTCCATTTTGAAACTGAAATACTCTTAACATGACTAACAAAATTTTGACTAACAGCAGAAGACGTCGGTAAAGCGTTATCAACTACAGAAGGTTGAACGACAGGTTCGATGACTTCATCGGCGGAAGTAGACGGATTTGAAACAACTATTTGCTTATCCAAAAGTTCGTACTGCGAAATTAAAACAACTAAATCTTTTAGAAACTCATCTTTAACTTGAGAATCGTCACCTTGAATAGGAATTGAATTGCCAATACGGTTTATCAAATATTTAATTTTGGTTTCAATTGTAGAAGAAATTTTTGTAGTTGGAGTAATTTTTAATGAATCGATTAATTTTCTAAGCTCATCGATACCTTCACGAATCGCTAACTTATCTGCATTAAAATCGAAAGGATACACGGGACGAGATAATTTTCCGGTGGCTTCTTCAATAAGAAAATTCTTGAGTAAACCTCGTAATACGACAACACCTAAAGATGCATCACCGCCTCTAATCAAAATTTCATAACGTAATTCGTTATGCGATAAACGATCAACAATCAATTTGTAACCCATTTTAAAATGAAATTACAAAACGGTAAAATCTTCCAAAAATCACGAAACTTAACAGGCAAACTAAAATTCGAAAAAGGCCACACGCTGGAGACGCCAAATTATTTATGTTACATGCCAAAATTAACACAAAGTCACTGCCTGCAATGAAGTAACATAAACGGGGGGGTTGTGCCACTAGCTCAATGGAGAAGGGTGGGTTTTATTTAAAATTCCGTGAAAAATTGGAAACGCGATCGTCGTAAAAATGGAACTAGAACGGTAAAATAGTCAAATAATCGATAAGGGCGCCAATCAAGGATTTCTATAAGGGGAAGCTTTCAAACCCTTGATTACCTGAAAGCTCATCCGGTTGGTCATAACCACAGAACTTACCTTGGGTTATAACAATTCTGAAAAACACTTAAACAAAAATTTACGTATGCGGCGGCTAAATGAATAAAAGCTCTTTACATTTAACAATTTAACATTTATTGATTGAAAATTTAAAACAAAAACAAAATAAAATAACAAGTACTAAATGATATCAAATAAATTTGAATAAAAGAAATGAAATAATCTTAAGCAAACAAAAATGAATAATTTACACACAAAACATTACATTAAAATTTATAAAAAGAAATGCTACTACAATAGCGTTAATTCGACGTCAAATATAATTAAATCTCAAGATCTTGACCGCATATTTATAACAAACAAATAAAATAACACACACAAAAAAAAACAATACAGTTTATAACATAAATATGTCCGAACTTTAATTCGAACTAAACAAAATATAGTTTATAAGTCGTTACATTATCATATATTCGAAATACGAATCACTTCTCAACGCACAAAACAAAGTTAATTGATTTTAATTTTTGCGCAAACACTATACGTGTTCATTGAAATAAATAAATTCAACTTTAGTCGTAATTTCAATTGACTTAAAAAAAAATTGAAAGCTTTTACTGCATTTTTAATCGCGGGACACTGCACGATCAAACAACAAAATCGATAAATACCTTAATTCTTAATTGGTGACACCGGCTGAACTTTGGTTCCCAGTGGATTTGAAAGCTAACACCTTGGATGGACTTTAGCTGCTTCCCAAACAATAGGTTACCAGTGGAAGATTTATTAATCCGCCCCAAAGGCGAAAGATATGAGATTGCGAAACAAACTCACGCACAAATTCACGTAACGAAACATACGATATTAATTTAGGTAAAACAGTGATCTTAATTAACCGTAATTACGAAAAAGGAAAGTTTTCCACTTAAATTCACTGCACCATCTTCTTTTACTTCCACGGTAATTATTAGAACAGGTGAATTATCACCTTCGTTAACTACATTTTTCCGGCCGTCAACCAACTAACTTCCCACCACCACATTTACCAAAAACACATCTATATATCAACTTTCGTCGACTGCCCTTTCCACAAAGGCTGCGTTCGAAACTTCAAACACCAAAATTCTCTCGCGAAAAAGTACAATAAAGAGGCAAACAAACATATTACGTCATATTTATATAATTAGGACACAGCGTTTCGCTTGTACGTGAAACTGTCAATTTGACAAGATATTATATTACAAGAATTTAAACTGCCTAATAAATTAAGATAACGACTTAATTTTTTCCACGTAATCTAAACGTTTGACATAAAGAAATTCAAGTATGAATGTACTCGAACAAAGAACTCATAAACCAACTTAAAATAAACAAACGGTAAAAATAGACTTAATTACGATTATATCTCAGAAGGAAAACATAAATCACAACTGGAATTTTTCAACAATCCAAGTGAAACATTCAATAAGCAAAATCGCGAAAGCAGATGGTTTACCGCGTAACAAAATACAAAACTTTATCAACAATTTAAATTATAACTTTGAATTTAAAATCGTAAAATAACTTATTAAACTCAATCTAAAATCACATTAACACAAATTCAAAATACATTAAATGAAAATCGTCAATCCAAATACTGTGTCCGTTATCAAACATTACTCAATCAACCAATCGATTTTTAAACGATGGTTACACACTGACGTAATTTTTCAATTATTATTATTACGAATAGTATTCATTTATTTAACTGGACACTTAATTTAATTTTAATGATTTACTATAAATATTGATATTGTTTCTAAATAACTAAGAATGATTAAAATCAAACTTTATATAAAATCGGTAATTAATTCCAGGTTTATATACAAACTTACATATACAAAATCGTTTATGTATGAACTTTATGTATAAACGAGATAAAAGACAAAAGATTTTTGCTTACTAATATAAAACGCTAATCCGAAAATGGGAATCCTAAAAAATACTGTAACGATTTTTGAAAATTAATTTATTTAAAAACTAAATATTTAACTTTGAACTAGTTATAACGAACACTAATAAAATGTAATGATATTTAAGAAAAACACTTACCTTAATTTAAAACTCGAAAAATAATGTCCGCGTATAACTTCTGTTTATCTAAACCTGTATTTGTTTATGTTAAAAGCACGTACGCTTACACACCGTTATATTATTTATCTTAGCACACGCCTTAAACACTTAATTTATTCAAACCGACAAAGTCGTCTTCCGATTCAATTCGAAAATTGATCCCGATGTTTTCCAAACAATTTTTATGTTTTACTCTTATCGGTATCTAGAATGTTCTACGTTTTTCGATCATTATCTCGAATTTAACAATTACTTATAGAATTCTTCATTGCCGCCTATATAAGACAGTTCTGTCCCAGTACAGGAAACTGGAAGCGACACCAGTAGAAAGGCGATAGCGGCAGCTCTATTTCGGCAGCTTCTTTGAGCATAAAAGTGGCAGTCAGTGGACTTTTCCAGGCCCAATATTTTATTTGGATGGTAACTGCAGACCATTACTTGAACGTCTGTTACTCGGAAGACGACTTCCAACATATTTCTAACTGTCCTCCAATCCAGTTGATCTAAGCCCCAATCAAGCTTGAGTACTGCCAATGTCTTAATGTTGTGAAACTCTATTTCTCTCTAGACATTCCATAATGCTCGCTACATGTTTTCTTATGACGACTTTGCACATGAGTTCTGCTTGGTGGCCAGATAGAAAACGAAGCGTCGGTAATCATGTAGTTTTAAGACTTTGCGAACTGCCGGTTGCTGTCTTTATAGTTCATCTAGTCGTCCAAACTTCTTAAATACGACTCTAACCTATCTGGACATCTTAAGAGCTTTGCTCGCGCAATGTGCGATTGAGTAATCCTTTCGTGTTTGGAACAAATCTTGTTGCTCCTCGGTTACAACTCGAAACCTAGCCTTTCCAGAACCTCCGTACAATCTCAAAAATTTATCGAAGTCCATTCCTCCGACCTGGTCTTGAGTAATGTTGTTATCGCCAGCAAACGGCGCTAGGCGATCAATGTTTACCACTTTTGGCTTGCTTTTGGATGGTTTTTGGGTGCGATATATGACGTCATTAATACGCTGCACTACTTCATAAGGGTCCTCTGCAGCTTCGGCAATAAATCACATTAACTTTAGGGATTATACAACCACACCATGTCGCCCGGTTTAAACCCACTGTTTTGTACTGTGATGTCATATCTGATCTTCATTCTGTCGCTGGCGATTCTATGACGTCTTCTTTGCAGTTCAGCCAATAGAATCTTTCTCGAACTTTTCCTAATGTTTTTTTAACGGCAAAGTATCCTTCTGGTGTACCATAGTTCATATGCTGTGACACTCGGCACTTTGACACTACTAACTTCAGTGTGTTTTCAGTGCCCTCGTCACTCTCTAGGGATCGCTTAAGAAGACCGTCTTCCAGTCTAAAAGAGTCCTACTGCGCTTAGTGTGTTTTGATGTTTCTGCCTAAAACACTCACTTCTTCCTAGGTTGGTCGTCAGCCGATTGTCTTCCAGTTCAGGATTATTCTTATTTCGGCACCGTTTTCTTGTTTGCGACACAACTGTTCAGGCTCCCACTCGTCATCAACCATAGCAGATCTATGGATACATTATATTTTCTCTTCGCGAACAATGCGAACAATGGCTGCAGTATGTCGGACACGGTCTTCTGGACAAGGCATCAGCGTTCCGTTGACTGCTTCCGGCACGGTGTTCTGTGTCATAGTCATACTCGTCTTTCGATCCATCTTGCTACTTGTCCTTCTGGATTACGAAACTGCAATATCCATTTCAAAGCGGCGTGGTCCGTCCTTAGTAAACATTTTTGTCTATACAAACATTTGTAGAAGTATTCTATGGACTGCTAACAGCTATTTCCTAGTCACGCAATAATTCTTTTCTAACCTGGACAAAACCTTGCTAAAATACACGACGATATTTTATTGTCCGTCTTGTACTTGTGAAAGGTTTGCACATATGGTCAGTTTACTTGAATCGGCATCAAAAACAAATTTTCTATCTTTTCTTGGGTAACTTAAAATCAGCGCAGTGACTACAGCCTGTTATCGTTCATGGAAAGCGTCTTCTCACGATCCATGAGTTCCAATTCTACCTGCTAGTAACCACTTTAAATCCAACGTGAAAAACCACTGGGATCCTGATAGGATGTCTAAGGTATCGTCAATTCGCGGTAAAGGGTAGCTGTCTTTTTTGGTCACGTCGTTAAGCTGTCTGTAGTCTACGCAAAATATCATAGATTCATCTTTTTTCTTTACTAGTACTACTGGAGACGCTCATGGATTATTTGAAGATTCAGTCACACTTTCTGTCTCTATATCTGTAATTATTTGTACGGCTTCTCTTTTCGCCTAAGGAAGTCAGCGTGGATCTTGTCGTATCGGCCAAACGTCTCTGGTATTGATTTTATGTTTTACCACGTTAGTTCTTCCTTTGGAGCTACTCTCCAGCGCAAACACATCTTGATACTGCTGGATCAATGCCCTAACTTTAGCCAGCTGATCTTTGGCACTTAGAGTTAAGAATGTTCAATAGATGTTATAGGCACTTCTTCGGCAACGTATCTTTACTAGAATTCACGCATCTCACAATTTGATATACTGGCGTGCATTGGCTTACTACGGTCTTCTATTTTAACGTTGCTGGATCTGAGTTGACATTCAAAATCCTTAATGGCATATTGTTTTTCACTTCAACTAATGTTCTGCCAACTAGCAGCCTCTTTTCAACCAAGTCGCCTTCCATTCAATAGCGCGAATGTACCTTCTTGGAGATTTCCATCTAGATGTGCTATCACCACACTCAGTCGTTCCAGACAGGCCACGTCTTCGCTCGGCCCTGTTGTCTTCTCGGACGAATGAAAAGGAATTTTTTCACCGTCGATCTTCAGGACATCGTTCTTCATTTTCAACTGGAACCCATACTTCTTTATAACGTTCATTTCTAGGATAATTTTTTCCGTGATGTCGGCTACCAGTACTTGATGGTCGAGTACTCCATTTCCCTTTACTTCTTCGTGAGTAGGTATTTCTTTGCAAGTGGCGGTTTGAAATCGTACTGTTACTGGTGATGTCTCATTTTCTAATAACATGCCAGGACGAGTTATGGTCTTTGTCGGTTCCACGTCAACCAGTATACTGAGCACTTCGTTTATTGACCTTGCCATCGAAATAAATGCTATGCAATTTCTCAATAGGCGATGTCATTTGAATGGTGATCTCTAGTACATGACTAGATGAGATTAACTTTTGTCTCTTTTGGTCAAATCGTTCTAGGAGTTCAAGTGCTCTTTTTGTCTTCTTAGATTTAGAACGGTGTCGTCGTACGTGGCCTATTTCACCGCAGTTCAAAGTCGTCACTCTTCTTTTCTGAAGTATTTGTTGCGCTATCTGCTCGATGCTTTCTGGTGTTTGCACGGGTACTTCTGCCGCACAACGGAGCTTATGGCTGCCTCGGTGCGACGCCTGTTTCGCTGCCTCAAACGCCAAGGCATGGGTTGAAGCGTTATCTAACGTCTTGGCTCGAGCTAACCATAGAGTCCGCTGCGTTTTGCTGTTTCGGAAGCTTCCTACAAAGGTTTGAATAGCCAGCTGCTTTAAGAATGTATCTGTAGGATAAGCAAACCGTGTCAATCTGGCGATATCAACCTCAATATTTAAAGACGTTCCACAGCTTTCTGAACCAAACTTTTAATTTGGGCTTGGTAGATTGTTGAAGATTAGCATTTCCATATCTCATTTCTAAACGCAAAATGAAGAGTTCGTAATTTCCTTGGAGGTGATCAGGAACAGTCTGCAAAATTCCAAGCGCTTCTCCACGTAAGGCCATTATTAAAGGCGTCACTTTCTGTTTGTGGCTTTAACCATTAGCTATAACTGCAGCTTCAAACTGTTTGTGGTAGGTTGACTATGAAACGTTACTATCAAAATTTAGAGGTACAACTTTAAACATGCTAATGGTTTCTTCCCTATAACTTCTCTTAAATTTAAAATACCGCATAGCATATCTTCTTGAACAGTTTTTTACAATAACATGTATTTGTTCTACTACAGTTTTATGTGACTTCCAATACTAGTATGCATTTCTTCCATTTTCTGAGAATTTTCGCCAATTCTTTCTTCCATTTTTTCCATATTTATCTTAATCGATTCTTGACCATTTTTCAGTGATTCGAAAAATTTAAATAGTTTTGCATCCATTTTCACTGCTTGTAAACACTAAATTTTAATAAAGGCCGATTCAGTATTATTATTGCACTTGTTTAACTAACTGGAACAACTATAAGTACACTCTGTAAACAAACACACACAAATCACGAACGAAACAGTTGTTTATTTGCATAATATCAAAGTTTTATTAAGGGTTTTCAATGACCGCACGCCTGACACTAGTGTAACCATTTTTGAAAATTAATTTATTTAAACCGACAGTCTTCTTCCAATTTGAAAATTCTCTACATCCAGAATGTTCCACGTTTTTCGATTATTGTCTCAAATTACTTCGAGAACGCTTCAATACTGTACACAATGACATAATGAAATATGATTGGTGGGAAGCCCTCGATTGATCAACTGTGCTACAAGGATTTAAAACATCACGCAAAAATGTCTTCTACTCTCTGCTGCTTATCTCGAAACTTTTGTAACTGCTTAAATACGAACTCGCCTGACGAATACGGATGTTTCTATATTTGTAATCTATCTAAATGAAATTTAGTTGATATTATGGTTACTTCATTGTCGCAGAGGAACCACTAAACTACCTCGACTTGCTTGATCAAGTCGTCTACATACTGGATGGGTTCAGGAGATGTTTATGAGAAGCGGATAGTTTTAATTGACTAATAGAATAGGCAAAGTAACGCACGAGTGCGAAGGCTTTAGTGGGTTCGATTTATCCCCGAAAAGGATCATATTATAAACTGGTTAGGAGTGTTGTATGTTTTTAAATGAGAAAATCAGTTTACTACAAAAAAAAGTTTATTCGCAATGACATAATTGGGACAAGGAAAAAGTCAGTTAGTCTGTTTGGTATATTACAAAACATATCTTCTATTCATCTAAGATCAAGATCTTGAAGTTCGGCCGAAAAGAAAAGAAAATCAGCAGCTGAAACTTGTCGTTTTAAAAAACTACAGGAACTTTGAAAGGAAATTTCTTGCAGACAACACAGTTCATCTTATGGCGCCATATACAGGGTAGGACAGTGGCTATAATCGGTAAATGGTGGTTTACGTATTAAAAATGTAAAAAACGTTTGAATAATTCGGAAATGCAATAATATAGTGTTACATTTAAGATAAAAAAGTTTGATTATGGCTAGGTTGAGCCAATCGCCTTGTGTATTTTAAAATATTTTTTGATAATGAAAAAAGCGAATAAACAATAACATGAGTAAACAGTGTTTTGAAAATAGGAAATAAAAAGTCGCAGAAGCTTGCTAAAAATGGAACAAAACTTTCAGGACGCTTTTGAAAAAAAGTGAACTGATTATGGTTCTGGAAAAACGAAATGAATCGAATTTAATTATTATGTATAAATGTTTTTAAAGTTAAAAAGACATAGAAACATGTTAAGAGTCAATCTCTTAGATTTGGTTGTCTTGATCTATTAAATTTATACTTTATTTGCAGAACTTTGTCTCAATTTAAATAACCATTTTACCGTTTCTGATATGCTCAGGGATATAGTTGAATACGAAACACCTTGTACAAAACCGTATCAACGTGATCCTGCGCTTATGGCAAAATTTCCAAAAATGCACCTTCTCTGTTCTTAATGTGCCATTGTTCTGTTGGCCGCAGTCTGCAAATGTAACTTGAGCAGCCGCTTCTACAGTCTGCTTCTAGCTACGACGCTGGCATTCTATACGATCTAATTTTCATTTTGTGTGGAAGCGTATGCTGAAGTGCTCTATAAACATTACGAACAACGGCCAGCAACTGTTTGATATGTGCACACTATCTTAGAAAATTAGTCCCCATCTAATTCCTATAGAATCGAAGTTTTCTCTTGATAAAAGCGAAGCAATTAATAAACTTCTTGACGAGGACATTAGCTACTTGACTTGATTTCTTGACGATGGGCGTTTGTGAAGTAATTTACTGTTACTACGAGTTGAATGTATCAAAACAGGTTCATCTCAGTCTCGTTTCCACTGCACGAACCATTTAACACTTTCTTAATCTAATGGTTTTATGTGACAACTTTTTTTGTAGTTTGTAGTATGATTTTTTTCTGGTCACAGAGTAGTTTTCTCTCAAACCTGTTTGATCAAATACTTGAGGAGTTCTTTGTCGGGGAATGCACACGGTCAACATTAATATTACTGAGATCGGTATCTCACCAACTGACTACATAGTTTAATGACGGAAAAATTAGGAACGTACATTGTATATTAGGTCGGCTTTTTTTAGTGCTAACGATTTTTTCTAACAAATAAGGACGTCGTGTTCTAAGCTACGCAATTTAATACCTTTTTCTAAATTGTTCAGTTGGTCCTCAAATCTCAACTATGTCATTAAATACACTAAACAGGTTTTTAAAACAACACCATGCCTATAAGTGGTTCAATCTTGTCATCGTGGTTTTTCATTCGCAACTTACCAATATGTCACATAGTAATAACTAATAGTATTTTAGACCACACATAATTGGTCTCAATTTTGCGCTTGGTATGTGGTTTTTTCATGACCATAAAGTTGGAGATTTTCGTCTGTACACATGACCACGACTATAACGAAATCTATTAAATATTTATCCGACTGTAAATATGTAGATTTACTGACGACACCGATGCAAAAGTTTCTTTTTTCAAGAGAAAAAAACCGATTATGTTTATCGACCAAACCAATTAAAGCGGTTCCTTAGAAAATTATTTTGTCGTAGTTCGTCACTTCTGAACGTTCGCTGGGGAAGTAAGTTTCTACATTTTCTTGTTTCAAATCCAATTAAAAACTACATATTCATAATATGCGTTCTCAATATGACTGACATCAGCCACCAAAACTAAGCTATGTACTTGTTTACAAAGTCGATACTTAATTTGAACTTATTCTTCAAGGCCTATTACGATCCACTATATCTTCTGTTGGCTCAATCTCCTTTTTAGCATCGTGCATTTTGCATACTTTTGTGAAAAACTAACTTATTTATTACATCAGATCTAATTTTAACTTTGTTTTAACTCATTGTTTAGTTCTTTATATTATCGTTAATTTTAAGAATATCATAATTCCACTTATATGGATCATATTGTATTTTAGGTATGTCGGATCGAGTGGTCGACGAATGTAACCCGGACGCACATTTAACGATGAAAGACGTAAGCACATTGTGTTTTGATGATTCTGAAGAGGGAGAAGTAAAAGACTGGTCACATGTAAAAGATCGGTACATTGATATAGTATTACAAAAAGTTCTAGAGCTCTACGGGGATCGTCTAAACAAGCCACCCTTCCAACACGAGTCGCTTTTGGTAGATCGAAAAGATAAGCAATTATCTCAACAGGAAAAGAGATTTGCTAAGAAAAGCTACGAACGTGAAAAGCAGGCAGCTCGTCAACCCGCATACAGTCTAGCAGCCGCTGCCAGAAGTCATCGACCAATAGCGTCCGTGAGACCTATGCAACAAGGTGGCGAAAGACCTACTAGATGGATTCCTGCAGAGCATTGGCAAAGACAAGGCATGACCGCGCAAGAAATGACGTTACCGTTGGATGTAGTGATACCAACCAATCAACCGGATAAAACAAATATAATCTTGAAAGCCGGACAAAAGGTGTTAGTACTTAAGTCACCGAAAGGTGTTTACATGCAATTAGAAAATGGAAAAATTGTTGCTATTAAAACTGCCATCAAAGTCAGGGGAAAAGCCGAAGATGAGGCCGATAAAATAATGAAACCTAATTTTGCTCCCATATTAAAACCACCACCTGGATTACCAATTATGCCGCCTAAGAGAATGGTCAGGCCTTTCAGTCCAGGGATGGGTAAATTGAATATGCGCAGCGTTCGTCAAGCCGTACCAAATCTAGTATCGAGAATTCAAAGTGTTTCGCGCAAAGTTCAAATGGCCAAAACTAGACCATATCACATGGGAGCGGAAATAGCCAGAGCCGTAAATCAATCGAAAGATATGGACGCGCATTTGATTGGTGTTAAACCCGACGAACATATGGGACGTCCTAAATCTCTTCTTCAAAAGAACAATCTTTTACCAAACGAACTAGCGCATAGGCTTCTAAGTGATGAAATTACTATGGAAAGGTATTCTCCTAAAACCGACAAAAATGTAGGTCAAAAAGTGCAATCAAAATCTGACGTTTCTTCACAAAATAGTTTGTTGAAAAGTCTACAGCGGGGTCTAGCTAAACCAAGAGGCAGGTCTCCAAGTTCTACTATTCAACAATTAGAACAATCGACGTCGGCTATAATATCTGAAACAAAACAAAGAATACAGGTAGGTACTTGTAATAACGTATTGAATACATGCAGTTACTATGGTGTTTCAGGATATTAATGATATGTCAAATTCTTATCAAGAAGATGAAAAACATCAGTCGTCGTCTGAAACATCCAGTTTGGCGCCTTTGGACTCTGATCATTTACAAGATCTTGATGCTAGCGAAGAAGTTGAAGATTTAGATCAACACTATCAAGAAGAGCAGCCACCTCCTCCAACTCACCCGCCTTCAACGTCTACATCCTCGACATTGCCTATATCTCCAGATTCCATAAAAACTGACATTCCAAATCAGGATTATAACTATAACGGTTATTATGGTTATAACATGCAACCGTATCCTCCACCACCTCAAAACTACAGCAACTATCCTCCTCAACCACCCCCTTACGATTATAATTACCCTCCACCTCAACAACCACAATATAACTACCCTATATATCCGCAAGGTTATCCTCCACAGCCACAATATCCTCCTCCTCCCCCACAAGCATCGCCATACGATTACGGCCCTCCTCCGCCACCGCAGCCTCCACCACCTGTATACGGTGGTTATCATTCACCATATCCTCAACAATATTCACAACCGCCGCCACCACCTCCTCAAAATCCATATCCACCTGTAGCACCGCCTCCACCTTCATACCCCGATTATCAATACAACTCCGGGCCTCCAACACAAAACGCGTCCTCACATTCTGCTCCGTATTATCCGAACTCGTAACTCCCGTACAAATGTTTTTAATTTTGCAATTTATAATTGTTTTAATGCAATCTCTGTTGGTGTATTGTACCATTAGAAAATGTGTACTCGAAACAAGAATGAGTTTAGACGTATCAATGATGTAGGTGGTGTAACTGTATGGGTCAAGTTATTCATTGCAATTCATTGCTTTACAGTAGGTAGGTGAATGTTGTGTGTTACACAAATGCTATATGTATTTGATTTTTCAAATGTAGGTAATATCGTGATTTTTCAGAAAATTCATTACAGTACTGATCTTTTTATCCGTACATGATTGTATTATTGATGTAACTATTTAATTTTTTTTAAAGTCTAGGTTATCATTTTATTTTAAATATAGTATTAGTTGCAAGTGTAAATGTTGATGCTATATCATTTTTATTAAATTATAATTACTATTATATACAAAACAATTTCTTTTTGTTTTTTTGTAACAAAATCGAAAATATAAATTATTAGTTGACTTATTAGTTATACACCACAAACAGATTAATCTTCATTGTTTACGATTCTTTGGCTACCTTCAAAGGTTTGTCGATTTCGGTTTTAGAAAACCCGATGTTTTTTTTTGTTAAATTTATGTTTCGGATTTGTTGAGGTATTATTGGAATCTGGACGAGAAGGGTGTTAAAGTTGGATTCGGACGTGTTACTACCTTGGCAGTTTTTTTTTAGGTAAGACTATAGTACTAGATATAAAGGTTTTAGTTACTAAGGGAACCGTATCAATCTTGGCAATACAGTGTTGTGAAAACAAATTCAAGTTTTTTTGAGAAAAAATTATAAGTTCTTAAAAAGTTTAGGATCTGACTAGGTTCACAAGTTGATTATCTAACTAGTTACAGGTTCTTAGATTTTTGTTGATTGTTCGAGTTCTTCAGTTTTTTTAACGGCCTGAAGAAACTCCATACTAAAATGGGAGAAACGCTGACAATTTCGGTAACTACATTGAAAACGTTCTTATCTTAGTATAGACTGTCTGTGGATGCGGTATAAATTAACAGGACAGACTTTTATCAAAGTATTACGACACACAGAAACTTAACACTACACTCCACCATGTGATGGGTTTGCCCTTAAAACTGATACGTGTCCACCCAATTCCAGGTCCAAAGCGTGAGTTTAAGCTTGTTCAATGGCCGAAACGTACCGTATTCTAACGTGGTAGTACGCATGCTCACTAATCTTTTGATGGACTGTGGCTGTATAACGTCCGCGGGTTGTGGACTACGATCTATACGGGAAGGAGCGGTTTGCTATGTGGCTGCTGTCGTTAGAGTAATAGTCACTTTGCTCAATTCCGAGAGTTTGCGTTGAACAGGAACTGGATCAGGGTAGGGCATCATCGCCCGATTGGTTCCCGCGCCGTTAAATCCGGATCTAGTTCCAAATTCGAAGCTCGGTTCAATATTCAGACAGAAACCTGAGGTTCGCCTGGGGCCTGAAGGTTTTTACTAGCGATGGTAAATCTGGACGTAGTTCTAAAGAGAGAGGAAATGCAGAGTTCTATTGCACAAAAGCATGGTTAGAGAGGACTTGTCCTTCTAGCAGTAAAAGCGTCTTGTGGTAGCCGTACACGGTCCAATACGCCTAAGGTCTATGTGAGTTGACTTGCACCGTAGTCTCGAATCCACCCAATTCCAATTTCACCGTATTTAGATAAAAAGTACGAGGGCTGTACGAACATTACGATGTATCGGGAAATCCATTTTGTAAGATGGAGGAGACTGCGACGGTCCGAGATGCTGAACTAGCCAGCAAAGATCGCCCAGAAACTTTTTGAAACCGCGCAGGCGGAATTCCAAACCGGCTGTAAATCTCTAACTAATACGTCTGCGACTGTAGCTGCTTCTTGATTGTGGATGGCATAAGCCTCCGTCTATTTCGTGAAATAATCCATCGCTACCGGGAGTATTTGTTGGCCGAATCAGATTCTGGGAACGGCCCTGCGAAGTCAATCGCTACTCCAAAGTGTTTCCCACATTATATTGCTTCATCGGTGCTTTGTTCTTTTTTGCTGGACTATTTCCTGATGCGTAGACCGTGCACTTACGGCATTATTTCATGACGTCTTTGGAATTCGCCCAATAGAATTTTTTTCGGACTTTCCTCAGTGTCTTCTTTACGCCCAAGTGTCCTCCTGATGTACCATTGTGCAGACGCTGCAACACCTGTGGCACTCGGCTTGGTCTGTTTTTAGTAAAAATACAAATATTTGTAGAAGTGTTTTGTTACATTCCAAAATTAACACAAAGTCACTGCCTGCAATGAAGTAACATAAACGGGGGGGTTGTGCCACTAGCTCAATGGAGAAGGGTGGGTTTTATTTAAAATTCCGTGAAAAATTGGAAACGCGATCGTCGTAAAAATGGAACTAGAACGGTAAAATAGTCAAATAATCGATAAGGGCGCCAATCAAGGATTTCTATAAGGGGAAGCTTTCAAACCCCTGATTACTTGAAAGCTCATCCGGTTGGTCATAACCACAGAACTTACCTTGGGTTATAACAATTCTGAAAAACACTTAAACAAAAATTTACGTATGCGGCGGCTAAATGAATAAAAGCTCTTTACATTTAACAATTTAACATTTATTGATTGAAAATTTAAAACCAAGACAAAATAAAATAACAAGTACTAAATGATATCAAATAAATTTGAATAAAAGAAATGAAATAATCTTAAACAAACAAAAATGAATAATTTACACACAAAACATTACATTAAAATTTATAAAAAGAAATGCTACTACAATAGCGTTAATTCGACGTCAAATATAATTAAATCTCAAGATCTTGGCCGCATATTTATAACAAACAAATTATATAACACAAAAAAACAATACAGTTTATAACATAAATATGTCCGAACTTTAATTCGAACTAAACAAAATATAGTTTATAAGTCGTTACATTATCATATATTCGAAATACGAATCACTTCTCAACGCACAAAACAAAGTTAATTGATTTTAATTTTTGCGCAAACACTATACGTGTTCATTAAAATAATTAAATTCAACGTTAGTCGTAATTTCAATTGACTTAAAAAAATTGAAAGCTTTTACTGCATTTTTAATCGCGGGACACTGCACGATCAAACAACAAAATCGATAAATACCTTAATTCTTAATTGGTGACACCGGCTGAACTTTGGTTCCCAGTGGATTTGAAAGCTAACACCTTGGATGGACTTTAGCTGCTTCCCAAACAATAGGTTACCAGTGGAAGATTTATTAATCCGCCCCAAAGGCGAAAGATATGAGATTGCGAAACAAACTCACGCACAAATTCACGTAACGAAACATACGATATTAATTTAGGTAAAACAGTGATCTTAATTAACCGTAATTACGAAAAAGGAAAGTTTTCCACTTAAATTCACTGCACCATCTTCTTTTACTTCCACGGTAATTATTAGAACAGGTGAATTATCACCTTCGTTAACTACATTTTTCCGGCCGTCAACCAACTAACTTCCCACTACCACATTTTCCAAAAACACATCTATATATCAACTTTCGTCGACTGCCCTTTCCACAAAGGCTGCGTTCGAAACTTCAAACACCAAAATTCTCTCGCGAAAAGGTGCAATAAAGAGGCAAACAAACATATTACGTCATATTTATATAATTAGGACACAGCGTTTCGCTTGTACGTGAAACTGTCAATTTGACAAGATATTATATTACAAGAATTTAAACTGCCTAATAAATTAAGATAACGACTTAATTTTTCCACGTAATCTAAACGTTTGACATAAAGAAATTCAAGTATGAATGTACTCGAACAAAGAACTCATAAACCAACTTAAAATAAACAAACGGTAAAAATAGACTTAATTACGATTATATCTCAGAAGGAAAACATAAATCACAACTGGAATTTTTCAACAATCCAAGTGAAACATTCAATAAGCAAAATCGCGAAAGCAGATGGTTTACCGCGTAACAAAATACAAAACTTTATCAACAATTACATTGTAACTTCGAATTTAAAATCGTAAAATAACTTATTAAACTCAATCTAAAATTCACATTAAACCAAATTCAAAATACATTAAATGAAAATCGTCAATCCAAATACTGTGTCCGTTATCAAACATTACTCAATCAACCAATCGATTTTTAAACGATGGTTACACCTCCCCTACTTAAAGAGGGATTTCTCAAATCACTCTAAAAATAGACAAAACAACAAAAAAAACAACAAACGAGGACCCATAACCCAACCCTCACATGGTCACAAAACGACGAGAAAAAAAAAACGAGACCCAGCCGTTGTGGTTTGACCAAATGACCCCAACCCACCACAACGGAACCATAAACGATAATGTAACTATAAACGCAAAAATAAAACGAAACTAAACCTATGGCTCTCGCGATCTCGCAATCAACGAGAATCCCCTAACAAAACTAACGTAACGAAACGAAAACCTAAACGATAAGAAGGGTAGCATATGTTTGGGTTCGACACAGATCACTCGATGCTGCACAATAGAAGAGGGCGCGCTGCGCTTCACGAGATCCGCGCATTGCGTTTTTCCCACAACTACTGCCCTCACCGAGCGATGGCACCTAGCCACAAACACTACAGAAATAAAAGATAAGGACAGACAAGATAGTAGAAGAAAGAAAAATGGAAATAAAAGAACCGTTGTTTAGTCGCCTCTTACGACAAGTGGTGTCCCCACTGTAGAGAAATATTCTTAGTCCGTCTCTACACGGAACCCAAAAACGAAACTAACTAACCTAAATAAACGATAGAACAAAAACAAAAAAGAAAAAAAAAATCCAAACGGTAAAACCTAAAACTATTTATTCCCAGTCGGGTTTAACTTTAAGTCCTTGGCGTTCCATATGCC
The DNA here is from genome assembly GCA_035610365.1 of Aquatica leii. NCBI lineage: Eukaryota > Metazoa > Arthropoda > Insecta > Coleoptera > Lampyridae > Aquatica > Aquatica leii. Next base: position 77,394,169 of record CM069436.1, on the reverse strand, counting down.
TTTTGATGCTCCCGTGTCATCAGACAACTCATAGGTCTGATACGAAACTTTCCGTTTCACGTAGAACGGACCGATAAACTTAGGTGCCAGTTTGGCCGAGAAATATCGAGATGCATCAGAAAGGACATAATTCTTCCGCCACACTGTGTCTCCCACCTCAAAAGGTGCTGGACGACGACGTAAATCATAATAATGTTTAGCGCGGACATAAGCGGCATTCAAGCGATTCTTAATGTCGACGTAAACTTCTCTAAACGCTGGACCTCTTTCGGCCAAAAAGGTACGATCTGCAAAAGCTAGATCGTCGATAGTGTCTGAATCGGTAGTTTTTCCATGACGTGATCCGTCGAGACAGATTTCACGTCCGAAATTAGCGAAAAACGGCGTTAAGCCGGTGACTTCATGTACAGCGGTACGAATAGCACATGCTACTTTAGCAAGATACTTATCCCAATGTCGATGGTTGTCTTCGATATATGACGATAGCATTGTCTTCATGACTCGGTTGACTCTTTCAGTTGGATTCGCTTGTGGATGGTAATTAGCGTTAAAAATAATTTTAGACTTATATGACGAAACCATTTTTGTAAATTCTGAACTACGAAACTGTGTGCCGTTATCACACAAAAGATATTGAGGAACTCCAAACATTAAAAATACATCTTCTTCAAGACGTTTAGTAACTGCGGCTGCAGTAGCGGAACGTAACGGGAAAAATAAAACAAATTTCGAAAAATAATCGGCAACTACAAGGATATACGAATAACCACTTTTAGATCGCGGTAGTGGTCCAACAAGATCGGTAGAGATCAACTGCCAGGGTTTGTCCACAACAGGATGACGGGTCATAAGGCCAGCAGGACGTTTCTGTTCTGGCTTATGCGTGATACAAACTTTACAACCATTGATGTAACGAATAACGTCAGCCTTCATCTTAGGCCAGTAATAAAGCGGAACTATTCGTTCGAGAGTCTTAAAGATACCAAGGTGTCCAGCGGTAGGCTCATCGTGAAACTTTGACAATATTTCAAGTCGTTTAGACTTAGGCACAACTTCTCTCCAATTGTCATTCTCAGAACGAAGATCGGGATAGTCTACGGTAACATGCTTAAATAGCTTTCCGTTACTAATTTTCCACTGTGGAAAAGCGTTAGGTTTTGAACGTACACGTTCCATAAGTTTCGATAACCATTTGTCCGAAGACTTAGGTTCGGTAATGTCACAATCGGTAGTAATATTGTCGATAGCCGGTACTGAACGAGATAATGCGTCAGGTACGACATGATCCTTTCCTTTACGATGAATGATCGTAAAGTCAAATTGCTGCAGTCTAACAGCCCAACGTGCTAGACGACCGGTAGGTTCCTTTAAATTGTGCAACCAGACTAATGATGCGTGATCGGTAACTACAGTGAAAGTGGTTCCCTCAAGATAGGGGCGTAATTTTTCAATAGACCACAGGACAGCCAAACACTCCTTTTCGGTAGTTGAATACTTGCGTTCACATTTTGTGAGCGACCTACTATTATAACAAATGACACGTTCTTCACCGTCGATAAACTGTGTAAGAACTGAACCGAGACCAAAATCAGAAGCGTCAGTTTGAACTGTAAACGGAACATTGAAATCAGGGCAAGACAAAATAGGTGCGGAAACTAAACAATTCTTAATAATTTGAAAGGCTTCATCACAATCACTAGTCCAATTAAAGCTGGAATTCTTCTTTAACAGAGACGTCAATGGAGCGATAATTGTCGAAAAATTTGGTACGAATCGGCGATACCACGAGGCCATGCCTATAATTCTTCTAACTTCAGCGACACCAGTGGGAACTGGAATACGCAAAATTGCATCGACCTTTTCCGGGTCAACCGACAAACCAGTAGAATTGACGATAAAACCAAGATACTTAAGTTCAGGTTTACAAAATGACATTTGTCTTTACTTAGCATCAAATTAGCCTCTCTAAGGCGACGAAGAACTTCAGTTAACACTTCCATGTGTTTCTCGAAGGAAGGAGCGCAAATAATGACGTCATCTAAATAAACGTAAGGTTCTAATTCGGGACCTAAAACTCGATCAATCAACCTCTGCCAAGAAGCTGGTGCGTTAGCTAAACCAAACGGTAAACGCGTGAATTGGAATAACCCACGGTTCGGAACTGTAAAAGCGGTATACTGCTTAGACTCTTCGCTTAAAGGAATCTGCCAATAAGCGGACTTAATGTCGAGAGATGAAATGAACTTAGCGTCACGAAGACGATCTAAAATAGACGAAACGTAAGGTAAAGGATAAGCGTCCTTTTCGGTAACTTTGTTGACTTTTCTAAAGTCCACGCAAAAGCGATACGAGTTGTCCTTCTTCTTCACCAATAAGATCGGGCTCGACCAAGCGCTGTTTGATTTTTCTACAACGCCTAACTTCAACATTTTCTCTAACTCCAGATCGATTTGTTTCTGGATAAACGGCGAAACTCGGTAATACCGTTGCTTAATTGGTTCGGAAGTAGTCTTGATCTGATGTTCGATCAAGTTGGTGCATCCAAAATTTTTATTCGACGAAGAAAATGATTACTAACTAAATTGTCTAACTGATTGAGCTGTTCTGAGGAAAGATCGAGACGAGACTGAATAACGGAATCTTTATCTTCCAATTGTGAAATGGTGTCCATATTTTCGAAACGCCATTCACCTTTTCTAAGATCAGGAACGATACCTGCTTGTTTCAAAATCAACGCCTAAAATTAAATTATGCGGAACGTCAGGAACAACTAAAACTTCTAAAACAACAATTTTTCCTTTAATTTCGATTGGGACGAGAAGTGAACCTAAACTTTGTACTGATTTACCATTAGCTACAATACAATTAACTTTAACTGACTTATTTAACTTTAAACCTAATTGACTAAAAATTTCCCAACCCTTAGAACCAACAATAGTGCGAGAAGCGCCACTATCTAATAAACTTAAAATTTCGTGACCAAAAACTTTAACGTAGACAAAAGGTCTTTCGTCAGACTCAGCAGACTCTAAAACATAATCCAAAACGACTTTATTCTTAACGAAACTCTTTTTCTTCGAAGAATGCAAACTATTAAAATAGACAGCCGATTTAACTTTAACCTCTGACGTCACTAAACGGCTTCTTAGTACGTCCTTTACTCGTTTCCCGAACACTTAGAACAAGTGCGGACCGTAACGTTAGACTTTCCACAACGATAACAGAATAAACCTTTCTTAGGTTCTTTGCAAGAAGCAGCTCGATGGTTTGGCTTCCTACAATTCCAACACAATTGCGGACTACTTCGATTAGAAGAAGCAGGCGCATTAACGATAGCTAACCTTCGTGAAGAAGGTGCGATATTCGAAGACGGTAATCGTAAATGTTGTCTAACAGGTGGTGTAGATTTTTCACCACTACTAACGTTATTCGAAGAACGAGAAACGGCAATGTCCTTAACTTGAGATGTTACGTAAGCTAGATCAGGCTCCATGTCCTGCTTTCGACGAGATGGAGGCGTGTAAGCTTCAATAGCTTGCATGCGGTCCTCGATAATACGACCAAATTTAATTAACTCCTCAATTGAAGTAACTGACGACAAACCAAGCTGAGTTTGATAAACGGGAGAAATATTTCTTAATAAAATCTTTAACTGCTTTTCTTCAGAAAAAGGCTCATCGAGACGTGAAAACATGTTGCGAATAATTGCAACGTAAATACCCATAGGTTCATCATTAGCTTGAGTGCGACGCTTAATTTCTTCAATAAGACGTTCGTCATAATCGGTAGGCTGGAATTGTTCGCGTAAAAACTTAACTAAATCTTCCCAAGAATTAACTGAACTACGAATAGACCTAACAAAAATCAATGCATGACCTGTAAAAAGATCAGTACACTCCAAAAATAACTGATGACTTGAAACGTTACGCGATAATTGAAGTTCGGCAACTCGTTCTAAAAATGCGTTCAATGAAATTGACTTTGCATCACCAGAAAACTTTAAGTTCCATTTCGAAACTGAAACACTCTTAACATGACTAATAAAATTTTGACTAACAGCAGAAGACGTCGGTAAAGCGTTATCAACTACAGAAGGTTGAACGACAGGTTCGATGACTTCATCGGCGGAAGTAGACGGATTTGAAACAACAATTTGCTTATCCAAAAGTTCGTACTGCGAAATTAAAACAACTAAATCTTTTAAAAACTCATCTTTAACTTGAGAATCGTCACCTTGAATAGGAATTGAATTGCCAATACGGTTTAACAAATATTTAATTTTGGTTTCAATTGTAGAAGAAATTTTTGTAGTCGGAGTAATTTTTAATGAATCTATTAACTTTCTAAGCTCATCGATACCTTCACGAATCGCTAATTTATCTGCATTAAAATCGAAAGGATACACAGGACGAGATAATTTTCCGGCAGCTTCTTCAATAAGAAAATTCTTGAGTAAACCTCGTAATACGACAACACCTAAAGATGCATCACCACCTCTAATCAAAATTTCATAACGTAATTCGTTATGCGATAAACGATCAACAATCAATTTGTAACCCATTTTAAAATGAAATTACAAAACGGTAAAATCTTCCAAAAATCACGAAACTTAACAGGCAAACTAAAATTCGAAAAAGGCCACACGTTGGAGACGCCAAATTATTTATGTTACATTCCAAAATTAACACAAAGTCACTGCCTGCAATGAAGTAACATAAACGGGGGTTGTGCCACTAGCTCAATGGAGAAGGGTGGGTTTTATTTAAAATTCCGTGAAAAATTGGAAACGCGATCGTCGTAAAAATGGAACTAGAACGGTAAAATAGTCAAATAATCGATAAGGGCGCCAATCAAGGATTTCTATAAGGGGAAGCTTTCAAACCCCTGATTACTTGAAAGCTCATCCGGTTGGTCATAACCACAGAACTTACCTTGGGTTATAACAATTCTGAAAAACACTTAAACAAAAATTTACGTATGCGGCGGCTAAATGAATAAAAGCTCTTTACATTTAACAATTTAACATTTATTGATTGAAAATTTAAAACCAAGACAAAATAAAATAACAAGTACTAAATGATATCAAATAAATTTGAATAAAAGAAATGAAATAATCTTAAACAAACAAAAATGAATAATTTACACACAAAACATTACATTAAAATTTATAAAAAGAAATGCTACTACAATAGCGTTAATTCGACGTCAAATATAATTAAATCTCAAGATCTTGGCCGCATATTTATAACAAACAAATTATATAACACAAAAAAACAATACAGTTTATAACATAAATATGTCCGAACTTTAATTCGAACTAAACAAAATATAGTTTATAAGTCGTTACATTATCATATATTCGAAATACGAATCACTTCTCAACGCACAAAACAAAGTTAATTGATTTTAATTTTTGCGCAAACACTATACGTGTTCATTAAAATAATTAAATTCAACGTTAGTCGTAATTTCAATTGACTTAAAAAAATTGAAAGCTTTTACTGCATTTTTAATCGCGGGACACTGCACGATCAAACAACAAAATCGATAAATACCTTAATTCTTAATTGGTGACACCGGCTGAACTTTGGTTCCCAGTGGATTTGAAAGCTAACACCTTGGATGGACTTTAGCTGCTTCCCAAACAATAGGTTACCAGTGGAAGATTTATTAATCCGCCCCAAAGGCGAAAGATATGAGATTGCGAAACAAACTCACGCACAAATTCACGTAACGAAACATACGATATTAATTTAGGTAAAACAGTGATCTTAATTAACCGTAATTACGAAAAAGGAAAGTTTTCCACTTAAATTCACTGCACCATCTTCTTTTACTTCCACGGTAATTATTAGAACAGGTGAATTATCACCTTCGTTAACTACATTTTTCCGGCCGTCAACCAACTAACTTCCCACTACCACATTTTCCAAAAACACATCTATATATCAACTTTCGTCGACTGCCCTTTCCACAAAGGCTGCGTTCGAAACTTCAAACACCAAAATTCTCTCGCGAAAAGGTGCAATAAAGAGGCAAACAAACATATTACGTCATATTTATATAATTAGGACACAGCGTTTCGCTTGTACGTGAAACTGTCAATTTGACAAGATATTATATTACAAGAATTTAAACTGCCTAATAAATTAAGATAACGACTTAATTTTTCCACGTAATCTAAACGTTTGACATAAAGAAATTCAAGTATGAATGTACTCGAACAAAGAACTCATAAACCAACTTAAAATAAACAAACGGTAAAAATAGACTTAATTACGATTATATCTCAGAAGGAAAACATAAATCACAACTGGAATTTTTCAACAATCCAAGTGAAACATTCAATAAGCAAAATCGCGAAAGCAGATGGTTTACCGCGTAACAAAATACAAAACTTTATCAACAATTACATTGTAACTTCGAATTTAAAATCGTAAAATAACTTATTAAACTCAATCTAAAATTCACATTAAACCAAATTCAAAATACATTAAATGAAAATCGTCAATCCAAATACTGTGTCCGTTATCAAACATTACTCAATCAACCAATCGATTTTTAAACGATGGTTACAGTTTTATGGACTTGATGACTGTTAATAGCTCTCTCCTAGTCATGCAACAATTCCTTTCTGGTCTAGACAAAACACGCGATTAGTTTTTCTTGTCCTTCTTCCACTTGTGAAAGGACCGCACCTATGACCAGTTTACTTGCATCGGTATCCAAAAAAAACTTTCCATCTTCTCTTGGATAACGGAGAAGTGACTAGGGCTTGTTTAGGTGATAGAAAGCGTTTTCGCAGTCTTTATCTAATTTAAATTCTGCTCCTTTTTCAGTAAGATTTGGCAATATTGCCAAAACCGTCTATAATATGCAAAACTCAACAAAACAGCAAACTTGATGCTTGTCGATCGGTCTTGGGCATGCTTGCACTGCTCGAACCTTATCTGGGTAAGCTTTTACTCCATCTCTAGACCCGACATGGTCAAGGTATTGCACTTATTAAAGACGTGGCACTTCTTTGGGTTCAGTTTTAGATTTTCCCCACTGTTGGAACACTTTCTTCAGGTTGTTCAAATGTTCGTCAAGCGACCTTTCAAATGCAATCACGTCGTCTAGATAGACCAAGCACGTGTTCTAAGACAGTCTGCGCAAGATGGTCTCCATTCAAACGTTGCAGGATCGTTACACAGGTTGAAGGGCATCAAAGTGAACTGCCACAAACCAGTTTTAATCGTTTTTTTACAATCCTAGTTTCCAGTTCTACCTACCAGTAACCACTGTTCAAATCCAACGTGGAAAACCTCTGAGTTCCTGACAGGGAGTCTAAGGTATCGTCAATTCTCGGTAAAGGGTAGCTGTCCTTTTTGGTCACGTCGTTAAGCTGTCTGTAGTCTACGCAAAACCTCGTTGATCCATCTTTTTTTTTTGTTTACGAGTACAATTGAGGACACCAATAGGCTATTTGAAGGTTCAATCACATCTCTTTCCATATCTAATTATTTGTTCGTCTTCTTTTCTTTTCGCCAATGTATATGTCGTATCGGCCGAGCATCTCTGTATAAAGTTTATGCTTCACTACGTTAGTTCGTTCTTTGGAACCGCTCTCTATCGCAAATAAATCTTGATACTGCTGGATCAACCGATCTTGACTGAGGTTTTATCATCTGGAGGTAAGAATGTTTAATAGATGTTGTAGGCACTTCTTCGGCGACGTATCTTTACTAGAATTCACGCATCTCACAATTTAAGATATTGGCGTGTATTGGTCTACCACGGTCTTTTATTTTAACGTTACTAGATCTGAGTTGACATTCAAGATCTTTACTGGCATCGTGTTTTTAACTCGTACTAAATTTCTGCGAACGAGTAGTCCTTTTTCATCTAAGTCGTTTTCCATTGGTTCAATAGCGCGAATGTAGCCTTCCCGGAGATTTCCAACCAGGCGTGCAATCGCCACACTTTCAGTCCTTGCAGACACAGTCACGTCTTCACTCAATGAGACTTACACGGATGCCTTCTCTAACTAATTAAAAGGAATTCCTTTACTGTCGATATTCAGGACATCGTTCTTCATATACAAATTGAACCCATAATTCTTTATAACATTCATTTCTAGCTTAACTTCTTCCGTGATGGCGACTACAGTACTTGATGTTCGAGTATTCCATTTCCCAAACCAATGGTTACTTTGACTTGTCCTTGAGTAGGTATTTCTTCGCCCGTCGCCGTTCGAAGTCGTACTGTTACTGGTGATGTCAAGATGAATTATGGTTTTCGTCGCTCTCGTGTTAACCAGTAACTGAAGATTTCGTCCATTAATCTTGACATCGAGATAAATGTTATGCAATTGCTCTCTAGGCGATGCCATTTGAATGGTAATTTCCGGTACATGACTAGATGAGATTAACTGTTCTCTTTTGGACAATTCGTTCCAAGCTTTCGAGCGCTTTTGTCTTTTTCTTATGTTTAGTACAATGTCGTCGTATGTGGCCTCTTTCACCGCAGTTTAAGCTTTCCAGTGTCTGTGCGGGTACTGCAACAGCACAGCGGAGTTTATGACCGTCTCGTTGCGATGCTTAGTGCATAAAATTCCATCAATTACTTTTTGAAATATAAAACTTCAACCTCAGGGGTCAGAACTTTCTACACCGATAGTAGGAGAAAAAAGCATGTTAGACAGTCTGCAAACATTGTTCTCGAGTAGATGAACAAAAAGTAGTCGTTATGAACACAATAGTGACATATATGACTATTTAAGAATTGTAAGAGGTGACAAAAAGTTAAATAAAATGATCCAGATTTTGTAGGCATCAACTTGATGGGAGTTGTTGAAGTCAGAAGAGAAAGTTTGACGTCATTTGTATGACGGATCTTCTGTTTCTCATTTTAATTTAGAAAGAACTATACTAACATTATAATGTCTTCCGGGTTTGGACCGTGTCATAGTTGCAACCGAAGCTGCCAACGTTTCGCCCACTTTCGTAAGGGGCTTCATCAGGGCGTGAGATAAATCGCAAAACTCAAACAAGCAATCGAAATCTAACTAAGAACTTCTCAAAAGTTAGGTTATCCACTTGTAAAACAAGCCATAATCTAAACTATGAAAAGGTAAGAAAGAAAACGATAACCTGAAAAAGCAAACGAAAATCTAACAAAGAACCACTACCGAGTTAGGTAATCAACTTGTGAACCAAGTCAGATTCTAAACTCTGTAGAACTTCTACCTAACTTTTGAGAAGTTGTTAGTTAGATTTCGATTGCTTGTTTGAGTTTTGCGATTTATCTCACGCCCTGATGAAGCCCCTTACGAAAGTGGGCGAAACGTTGGCAGCTTCGGTTGCAACTATGACACGGTCCAAACCCGGAAGACATTCTAATGTTAGTATAGATTCCGGCCGTGGAAGCCTTCGCTATTACTTTAGAAAGAACTATTCACAACAACAATATGTGGCGAATGACTAAAAAACAGTAAAAGATTGGTGCGGAAAGCATGCTGGAGGTAGTATTTCCAAACAAGAGAGTAAAAATTAGTGTGCGCGTTTGAACTACCACGTTTGTTAGACCCCACCGTAGACAGTTTATTTAGTAAAACAATGGAGTGTAAATTTTGTTTTGTATCCGTACCACCATAATGTAGTATATAGATCGATGAGCATAGAATATTCGCAACATGACAACCAGAGCTGGACAGTATTTCAACTACATGCATTTCATACACATTTTAACGTGTATTTTGTATTTTAAATATTCTTATTGTTTAGAAAGTGTATTTCTTATTTCAAAATATGTTTTGAAACGCTGCCGTCTTTACTTTTCTTTCGTTGTTTCTAGTGTGTTTTTTTAGTACGTTTATTACCATTGTATCATAGTAGCAATCCGGATTTTATGCTTGCAGTGAGAATAGTATATTTACTTATTTTTATTACTTTAGTAATTCAAATACGATGTGATGAGAGTATTTTGTGTTTTATAGTTCAAATACTATTTATATTTCAAATTCACTCTGACTTAGTAATTTGTATTTTAAATACTTCATGTCAGTATTTAGCTCAGCCCTGATGGCAACGTACAGAGCTTTTCTAGCGTCCTCGGACATGTTAGTCTTATGCGCCCCACCGCCCTTTACAGCGCCTTTGGCAGCATTGCACCGTTGGGCGACGATAAAACCATTAAAAAGTGGTGTAAACTAGCAAATGTGATCGGCTATCATTTGTGACCGTTTACGATGCTATTCAAGAAATTGAAATTAGACAATTAATAAACATTGACAATAACAAAAGGTCAAATTGTTTATCCGTAAAAATTAATATATTCTTATTTTTCGATTATTTGGAAGAGTATACTGCATTTTATTTTTATACGAATAATTTTCATGTGTAAATAAATGTCCCATATTAAACCAGTGCAGTATAAATTTTATTAAGGCTGTTTTTGAACACATTTTATATTACACCCATGTAACAACTTATTAATAACATTGTGAATATACGACTATTGTTAAGTTTTAATCACGTTTTAAGTAGTTGCTTTTTTTAATATCTTATTTAGTCGAAATATCAAAGAAAGAAAATAATAATAAATGGTTTAAATAATTGCTAACACACTTACAAAAACTTATTAACAGTGGAATGATTTTGTGTCAAAAAGATATTTGATGCATTTTATTTTTATACAAAACATTTTTGTGTGCAAATACACAGATATAATCTTCGTAAGAATAAATAAATCAAACCTAATGTGCCATTGAATTTCCACATGTTACATTCCTTTAGGGGCGGGGAAAGCAGCATCAGTAGTATGATCAAATTTATATTTCTCCTGTCACTCATATCCTGCTTTACTATAATACGATAAATAATTGTTCTTATTGTATTTTTCAGGTATGTCAATTAATAACAATGAAATATTTTACTTATATCTACTATATTTAGTTTTTAAGTCGCTGTTATGTCTTAAAAAAACTGACAACAGATAGTCATTGCAGTGCAATACAGTAATTCAGATTTTATCGTATTAATAACATATAGCTTAATTATTAAAAAAAAATTAAAGAAAAGATCTTGTAACTAAATAAAAAAGCTAGCTTTAAATCTCAATTTATATTTTACAAACGTTTTCTATTATATTAAAATCAAGATTTTTTGCTGACCACGGTAACACATTTAGGTTATTTTGTTGTACCAGTTTTTTACCAACCTGGATGTATGTATGTATGTAAAATTAATAATAACAGTTAAAAAGACTATAAATAGCCTATATTCTGAGTAACTTTTGGATTATTGTTCGACCTAGATATTGTAATAGTGGAGAAATTAAGATAACTTTAAATATTAAGTAAGCTCACCTGTTAAAAGATGTAATCGTTCTCCGGATACAAAATTTGAACAGAAGGCTGCATACGTTGATTAAAATATCCAAGTAGTTTTCGGTATTAAGACAACCCTCAATCACCCAACAGCCGCCTGGGTTATGGGAACTCACCCAACGGCATACATTTACTAAAAAGTGTCGTCTACAACTTCTGGAGCTTGTGTAATTAACTTGATAAAGACTTCTTAAAAGTCGAAACACTTTTACAAGTGCGTCATTTGAACTTTTAAAAGTTTTATCGTCGCTAAAAACAACACGATTCAGAAAAAAGAAGCGGTTCATTGGCGTAACGTCTTGTAACTTCCAGACGCCTTTTAATGTCCTCGCTAAGAATTTCTTTTATTGCTGCTTGATACTTTTTTAATCCATCTTCTTTCAGTTTTACGCGTACGGTTAACTGGCGTCTCGGAAATTGGACGTCAGCTAGAGCATTTCGGAAAATTGTAAAATGATTTTGAATAACCTAAGCCATTAAGTTTTTAATTGTTTTGTATCGAGAAATCACCATCTGTCGATTTTGTTTTCTAACCGTATAACTTGAACTTTTTTAATAAAAAAGGTACTTATTATAATGAATAGTCTCTATCTATAAATTTCTTTGGCAATTGTATTAACTTTTTTAGGTGTTAATAGTTTTAAATGGATAATTACGTAATTACTTTTTTACTTAATAAAATACTTTCATAGAATCTTATTGAATTCAATTTGCTAGCAGCAAGCCTAGTTTACAACGCTCATTATTTCATTCGAACTACCTAAGTGTCCCGTTTTTTGTTTGGTTGAGTGTATTACGAAACCCATTGATTGATTCTAATGCATCCAATTCCTTCTCATTGAAACCGATTTAATCTTGTATTGGTTTCTATGTGACATTTAGGATAGTGAAAACGATTTATAGCTATTGATACTTACATTTGAACGTCTAAAGAATCTATCTATTAACAAACAAATTTTCTATTTTTTTACTGCATTGAGTAACTGTATTAGACTAACCTGAAAGGTACGCAAACGAAAAATAGACAAACTTTGTAATCATAATAATAAGGTATGCAAATTACATAACATGGTTGTCAGGCTAGTTCTATAATTATTGTATAAATATTTTACAAATATGAATTTTCAAGTTTAATTTTAGTATGATATATATCTTGGGCACTCGTCCATGTCAAACATACAAGAGACACGCGGCCGTGTTATAAATAATACCTTCTACATATTCATAAAAGTACAATGCTCTTCCCGTAGCTAGAGGAAACGGCTAAACTTAATATGCTCGAGTTATTTTTCTTGATAATAGGATTGTTGATCGGGCACGCGGTTGAATACCGACAACAAACTTACCGTAACTTACTTTGATGTTCATGCTTATCTATTTTAAAGAATCTAGTTATGATAAATGGGAAGACAAATTAAACTGACTCGCGGTCATTATACTTTATTCCTTTGAAAAATTCAAAAGTACGGGAAAAAAGAACAAGTATGTCTATTTGTATTCAGGAATATTCTATCAATCAAAATTACGAGGACTCTTATCTTTGTCTTTTGTATGTAACGCAGAGCGTCGTCTTTATACAAATATATTTGGGCTGTTTATTCTTTTTGTATTTTTATGCACCTTTTCATGAAATGGAACGTTTGTTTTTTATCACTGCTGGTAATGTAAATAAAAATTTGGTAAATTTATTCTCTGATACGTTTAAATATCTAAAAAATTTAAACAAAATTTTATTGTCTATTGCTAAGTATTTTTATCTTATCAAAAGCTACCGATATTTGCATATGGTATGAAAATAATAATTTTTTAGCCTATTTTTTGAAGGAAAGAATTTTATAACAAAAGTTTCTAATTGTAAATAGATGATTTTATTTCATTTGTAATAGTTTTTTAATATTATACATTTTTGTTATCGGAATACTTAAACTAAAAAATAATTTAATAGTTTTTAAAATACTAAAAAGTAATTCTCTTAATGTGTTGATTCAATTCGGTTAAATGGTTAACCGAATCATTTTCTTATTTATTAACCGGATAACTCAAGCTTGGATTATTCACTTTTGTTTAAACAATTCATTTTAATCAGGAATTATCAAATAATCTATTTTTACCAGGTTTATTTAGACCAGTGGTTCCCAAAGTGGTTCAAGGACCGTGCAAAATTCAAATGGATTTGGGGGTTTCTGAACGTCGGGGGGTCCGCGCAAAGTTTAATATAAAATTTAAAAATTGAGACACGTTTTTATTAATATGGAAGAAGAAGAACGTACAATTTATAAATTATTAGCGATTTCGTCCTAATTGATCATGCAAAATAAATAATACAAAATACAAATAAATAAGTTGCTTAACACGTTTACGCTGGCGCTGTAATACATGCTCCTCGCCCATTGGCGGCTGCGCGTAAAGATTTCGCTCTATCGGAAGATCTAAATGTTTGCTGTTATGTACCGTCTAATAGCACAATCAAATGCGTAACACCGGTGGTAGGCGCCCGCCCGATGAGGCATATTAGTGTGGGCCACCGGTGGTACGCGTTGGCCTATGAGGCACTCTACTGCCGGCCGCCGGTGGTGCGCGCCGGCGTGATCGAGTTAAACTAAAACCCAAACATAAACTAGTAACGGTTCGTTACACCGACTAACTCCCACGTATACTCCGCAAGCTAATCCCGTTGAGAAAGCTAACCGTATGCTAAAAACCGCCATTACTCAGTACTGCGAAACTGACCAGCGTATTTGGGATCGCTACCTTCCCGATGCGGTGATGGCTTTGAATACCTCTCAGTACGATTTCACTTCACTTCACACCGGCGTTTCTTAACTTTACACGCGAATTGGTAGAGGAGGAGTTAGTGTTGCGAGTAGATAGAATAGAATACAAGACCAGTAGGATGGGTTAAGTATTAGTGCGTGTTGTGAGAGTTAATACCAAGTCGGTAAGGAAAAGGATCTGCATATAGATGAAGAAAAATAAATGAAAGCTGAGCGACAGCTAAAACGAAAATCAAACGTGTTATTTAACTAAAAATGTAATAAACTAACGTGACTCTAAATAAACATGCAATGTTATATAACGAACCTAAACTCTTACTTTGCTATCGCTGCTTGCAAAATAATAAAACTGAATTACCATGCATAAGTTAGTAAAACTAAAGACACTATTTCTAATAAAGGCTCCGGTCTCTCTTTGAAAAAAGGTTATATACATTTACATCAGACACCGGTCTAAGGATGGCCTGAAAGCATTTGGGATACGGGTTGATCGTGGCTAACAGGTCACCACGTCATCGAATTTGCGACAAGCCAAAATTTGATATGCTGGAGTGTCAGGAACGCCACACGACGGACAGCTGTCGTCATCCTAAACGCTTATTTTTTTTTAAATGACAACGACGTGGGACATTCTGACCGAGGTAAGGGTATCCGGAATAAGCGAGTAGGGGTTACGCCCTTTCTGGGAAGTGTCTCACCCAAGATCAAGACATTCAAGTGCCGCTTAGCCGCTGAAAAGAACAGAAAGTCGTTGAGCGAAACGTGCTGGTTAAGAAAATTGCACGTGCCAACCTGGTCAAGAACTTTGCTGCTGTAAATTTCCTGCAAAAGGATATGTAGGGGAGGATGCTTGGATATGACACAGAGGGTATCTACGGGAACGGTGCGATAAGGCCCGAGGATAGTTCTAAAGAATAGGGACTGGAGCAAGGTCAGTTTCCTGGGGAATGTCGAAGTCTGTGGTATCAAATGTCTAGGCCATAGGTGAGCATGAGTACAACTGCACTGTTAAAGATATTCGCCAGAGAGTTTTTGTGTAGGTTCCATTTCAAGCGTGAGTATTTGTAGATCAAGTGCAAGACACTCGTACACTTGTCGACCATGAGCGCGCAATGTTTTGCAAAACTCTTAAGTCACGAAAAATTGTGAGGTACTTGAATTTAAAAACCCTACGGACGGGAATGTTGTTGAGGCGCAGTGAAGGATCTCGTTTTAAAGTAGAGCCAAAAACCATGTACTTAGTCTTGTCCGCTGAAACCGTCAGTTTATTGCTGCCAGCTCAGCTTATCACTATGTTATTTAGGCACGTGTTGGATTTTGCCTGTCTAGAAATTGCGGACACCATGACATTAATGTCGTCCGCGTATGCGAAAATGTCGCTGTCTGCTGGTAGTTCTGTGCTAAGCAAGTCGTTTACAACCAGATTCCATAAGGTGCTTTTTCCCCGATGGTGTACCGTCTCCAAGATGCGCAAGGCATTGTAGATTCATCCGTACACGTTAAGGACTTTAAACCGTACCGACCTAGGGTAACCGAAACACTCTTACTTACAAACCGGAACATACCGAAACCGATTCGCCAGCCGCCGTCGGCACATCTCGTCAATCCCCGGCTAGCCCAGGAGGCTGGGAGAGCCCGCTGGGTTAAAGAAGCAGTCGCCCGTTTATAATTTTTTCTATTTATATTGATTCTTTTACTTCTTCATTGTTATTCGTGAGTTCGACTTACCCAAAGTTTTGCTTCGTTCCTTTTGGTGCTACAAAATCTGGCTTGGTAATTGGTTTGCTTATTTTTTTGCTGCTTTTTAGTAGTACGTTGTATTGATTTTGTTTTAGTTATCGACTTACTTTCACTTTAATTGGATTTCTTAACAAACACGGGGTGGTTTTCTGCTTTGGTTTACTACTTTGATTCGTTTTTTGTTTTAGGTTTTATTGTTTTAGATATGTATTATTTAGACAAAAATCTACCACTTCTTACTTCATCGGAATCTGGAATGTTACTTTTTTTGGTGAAGATTCTTCTTTGCTTATCGGAATCGGAATTTATTCTTGTAGATTATGACGATCACTTAATGGAGACAATTTGTAAGCGTACGATGAGAACTTACGAATCTATCGGGATGTACGTTACAATCATGCGGTACCTGTTCTTACAACTGTTAGAACCGGTCTCTGATCAAATATAACTTAAGATCGTGCGTCGTAATCGATTTCCGTTTTATCAGTCAGAGCTTGCGTTAACATCGATTTCTAGCTTTGCTTTACTTCTTTTTTGGTGTCATTTTTATAGACCTTATATGACATCAAAAATGGCAGAATATATTCGTCATTGTCCTATATGTGTGTCGCAGAAATCGCGTATGTTGGAACAACGTCCCGACTGTGACATTACTTTACTACTATCTCGAAGGACTCCGGCAAGTTTACCTAAACGTTTTATTTGCTTTAAAGGTGTAGAACAACATCTACTCGTTTACAAGTTTCTAGTTAGGTTTTGTCTAATCGGTTATTTCACTTTTGTGCTGCAGGATTTCGACTTTTCGTTATTATTTTGGTTCTTGTCTGTAGATTTTGTGATTTGGGTTTTTGACTATGCTCATGGTATCTTTTTGGTTATAATTCAGATGCTACCCAATTGTTTTTTTTTTTCATTTAGCTGTAATAAATTTTTTTTTCTTTGTAGTTTCTAGTAAATTTTTTTCGTTTTTTTCTTAACCATTTTACCTCGGGACAGACTACCTTTCTATGTATATAGAATATAGAATATATTTATTTTACCAATTCAAAAACATTTGTTTGGCAGCGTCAAGTATAAACAATAACAAAGAAGCGTAAGTATTAGAACAAAATTTTTAAGTATAGACCAACATCGAAGTAAGAAATCAGATTTTAGCAACCTTACACGGAGGTGCGAGCATATATTCTTCTATATTATAAAAGCAGTATTTTAGTAAGTAGTTTTTTACAACTAGTTTAAACTTGGTAAGAGGTATACATTTTACCTCACAACCTAATTTATTATAGAGTTTTAGATCCATTGAGTTCTTTTTACTCACGTCTAGCCTGTATTTAGGTACTATAAGAGTGTCTATCAGTCACAGTGTTTTGAATAATTTTTTTGAGTTTCTGAAAGCATGTGATATATGTATATTGTAGGAACCGGCATAATTTAAAATTTTTTAAAATACATTTGACAGTGAGCTTGGGAACTTATTCTAGCAATTATTCTAATAGCAGTTTTTTGAATTCTAAACACCCTTATCGCATGAGCTGAATTTCCCCATAATATTATACCATAACTTATTCGTGAATGAATTACTCCAAAATAACATGTAATCAAAATGTGATCGGTTAATTTTGTTCTTAGTCGTCTGATGAGGTAAATGTTACTTGCAAGTTTTTCGCATAGTTTGTCGATGTGTATATAGTTGCATCCACTTAGTCAGCCATTTTGAGATTGGCAAGTCACTAGTAGGACTACCACTTTGGTTTTAGTTTAGGTTTATTTCTTTTTTTTTTGGGTTTCCTATTCCGCTTGATGGCATTTAAGTCTTGGAGTAAACTTTTGTTTGGGTTTTTTTGCTTCTGCTTATTCTAACCCGTTCTTCGGGTTGTAGGTTCCAATGTGACATTCTAACACGAGGAGCACTGACTCATGATATTCGGTTAGCAACTGATTTTTTTAATTTGCTTTTACTTCTTTTTCTTTTTTTCGGATTGGTTCTAAGTTACGCGGTTTGAATCAGAATCTTCTTTTTGCTTGAGATTTTTTCGTTGGTTTTCTTTGCTTAGATCTTTAGAGTCTGTTTGATTTTTTTAGTCAAAAAATCTCATATTGTCTGTTGACGACTTTTTGGCACAACTCTCTTAGTTTTTCTTTTTGAATTTTTCTTTCTAATCGGTCTATCACAATGCAAAATTTGCTAGATACTCAGTTTTTCTTTTTATTTATCGAGTTTAGCTGGTTTTGGGGTTGGATTTGTATCTGTGGGCTGGGGTTTCACGGGTTTTAATCCGTTGTCCTTGACCGCGGTCTAAAGTTTTTTTTTTCTTATAGTGAGGTCTATCGGACTGCGTCGTTTTCTTGCTTTTGTAGCGTAACGACTGATATGGACTTTCAACGAGTACTTTTTCTGATATTTCACTTCTGTTGGTTTTTTGGTTCTTTTGTAGTATCATTCAGCCTCAAGCGATTTTTGCACACATTTGATTGGTGATACTCAGCTAACTGGGAAAACATATTTCATTTACGTTTCTTTTTAGGTTGGGCGTTATTGTGTTTAAGTTGAATTACTATTCTTGATTTTAGCTTGTGTCCACTTCCCAGATTTTTATGTTACTGGGAGAGTATTTGTTATGTTGGTATGCTGTTTACATCGTATAAGATTTATTTCCACTACAGTGAGGGGAATTGCTGTCAATTGGTAAATGTTTGTAATCGAAATATCAATGAAAGAAAACTTCTGACTTTTCCAGTTTGTGTGGTTTGCTTCATACATGTTCTAAGTAAGTGCATAGCAAAGTTTTCATTTTAAATGATTCATCTATGGTATAAATAGGTGTAGTATTTTCGCTGCTACGTAAAAATTTTTCTGGGGCAAGCATTTTTCAATGATATTGTGATTTGTGTTAATTTCTCGTATTGTCATTAGAGGTTTCTGGATAACCACATATCGTTCCATTAAGGTGAAGATATCAAAACGCGTTGCGTTTATTGGGAAAATTCTTATTATGAAGTCACGCTACGTTGTTTAAAGATGTCAAAACCTTTGCTAAACAAAGATAATTCTAAGCGTATTGGGAACCCACTTACCTAAATAATGAAATTAATTTGGGGGAAACTTGGTGCATTCGGTTTTCTCAATAATTGGGTAAATCGAGTAGGATTTACTTGTGATAACACCGTATGCTAGCTGCATGCTTCAAAGGAAAACTAAATTGTATGTATTATCTTTGCTACTTTAAGTCTTTGCATCTACGTTAGATGGAAAGTTACAATTTATTTGAATTTTATCCTGTATCCAGTGACAAAAAGTTAATCGGCTAATAAAGTTGTTATTGTCAAGGTATTTATACATGATACGGGTTAAATTTGTGCTTCCGAATTATTCGTGACCCCGTAAATTTAGAGATATTTTAAGTTCGCTCTAATTGTTTACTGAAACATGTCTATTTTCAATAATACTGCCTAAAACAAAAATTCATTTTCGTCATTTTAACCTACTTACAAAGATTTTTTTGTTTGTAAATAAAAGTACGAACTCAATCACTATGGACAACTAAACGGTGTTAGATTTTCTTATAAAAGAAGAAATTTTTCTAGATTTTTTTTCGTATGGATTAAACTAATTTAAACGTTATTGCACTATTGTTAAAGGAAATTAAATAAAGGCGAAAAAATTATTTTTGAATATTCTATCAGAGTTGAGATAAAACGAAATTTATATTTCAGTCAGTTGTTATAAGCGACAATTTGCTATAGTCCTATAGCACCACATACGATGGCCCTGGCCGTTTAGATCGATTCGCGGAAAAAATACCCTGGAAAACATACCCCGCGAAAAAATTCTCCAGGAAAAAATACCCCACTGAAAAAATACTCCCGGAAAAAATACCCCGCAAAATAACCAAACGGTAATTCGAAAATTTTGCATTACCAATGATATCTATTTAATCTTCGCATTCCGATAATCTGTTAATTGCTATCTAGTTAGTTATTCCATTATTCTTGTAAACAATAAACATTTGAGAAAGGAAATTATAATCTTATTTTAATCACTACCCTAACCTTAACGAGCCTTGCAAGAAAAGAGTAAATATGTTATGTATTATCTTTTGTAATTAAGTTTTTGAAATAAATTCTTTGTTTGAAATGCCTAGATCCTTATATAAACCAAAATTTTTAAATTTAATTTACTTTGATTTTAATGATGGAAGTAATAACATCCAACAACGGCGGCGAAAAGTTATTGTTAAGTGGTTATATGTACGTGGTGGATAAAAAACGGACAAACCATATTCGTTGGCGGTGTTGTAAAATCGGCTTATTTAAGGTAGACGTCTTTCAAGATCTCGTGAACTGTGGCGCTGCAGTCTGTATATATCAACATATTGTTATTATCCGTCTTACAAACATTCGCCGGTACATTTTTTCTAACCTATCTTTAGTTTTATCGTTGTATTTGTTGTTAATAAGTCTTTAGATATTGTTATAAATAAATATCTGATTATTTTTAATTTTTATTGACGTGAATGCTTTTTAAACAGACTAACGTTTTTGGAATTCAGATAAACTTGTCAAATTTTTGACTTTTAGTATATTAATTCCGATTTTCGACTCAAGGTCACAGTTCACGACATAATGAAATGCCTCTATGTATAGTTATTATAATTATATTACTTTTCTTATATGGGGGTGATTTTTATTATTTGAACGTGTAGCCTCATTCTGATTTTATCTTGTCTGTTAACTATTCGACAGTATTCCTAAGCAATACAGTGTCGTTGCATGAAGGCGTTTGATATTGTTTGAGGTGATGCTTTTGGCATTCACGTACAGTGGTGTTCAAGGTGGCACAATTGTGCCAAATGTGGCACAATAAAAAATATTTGGCACTTTTGACATCCCTTTATTAAATTTGGCACAATTTGTGACGAACTTTTTACAAAGTGAATAAGAGATACTGTTTCAGTTGGTACTGAAGTTCTGGGGATGTTTTTGCCAACCACAATTGCATAACGCTGGCTAGCGACATTCGTTCAACTCGAACTGTCAAACTGTCAATTTCCTGGTTTCGGATTTGCACATGATTTGCATTTGCACTGTTCATTCTTGTTGGCACAAAAAATCGCCTTGATTGAGGCACACAAAATTTTAGTAGCGGAACCACACTGTTCACGTAATAATAATTATGACTCTTAACAGCTAATGTCATAATCAAGTGCCTCGAAGTAAAAAAAACATCTCTGAAGTAAGTGGAAATTAATATCAATAACAATCATGTTGAGATCACAAAATGAATATGGTTTTGACAATATTTAAAACAATTTATGCTACGTGACATTCAATTCAATTAAAATCAAGCGTTCCTTTTTGTTTTATGTGTGACAACTACTTACTATGTTTACAGTGTAAGGCAATTTTAACTACAACGTTAAAAAAAGCAAATCCTATTTTGACAACGGAACATAATCATGCAACGAACGAGGAAGAAGTTAAAGTGACAAAATGTGTAGAATAAATGAAACAAAGAGCTGAAGACACTTTGGCGAAACCTGTGCAAATATACGCTGAATCTATGTTAACCTTAGACAATTCTACATGCGCGGTAATGCCTTCCGAGGAGTCGACCAATAGAATCTTAAGGAATCATAAGGCACAGAACATTCCTGGAACTACAAACTCGTTAGAAGAGCTGATTATTGAAGGTATAGTACTGGAAGTAGCTTTTATTCTAATTTTTTGTTTATGTATTCCTACTTCAGTAAATGATAACTGTTAATCAGATCAATTTAAACTTTAGATCATTATTTTTAAATCATATTAAATGATTACAGTGACGATCTGAAAAATAGTTTTGATCCGATTGCTCTAACTTGCCTCTAGCGTTTTTTCAAACAGTTTATAGTATACTTTGCATCAGCAGGGAGCTGGTGTACCGGAGAACCGGGGAATGAAAGGTTTTTGCTATACGACAATGGACCTGAAGCAGACGAACGAATCATTATATTTGCGGTAGACGATTGCCTAAGACACCTCGGTAATACCACAATTTGGTATTTAGATAGTAATTTTGCCATAGCACCTTTACTATTTATGCAACTTTATGTGCTACGCGTAAAAGTGCAAGGCGTGTTCATAACGGTGGCGTATTCTTTATTACAAAGAAAAACACAGTCTACGTAGGAAACAATGTTACGCGCAATAATACAGCAATGCGAAGAGAGAAATATATTTCCCGATCCAACACACATAAAGATGGATTTTGAAAGAAGTGCGATTCAGGCTGCAAAGGCAGTTTTTGGTGACTAACCGAACATACGTGGTTGTTTTTATCACTTTTGCCAGAGTACGCATCGAAAAATTTAGAACCTGGGTCTTCAGCAAAGATATAGAGAGGACGAAGATTTGAGAGTATTCTGCGGGATGATGAACGGTTTGGCCTTCCTACCACCTAAGCATGTTCTTAGGGGTATGACATACCTCAAAGAAATTGTTCCCGCTGGAGCTGAAGAACTTTGCAATTATTTTGACAATACATACGTTTCTGGAACCTATAGAAGAGTGGGAAATAACAAAGATGTAATACCTTTACGCAATATCCCTCCAGTCTTTTCTCCGCAAAACCTGGAATGTTTATCAAACAACATTAGAAGACGGAGAGGGTACTAATAACCAGACTGAAGGTTGAAACAATCGTTTTTCTAACTTGGTTAGTCAAAAGCATCCCACTGTCTGGGTATTAATCAATAAAATGAGGCATGAACTGGCCGCTGACAGAACAAAGCTTTAACAAGAACAAATTGGAAGGTGTCCTACAAAGAAAAAAGGACAGTTTATGAAACACCGCAAATTCGTTTAAAAGGTCTCTGTGAGGATTATGTAGCAGGTACCAGAAACATAGAAAATTTTTAAATGCGATTAGTCATAATATAAGATCTGTAGAAACTTTGTAACTAATACTATAATATTACAATGTATAATATTGAAACGTTCGAGAAATTACTTGCAAATGCAAGAGCCTTCTAGAAGCTGTTATTTATTTTCTAGAAGTTATAGCGAAAAGTAGGGAACGCTCGAGAAGGATTTCCGTATGTCTATATATAGCGACGAGACAGATCGTAGGTCAGTTACTGCCGTAAAGCGAATGCATGCAGTATTAAGAAGATTATTCAAGTGAAGATAAATAAGTGATTAGCACGTGCGAAGTTTTAAATAAATAACAGTGTACACCGAATCGAGTGAACGTGACTTATAGTGTAAACAAACAAGTGTGAAATCCAAGGACGTTATCTTATATTAAGTGATAGTATTATACAACGGTTATACATAAATTCGTGTAAGTGTTTTCATTAAATATTATTAGATTTAATTAGTTCGGTTAATTTAAAAAGTGTACATATTTCTAGAATAAGTAAACATAATTTTTAATCGTTTAAATAAATTAGTAGTTAATAAATAAATACGCAACAATATCAATACCAATAACATTAAATAATACAAATTTTTTTATCTTAATTTTTTTAATCTGCGTCTAAAAGTTCTCTTATTCAAAATATCTTCTGTGTTTTTGACGTTTCGTGGGAGCTTCTTTTAATCAAATTATTATGAACAACACATACAAAATAAACTGCGTCTTTGTTTGCCTTTTTATGTGGTGCTATGACAGTTATTTCTATTGTTTGTCTTATTTCTTACCACGTCAAATACATTTAACAGTAAATCATTATATTTTTTCCGTAGGTATTTTTTCAGTGGGGTTTTTTTCCTGGAGAATTGTTTCATGGGGTTTTTTTGGGGGTAATTTTTCATGGGGTATTTTTTCCGCCGCCCGTTTAGATCTCATTATTAAGATCGTCATACTTTAAAGAAATATACTTTATGTTGCATTTCACTTTTTGAAACGTTTAAATAGTACAATTCAAGAATGTTAAAAAAAATTAGATCATTCTATTTAAAAGAGAATATAAGTTTATGCCATTGCGACTTTGTTGATGGAAACTATTTTTAAATTATGAATACGCACAATTTCTTCCACAGGCGCTTTTCTTTCAAATTTATCATTATTTTAAGTCCACACACTAAGTCTAAGAATAGGACGGTTATTCAAAATTAAGCATATTCTAATAAAATGCAAATTTCTTAATGTGTTTATTAACAACTTGCAACTGTGCTACATTTAATTTTGTACAGAACATACACAATAGTAGTTTATATAGAAAACAAATTAGACAAAAAACATAAACTTAGTTGTATTGTTAGATATTTAAACTATGATACTGAATTTTCAATACATACATAAATATTTTTACTATTATAACATTATATTACAATTGGTATTACCCAATTATTATTTAATTTTATTGTGAAATATTTCAATTGCAAAAGCAACACTTGCTATTGTCATACCAAACAAAAGAAAAACAAATGCACTCGACAAATGTTTTAGATTTAAAGAAACTAATTTTTTAAATTTTGGTTTCACTTTGAACTCATCATACATCGCGTTAATGTTTTTCTGTAGAATACCTGATTCGCCTAACTTTCTTACATATAAATTTAGATTTTCTGTAAGAAAATGTCCAACAGGCAATGCAAATACGGTTTGCAGGTTTGATGTAACTGAATTAGTATCTATAACGTTAATGTGTAGATCTGCCCCTAATTCAAATTTAAAATCTTGTGCTTCCAAATCTATTAAAAACTTAGTATAATTTCCGTAATTCAATAACTTGGCTGTTTCCTGATTTGACAAGTAGTCCATAAATTGCATTTGCTTTCTTATTTTCTGGTAAATACTATTGGGTTCTCCTTCATCTTTAAAATAAGCGATTTCCATGTAGGTATTTGCAATTATAGATAAATTAGATTCTACTATTTGTTCTAAATTAGTTATGCCAACTTCATATTGAGGAGTAGTTAATACTGTAACTAAGTTTGATGTAAATCCCGTTTGGATGTGTAATTGGTAAATAAGATAACATATACAAACACATCGAGCTTTGCTGTTTTTTAGCAGTGGAGCAAAATATCCCCAAATTGTAGCCAAATAAACATTTAACCAAATTTCGCCTAAGTGGGCAATATTAAATCGTTTATTATCCAAAGACAATATAAACCATAACGCCAATGACGTGATTCCAATCGCTAAAATAATCATAGCCCAAACTTCTACCTTAAATATGACAAATAAACTTTTTATTGGCGACATTGTATTTCCCCCTTTTACAATAATTACAAATTTATTTGTTAGAATGGTGTTAGAGAAATCGTATAATTTAAATAACTTTACATTGATTAATGTTACACCTATGCCCATAAATGTCTGTATTATAGTATTAGCCACCTCAGTTCTATTTTTCATAAGTTTGATTGTATACTTTCCATTAACTTTTTCGGCAAATCCTTTCAGTAAATTATCAATGTAATTTATAACACAATTAGTTATTAGGGAATGCTTAAAATGTGTAATATTGCATCCATTTAAATTATATATATTTGAAAAATTGATAGAAGCATTGTAATTGCAGTCTTGAGAATATATAACATTAGTATACGCTCCGCAGTAGTTGTCTTTATGGAACGGGCTACTTGTGTGTATTTTCAGATAAGTTTTATTCTTATTGCTGTGGCGAGTAAGAACTACAACTTTGTAAATTTTCATATTCCAAAAAGTTTTAAAAATGTCTTGTAATTTAACATCTTTTTCATTTATTATAACTAAGTATCGACAATTTTGTGATTGCCGGTAAATCCGAAAAGTGCTGGAGTTTAGAAAGGTTAACGTGTTGTTTAAGAATTCGTGTTTTTCTAAGTGTACTATGTATGAAACACTTCTATCCAGTTTAGAGCTTGTCGAGCCAGTAGTGCGAGCAATCACATATGGATTTTTTATTATTTCTGGTACTTGAACATTAACGTATTCATCGTATATAAAAGCCAATGTTTCATCTTTATTAAACATTTGATTCATTATCTTTGAAACACAATTGTCTAAATATTTACACTGATACGAGGCAACGAAGAAATTGTCACAAAAAACACATAAAGTAACAATAAAATAAAAATTGTAAAAATACATCTTAAAGCTTGTATAATTTAGGACAGACTACCAATGTATGACGTCGTTAAACTTTCGATCAATAAATTAATTTGTAAAGTAACACTAATTTAATTTTGATTTGTCATGGAATATGTTATTTACTTTGTATTTACTTAAGTACAATTCTAAATGTTTTTGATCCTACATTAAAATGTAATTTTTGTTTATGTTTTCTGTAAAAAAAACGTTTAAATAATGTGTAAAAAAAATTACATAATCATATATTTTTTTCTAGAATAGAAAGAAAATGTACTAAGTAAAAATGTACACATTTTTAATAATTTTTCATTATATGTTTTACAAGTGTAATCATGTTACAAGTTGATGATGACAAAAGAAATCCATACATGAAGTAATTGCCGGTGCTCATTGAAGATGGTCGTGGGTTAAATTCAAAATTGATGACTAGTTCGGAAAATTCACAATGTAAAAGCAAAAGACAAAATTAAAAAGGCGCCAAGAAGGTTAATAGCTTCTGATTATAGGCGAGTTTTGACTTAAACCGCGTCGTAGATAAACACGCAGACTTTTTAGGCTTGGTCCTAGGTTCTTAAAAAGAGTTTGAAAGCCTAGGACCATCATCTTTTCATCATCTGAAGAACCGTGAAAATGTAGCTCTGTTTCTTCGGACATTTTGTGTAAATGCAGTACATCGTCATCAATTACATCTTCATCACTGCCAATGTCTTAATCACCAGGTTCTGGAGAAAAGATTACTACATCCATCTCTTTTTTAGAAGTTAAAGCTTTAACATCATCAACCGCATTTCCCAAAAATGTATCTGGCGACAGATCTAAAACACAATTACTTTTATATTATGCAAAATTTACCTTTTCTACTGTAAGACTAACCCGTAAAACACCATTGTATCTGTAATTACTTATACGCTACACTAATCAACACTTGAGTGAAAAACAACTGCATTGTTCAAATGCTAAATAAAAACTAAAAGTTGACAAGCAAATTCAGTATGTAAAAGAAACGCTTTAACAACAAGTTGCGACTTGCAGCAACTTGCACTTGTAGTATTCGGCGTCGGTTTATGTCACATTCTGTCGTATACTGGCCAAACTTTCCCAAATTTGACCATGCAAGTTTTAAGTCAATTTTTAGAAAAAACACAAATTAAAATATAAAATTTGAATAGCAGTTACCAAATACATTTTACTAACTATGATTCTACAGAAAAAAATATTTTAAAAAACCAAAGGAGTGAGTTTGTCATAAATGTTTGCAAGCATAGGCAAACACTTCAATTCTTTGTAAACTTGAGATCTTAAGTCATGAAATTCTGAAATCATTGTATTTCTAGTTTCTGTAGGGACGACAATTATTCAATCACATAAGTTAGAAACTATATTATGTATATAATGTTTATATAGAATGCCATCTTTTACTGTAAAATCAGAAAAATCAGCGGGCTTAGACATAACTTTAGTTAACATATTTTTGTACCAGTCATCAGGAATTAATTCGAAATTTTGAAGAAAATTAACAGGACAAGAAAGAACAGCGCTTTACGCTTTACGATGTTTAATAGTAAAATTAAATTGAGAGAAACAAAGACACCAACGTGCGATTTGCAAGATCTTTGAGTTTAGTTAACCACAACAAAATATAATGATTGGAAGCGACAGTAAACTTTGTACTTTCACCGTAAACCCAAAAATGATCGCAACCAACATACCAAGACACTCTTTTTTAGTAACGGTATGTTTTTCTCCGCTTTGGTTAAGGTACGACACGCATAGGCAACATAAGGTTCAAAACCATCAGATTCTTAGAAAAGTACGGCGCCTAGACCAACACCAGAAGCACCAGTTTCAATGAAGAAAGTCTTATAAAAATCAAGACTAGATAAGAGAGGAGCAGAAGTCAATAATTTCTTTAAAGTAGAAAAAGTTTGGTCGGCTTCCGAAGTCCAAACAATACATTGTCTTTTAGGATAACCATGTAAAAGAGAATTAATTAGAGCACTCATAGTAGAGAAGATATTAATAAAGCAACGATAATATAGGAATAAACCCATTACTCTAAGATCTTCGGTAGTATTTTTAGAAACGGGACTGAACCTGTTTAGGATCGGTACTCACAAGAAAATCACACGTAATTTTACATTTTTTAAATTTACAGGTAAATTAGCTTCTTTAAACTTGAAGAAATCCAAATTAAGAACCTCTAAATGTTTTTCAAAAGTAGTGTCTATTTTGAGATATCTACATCCAATTTAGACCTACAGTTAGATTTAGGTCACCCACTCATCTTATACGCGGGAGTCTTCTAGGTTGTTTGTGTTCATAAGGCTTCTATGAGAGAATTGCTTTGTGCCATTTTTTTGCATATCTTCTAGCTACATGGCTTGCAAAGTACCACATCAGTCGCTCATCCTACTTCCACCATTGACCTCTCCATAGCCCGTTCAGTCGTTCTTAAAATGTTCATATCATTTTTGGTCATTACATAATTTTTTGCGCCATATCCCATAACCGGTAGTACACAGGAATCAAACATCTTGGTTTTTAGATGGATGGGAATGTTTTTATTTTTTAATATAAAACTTAATTTACCCCAAGCTAGCCTCTTTCCCTACATGAACTTTTGTCTCAGGTACCTACATGCAATCTTTAACATTTTCAACTTCTTTATTATTTATTGTCACTGGGTCATTCCCATTGAACATTACTATTGTTTTAACTACATTTATTTTTAAACTGGCTTTGTTTGATGGGGGCATGACCACAACGGCCACTTACCACAACGGCCACCCGGAAGTGTGGCCGTTGTAGTTACGACAACAACGGCCACCGTGACCATAACGGCCACCTACCAGCTTTAACCACTTCGGCCACCGTGACCACAACGGCCACCTATTCTGTTGACCACAACGGCCACCATGACCACAACGGCCACTTGCATTTTTGACCATAACAGCCACCGTGACAACAACGGCCACTTATCTTCATGACCACAACGGCCACCGCAACTACAACGGCCACCGACGCCTGATCTGAAAATCGACTGCCGACGCCAGTTACAGCGACCTCTGTGACTATAATGACCACCTCTGCTCGTAACCACAACGGCCACCTATTTTGTCGACCACAACGGCCACCGCGATCACAACGGCCACCACGACCACAACAGCCACCTCGACCATAGCGACTACCAATTGTCATTCATCATGAGTTTCGATGATATTTAGTTTGCATTTCTAGCTTGATGCTGTCTTTTTCATTTTTTTTTGTGGTCATCCATTGTCAAAATGGAGCGTGTTAGGTAACGCTTGCAAATTGTGCTTATTGGATACATAAATATTTTTTATTTTAGTTAACTATTGGAAACACAGAATTGTACTAATTTGAGTTTTACACTATGTCGTTTAAGTTGTATTTACATACATTATATAATGGGTTAGAAATCTAATCAAAATACCTTCAATTTTATATGGCACGTACACGAATGTGTGAGCGACGCTGCACTCCCTAGATTTGTTAAGTAAACATTAAATATGTAAGCTCTTTACACTTCAGTTTTGAGAAATAGATCATGCATGCACTAGTTTTGATTAACATGAGATTTAGATGTTTCTATGTATGCATATAATCAAAACAAAAAAAAATAAATTTCTATACGCTTACGATTGAAGTGTGTCTAAATACCGCGAGAATACCGCATCGATTGGTATTTTCAGCTATAGTACCCCTAGCATTGATAATACCAAAATAAGTTGGTCATCGAGACTGAAGCGGGGGGGGGGTGCTCATCACATTTTTGAATAATAATGTATTGAATATGGCGTTAATATAATATTGAATAACTTTTCGTTATGCACCAAGCTTTTACTTGCAAGCGATAAAGCATCATAAATTATACAACTATAAAAAAGCGAATGTATTACATACAAAGTGAGAAAAACTTCAGTATTATTTTCAATGTCGGGGGGCGGCATAGCCCCCCCGGCCCCCCCTCTGAAGCCGCGCCTGAATAGAGAAAAAGAGTTTGGTACCAGACGGACAAGCGGGATTCAAAAAGGGAAAAAGAGTGATAGACAACATAGATGTATTGAGACACTTGGTGAATAGAGAGCTAGAGAAAAAAGGGGGAAATGGTGACACTGTTCGAAGATTTAAAACCAGCTTTTGATAGAGTAATTAGGAAAAAATTCTGGGAATACATGAGAAGAATAAAATAAAAGATTAATAAAAAGAATGGAGGAAATGTACGAAAAAACGAGACGCAGGGTGAAAGTGAATGGAGAAGAGAGTGAGAAATTCGTTACAAGGAGAGGGCTGTGACAGAGATTTCCACTGAGCCCATGTCTGTTTGCAGTATATACGGGGGATTTAGGAGAGACAATGAGAGGACAACAGAAAGGAGGGATAGTAGTAGAGAAAGGGAAGGTGTGGTGCTTGGCGTATGCGGATGACATAGTGTTGGTGGCTAAGGAGGAAAAGGAAATAAAGAACCCAAATCATAGAATCGCTTGGTTTTTTCTAAATATTGGATTAAAACTCAAATTAGTACAATTCTATGTTTCCAATGGTGAAGTAAAATAATAGTTATTTACATAAGTCAGGAAAATCTCAAATTACTGAAGAGGAGGTAAATTGAAATACGAGGCACTGTGTGTATTTTAAAGCTCCGATGCGGACGCGGTAGCCGTTGTGATCGCGGTGGCCATTGTTATCGCGGTAGCCGTTGTGGTCATAGTGGCCGTTGTGGTCGCAGTGGCTGTTGTAATCGCGGTGGCTGTTGTGGTCACGGTGGCTGTTGTGGTCACGGTGGCCGTTGTGGTCGACAAAATAGGTGGCCGTTGTGGTTACGAACAAAGGTAGCCGTTATAGTCACAGATGTCGTTGTAACTGGCGTCGCCAGTCGATTTTTAGATCGGGCGTCGGTAGCCGTTGTGGTCTCGGTGGCCGTTGTGGTCATGAAGATAGGTGGCCGTTGTTGTCACGGTGGCCGTTATGGTCTAAAATGCAAGTGGCCGTTGTGGTTACAATGGCCGTTGTGGTCGACAGAATTGGTGGCCGTTGTGGTCACGGTGGCCGTTGTGGTCATGACTACAACGGCCACCCGGAAGTGTGGCCGTTGTGGCAAGTGGTCGTTGTGGTCTAGACCCGTTTGATGCTGATTTTAATTGGTCTAACATTTAAATCAGTTCCTCAATGCTAGACGCTGTTATAACTACAATTTTAGAGACAAAGTATCTCTTTGCTTCACTCTTCTATTAACGCTATCGATTCTGTTTCTTCTTGTTTGTTGAGGTAGTATGCTGCTCTGCGCCTATCAAGTCAAACGCCTTCTCATAGTCGATATAAGCAAGAAAGAGTCTTAGACATTACATATTTTTATTTATCTCTATAGTATAGTTAATTAAGATTACTTGTTCCTTCTTTATATGTTTCCGTGTGTTCTTTATAATTTGTTTATTCAAATCGTTATATTCTCTTGCTCCTTTTCTATTTTGCTCGTTTACTGTTAACTGTGTCTATGTCTGTGTTGTTGATTTTAATTCCTTATCTAATGGTGTACGAAAAATTTCTGACACTTCTTGTAACTCCTTATGATTTATTTTAATTGACGAGTGTTTCTGTTTTCTTTCCGTTTTTTTTATAACATGGATTTTTGTTCTTATTGTCTTACAATTGTTGATAATGTCACATCTATTTAGTACGCAGACATCTTGAATTATATGTTTATCATCAGTTAGAACATGGTCAATTTCATTTTTAACAGTACCTTTAGGATTTTAAGTCCACTTTTTTTCTTTTTAGGGTTTTTCTTAAAGAAGGGTCTTGTGAAATAGATTGTATCCGTTCATAAAGTTTAGTAGTGTTCATATTTTCCAAGAAAGGTTTCTGTTTACTCTTCTTTAATTCTCAACTTTGCGTTGAAAGCTGTTATAAGTATTGTCGATAAAGACTCTTAAAGAGTGCACTTTTAATTTTGTCGTAGAATGTTTGGATTTCGATTAAAGTGTGTGCGTTTATTAATGTTTATGACAATATATATTTCCCTGTCAGATATAGCTTCGTATGTTTGTGGATAGAGTGACGTTCTTGGGTGTATTAAGAACCCTACACCGGTGTATATATTTCCTTTTTGAATGATATGCGAACCAAAGGGCAGTATTGTGTTGCCTTTCTCTTTTCTTCTTGTCCCGCTTAAACTTAGTATGTCCCACTTTATTTTATCCAGTTTGCAAAAAAAAATTATTCCGAAATAAAGAACGTATAATAAAAAGTAATTTTAATAATTTGACCACGGCAGCAATCGTAAGCACAGACCTCTGGGTATGGGTTGAATGCAAGTAAATACAAAACGTGAACTCCGTTAATTTATTAACTATAACTTAATATACTATTCACATTAGAGAACAATGAACAATATTTGAATTAAACATATTTAGAATAAAACAGTATTTAAAATAAAATATTAGGGCGCCAATCACCTTTAAATTGGTGATAAAAACGTAAAATCTTACATCTAATTATTAATTGCTATTAAATGCAAAAATAGTAAACGGTTAATTTGTTATCGAGTGAAAAGTTTTAATAACTGAATTTAATTAATGTGAAGGTAAAATGTAGTAACTTAATTCCAGTTGACTCACCATGTTTAATATAACGTTATTGGATATCTTCTATTTTTAGTACATACTTGCTTGAAGTGATAAGATTCTTCAACATGAATAAAACCAGTGTATAATAAACTTCAATAACTGATAATCCATTAATTAAACGACAAAACCAAAATAAAAGATCCAGTTAGAAACGAAATACCAGAAAATAAAAAAACCGTTACATAGCAACGGCCTTCAAAATAAATTCCTTTGTCTAACTATAATATTGCGTAACATTGCGAAATCACAATAATTAGATGGAATGAATAAAAATTAAATTGTATGGGTTTTTACGCCATAATCAAGAAAATTTGTCTTCTCCGCATCACTACGACACGCACGCCAAGATTGTTCAAACGGAAATGCCAGTTTAAGCTACAACTCAGGTAGATTTGAAACAACGCGACGTTGCCATTGTAGCCAAACTGAATAAATTTACGTGCAATATTAGTTGCAGAAAATAAACGAATGTAAAATTGAATTGTAATGTAATGAACCCTAACGGGACGTTACAAGTTCATATTCTAGTTTGTTGATTTTGTCACTATTTTATCTTACATTACACGAAGGTATACAAATCGTTGTCATTTGGCAGCCTAGTCCAACCCAGTGATTGTTCGCACCCTCTCTCCCTTTGGGTCTTTGGTTGCTGCCATGATAACCAACGCTTCAGGAGGGCTGGGGACTAAGGGCCTTTTTTAGTCGTTCTTTGCGTTAGAGTTTAAAAATTTGAAAGGTTTGGACTTACCTTCTCACGCTGCTTCAGTGTAGATTGAGAAGGGATGGGGGACGGGGCTTAAGAATAATAGTATGGTTTGTGGTTAGGATTAAAGGTGGGACATGATTTTCTCCAAGTTTTGGGGAATGGAGGGATAATCAAGGCTTTCCTAAAGTAGACTTATCATCTACCGGGATCGTAAATGAATGTCTACCCGCTACCAAATGTACATTATCAATGCCATAGAGTTTTGGTTTAAACCTCATGTAGGTGAATTGATCAACTTTAGTGTGCTCACCGAGTTTCCATGTCGTATCGTGTATAGTTGCATCTTCAAACATTAACGGAGTGACATCTTCATAAGGGTTTTCATTCTGACTATCATTTGGTGAATCTTCGTCGTCACCGGAGGATGAGGAGGATGAAGATGAAATTTCATAAGTTTGTAAAGCTAATGAAGTGTTTTTGCGACTTGTACTTAGCCTCTTGCTTAGAATTAAGTGTTACTTTACATTAAGTCTAACTTAAAGAATACGGTGCAATGGGGCATTAGTGTTAGAGCAATTGCTGGAATGTTTATGATGTTACAGATTGCTGTGGAACGTATCCAAGTGAAGTGGTATCGCAAATACACGATAAAAAGGATTATCAAAAGTGGCAAACAAATAGTGTCTACGGTGACCCAGAACGCGGAATATGTTACTCAAAATTCTGAGTACAGCAAAGTAAATAACCCAAACGTATTACCATGGTCAGCAAAAAACATTGATTTCAATATAACAGAAAACGTTAGAGGTAAAGTTGTTCGTACTGTTCGGGAATAACAAGGGGTCAATTTTATCGGCCGAGACCGCAAACAATTAATGATCGAGAAAGAAACTACTTCGGAGATGATTAGTCATGATTATTTACGTGTTCTTGTAGCATCAATGCCTACACTACTGCAAAAATGCATCGACAATTAAGGAGGTCATACTCATTTTTAGCAATCGTATGTTTAATTTAAATAAAAACAATAAACATGTAAAATGATTTTTTTTCTTACTTTCTATTAATATATTTCAATTTCAATTTAGATATTAACACTAGGGAATGTTTTCTTGACTTACTGTAACGTATAAATTCAAAATTTGAACGTATTTAAAAATAGCTTTTTTTATGTAATTACAAAATGACTGATCACTGTATTGCAGTGCAATGAGGTATATGGGGTGCATTAAAAAAATTTAAACTACATTATTTTTTCTACGGCGACTATCTGTTAGTTTTTTAACAGCAATTTAAAAACTGAATATTATAGTAAATAAATATAAAGGTAAAATACATTATTGTTCTTAATTGACATTTCTGAAAAATACAATATTAACGATTTTTGTCTTATATTTTGTCTTTTTATTTATTTAAAAAAGCATTACTATATTGCTGGTGTAAATATATATTAAATAACATATTTCACGGCAAATCAAAAATAAATTTACGTAAAACTATCACTTTACAAATTAATTTATCGATTGATAGATAAACCACTTCAAGCATTTTACCCAACAATTCAAGTTCGAAAAAAATGTATTTTTACATATAAATTGATATTATTACTTTGTGTATTTCGTTTAATATATTTTTAATTACAACGTATGAAAATGAACATTTAGACGCTTGCATTTCGAAATCTATTTAATAAAGACAAAACTTTGATGTTTGTATATGATAAATAGGTAAAAATTAAAGTACCAAAAAATGTAGAGGTCCAACAAGATCAAAACTAAGCGCTGCGTCATTGTTGACTTACAAAAAGAATAACTACAAATTAGTACAATGACTTATCTGAATTTAAATTCTTTTTAAGTTTATAAGTAGTTTCCAAACAGGCGATACTTAGTCATAATAAACAAAAACGATTTTGAAGATTTACAAGAAATATTTACATTTTTTTGGAATTTAAAAATTCACAAAGTTGTAGTTACCATAGAACTCATCAAACTACTGTCAAAATACATACCAGGAATCCATTTTGGGCAAACAACAAAAACAATGGTGAATTCGTAATGAAAATTATGGGGAGAGTTATGATGCAATCCATTATTGTTAAGTTTGGCATCCGTTAATTCTCTATATATACGAAAGAATTTGATTATTCAAACACTATTATAGCAAACACAATTATAATTATTGTAAAGGCTGATTTATTAATTTTAATATTATTAAACTCGACTGTTAATTGTTCTAAATCTCTAGCATGTTCGATTATCGCGTTTTTAATTTGGGGACAATCAGTCGCGCATTGATAAAATTTCTGAAGTTTTGTCTCTAAATTTAGAAAACATTGCGGCTCTAATTACGGTTTGTACTTCGGGTATATTTTGGTAACGTGTATATATTGAAACGTTCTCAAATTCAAGAGCTTTCTCGAAGTTGTTATCCATCTTCTAGAACGTATATCGAAAGATATGGAACACTCGAGAAGGATTTCCAAAATGTGTATAAATACCGAACAAACAAATCGTAGGTCAGTTATTGCCGTAATGCGAAGACAGCAGTGTTAAGAAGATTATTCAAGTCTAAATAAATAAGTCGTTAGCGCGTGTGTGTAGATAAATATACGGAGAATAATCTTGTACGTGACTTTAGTGTAAACAAGTGTGTGAAGCTATCCGCGAACTTTATCTTATCTTCGTGTAAGTGATATAAATTAGTGTAAGTGTTTTTATTAAATATTATTAGATTTAATTAGTTCGGTTAATTTAAAAGTGTACATATTTTTAGTATAAGTAAAAATATTTTTAGTAGTTTAAATAAATTAGTTTTAATAATAAAATTTGTTACAATATTTTTGCATGTTAAAAAAGCATTTATTTGAGTATCTTTACCATCAAATAACGATAATTAATAATTGACTGGTGGATTAATTTCCAATTAACAAAAAATGTAATAAATATTTCCGTGTTTTTTTAATTTTCTCTTTGTTGTTTTGACTTTTTTCTATTGTCCTTATTTTTATCTAAAAGTTGTCTCCTTGCAAGTTTTTCTTCTTCTGCTGTTATACATATTTTTTATCAATTTATGTTTTTAATAACTTCATTTGTATTTTTTTGTATCATCGTTTTCTTTTTTCATTGCTGGTCTCATTGTCGTTACTTTTGGTTAGGTATCTTGCGGTGCTGATTTTAGCGTGTTTTTGTTTTCATAGGTTTTTGGAAATATGTATCCTACTCGTCATTCTTTTTTTCTTTGAATGCTCTTCTCTTTGTATACGCGTGTCTTTTGTTGGTTCGGGACTAATTGATTTCGATACACATATGTTCATACTTGTTTTACTTTATCAATCTGTGGTAGTGCTATTACTTTTAACAGTTTTACAGTAAAGACATCATTGTTTACTAGTAATGATGGGCGAAATATGGTTACCGGTGACTTTGTCGCTGTTACTTGTTGATCACTAAAATATCAGCGACTAATAGAAATGCTAAACCGTAACTACTGCACGGTTATTGGTCAAATTATGAACTTTTTCATTGTCTGCGTTGTAAAATTTCTACGACTTTTTTTTAATTTTTAGTTATGAGTTACAAGTGATATTGGTCGCTTGTAAAAGTAACAGTGACTTAAACGTAACGGTCGCCAATTCATCGGTGACCAAAAAGTAGTCGGTAAGCCCATCACTATTTACTAGTAATTTGTTACGCCTGATTCATTTTTGTTTTATCATTCCTTTTACAGTACGTACCACTCATCTATGCTACAATTCAGTTTGGTTCTTGAATCCCTATCTGTTGCAAAACGTTTGCTCTTATGTTATCAGTTGGTTTAACCATCATTATGTTAAGTATAGTTTATTTCTATTATTGCCATTTTGACTGTTTTGATTTAATAACACATTAGTTTTGTCCCTTGTTAACTTTCTGATTATTCATTTCTCTATTGAGAAACAGAAATTCAAATTTCAAAATCGCGAACGGTTAATTCTATTCGATACCCCGCACTGACGCCAATTGTAACGAATTTTATTAAAACTAATTTATTTATACTAAAAATAGGTACACGTTTAAACTAACCGATCTAATTAAATCTAACAATATTTAATAAAAACACTTACACTAATTTATATATAGCGCTATCACTGACACGAAGATAAGATAAAGTCACACACTTGTTTAACACTTATTGTTTACGTTAAAGTCACGTACCAGGTTATTTATTTCACACGCGTTAATTACTTATTTATTTAAACATGAGTAATCTTCTTGACACTGCCGTTTTCGAAATACTGGAAATAACTGACCTCGGATTTGTTTGCACCGTATTTATACATTTTGGCGAAACGTTCCCGA
This sequence comes from Aquatica leii, assembly GCA_035610365.1. Taxonomy (NCBI): domain Eukaryota; kingdom Metazoa; phylum Arthropoda; class Insecta; order Coleoptera; family Lampyridae; genus Aquatica; species Aquatica leii. The sequence goes on along the minus strand of CM069436.1, from coordinate 77,356,528 downwards.
TTGTTGCACATCCTTCGGTAAACGTTCTGGAAAATGTATAACAACTTCGAGAAGGCTGTTGAACTTGAGAACGTTTCAATATCATATTCAATTACATTAAGAACTGAGTAATACTGATTTTCAATTTCGTTCTGAATTTTGTGCTTGGGCAAGATTGAAAATGGAAGAAGATCCTGCGTTTTTTCAGTATATTTTATTCAGGGATGAGGCGACAGTCCATAACAGTGGATTTGTCAGCAGACACAATTTTCATTACTATTTGACTGAAAATCTGCATGTTATGAGACCAGTTGGTCATCAGCATCGATGGTCTTTGAATGTCTGGGGAGGAACTGTTAAAAAGCATGTGGTAGATCCACATTTCTTTGATGGCTATCTCAATGGGCTATGTATTTGCACTTTTTGCAAAATCTATACCGGAATTATTAGCTAATCTACCTCAATATACAAGAAACCGGCTGTGGTTTCAACAACACGGGCACCTGCGCATTTTTAGGGAGACGCAAGTGCATTTCTTGATTAAATTTTTCCCAACCAATAGATTGGTAGGAATGGACCCACTAGATAGCCTGCTAGATCTCCGTATCTAACGAAACCTGTTTGTTTCTTATGAAGATACGTAAAAGACGTTGTTTATAAGGAACCATCAACAACACCCATGGATATGCAGCAGCGAATTGTGGTCGCTTTTGCAAGTATTTTACCTGAAATGTTAGGAAGAGTGGAAAGGTCTTTCAGCGGAGAATTAATTTGTGCCTAAATGAAAATATGGAATACATTTTGAACATTTACTATAGTATCGTTTCTCGTTTGTTTTAATAATGTTGTTATCTTTCATAGTGTTGGAATAAAAGAATTAATCGTATTACAAAAGTATTAGCTGTTTTTATTCATCTCACATCGACTCTTACATTTTGACAGTTGTTTTGTCTCAGCTTGGCCTACTTCGGTGCATAGAAATATAGTCAAATGTTTACTTTTGTACTTACCAAATTTTGTGTAATTATGTAAATGTGTTAAATATCTCTGAAATTATTAACTTTAAGTATCAAGTAATTTGATCAAGTAATAGGTTAGAAATATGGCCAAGTTTGACACAGAATCATTAAAAAAATGTTTAAATATACCAAAAATTCAAACGGCATAACCAATAGAGCTACAAACAAAGAAGTTGTAGTTTTTGTTGTCAAATGTTCACAAAAAAAAATAATAACTCGAAAACTATTAAGTTTAAGTACAGGAAATGGTATAGACATTTTATTACAAATTACTTAAGAAATTTAAAAATAAAAAAAATATACACAGTGACCCATTTACAAAAAATAAATTTTTTTTCGTTACACCGCAAAATTGGGACACTGTATGTTTCAAAATAATTTCACGAAATACAGATTTTTAACCCAATAACTTTATGTACGAATCATTTTTTCTATTTCTCTTGGGGAAGGCGCTCGGAAAAGCCGACGCACTTTTGCAGGACGCTGTATACCGATTTTTTTTCTCTTCCTCAATCCTTAAAATTTCAAAAATTCTGATATTTGTTACTAATCTTTGTTCTACGTTAGTAGTTGTAACCAGATAACGTTTTTTTTGCTTATTGTAGACTGTACACAATTCTTTAGTAAATTTTTAACGCTTTGGACCGATTTTAAACAACATCGTAATTAAAGCTTGTGTTTTACTTTGATTTTTTCTATTTTTATTATTTGCATTTTTTCAGTGTTTGATTGCCGAATCGCTTGTAACTCTTTGGTCACATTCACAGACACTTTACAAAGTTTGCAAAACAGCATGATTTTATTTGTTGTAAAATTATTGTAGTCTTTGGCAAACTGGTTTAAAGTTACAAATATAGGTACGTATTTCTCTTCTGTTATGTTAGAAGATGTTAACACAAATGACATTAACAGCTCGGAATTGAAGAATTGCACGTAAAATTTTGCTAGTAATCATTCAATTCATTCTAATCACTTCTTGCTTATTGATTAACTTCACTCCTTATTTCATTATTGTCATTTACCTACTCATTCAGTGTCAATCCTCGACCAACTGCAGTAATTAACAAAAATATAACTTAGGATAATACAAAGCCTAAATAGGATTTACAATTATATGATTAATCATAACTAAATCAATTTGGCCGTTTATACCAGATCTTAAAGGTGTACCTACTTAGTCGGTAAGTTGCATCTAGTTACCCAAAAAACAATTGTTATAAAAACATTCTTTAAAAGCTTGCTGTAGACGGCCATTAGTCAGTAAAATTTAATCAAACAATGTTTTTTGTGTATAACAGTAGTTTTAATAAATATCTACGATAGAGACGAAAAAACCTTTTTCAGTCACATTATATATGAAATATAAAATAAAAATATTTGGTTGATTTCTGGCTATTAAGGTGGTCTACATAGAAAGCGTCAGTCTTCGCGGTAGTTGCACACATAATGCACACTTGTTAGGATTTAATAGATAATTAAATTAGCTGCTGAAACTTCCGGAGTAAGTGGACATAGTATAAAAGAGATCGTATAACAGTGTTTTTTTTTTCACCTCTTTACCGCATCAGTAATTATAGCAAATTATTAAATATAATTCAATTTTCTTGATTTCATGTACAAACTTTTTTTTTCATAAAAATAAAAATGCAGGCTTTAGTTATTCCGAACTACCTTACAAAAATACTTAATTAATACATTTTTGTCAGTTAAAATATTTGTACACAATTTTTTTTTTAATTGAGCGCACCTGCTTTTCTCTATAGCGCGAAATACCTTTAATTTTGTTGTAAAATACGAGTACGAGAAAATAATAGACCTGCGCTACACAAGCTTTTATAACCAGGTGATTAACTTTTATCTTTATGCAAATGTTTTCCGTTGTATGAAGCCAACCGTGCTAAAACCAACAGACTTAAACAAAAAATAATTAAACCCATAGTGCACATTTTATTGATCCTCCCACTTAAGATCGTCATTATAATAAATCATAAGAGGAGGTATGTATATGTTTTGTGGAAGTCCCAAATCGGTAAAAGCATCTCTTTCGTCCATTACACCGTTTTCGTCTAAATTTTTTTCCATGTCTAAATTGTAATTGCTGTATCTGAAAATTACACATTTTATTAGTAGAATAACGTATTTGCATCTACCTCCAGGTGTAGGATAAAGGATCGCTGTTGTAAATTGAATATCGTTCAGCGATTCGCGTTATACTGTCTTCACGACAAACGTTGACTGTGATTTCTTGAAAAGTTAGCATATTTCTAATTCTGATCGGACGCACTCTTTTACTAAGCAATCCTACTTCATACCTAAAAGTGAAAAATTGTTTGCTTGGTAAAAAGTTTGTCGACACGTACTGTGGATCTTGCCACCAAGGGCATTTTATAGGTCTCCATTCGGTACTAGGCACAGTTGGATTTACATGCGGTATAGGTCCGTGCGGGCAGTAAGGAACTGAAGCTCCAGTTATGGGATGAACGTAATGGCAAATGTCTCCAGTTTTTGGATTAAACCAATTACTTATGTCTTTACCGGCTTGTTGTATCAGAGGTTGTACACATTTACTGTCTTTAAATTCTTCTATTAAGGGTGTGACGTTTAGTACTTTTCCTAAAAGAGACACCCAACAGTCGTCGGGTTGGTTGTGGACAACTACTTCAAAAGGAGCTATGTAATGTTTAGCATCGCCTGTTAGGTTTTGTGGCAGTGGCATTTTGGAATGTTAGATCAAATTCTGACATTAATGACGTTTTGCGTCAGTAGGCTTTTGTAAAATAGTAGTAATGACTACGTCATATTAGCGGACACAAAATATGTTGACAAAAGTCTTGAATTTTGGAAAAAAAATGATTATTTCATCTGTCCAACTGTTTTTCAATTGATAATAAACGTTGTTCACAAACAATTGAAAAACCATCTTCCATAATAAGAGCGAGTCTTTTTAAGTACAAAAACTCGTTCTGGTTAATCACGCCCTTCTGGAGTGTTAGAAAAACAAAAAAAGAATTGTGAAAATATTTAAAATGTCAAAAATTAAAATTAAATTTAACGGCATTTTGATCAGATAATTTCGTGCAATTATTCTAATGTCGTAAGAGGCGAGCGGTCTTCCTCAGTAAACACTTACCAATAATTGTTGCACGACTTACGGAAGGACAGTTTGTCTTTTCAATGGTTTTTTAAACTTTATTGCTAAAAGTTTTCTTTAAAAATTGATACTTTTTAGCAGTTTCACGAACAGACATCTTTAATAACAGACTTGATCATTTCGTGAAAATATTTTTGATAAAAGCCATGACCCAGCATTCTTTTAAGTTACGTACCCTGACAGGTTTCAATAATTAATTTTTAATAGTTTACAATAAAAAATAGTGCAGCCACCTCGTTTTTTTACGGATCGTAAGTAAATTTAGGTACTTTGAACGACTCTAGTGACTCCCTTACTAACTATTGTCAGAATTGGATTTTTTTTTGTTGAAACTTTTAATCTGCTTTTATTTGGTTTTTTTTTGTCATTTGCTTCTTGGCACGTCCTTGTTTTTTTACACTTTTTGTATTAGTATAATCTTTTTGTTCAAATCCATTTGACATATCTTCCTTTTATTGTCATCAATTTTTTATTCCTCTAGCCCCAAATTTCAGTTCTTTAGTGCATAACACGTGTAAGAAGCTTGTCGAAAAATAATTTGTTTTTATTTTAGACATAAAACTTTCACCATAAAACATATTAAATTATTTTTAGGGTAAATGGTGTATTATTTACCCTAAAAATAATTTAATATGTTTTTCGTTGTCTTTTTTAAACCATTATTTTTCTAAATTCTAAACTTGTCCTAACACGTTATTTGCCTCTATTACTCTTTTTTTATTTGTGTACTATCTACAATGTCTATTAACTTTCATTTTTCTGCACTTTGTCTTTCTCTTTCTTTTTTAAATGTATTTACAAGAAACTTCTTCCACTTTTGAATTCTTACGTTGTTGTGCGAACTTTTTTAGCGAGGATAAATCTAAAATTGTGATAAGTTGCAGCGTAACGAAAAAAGAAGCAGCACAGTTGCAGCAAACTATTTTTTTTATCTACATTTCTGACGTTTATATTGCCATGGCATATTCTAACTTTTAATTTCGTTGTGACTATCCATGTGCATATAAATTGTTGTGGGAAGCGTTGTTTTGATTTTTTTTTAAATTTTTAACTAATTTAATTGATGAGTTTAACATTTCACTTCTATCGTGAGATTATATAAGTGAGGCTCACTCGTTTAATTTTTTTGTGTTTATTTAAATGTTTCAATACTTTGTCCTCGGTGGTTATCGCTTTTATTTGCATGTTTTATTTTTTTAATTTTTTTAATACTCTTCATGCTTGTGTTTTTATTTTATTACATTCCACATCCCGATATTTTTTTCTCGAGGTTTCATTCCGTTTGTTCAATTTTACTTTGTCCATTTTGGTCATCAGTTTCTAGTTTTTTCTATTATTAATAGTGTTCGTTATTTTTTTAAATTATGTATTGAAACGTTTCCGAAGTATTTGGAAACCTTGAGAAGATTGTCACAAAAGATGGAATGTTCTAGATCAGATAAAGTTTAAATATAAAAAGTGTCCGAAAGGATTTGAAGTTAGTCAGAAGTCGGAAGTGTCAACACTGTGTCGGCTTAAATAAATAAAGTGTTTAACGTATGTCCTAAAATAAATAAAAGTGTGACTTATGTGCTGACAGTGTTTGTAAATATCAAGTGTTAGCCATGTAAATTTTTTTTCCGACGGTTTCTGACCACCTCTTAGAAAATTACAATTTGTAATTTCACGTTTAAATATGGAGATGCTCATCTGTAACAAGTAAATCGAGCTAAAATAAAAAATCGTCAGACTGACACGGTTTGCGTATCCTACGGTGCCAGATAACTTTTTAGAACAATTGGCTGTACAGCCTTTTGTAGAAGGACTTCAAGACAACGAAACGCAGTTGACTCTACAGCTAGCTTGATCTAAGACGTTGGAAGACGTTTTATCGCATGCCTTAGAGTTTGTAGCAGCAAAGCAGGCATTGCACCGAGATGGTTATAAACTCCCCTGTGCTGCAGAAGTGCTCGCTCAGACACAAAAAAGAATTGCGACTCGAGGAATGCTTTGGGAAAGAGGAGTGAATTTGAACTTTGGTGAAATAGCCTACGTACAACAACACCCTGCTAAGCCTAAGAAGAAAACAAAAAGAGCGTCAAAAACCCTAGAACAATAAGACCAAAGGAAACAAAAATTAACCTCATCTAGTTATACACTGAAAATTATCATTTAAATTGCATTGCCTATGGAGCAATTGCATAGCATTTATCTGGATCACAAGATTAATGGACAAAGTGTTCACTTACTGGTTGCTACAAAAGCGACAAAAAGTCTTATTCTTTCTGGTATGTTATTGGAAAATAAAAAGGCATCACCAGTAACAGTGCGACTTTTTAACGGTGACGGACGAAGAAATGTCTACTCACTGACAAGTGAATGTGACCATTGGTTTAGGAAATAGAGTACTCGACCATCAAGTACTAGTAACCGACATCACGGAAGAAATTATCTTGGGAAAGAAGGTTATAAGGAAATATGGACTCCATTCGGATATTAAGAACGATGTCCTTAAGATTGACGGTGAAGAAATCTTTTCATTTATCAGAGTAGACCGCTATGCGAGTCTTATTGACAAAAACGTGTTCTGTCTGGAAAGAATGAAAATGTGGTGATGACATGCTTGAATGGAAATTTCTGAGAAGGCTACTTTTGCACTATCGAACTAATGGAAGCGACTTGGCTGAAAAGGGACTACTGGGAGCAGAACATTAGTACGAGTAAAAAAGAATAGCGTGGCAAATGTACGGTAGCATCTCAAATTGTGAGATGCGTAAATTCTAGTAAAACTACGTCGCCGAAGAAGTGCTCTTAACATCTATTAGGCATTCTTATTTCCAAGTGTCAAAACCTCAGCCAAGACCAGCTGGCTAAATTTAAAGCGTTGCTTTAACAGTATCAAGATGTGTTTACGCTAGAGAATAGTTTCAAAGGAAAAACTGACGTGGTAAAGAACAAAATTAGTACCGAAGACGCTCGGCCGATACGACAATATCCACGCCGACTTCCTTTGGCAAAACTAGAAAAAGTTGAACAAATAATTACGGATATGGAAAGAAAAAGTTTAATACTTCAAAAAGTCCATGGGCGTTTCCAGCGGCATTATTAAAGAAGAAGGATAGGTCAACGAAGTTTTGCGTAAAGTACATGCAATTTAATGAAGTGAGTACTAAAGACAGTTACTCTTTATCCAAATTGACGATATTCTATACACCCTGCCAGGATCCCAGTCGTTTCCTACATTGGTATCGGAACCAAGGAGCGTGAAAAGACAGCGTTTGTGGCACTTTACTGTTACGCTTTTGAGCTTGTGTAAGCCTCTTGTGACGTTGGGCGTTTAATGGAAACTATCCTGCAAGAACTATCTTGGAAGACGTGCTTGGTTTAACGACATAATTCTGGTTGGAAGGTCGTTTGAAGAAGATTTGAACAACCTGAAGGAATCTTCCAACGACTATGAGGAAAATTTAAATCTGAGCTCATAGAAGTGCCACGTATTTAAGAAAAAATGCAATACTTTGGCCACGTTGTATCTAGAGATGGTGTCAAGCTAGCCTGGACAAAGTGCGAGCAGTGCAAGCATGGTCAAAACTAATTGACAAGCATCAAGTTTAAATTTTCTTAAGTTGTGCACCTATTATACACGATTTTTACCAGAATTTGCCAACAAACCTTTCACAAAATTGACCAAAGAAAGAGCACAATTTAGATAGAATGAAGACTGCGAAAACGCTTTCCATTCGCTAAAACAAGTCCTAGTTACTACACCGACTTTAAGTTATCCAAGAAAAGATGGAAAATTTGTTTTGGATACGGATGAAAGATCTGGCCATAGGTGCATCGTTTTTACCGGTGCAAGAAAAGTCATCGCGTATTTTTGCAAAATTTGTCTTGGCCAAAAAGGAATTATTGTGTGACTAGAAGAGAATTGTTAGATGTAGTCACATCTTTAGAGCACTTTTATAAATACTTGTATAGACACAAATTTTTACTTGAAATGGCTATTACAATTTCGTAATCCGGAAGGACAAGTAGCAAGATGGATCGAGAGATAGCAAAAGTATGACTATGACACAGAACACCCTGCCGAAAGTAGCTTTGTCTAGAAGACCATGTCCGTCAGACTGCAGCCATTTGCAACTTGAAGAAAATATCTATTTCCCCCTGAAAAATTGCTATGGTTGATGACGATTGAGAACTTGAACAATTGCGTCGCGAACAAGCAAAGATTAGGAAATAAGAGTATTTCTAAAGGGATAAGCAAACGACCGATGACTAACCAAAAGTGTGTATACCGTATCCGAAAAACACCCAGACGCAAGCTAAAAGTAGTTCGCATCGATCGCTTAGCTCCGTTTGGTGGCACTAACAACGTTACCGAAGACCAGGACCGAACTAGAGTAATAACAAGCAGAATGAGGAATCGAGTCAATGTAATGGTCTTTGATAAGTTTATGAGCATGCACTAGGTTTTTGGAAAGGTTAGGTACCCGGAGTCACAACTGCAGAGCAACAAGATCTGTTCCAAACACAAATGGATTATCCCATCGCGGGAGAAAAATATTGAGGTGTCCAAAGGGGTTGCACTAGTATCTAAGAAGAAGTTTGGACGGTTAGATGAACTACGAAAACAGCAACCGGCTGTCGGCAAAGTCTTAAAACTACGTTTCATTTTCTATCTGGTCAAGAAGTACTCACGTGCAAAATCGTTATGCGAAAATTTGTGGTGAGCGTTATAGAATTTTAAGATAGAAATGGAGTTCCGCTTAGCTAAGAAATTGGCAGTACCCAAGCTTGGTTGCCGTTTAGATCAACTGGATTGGAAGACAGCTTGAAATATGTTAGAAGTCGTCTTCCGAGGAACAGACGTTCAAGTGTTGGCCGGCAGTTACCATCAGAGTAAAACATCGGGTTAGAAAAAGTTTTTGCTACTTTTATGTTCAAGGAAGTTGCCGAAATAAAGAGAGCTGCGCTATCGCCACGACCCTTTCCAGCGTTCTGGGACAGAACAATCTTAAGAAGCGGACAGTGAAGCGTTCCCGAAGTATTTGAAAACGTTGAGAAGATTGTAAAAAAAGATGGAATGTTCTAAATCAGATAAAGTAAAAATATAAAATGTGTCCGAAGGGATTTGAAGTCTAATCAGAAGTCGGAAGTGTCAACACTGTGTCAGTCTAAATAAAAAAAGTGTGCAAACGTAAATAAAAGTGTAACTCATCTGCGGACAGTGTTTATAAACATCGAGTGGTAGTCGTATATAAATTACTTGTAAGTTGTTTTTCTTAAATATCGTTACATTTTATTAATTAGTTTAATTAAAAGATAAAAATAATTACATCTAAATTACGTATAAATAGTTAGTTTAAAAATTCGTTACAGTATTTTTTGTTGTTTTTGTTTATATTTTATTTTTGTTTGCTTAATTTTTACTGGTTAATGTTTTATTTTTTATTGTCTATCACTCGTTCTTCTTTTTTATATATAGTTTTATTGTCTTTTTTTATATTTTGGTTTAGAATGTTCTATTAACGTTCTTTTTTTCTGTTCTAAAATTAAAGTCTCTTTTTATTATTCATTGATTCCTGTGTTCTCTTAGTTAACGAAACTTTATTATTCTCTTTCATACCTCGACTGCATACTTTTTCTTTCTACTTTTCTGTTTTGGCGCGTTTTTTTCTTTATCTCGGCTTCGTTTTGTTTTTTATGCTTTTGCATTACTGTTGTTGATATTTCTACATTTGTTAAAAGGATTTGCTTCAGTATTAGTGGTTCTTATATAAATTTTAATTATTCTATTCAGAGCTCTCAATTCTTAGTTCAAGATACGGTTTTAATCCGTGAATATCAATAGGAATTACAAACGAAAATTCGCTTAAAAACGAAACCAAAAGCAATATTTCACAAGACAAACGTAGGCACTATTACTACTATGACATCAGATAATGCAAAATATCGAAATCTATTAACTTTTAGGTTCTTTAATGTAAATAAGGAAACCAAAGATTCGTTGTGTTTATGAGCGAAAATTTTCGTAAGGAATCGCAATAAGAACAGAATACTTTTATTCTTTAAGTTATCGGCACGTGCATGGATATGCAAATATTTGTCGATGGCGTAATTTTTATGGGCCATATGCCCGTGGAATGTTAATTGAAAATCCAGTAAAGTACTTACACAACAGGTGCGTACCTCTTCATACAGAACACATTTTCATTCAAATTACTCTGCTTTGCACCTGCCTCCACAGTCCACGACAAAGATACATAAAAACAAACTCATAAATATATAAATAACATAAGTTATTATAATTCTGAAATAATTACATTTTTGTATCTCTTTAGAAGTTGGTGAACTTTCGTTATCTAACATTACCTTATCGCGCTTACTTTTTTTCTACATTTTTCTTAGACGATTAAATGCATACAAAAAGACACAAGTTTAGAAACTAGTATTGATAAGAATTTTATTGTGGTTAAATTTATTCGTTAGTTGCTCTTCACTCCTCGACCGAATATTTCCGGTTGTGATAATTAGAACTTTAATGTTAGTGTATTTGTGTATACGATTTAAGTGCACGATGTCTCTGCCGCTATTCTTTGACAGCATAAGGTGAGTTTTGTGTTACTTTTAAAGGACTAACCACAATACCACATCCCCGTGTCGATGTTGAACTAACTCAAAAAAAAATAAGACTTTAGGATGCACGTGTGCGTTATTCCTGTATCATAATATAAAATATACATAAAGAACACAAAGAAGTAAACTGAACTTATTTCGAGATCTATAACGAAAACATTAAAGGGTTTAATCTCCATAATAACAAAGCGCACGTGTTTAAACTTCCATAAACAAAGGTAATTTCTTAACCGAGTTTTATTTTAATGAGTTCTTTATGCTCATAAACCACAATACGTTATTATTTATTTTGATTAATTGTGCGGCGAATAATTACTATTGTTACAAATGTATGTATTTAGATACTAGATAAATGCATTTTCAGTTACTTTGTAATTTTCACAAAACATTAAAAAGTGATTCAATAACATTCTAATGTAAATTTTGCACAATAAGGTAGTCATGCTATAAAAAATCAGCTATATTTTCGAACTAAATTAAAAGCACATTAAACGGATTATACCTACAATGTTTTAGAATGTTTTATAACGTGTTATATTCTAAAGATGATTATTTTATGTCTATTTTCAAATATTTTTATACTACTTTTATCTAAAAAAGTACTTTAGCATCGTATGCTATTAGCATATTTGACCCTTTTTCATAGTCAAAACTTGTCCACGGACCTCTGAGTAAAAGACTACATAAATGCACAATAGAAAAATTACAAATTTAACATTGATGTCTTGAATGGTAAATGGTGACATAAAAATAAAACACAAATAAAACATTTTGTTGAAGAAGCATTTATTGAAATTATAATTTTTGTTTTAAAATACAAAAAAAAATACTAATGACTTGGATGAACCTGAATTAATGTTATGAGTGTATTTATGTCCGGCTCAAGGTTTGTGAGTAGCAACCGCAAATCTCCACGAGTATTAACTTCTAGTCGGTTTTTTGTCAAAAGGCTCATAACAGCTTCTGTACCCATATTGCTGGATATAAAATTGAGATCTATTTTTGTAACTAGAAGCTGTCGTATCCTTGTTTAAACATTGGTTTCAGCTCGTAATTTGTGGATAATTGTATTAGTATGAATTCATCTGCATTTGTGCTCTGAGTTTAACTACTTGCAAAATGGTTCAATGCCCAGTCGGGAATATCTAAGTAAAGAATATCTTCAAATCCTTGGCCAGTCCTGCGCCGTACATAAGGGCAAAGTCGTGTGGTGCACGACGGCACCGAAAAACCTCAAAACTCAAAAGTAAAAAAATAAAAATAAAGCAACAAACAGCATTGTCAAAACAAAATTTATAATGATAAAGAAACCAGTAAGGAATTGCTAACTATTACATTGTTTTTTATTAGTTTATTTTTTTATTTTTACTCTTTGAGACGAGGGATCCGAATTACTTCTCAAAAATAATATATTTTCTAAATGAGAGTATGCAATAATAGCATTTATTCGATCGAATACGTAATACGTAACATGATAACATGAATTGTGTGAACTCGAACAAATCTGATTTTATTCATGTTTGAGCTTGAAATTTGGCTTGCAACGAGCAAACAAGCGTTTTTTTCCTGTCTGAGCTTGCAATGTACGAAACTTTATATATTTAAGCGTTGCATCGGTCGCGATTTCAATTGTTCCCTGATGCCCGTGTCCGATCGATAATTAACTTAGCGAAAAGAAAAGGTGCATGAGGTAAAAGATATCTGCTTTTGAAACTTTAGTTTTTTGTAGTTTTACAGACTTTATAGTGATGTGTTTTGTGTTGTGAATTAAGGTGAGTTCATCTAAAATTTATTTTTTATTTTAGATTTATTAAAACATTAAAAGCCAAAAACTTGCATCTCAAAAATCCTTTTATATTTGATTATACAAACATCATTGTTAATTGAAGTAAATTCAAACAGAATAATTGATAAGCACTAATATTATTATTTATAAAAATTTATAAATTTTGAAATAACTTGAAATAAGTAATGTTAAAAAAATACTTTCGAGTTTGAGTTTGAGACGTCGAAACATTTCCATCTTTCATTAATAATTTGTCAATTTGTTTACTTACGTATTAATTTCTTTACAGTATACAGGATGTCAGAATAAAAGAAGAAATTTTCTGGATACCAAAAATTGCTGAATAAAAGAAAATCAGAGGAAGAACTTGAAAACCATGTCAAAATTACGCATTTTTTTTCAAAACCCAAGTCTACTTTGCCAAATATTAATAACAACAATAATACAGCTGAATCTCAATATCCTGAACCTGTATAAGTATCAGCAGCAGAAACTAATCTTCTAGAAAGCAATCTATCAACATCTTTTAAGTTCTGCTGATAATGAGAAATCAACACCGTCAAAAATTACCAGAACGAAAAATATGAGTCAACTTTCAAAATATGCTGCACTATAGCCAAAGAATTAACGCCATAATAATATTCAAGAATTAGTACAACAAAATGGATATTTATCCGTGAGATAGTTTGGAGTCGGGGCGTAAGTTTTCCAATAGTTACTTCTTTAGAATTCTACCGAATAAAGAAAAAATTAGGCGTTTTTGGTTGTTGTTATCCGAAACAAAAAATTCACTTTACTGCTTCTGTTACAAAATTTTTAATGACAGCGATTTGAAATCTGTTCGCCTTAGTGATGAATCTGGTTACAATCATTGGCAGCATTTAAGGGAACATTTAAGCATTCATGAAAAGATACTAAGATAAGAATGTCTTCCGGGTTTGGACCATGTCATTGTGGTAACCGAAGTTGCTAACGTTTCGCCCATTTTTGTAAGGGGCTTCATGAGGGCGAGAGATAAATCGAAAAACTTGAACAAGCAACCAAAATCTAACTAAGAATCAACTTGTGAACCAAGCCAGATTCTAACCACTAAAAAAGGCAAGGAAAAAAACGGTAAACTTGAAAAATCAAACAAAGAACCACCACAGAGTTAGGTAATCAACTTATGAACCAAGCCAGATTCTAACCTCTAAAAAAGGTAAGGGAAAAAACGGTAAACTTGAAAAATCAAACAAAGAACCACTACAGAGTTAGGTAATCAACTTATGAACCAAGCCAGATTCTAAACTCCATAGAAGTAATAGACTCCATATATAAAGAAGTGGGATTTTCACGGATGGTTAAGCTCGACTCTGATTGGGTTACAGTTGAAATGGGGATAGCTCGAAACCATGATCCCGATTGAAGTTATTGGGCTGTTTGATGAGTTGTATGCTCTCTCGGAATTTCTTATTGAAAAAGAATGGAGATTTGGCAATCACCGAAACGTTATTAAAATCAATCGTGTGACTTGCAGTAAAATAGTTTTCAGCAACCGCACACTTAGAAATATTCCTTTTCTTTATACAAGGATCATGTTCTGAAATGCGAGTAATGACGGATCGACCGGTCTCACCAATGTAGACTAAACCACATGAACAAGGAATTTGATATACACTTTGAGACGAAACTGTAGAAAATTTGTCCTTGGGAGAAGGAAGAATCTGAGAGATTTTGCCTGTCGAGTTGAATATGGGTTTAATGCCATTCTTACGGAGAAGTTTCCCTATTTGATCTGTAACATTGTGAATGTAAGGTAAAAAGTTCAAATTCTTCTTTTACAAAATTTTACATAAACAAAAAGTAAAGCTTCGTTTCTTGGTAATGTTGACTCGTCAAGTTGTATAAGAGAACTCAGATGTTTTTAAGTAGTCACATAAAGAGTTTTTTTTATGTTTGTTTTGTAGTTCGATTTTCTATTTTCAATAATAATAATTTTCAAAAAATGTGTGATCAGTTATAAACTTTGAACGCTTGTATCTGTGTAACTACGGCAAATTGGACCTATGTTTATAAGACGTTTTCTACTTAAATTGACTTAAGGAACATACCATTTCAGTATGTACAGTACCTCGTGAGACACCCTGTATATATATACACATAAAAATTTTTATTTACAACAAACCACTGTTAATTATAATAATTTTGCGTGTGTTTGTATATGTGCGTTTTTTTAAGAGTTTTGCCGCAAAAGATACATTTACGTATCGTCAGGACATGGTGTTCTGCCTGGATATGTCGGACTCAGATGTCTTTATCTAATACCTAAAACCATCCTCTGTCATCGGCCTCTGATTCCTTTGCGGATCTGCCGTTAGGCATTACTTCACAAAGGGAGGATCTATCTACTTCCATCATGTGGTCAAAGTCAGTCTTTGCATATTTTCATTCGTCGCTCGTCTTTTTTCTATGCGGCGTTCTTGTAGGACTCTCGTCGCAAATGAACTTGTTGTTTCCCAAGCAGCCTTACAGGAGAGCATAACTTTTATTAGGGATTCTGGCCGAAGTTTCTCATTAACGGCAAATTCCCAATTACTGCGTAATATATGAAAGCGAAGGCACGCAAAGAACACGTGTTCCGCGTCTTCACTTACTCCGGAACAAGACAAACAGTCCAGAGAATCTTCATGTTTAAACCTATAGAGGTATGCTCCAAAGCACCCATGTCTAGATATCATCTGTGTGAGGTAGTAATTGACCTCACCATGTTTGCGGTTCACCCAAACAACAGCATGTGGGATGAGGCGGTACGTCTACCTACCCTTTGTTGTGTGATCCCACAGTATTTGCTATCGTCGTATACTATTTCGCCTTTCTTGTATTCTAAGTTCTTCGGGTTTCATCGTTGCCGTAAACGACTTTTCGTTCTTCTGTCAGGACTTCAATAGGCAGCATCCCGGCAATAACGCACACTGCGTCCTCAGATACAGTGCGGAAAGCGCTAGCTACTCTTAAGGCACTCAATCGGTAAACTGATGCAATTGTTCTTCTCGATTCTTGTGTTCTAAGGGCATCATACCAAATAGGAATTCCACACGTGAGTACTGATGTGACTACTGACGACAGTAATGCTCTCCTCTTTTGCGTCGGTCCTCTTATATTAGGCATAAGCCGTGATAGAGTTACTCTGACTGTTGAAGCTTTGGCTCTTACGTGATCTACTTGCTGCCTGAATTTCAGTCGGGCGTCAATCATTACTCCCTAGTACCGAAAATACGGTTGAGATGTGATTTCGTGTCTTCCGACCTGTAATGTGATGGTTTCCGCCTTTTTTCTACTAGTTATGAGCACCGCTTCAGTCTTGTGCTCTGCCAACTCTAGGCCAACAGTATTCACCTACTTACGGATCGTCTCGAAGGTAGTGTCGAAGACGAAATTTATTTCCTCGAGGAGCTTTCCTAACACTACAGCAACATCATCTGCATATGCTATGAGTTTGACTGCCGTAGGTATCTTCAATTGCAGAAGCCCATCGTACATGATGTTCCATAGAAGAGAACCCAAGACTGAGCCATGGGGAACCTCTCCAGTGATTTTGTATTCTTATGGACCGTTCTCCGTATCGTATTTTAGGATCCTATCAGTAAAGTAGCTAGCTACCATCCGTTGTAGATATCCTGGTACGTTCATTTTGGCGAGTACTCTACTAATGCAATCCCATTTAGCAGAGTTGAACGCGTTTTTTATATCAGGCGTTGCCACCCAGCAGTAGCTACTTTTTTGCATCTCTATTCCATCTGGTTCCCGCATTCGATTCTTTGGCTGTGTTGACAAGGTCAATCGCATCCAAAGTAGACCGACCTTTTCGGAATCCGTATTGTTTGCTAGCCAGCAGCGGTTTGACTGCTTCTTCAATTATCTTGTAGACTATGCGTTCAAGTATTTTTCCAGCTGTATCTAGCATGCAGAGTGGACGGTATGATGAAAAAGTGCCTTCTTCAAGACATGCATTATAGACCTCCAAAAAGAGTACGGGCGCCGATTTGATGGCCAATTTTAATGCAATATTTGTGATTCCATCGAGATCGGGAGTTTTGGTGTTCCTCACTCTACTACATGCTTCCATTAGTTGTTCTTCTGTGATTGGCGGAATTTCTTCCATTTGGTGCTGCTCTATCGTATAGTTAGACTCCATTTGGTGAGGAAGCAGCGCAGTAACAATCCTGTGTAGAAATTTAAGACATGTTGGTGGTAGCATTGGCTGACCTCTCAAGTGATTCATGATCACCTTATATGGCCTGCCCCACGGGTCCTTTTCCACTCTAGAGATCAGCTCTTGCCAACATTGTCTTGCTTTCTTTAATGGTTTTTTTAAGCTTATGGCGTGCTTTTTTGTACTCTGTCACCAGTTTTTCCGAGTTTAGTTTATTTCGACCACGTTTGGATGCCTTTCTCTTGGTGGGACACTCCCTCCAGAGGGAAGCAATGTGGCTACTCCACCAGTGTACCGATGGTAGCTTGTTTGCGTCACGTTTCCTTAGCATGCTGGCGTCACAGGCTTCTGTGATACTCTTCATCAGTTCTCCTGTTTTATTTTCAGCATTTCCGCTACTTATTGGTTGATTGTCCAACGCAATAGTAAACGCGTCGAGGTCAAAAGTGGTTGCCTTCTAACCAAAGGAGTCAGTTTTCCTATCTGCTCCTTGCTGTATACGTATCCGTTACTTTCCAGGAGCAGTTTCCTTTAGCGAAACTGCAGCTGACGAAGGTGAGATCTACGATGGAACTTGCCTCTTCTTTAATAAACGTTAGTTTATCTCCGCTATTGAGCAAGACTACGTCTAAAGTAGGCATGATCTCTAGTAGGGCTTGTCCTCGTGCATTAGTTTTCCCACTACCCCAGTCAACTGCCCAGGAATTGAAGTCTCCGGCGATTGCCACGCGAGGGTGTTGCTTTGCATCTTCGGTTAGTCGATCCAGGAAGTCTATGAAAGCGTCAAGTGTGAGGCTGGGTAGCGCGCAGCAACTGTGGAAATAAATCCCGTTCAGTTTTGCCATCACATAGCCAGTTTCTGTGGTTTTTACTACACTTTGGAAGGGACACTTATTACACGACCAAATGATAGCTTTAGCAGTGCTATCAGTTTTTCATGGTTGAGTAGTAAGGTGTCTGTACGGCTTAGAGATCAATGCAAGTTCTGCCTTCAGTTTGCACGCGGTCTGTATTAACAGATCGTGCGCAGCCTCACAGTGGTTGAGATTAAGTTGTACTATTAACATTGTCGCTTATACTTCTTCTTCTGAAGTGCTTTTTTGAAGACTAGAAATCTGCTACTACCAGCCATGTGGGCACATTTCTTCGTGTCGTCTTTTTCAGCGCACAGCACGCATCAAGCATCTTTTTGGCAAGTGGAGGCCTTATGGCTCTTCTTTCTACACCTGGTACAGAAATTAGACCGATCCGCTTCACTCTTGTATTTAGTGGAAAGATAACCACTTATAACACTTGCTTAGTCTCTGAACAGTTCTAATACGGCAATTGACCCAGCCCATCCTGATCTTGCTTTGCTCGCATAGTACGTTCTTTACTATCGACGCCGGCAGTGTCACTAAAGCTGTCTGGGTACCACCATAGGCCTTACGAAGTGACCTGATAGTCTAGTGTGACGCACTCATCTCCAGCCGCTTTGTTTATAGCAGCGAGAACGTCCTCTTTCGTTGTCATTTAGTCAAGGTCTCGAATTTCCAGGTCTTTTTGTGGCCCTTTACTGATGACTTCGGCATCTTCTATGACGATTTCGGCGATAACTTGTCGTAGCCCCTGACCTTTATTGGTATTATGCTTCGTCAGAACAATCAGCAGGTCACCGGTAGCTATCTTACGGATCTTGTCGACCGCGTATCCACAGCTTGTGGCGCCACGAAAGTAGCACGCTGGTGTGTTACTCGTTCACTTTCTAATGTTTTTATTCTTTTAAACGCACCTCCAATGCTGCCAATCTTATTCTTAACTCTTTTATGAACATTAGGTCTGGGATTGGCAAAATCGTGCAGCTCGTTGATGAGCCGCTCCCACGCTTTGGTTCTCTCCCTCTCAGATTTTGTATCTAATGCTGTTTGTTGGGCCTGTTGCCCACTGTTTTCTGCTTTACTTTCCTCTTCATTTAGATTTTGGTGCATGTTTCTTTTCATGTTGCTCCAATGTGTAAAGACGAAATAAAAGGTCAC
Organism: Aquatica leii; assembly: GCA_035610365.1. Classification (NCBI taxonomy): domain Eukaryota; kingdom Metazoa; phylum Arthropoda; class Insecta; order Coleoptera; family Lampyridae; genus Aquatica; species Aquatica leii. The sequence goes on along the minus strand of CM069436.1, from coordinate 77,337,771 downwards.
TTGTGGGTGACGCCTATCCACACAAGAAGGCAAATACAACTGTGTTTGCCAGGTCCACCGAGATTGCACCGCTAGCGCTGGATTTCCTTCTAGCTATCCACTTCTCAACGCGGTCCCTGACCTTAGCTTAGGAACTTTTTTTGTTGAGGTCATCTTCCTCGCTTTTAATATAGTATTAATTGATTTGAAACTAGTCTTTCACTTTACTGCAATAAACTTATAGTCACTTACCGTAAATCGAACATTATTTTGTAACCGCCAAATATCTTAAGAAAGTCAAGTAAACTAATAAGAACACGTGCTCTGAACGACGCAATACTTGATGTAAATAGGTGCGTCTCTCTAGCAGTAAGACGGCTATAAAAAGAACTTTTAGGTAGAGTAGAACCAGATAGCGCTACCACCCACTTAACTCGTAAAAATGAAAGTGTTCCATCTTAAAGACCGTCTCATCTTAGCTACTTCTCCTCTATTTTTTTTTTTTATTTACAAAATCTTTTCAGTTTAGAAAGGTTTATTTTAAATTAACGAGACAGGTAAATTAAGTTTTCAGTAATAGTAAATCTTCAATATGGAGGGACGGCAAAATAAAAACTAACAGTTCAGTTTTCTGACTAGGTTTGATTGACTATGTGTTATGTGCCTGATGAGCTGTGCACATAGCCAACGAAACGTCGCCAGAAAACTGAACCGTTAGTTTTGATTGTGCCGTACCTTTCCATTAAGGATTCAGTATAAATGAAAAATTTGTTGATTTTAAAATAAATTAAGTTTAAGTTTTAATAATTGTCAATAAACAAAACCGGAAGAAAGATTTCTGACTACTAGAACAAATGCAAATTTAGATCTTTAGTAGAGTACCTATCAATCAAATTAGGTATGTACGTTTCACTTTTAATCTAAAAGCAAGGAAGTTGATACATTCTTACGTAAACAGACAATAAATTTCTAACACGATAAGGGTGTAAGGGATAAAGGGTTTGTAATTAAAGCAACCGACAGCTGCAAGACACATTCTATGAAACGCCACACTGTACCAGTTTAATCTTTCAGCACGTGTAAATTTGACTTATTCTAACAGTGTAATTGACCTACTTTAAATATTTACTTTAATTAGTAATTAAATCTGTTTAAGTTTATTTTAAAAAAATGAACGTATGCCTTCAATGTGAATTTAAAATTTTGTAACAACACGCACGAATTTCATTAATAATAAAGACCGGCGCGCGACCAGCTGCCAAGAACATGTGCATTTTACATTCCACTTTTCCAGGTGTCCACGGTATTTGTTGGGCAGTTCCTTATTTCCTACCGTAGAATTTTTGGAAACAGGATATGTATCTAAATGCAGATAAATATATTTTATTGTGACTGTTTCTTTTAAATAATATAGTAGTTAAGGAATCTGCTTGACCAATAGCGTTTAATTGGATTTAATCGTAAATTTAGAATTCGCGGTCGTTACATACAATTCGATTGTTTTATAAAATTTAAATAATTTAACAGTTCGCTGATGGGGTCTCTTTAATTACATATGTTTGTAACGGCATACGTTTTTATAATGTGGGTTAAATGTTGAATTGTTCGTTGTAAAATTTAATTATTGTTGCCTCAGTCTACTAATTTCTATTGTACTTAATTTTTGATACCATATTAGTTTTGTATAAAGTTTTTAGCTTTCTTTTTTAATTGGTATTAAGTTTCTTAATAGTTTTAAGTCGTCTCCAATCTTGAGCTCTGTTAATGATTGTGTTGTCAATTAAAGTTCTCTACTTTTTTGTTTTTGGTTTCATTTATATGACATAATGGCAATACTGTCTAAATTTTGCTCGCTTTTTTTTAATCTAATGAATTAATTGGCTTTTTGATTTGATCAATATCATAGGGTTAATACTACTTTTTGGTTTCTGGTTTCAATACATTTGCTCTTGGTTGTTTTTGATGGTGCGGTTTATGTTATACTATGTTTTTTGTTATAAACTTTAAATTTTAGGTAAATGATTCTTTGATAAATTTTTATTTATTTTTGTATAAGAATGATTTTATAAACATTACAGGAAATCTACGCTTTACTTTGACAAATCGGGAAATCACTGAAATATTAGAGAAAATTTTAAAGAGTATTGGTACTTGCCTGACAATCCTAACTATCATACATATCAAGAAATAAGAAAAACAGTGATACTAAAGTTAATCAAGTTTCTTGAACATATGTAACTTTGTTTTGTTCAAAAAACATGAAAAGAGAATTGGTCTTTTTCCAAAAAATTGTTTTTTGGGTATTTAATAATTTTGTGAGTTGACTCTTTTACGTTACGTAGCTTACGCCATCATTTTAATAGAAATTAATCTTTGAATTTTAAATTTAAACCTTCTTTTATTCACAAACAAAAAAGTATTATTCATAACAAAACAATGAAAAAGAAACTTTAAAATACAATGTTATCAAAATCTGTTCCATTTCATCTGTTTCGAGTAATTGTAGATAAAGGAACTGATTTTTCATCTAAATGTTTTTAGTACACATTTCATTTATACTATTATATTGAAACGTGTTAATAAGATTATTCAACTTTAAATAAATAAGTATTTAGCGCATGTGTGGAGATAAACATACGGAATATAATCTTGTAGGTGACTTGAGTGTAAACAAGTGTGTGAAGCTATCCGCGGACTTTATCTTATCTTCGTGTAAGTGATATAAATTCGTGTAAGTGTTTTTATTAAATATTATTAGATTTAATTAGTTCGGTTAGTTTAAAAGTGTATATATTTGTAGTATAAGTATAGATAAAATAATTTTAATATTAAAATTTGTTACAAATAGTGTCAAGTGTGTGGTCGCGATTTATTGTTTATAGCATTTAATCTTAGCTGTTAAACCAGTGTCGGGCTTTATTAAAATTTAGTATTATTTGTTTTAAATTATTATTCGTGGTTAAATTTATGCCGGAGACGCGTACGCAACCAGTTAAAATGGATGCAAAACTATTTGAATTTCTTGAATCAATAACAAATGGTCAAGAATCGATGAATAGAAAAATAGAAGAAAAGTTTTACGAAAATTCGCAGAAAATAGAAGAAAAGTTTTACGAAAATTCGCAGAAAACAGGTATGTTAAATTTAAAAGATGAAATTTGCGAATCTGTGTTTGACAAAATAGAAGAAGTTGAAGACAAACTAGAACAAAAATTAAAAGAAAATTCAAGAACCATAGAAAACAAACTAGAAAAAAAATTGTGAGAAAGAATACAACTGCTTGAAAAAAGAATGACCCAAATGAATTGTCACGGTGAAGAAATCGTCACGAGTGAAGATTTAATAATGAACCATCGGGAAGAAACCACTCACAAGTTCAAAGTTGTACCTCCAAATTCTGATGGTAAAGTTCCATAGTTACTAGCAGTTTGAAGCCGCAGCTACAGCTAATGGTTGAAGCAACAAGCAGAAAGCGACGTCTTTAATTGTGTCCTTACGCGGAGAAGCGCATCATTCGTTCTGACATGTTATTCGAAAACGAGAAGACATCACCAGTAAGAGTACGACTTCGAACGGCGACGGGCGAAGAAATACCTACTCACGGACAAGTCAAGGTAACCATTGGTTTGGGAAATGGAGTACTCGACCATCAAGTACTGGTAGCCGACATCACGGAAGAAGTTATCCTGGGAATGGACGTGATAAAGAAGTATGGGTTCCATTTGGATATGAAGAACGATGTCCTGAAGATCGACAATGAAGAAATTCCTTTTCATTCATTAGAGAAGGCAGCTGCCTGCAGGGACGGAAGGTGTAGTGATGGCACGCCTGGATGGAAATCTCCGGGAAGACTACATACGCGCGAATGAACCAACGGAGGGCCGCTTAGTTAAAAAGGGACTACTCGTTCGCAGAACTTTAGTACGAGTAAAGAACACGATGCCAGTAAAGATCTTAATTAACTCAGATCCTGTAACGTTAAAAAAGAAAACAATGGTAGGCCAATGCACGACAGTATCACAAATTGTGAGATGCGTGAAGTCGAACGAAGATACGTCGCCGAAGAAGTGTCCACAACATCTATTAAACATTCTTACCACCAAATGCCAAAACCTCAGCCAAGACCAGCTGGCTAAAGTTAAAGTGTTGATCCAAGAGTATCAAGATGTGTTTGCGCTGGAGAGTGGCTCCAAAGGAAGAACTAACGTGGTGAAACATAAAATTAATACCGGAGACGCTCGGCCGATAAGACAACATCCACGCAGACTTCCTACGGCGAAAAAAGAGGAAGCCGAACAAATAATTACGGATATGGAGAGAGAAAGCGTAATTGAACCTTCAAGTAGCCCATGGGCATCCCCAGTGGTACTCGTAAAGAAGAAGGATAGATCAATGAGGTTTTGCGTAGACTACAGGTAGTTAAACATCGTGACCAAAAAAGACAGGATCCCAGTGGTTTTCCACGTTAGATTTAAATAGTGGTTACTGGCAGGTAGAATCAGAATCCAAGGATCGTGAAAAAACAGCTTTTACGATCGGAACTGGTTTGTGGCATTTCATTGTGATGCCCTTCGGCCTGTGTAACGTTCCTGCAAGATTCGAGCGTTTGATGGAGACCATCTTGTGCGGATTGTCTTGAAAGACGTGCTTGGTTTATCTGGACGACGTGATCGTAGTTGGACACATGGGTCTAACCTCAAACTGATGGAGTAAAGGCTGACCCAAACAAAATCCGAGCAGTGCACGCATGGCGAAGACCAATCGACAAACATCAGGTTCAAAGTTTCCTTGGATCGTGCACCTATTATAGACGATTTGTACCCGGATTTGCTAATATTGCCAAACCTTTGACGAAATTGACGGAAGAAAGAGCAGAATTTAGATGGAATGAAGACTGCGAAAATTCTTTCCATCAACTAAAACAGACCCTAGTCACTTTGTCGATTCTGAGTTATCCAAGAGAAGATGGAAAATTTGTGTTGGATACCGACGCAAGCAATCTGGCCATAAACGCGGTGTTTTCGCAGGTTCAAGATAGACTAGAAAAAGTTATCGCGTATTTTAGCAAGGTTTTGTCCAGGCCAGAAAGGAATTATTGCGTGAATAGGAGGGAGCTGTTAGCAGTCGTCAAGTCCTTCGAACATTTCTACAAATATTTGTATGAACGAATTTTTTTGCTGAGAACAAACCACGCCGCTTTAAAATGGTTACTGCAGTTCCGTAACCCGGAAGGACAAGTGGCAAGATGGATCGAGAGACTGCAAGAGTATGACTATGACACAGAATACGTTGCGAAAGCAGTCATCGGAACGCTGATGCCTTGTCCAGAAGACCTGTCCGGCGGACTGCAGCCATTGTTCGCGACTGGAAGAAAAAGTCGAATGCCTCCGGAGAACTGCTATGGTTGATGACTGAAATAAGACTACTACTGGACTAGAAAGAAAGCGGCCGACGACCAACCTGGAAATAAGTGAGCGCTTTGGGCAAAAACATCAAAGCCTACTGGGCGCAGTGGGACTCCTTGATAGTAGAAGACGGTCTTCTTAAGCGATTTCTAGAAAGTGCCAAAGGCACGGAAAACAGACTACAGTTGGTAGTGCCGAAGAGCAGAGTGTCAGAAATGTTGAAGCATCTCCACGATGGGACATCAGGAGGACACTTTGGCATTAAAAAGACGTTGGGTAAAGTGCGAGAACGATTCTGCTGGATGAACTGCAAAGAGGGCGTCATGAAATTATATCGTAAATGCACGGTCTGCGCATCAGAAAATGGTGCAGCGAGAAAGCGCAAAGCACCCATGAAGCAATACAACGTAGGAAGCCCTTTAAAAAGAATAGCGTTTGACATCGCAGGACCGTTCCCAGAATCCGATTCGGAAAATAAATAGATCCTGGTGGCGATGGATTATTTGACGAAATGGACGGAGGCTGACGCCATACCCAATCAGGAAGCAGCTACAGTCGCAGACGTGTTAATAAAAGTTTTTCAGCCGGTTTGGAGTTCCGTTGGAATTACACTCCGATCAAGGCCGCAATTTTGAGTTTTAAGAAGTTTGCGGACTGTTGGGAATTAAGAAAACTAGGACGACGCCTCTCCATCCTCAATCTGATGGCATGGTTGAACGGATGAATCGAACAATGAGCAAGTACTTAGCCAAGGTAGTGTTCGAACACCAAAGAGATTGGGATTAGTACTTGCACCTTTTCCTAATGGCACACTGATCATCCGTTCACGAAAGCACAGGTCAAACACCATCCTGTGTGATGCTCGGTCGGGAAATACGATTGCCATGCGACCTTCAATTTGGACGAAGACCGGAAGAAGAAGTTGCTGAAGAAGATTACGTCAGCAAGCTGACCCAGACGCTAGATGAAATACATGAAGAGGTCCGTAAAAACACACAAATTGCCAGCGACAATATGAAAATAAGATATGACGTCAAAGCGCAAAATGGTGGGTTTCAACCTGGCGATATGGTCTGCTTGTATAATCCTCAAAGCAGACGTGGTTTGTCGCCGAAGCTGCAAAGGCAATGGAAGTGCCCCTATAAAGTCATGCAGCGTATTAATGACGTCATATATTGCATCTGAAAACCGCCCAAAGCAAGCCAAAAGTGGTCCACGTCGATTGTCTAGCCCCGTTTGCTGGCGATAACCACAATACGCAAGTTCAGGTCTGAACCAGAGTAATAAGCAGCGGAACCAGGAATCAAATCGAAGACATGGAGTTCGAGAAGTTTATGAACTTATACGGAGGTTCTGGAAAAGCTAGGTTTGGAGTTACCACCGAGAAACAACGTGACCTGTTCCAGACACAAAAAGATTACGCCATCGCACATTGCGTGAGCAAGGATCTTGACATGTTCAGAGGGGTTGCAGTCGTGTTGAAAAAGAAGTTTGGGCAGCTAGATGAATTACGAAGACAGCAACCGGCAGTTGGAAAAGTTTTAGGACTACGTGGTGACAGACGCTTTGTTTTTTATTTGGTCACCAAGAAATACTCACGTACCAAGCCGTTATACAAAAATCTGTGGCGAATATTATGGAATCTCAAAAGGAAAATGGAGTTCCACCATGTAAAGAAATTGGCAGTACCCAAGCTTGGTTGTGGCTTAGATCCACTAAATTAGAGGACAGTTCGAAACATGTTGGAGGTCGCCTTCCGAGGAACTGGCGTTCAAGTGTTGGTCTGTAGTTACCAACCAAGAAGAATATCGGGTCAGGAAAAGTCCATTGACTGTTAGTTTTATGGACAAAAAAGCTGCCGAAATGGAAAAAGCTGTCGCTATTGCCACGATCCTTCCTACCAGTGTCGCATCCAGTCTTCTGTTCTGGGACAGAACAGTCCTAAATAGGGGGCAGTGAAACGTTCTCAAATTCAAGAGCCTTCTCGAAGTTGTTATCCATCTTCTAGAACGTATACCGAAAGATATGGAACATTCGAGAAGGATTTCCAAAACGTGTATAAATACGGAACAAACAAATCAGTTATTCCCGTAATGTGAAGACGGCAGTGTTAAGAAGGTTAGTCAAGTTTAAATAAATAAGTATATAGCGCGTGTGTGGAGATATAATCTTGTACGTGACTTTAGTGTAAACAAGTGTGTAAAGCTATCCGCGGACTTTATCTTATCTTTGTTAAAGTGATATAAATAAGTGTAAGTGTTTTCATTAAATATTATTAGATTTAATTAGTTCGGTTAGTTTAAAAGTATATATATTTGTAATATAAGTATAAATAAATTAGTTTTAATAATAAAATTCGTTACAATATTTTTGTTGCTAATTTCTGTTAAGAAAATTGACTTTTTTACCTAATCAATATGTAAATTTTATTTCTTTTGACGTATTTTCAAAAAGAGTGTTACTTTTTCTCCAGTATTTTATATGGTTTTTGAACATATTTGAAATTCAAAAAGTGTATGGAATTGAGTACACTAAATTGGTATTACGAATTATTGTCGGCTACTCCGATGGTGCCCAAACTAACATATCATTATTATATTTTTTTGACGGCGTGAACACTAGCAACCTGCATAAAAGTGTGCTCCGGAGCTAAGAAAGTTAATGTTATTGAATCAGTTTGCTCAGAACTCTGCTGCGAAAACGAGAGCAGAGATAGTATCTAACTCGGGTTTTTTTAAAACATCTTGCCGAATATAAGGGTGGGGTAAACTGCACAACCCGCTTTAACTTATTTGGATAAATCACTTTAGTTGATTTATTTGCCTAGTAAGTTTAGTAGTAGCGTAGTGCACACAAGAAATATGTTTAGTCGAGGAAAAAAAGTGCTAGAAAAACCACATGGGGGGTAAGTACTTATAACAGATTGTTTATTTTATTGTTGTTTAAATAACTTAAGTGCATTTTTTACTGATGTCTTAATAACTCTGGTTTTAGAAATATGCTTCAGTGTAGCAAAAAATAACAGTGTCACAGAGTTATGATCGTTTGATGTGATACCGCGCTTTTTAACGAATGATGTAACCAAGGGCAATTACATACATAGTAATACATATTAGTTAGAGGTTTGTTTGTTTTTAATAACAATTGTACATAAATGGAATTTACAGGTGGAGTGATCCACAACATAGTTTTAATAGAGCTAATAAAGTTACAGTAAACTCTAATTGTATTCGGTCCCAATCTTCAACCGTCATGTCGATTGAAAACAAAAGTCATTCGTCAAAGAAAATTAAACTGTTAGAATAGATGTATCAAACCGAAATTTTTCCTAGCACTGAACCGTTCAAAACCACTTCAGGAAAGCAGTACCCAGTAAACGCATAAATAGTGCAGGCATAAAACATCTCAAGATAATTTTTCCATATTATGAATTGAAGTATATTTTTATTTATGTTTGGATCACGTTCGCATGGTTCGTGTGATATATTGTGTTATCACCATACGTACGTTCGTTAAAATCCAAAACTACTGTGTTCACTGGGTAGTAGTTGACTCATATCTCCTTAATCAACGGAAAACATTCAACTATAAATCATAAGGGCTAAAAAAGTAAAACACTATGTTCATCGTCAAAATATAACAGAAAGCAACACAAAGAATGAAGAACGAGTATCTAGCAGCACTCCCACTTTAAGCATTTCTGATAACTTAGTAGAGTTCAATGCAAACACCGACGGTATTGGAATAATTCCTATGGAAGAAATAACCGCAGAACAGATCGAGATCCAAAGTGATAAATTACATAAGGGCGAAGAAAGTGCAGAAGAAGTGTTTAGAATCGACAAGGAAAACCGGAATGAACAAAAACAAAATGAAAATCTTGGTCCCAGTAATACTAATGAAAATAACAAGACTAAACATAAAGACTTGGAGAAAGTGAAGAAAATCAAAAAATGTTATGTACCTCAACTACTTGAGTCATGCAAAAGGAGTTGCAGACAGAAATGTTTTGAACAATTTAATGAAGATGAAAGAAAAATAATTTTTGAAAATTATAACGTTTTAAATTTTAGAGAAAAAAGACTGTTTTTGGATAAACATATCATCAAAAAGAAAATTTAATATAGAAAAGTCGATGCAGATGTACCCAGGTTTTCGATGGTATATAAATTCCCAGTCGAAAACTGACATCATGATAAAATATTTGCCTAACGTAGACTCTGTAAAAGATGAATTGCTGCTGCTAGAAAAGTTATTGTTACCTTCTCAGTCTGAAACCAAAAGCATGATAGTAGTTTGTAAAAGTATGTTTATGAATACTCTTGGTCTAAGATCAGATTCCGTAATCACTGATTATTTAAAGAGAACAGTAAATGATTTACCGGTAGACTTAAAAGGCCAAAGAGACCAAAAACGGGCTGAGACGGTGAGAGCAATTGCCGACAAAAATTACACAGATGTAAAAAAACACATTGATTACTACCATCCGCAAGTGTCACATTACAATTTAGAAGATGTCCGGAATAAGAGGTATTTACCGTGTGATATAACAATTCGTGAAATGCACAAAAACTTCTTATCTAAGTTTTATGAAATAAATTATGCAACCTATAGAAAAATATTCAATAAAGAAAATACAGGTTTTGCATTCATCTACTTCCATTCCAACTGACTGTGAAGAAGTAGGACTAGTAGAAGCTAAAAAAGCAATATGTAACATTTGCAAGAGATACGACTTTCATAAAACTCGATACACTGTAGCAAGAAAACAATACAATGAGGACTCGAACAAGAAGTGGACATCAGACTTTCTCTATTGACATGCAGAAAATTTTAACAATACCGAAAATGGCCATAAAAAATTTGTTTTTTCTTAGTAGATTAGTTGTATTTCATGAAACATTTGCCAATTTGCCAGCGGGACATGAAAATAAATGTCTACTTTGGCATGAGGCCATTAGGGGACGAAATGGGCTAGACGTTGTTTCGGCATTTTACAATGTACTGAAAAGACAAACAACGATACAAAACACGAATTTTTTTGGTTTGACAACTATACAGCACAATATAAAAACTGGACCCTGTTTACAGCTTGTGTCATATTCGTTAACGAAAAGGGAGCAGATATCACTTTTGAGTATTTTGTGCCTGATCGCGGCTTCATGAAAGCTGACTCGGTCATAGTCTTATAGGCAAAAAATGGAAACATACTCCAGAAGTATTAGATTATGAAGACAATCATGTAATTGAATCATCAAATAAGTTAAACAAAGTCTTTAATTTACGCGCAGAAGATTTCTTAGAATTTAAAAATGGTTGTCAAACTAGAAAAAAGGCGCCAGACTTGCCAAAAAATATAAAGTGTGTTCGATTTGTAAAAGGCTCTAAAAAACTTTTTTAAACCTGAACTAGAACAAGAAACTTTTTCTGAAGTATCTTTTGTGAAACCTAAATTAAATTTAAAATTACCAAAGCAAGTCACAACCGACAGAGGTATAAACTAAACAAAGAAAAATTTTATTATTATAGAGCTGATACAGCATATGCCACCAAGAAAACAAATATTTTGGAAAAATTTACCAGGTAAAGAAGATGTTGCAGATTTAGAAAGTTTTGTTGCTCAAACCTAAAAACTGTCGTGAAGCAATAAATACTGATATTTTTTGGTAGTAATGATTATTATTTATTTTATGTTTATTAGACAATTTGTATGAGAGTATTTGTTCATCTAAAACGTGCATAATAAGATTACTGTCCATTTTTGTATAAAATAAAAGTGATATTGATTGCCATAACTCATCTTATGCTCGTTTATTAAAAATTAAAATTAGTTGTTTAGAAAATCGGTCTCACTTGTCTTACTTTATTGTAATAAACCAATTTAGAAATTTTTGTGTCTTTTAAATCTATTTAAATCTAGTTGCTTGGTTTTTTCATTGTTTTTGAGCACTTAGTTTAATTAAATATCTAGCACGTAAAGTTACTTCCTTTTAAGATTGTATATTAGAGAGATGGTTAAATACAGTAAACTCAAAAACTATCTAAAACATAGATATTTAGTGAAATATTTTATATTTATTTATACTCTTGAAAATATGGAAAAAACATTTAAGTTAAAACAAAAATATCAATATAAGGTTAAATATAAAGAAGTAATTTGAAAAACCATTTTAAAATACACAATAAGTTGCTCGTATCCAAAACCTTTAAATTTGGAGTTACGTGCTTCTTGATATTTGACTATGAGCTCTCTAATTGTCTACAATTTTTTGATATTTGAACAAAACTGTAGCAATCTCATCTGTTCCTCTTTTCGCATCAGTTTTGTTCCAAACAAAATAAAACTCATTTTTGATATCACTTTCGTATACTGTCTCGTAAACGAAGTACCTATTATAATAATAAATTTTCTTTTACATGTCAAAACTAGCACAGAATGGCAGAACCGTCTTATAGTATAAATTTACTATGTACGAATAATAGAATGTAAATGGTTGTAGAGATAGAAACGTTGCAAGCTGATTTTATACACTCGTAATTCAAATAAAACCACAACGTATAACATTGTAAGGTGACAATGTCAATGCAAATGTAAAAATGCCACCAGAGTCAACCACTGGACGGCCGGTTTGTCTTTTTGAAGCTCTTCAGCAGTTGGAGAACATTCTACTGTACTTCAACAAATGGATTGACAGACCTATAGCTTTATATGAATAAACAATGTCACATTTTGTAGTAGTAGCAATTTTGAATCTATATAGGTTTTTTATTTTCCCTTCACAATAAATATACTGTTCATTTTTTTCATTTAACCTCTTAGCGCACACAACCGAGTAACTCGGGGGTAAGAAAATGATTTTTTTTAATTTGTAAATTTTATAAAAACAAAATCGTTTTTACGATAATACATAGCCCCGCTTTTTCAATAAAGTAAAAAATGACTTTTGGGTTGAGTTGTGCTTAGTAAGTGTTTTGTGCGCAACAGAAACAATTTTTGCTTTTTCACCAATTGGTCATATTTTAGTTTATCAAAAAAGACGAGGCCAGCCTTACTGACATGTATATTTGCAGGTTTATTTCAAGTGATTTTAGTACATAACTATCCGAATCTTAAAAACACTTCTTGAAAAATTCTCCGAAACTCATTTTCTTGGATCATTTTTTAAAAAGTATATTTCAAGTTAGCACAGAACTGATAGAAAGTAACGAAAAAACTACGAGCAGCATCATACAACTCTATTATGAATAAAACGTGTGTAAAGAACAGACTCGTTTTTTGCAAACATCTTAGTAGTAAATGTACAATGTAAATTTTATTCCAGTAAATAATTTTTCTATGAAGATCATTGATCATTTTGTGACCAATGATTTTCGTAATAAGATTACAATCTTTTTAAGTGTAGTTTATGTAATTTATTCTCTGAATTTGCAGATTTTAGAGAAACTAAACCGTTTTTACAATAATACATAGCTCCCCTTTTTGTATGAAATAGAAAATTACTAGACAAGACGTGCTACTTTGTTTCTAATATGTGTGTAGGGGTATAATCTTTCCATTTGCATGAACATCACAAAATGTTTCATTTTTTATCTTAAAATAAGGAAGTATCGTATTCTGCTGGGAAATGACTATTTATCTCAATAGAGAAAGCTACAACTTGCAGTATACAGAAAAAGGATTCACACCAATAATATTGACATGCCACATCTCACTATCACTCGATGTAGAAAATGACTTATAAATGCACTACTGTCTAAAAAACCATCAGCGACGAGCAACACCTTATCAGTAAGAAGATGCACCTTAAAAAAGTACTTAGGAAGAACGGTTACACAGACACCAGCACAAAAAAAAGCTGCAAAGGAACGGACGATTTTGCAAACAGAAACACCAAAAGAGATAACTTGTTTATCTTTCATAGCGAGTCTTCTAGGACAGCCTTTCTCAAACTGTGATATTCAACACCGTGTATGGAAATACTCGAAAGTATAAAACAAAATTTGTTGTTTTTCTAGTAATTTTAGAAATATTAAGATATTCTACAATTAAGAAAAAAAAACGGCACTAAACAGCGCTATCTTTCATTGTAATCGTAGTTTATTTAACGAGTTCCTGTGTAAATTGAACTCTTTTTTCACAAGAGGGCATTTTTAAAAAGTCCTAGAAGGAAAAATACGTCAACTTTGGACAGGAACGAGTTGAATACAACATTTTATGGCTCGAACAGAGACTAGGAGGCTTCCAAAGTCTCAAAATCTTTCAAAAATAATTTGACATCGTTGTTGATACGTACGCAAAAACTGTCAAAGGCAATTTACAATAACGAAAAAATAAAATTTATGGCAGTTAAGAACAGTAAAAATTATTTTATATGCTTCCGTCCGTTTTGACGTATTTTACAGGCATCATAATCGGCCGGAAATTTTACTTTTCCGACCTAGGCCGGTAAAGTGCAGTAGAATTTTATAACTAGAAGTTGAAACGTCATCTGTCAATTTGTCAGATTTATTAACATACACCATTATCTGTGTTATTGTTTAGAGTAGCACTAACAAAATTTAAACAAATATAACAAATTTGCTTATATCTTACAATTGCTAAAAACAACAATGGTTTTATTTTCATATAAGTGAAATTGTAATAATATTATGTAATTGTCAAATTAATTTCAAAAACAATTGTGTTGCGTTATTACAGGTTTCAGTTTTATCAACATGTCTTATTAAATTTTATTAAAAATCAATACTTAAATAACTGCTTTTAATTAATTTGTACTATTAAGGTCAGCACAAAAACTGTGTACCACACGTCCTAAAAGTATTTTGCGAGTATTCGCTTTTTGTACAAACATGCTCATACTCGCAAAACAGCACTTTCTGGAGTAGTCATACAAATAACTATTGTCTTCATGAGATCATTTTGGGGAGTGTATGACTGGGTAACGCTTCGATGCGGTAAAACAGTTTCTTCATTTTTCAACAATGATGAATTTGATCCAGAAAATCACTCTTGCTCAAAACTTAACAAAACATGGTCGATTTATGAAGAACTAGTTAGAAAATTTGACGATGCGATTACACCAGAAAAATTTGTTACTATCAAAGAAGGTTAATTATTATATAAAAGTCGATGGGTGCAATGCATTCTATTCAAAAGAACCAGTTTTGGCATAAAAACATACTTATTATGTGAATCAAAACGTGGTTATGACAGAGAATTTGAAGATCTTGCAAAGTCGTTGCAACTTGTGACGACTTTGATCTGGCAATATGGAACAGTTTTGTGCTTTACCAAAAAACTGGCAGTTAAATGGATTTACTAGATTTTTGTCTGAACTTTCAACTGAAAAATATAAAACTACCACTATTTCAAGAAGTGGACGGCCATTAAACGTTCAAACACCACTGAGATTATCAGCAGACATTTTCCATCATTTGTGCGACCAACAGCAAAATGAAAAAAAATGCCACCAGGCAGTTTCGTGTGAAGACGAATGAAAACAATAAAAAAGTTCGCAAAGAAACAAGATATTTGTGCGCTGAATGTAACATTGTTCTTGGTATTATTCCGCGTTTTAAAATGTATCATACCATTGTAAATTTTAACTATAAACTGGTTTTTCAATATTTTTTTATCCTTTTTATTTTTTTTTGAAGTGAAACTTCTTTATCGGCGTTGGAAAAAAATTTACCGTCACATTTTTTGCGTTACGCGCCATCTTTTTTTCGTTTACGCGTCACATTTTTTTCTGAAACGCAATAGCGACGAGATAAATAATATATCAATACTAAAGTGATCAACAAAATCAAAGGCTTTATTTTAATTCTAATTCCAGTGGATTTTTAACAAAAGTAAGTAATTATATCTATTTTTCTAATACTTGTTAAGGTTAACCTCAGTTTCTGATTGAACGATGACATTTTAAATTTAAGATATTTAAGGTTAACCTCAGTTTCTGATTGAACGATGACATTTTAAATTTAAGATATTTAAGGTTAACCTCAGTTTCTGATTGAACGATGACAATGACAGTAATAATTCTATTTCAATTAATGAAATGCTGTAATAACCTTAGTAGCAAAAGTTAAAGTGAAATAATTGTATTATTTGTATTCATGTCTATTATAATAAAATCCTTTTGTTTAAACTTTATCTAATTTTAAATTTAAGATATTTAAGGTTAACCTCAGTTTCTTATTGTAACTATCGGTCAATGTATATGATTTCATTAAAATAGTATTTATTAATTAATACGACTGCTAATTTAATGAACATCAATTAATTGGCATAGAGTATAAATTCTGAAATATGTTATTAATTTTTGTAAATCAATTAACTAATTTTTGTAGATTCAATTTCATATTTCAGTTACCATAAGCCATTAATTATTAAATTTAAGATATTTAAGGTTAACCTCAATTTCTGATTGAACGATGACAATGATAGTAATAATTCTATTTCAATTAATGAAATGCTGTAATAATCTTAGTAGCAAAAAGTTAAAGTGAAACACGGTTGGTTCAGACGAAGAGTACTTTCAGTTTCTCCAACGCAGTAGGGATAGCATGTCGCTTATTTCGTTACGCGTCACATTTTTAATTAATACGACTGCTAATTTAATGAACATCAATTAATTGGCATAGAGTATAAATTCTGAAATATGTTATTAATTTTTGTAAATCAATTAACTAATTTTTGTAGATTCAATTTCATATTTCAGTTACCATAAGCCATTAATTATTAAATTTAAGATATTTAAGGTTAACCTCAATTTCTGATTGAACGATGACAATGATAGTAATAATTCTATTTCAATTAATGAAATGCTGTAATAATCTTAGTAGCAAAAAGTTAAAGTGAAACACGGTTGGTTCAGACGAAGAGTACTTTCAGTTTCTCCAACGCAGTAGGGATAGCATGTCGCTTATTTCGTTACGCGTCACATTTTTAATTAATACGACTGCTAATTTAATGAACATCAATTAATTGGCATAGAGTATAAATTCTGAAATATGTTATTAATTTTTGTAAATCAATTAACTAATTTTTGTAGATTCAATTTCATATTTCAGTTACCATAAGCCATTAATTATTAAATTTAAGATATTTAAGGTTAACCTCAATTTCTGATTGAACGATGACAATGATAGTAATAATTCTATTTCAATTAATGAAATGCTGTAATAATCTTAGTAGCAAAAAGTTAAAGTGAAACACGGTTGGTTCAGACGAAGAGTACTTTCAGTTTCTCCAACGCAGTAGGGATAGCATGTCGCTTATTTCGTTACGCGTCACATTTTTAATTAATACGACTGCTAATTTAATGAACATCAATTAATTGGCATAGAGTATAAATTCTGAAATATGTTATTAATTTTTGTAAATCAATTAACTAATTTTTGTAGATTCAATTTCATATTTCAGTTACCATAAGCCATTAATTACAAAAATATATAATAACGATGACAATGATAGTAATAATTCTATTACAATTAATGAAATGCTGTAATAATCTTAGTAGCAAAAAGTTAAAGTGAAATAATTGTATTATTTGTATTCATGTCTATGATAAAAAATCCTTTTGTTTAAACTTTATCTAATTTAACTTTATTTAACCAATTTCTGAAAAGTTGCATGTAGATCATTTTGCGAAAAATAAGGCCATAAAGAAGTTTCACTTCTTACATGTGTACACTAGTACACGCCCATGTTTTTTTGTTAACCGAGATACCTAAAACCTCGAAAGAAAACATTAAACATTGGAACAAAATAATTATTCTAAATTTTTAAGCTTAGTAATACTTTCGCTAAATACATAGCGACCCCGCCTTAGCTTTCGCGCCAAAATAATTTTTTTTATTATGCTTTTGACATTCTGTTTTTTTCGACCATAGGAAAAACAAAATAAATTTGTTTTTTCATTACTTTTCTCAAAAGTTTGCACTCATCTTTATCGCGACTTTTTCTATAAATAGTCGAGGATTTTTTGCGTGAAAAATTCGGTGAGCATGACGCAACGCTTTTAATTTCCTTCTAGGGTATTTCTTCATCCTCTAGAAGATTTTATTCCCTGTCTTCAGGAGGAATGTTTTCATCGTTGTTGTCAACAATATCACTGCGATTAACACTTTTTTTAATCTTGTATGAAAACGTTGAAAGCTTTGAATACGCTTTTATTGGAGTTTTGAATAAACCGCGAGCTAAAAACACAGCGTATAAACATTGTAAGTTAACCATGTCAATGTATATGTGAAACTGCCATCAGAGTGCACCACTGGACGGCCCTTTTGGGGCTTTTCAGCAGTGGGAGAACACTCTACTATACTTGTAGTCGGTTTATTATTTATTATATGTGAATTACCGCCACCCTTAACAATTATTGTAAGAGCAATTGTACCTTAGTTTAATTTGTGATGTTTATTGTTGATAATGCTTGCAGATACGATGGTTGATTTGCAAGCTCAAATCATCGCAGAGTTAGCGCTCGGTCTTAGTGTTCGAGGAATTGCTCGAATGTTGATGATTTCATGGACTACTGTGGAACGTATCCGAGGTGAGTGGTATCGCGATAAACAGGACCATCGGTAGGGACGGACGAAGAGTGTTTACGGTGGCCCAGGACGCTAAGTTAGTGGCTTATGTATGTGCTTATGACGTCGAATTTCTGGGATGCCAGTTAACCGCACAGGCAAGAGTAAAAGGGGCTGGAATAAAAAATATCAAGCAGCTATAAAAGAAATTTTTAGCGAGGACAATAAAAGAAGGCGTCTGGAATTTTCAAAACGTTAAATATATTTTTGCGCCTATTGTAAAATATGCACTGAGAATTAAATTTATTTTAAAAATAGTTTTTTTATGTAGTTTTAAGATAATTTGTTTAATTTTATTAATACAATAAACTCTAAATGACTAATTATTGTATTGTACTGCAATGAGGTATATGGAGTGCAAAATTACATTGTTTCTGTTTATCGTATTATATAGTAAAACAAGATATGAGTGACAGGGGAATACGAATTTTTTGTTTACGACATAGTGATGGTACTTTTCCTTCCTGGATGCATTATTATATGACTTGTTTCAGCAGCTAGCCAAGCATGCTTTTTTAAATAAAATCTATTATTATTATTACTTTGTTTAAGTTTTTTAGTCAATTACGAAGTTTCTGAATAAATCAAACAATCAATAAATTAGAAATTCAATAAACAGTGTGTACTGCGATTATCTTCGATTAATTCCAAAAACAAAAGTTTGCACATGCACTAGTTGTAAGAGTTAACCGATCATCAAAGATCAAATCATAAGTAATTTCTCGTAACTACATAATACAATACGTTATATCTAATTAAAGTCTCACAATTATTCAACATTAATAAAAGTGATCTGAAATTGCAAGAAATTTCAAATGGTCAACGATGAATGTCTGACTAGACTTTTCTTTCTATCAGATACATTTTCTATGGTTTTACCTAACCTTCTTGTGGCTTGTACCAAGCAAGTTCAGGTGGTTTAGTGGGTCCCCATCTTCTCTAGGCTACTGTAAGCAGTAGTAGTTCGAAAAAAAATTCCTGAATTATTTTGTTGTCCAGTACAAGATTTATCTGGGTTTTTTGATTTTTCAACGTTTTTTAAGAATAATTTGCTGACTGTTTCTTTTAATTTTTTACTTATAGTTTTGTATTACTTTATTTACTGCTACAATATTAATAATGTCACTCAAGATTCTTTATTCAACAGCTCTATTGAAAGTATTGACCATATCTAATACTATACGCTAGTAGTACTGCAAATTTTTTTACAGATCTGAGATTTATTAAACTTATAAGTGAATGCAAGGTATTTTTAAATCTCTACTTGATATATTTTATAGATGCAATTTTGTCAAATGAAAATTTACAGCTCACATATGTCGCCGTTGGCACAAGGCTGCAATTACCTTTCGTGATAAAAGATATATCGGTTTCTCTAACAAATGTCCCTAAAGCTGAGATAATTAAGTGGCGCTCGTAATTTTTGCCGCGCCCCATCTTAGGTTGCTGTAATTAACAGATTCCATTTTCTATTTACTTTTAGTTGTTAATTAACTGCATAACGTTATCGTTACTCCTCGTAGGAAAAAATGCAAATTTTTCACGTACTACTTGCTTGTTTAACACAGCTAGTATTATAGTCGACTACGTAATTATTACTAACTTATTTCCTATTATATTGTGTAGAACGGCCTCGTATTAATTTATTAATAATTTCGTTATTGCAATAAGACTTAATAAGGTAATACATCGTATAATTACAACCATCAACGTATGCGAATCAAACAACTTTACGCAGCTCCTTATATAAATTGTGAAAAACATTTAATGAATTGCCTTGAAACTAATCTAGTAATGTTTCAATTATATTTTTTTCAAAATACATTTGCAAGTATAATTATGTGAACATTTTTGCTTTTAGTCACAATTAAAATAGTTCGAGTAGTTTCCAGGTGACTATTTTTACTCGATTTTGAATTCTTTAAGTATTCCTCTCTAAGGTGGGTGAATAACGGTTTTTTTATTAGAAAATTTCTTGTTTATTTTTAATGTAACTGTGACTTTTTTGATAGTTTTGTAGACCAAAAAACCCGTTTACAATTAGGCGGACAACTATAAAATTTGGTTCTTCTTAAAATGTAATTTATTTGATTGATTTTGCTAATTACAATTTTTTACCTAACTTAATATGCAACTTGGTGTTTTATCAATTTTTGATTTACTCTACAATTTGATTGATTTATTATTGATTATTTTATAAACAATTCGCATTACATTTTTTGTGGTAACAACAATTGTTTGTCGTGGCTTTAAAATATGTTATTGTTTTGAATTTTGTGAAACCTTTACTTAATCAAATAACTTTTTTGGTTAAATACATAGTCAAACATTTGCATAGTATGTGAAGAAGAGTCTATCTTCATTCCTTCACACTTTATATATAAGATTTGTTCATTTTGTTTTATGAATTAATAGTATTTTGTAAGCAGTTTGTCAGATTTTAGATATTTTTTAAACGAGAGTTAAGAAAAATTGAGTAAACAAAATTTATGACTGATAAACTGAGTTAAACCTAATCAAATCTAATTAAATATGAATTATTATGTTCAACATATTAAACATTTGTAATACATAATAAAGACTTTATTAAATTTAGTTATTTATTGGTCATTGATGAAATTATTAGCTGTTGATAATTGTTTAAAAACTTATTAAACTATAAGAGTTTGCCATTACTCCGGCTTCGGTTCTTAGTGCCTTTGTATAAATGTCAGCATAAAATGTTTAGTACTGTACTCATTTCTATCGAAAAGCTGCATGTTTTAAAAATATTTTTGTTTATACATTTTTTTAAATAGCAACCCATCAATTTTTTTATGCTGTTCGATGAAGGCTTAATTTAGATGAAAAATATTTTTTTAAATTGCCATGTTAGAGAAATTTTTAAAAAAAATTTTAAATTTTGGAATTTGTTTTTGTAAATTCGTAGCTGAAAGTCAGAAGTACTTAAATAGAATAGCACAACAAGCATTATTTTAATCAAGCAGATTTATTCTAGTAGCTTTGCTTCTATTTAAAAAAAACAAAGAGCGAGACCATTAAAAAACCAATAAAAATAAATTAATTTAAGAAGTATTCAAAATTTTGCCCATTTTATTGTAGACCCATCTCAAGTCTTTGCCGTAAAGATTGACGCTCATTTTGTAACATCTCGTGTGTGACGTTAGAAAATGTGATTCTTATTCTGTTTTTCATGGCCTCTTATGTAGTAGGATATTTTGAAACACGCAATCCTTTACGAACCTCCATAAAAAGAAAAACAGTAAGATCCGGAGATCTTGCCAGCCGTAGTACAGGACCTCGTCGACCGATCTATCAATCACGATATTGTCCGTTTAAATAATTACGCATATTTCTAGCAAAATGACAAGGCGCGCCATCATGCTGATATGACATGGTATTTCTTGTGTTTTCCCGAACATTTTTTAGTAACTGTGGCAAAGAATTATTCAAAATCTCCAATTATCTGTCGGCATTTAAATGACCATCAAAGAAATAAAGACCTATTATGAAATAATCTACAATTCCTCCCCATACATTGACCGTCCATCTATTTTGATGATCCAAAACTCTTAAAATATTAGGATTTACATCATTATAGTAATGACATTACGACGATTTACTCGGCCATTAACATGAAAGGTAGCTTCGTCTGTAAATAAAGCAATGGATATAAACCTTAGCACCTCATTAAGTTTATTTAACATCCACATACAGAAAGTTCTTAAAGTTCTTAAAATCTTCTATAGTCAACTTTTGATGCAATTCAATATGATAAGGATGATATTTTTGGCTTTTTAGTACTCTTCTCACTGAAGTAGCACTAATTGAACCAAGTTCTTCACTAATTTGTTTGGTGTTAGCATTTGGATTTTCAATTGCAGCCTGCAATACCATAAATTCTGCCTCTTCTGTTCTGACAGTTTTTCTTTGAACAGGTGAAAAAATTATTTTAAACGAAAGTTAATGAAGTAGAAAGTAGTAATAGATAATAATGTGACAACTAAACACAATAAGTAACTTCTACTGGCTGTTTGTTTTTTGTTTAATAGAAGCAAAGCCTACTAGAATAAACCTGTTTGATTAAAA
Source organism: Aquatica leii (assembly GCA_035610365.1). NCBI lineage: Eukaryota > Metazoa > Arthropoda > Insecta > Coleoptera > Lampyridae > Aquatica > Aquatica leii. The sequence continues at coordinate 77,315,707 of CM069436.1, read as the reverse complement.
TAATGCTTGTTGTGATTTAATTGGAAATTTATAAATATCACCGTAATTGTAGATGTTAGGAGAAAAAGTACTAGTGCAAACCGTTAGAGAATTACAAACTACATTAGAAACCGTTAAATAAAATCGAGGGTGGCATTAAAAAAAATCAGTCTCAGTAATTTGAAAAATTTGAAAATAATAATAATACAAAATAATTTTGGCAAATAAAAAAAATCTTTTATAATATTTAAGTACTTCTGACTTTTATCTACGAATTTACAAAAACAAATTTCAAAATTTTAAAAACACTAATTTTGTGACTATTTTTTGCTGATGCTGCATTATAAAGAAATTGCTCTAAAATGGCAAAGCCGCAATGAATTAAAAAAATTTAAAAAGTGTATTTCATCTAAATTAAGCCTTCATCAAACAGCATAGAAAAATTGATAGGTTGCTATTTAAAAAAAGTGTAACTGTATGCTGCCCAGCGAAAAATTAAACACCATGTATAAACAAAAATATTTTTGAAACATGCAGCTTTTTAGTAGAATTGAGTACAGTAGTAAACATTTTATGCTGACATTTATACAAAAGCACTACGAGGCCGAAGTAATGGCGAACCCTGTATAGTAGCCAGCAAGTACATACACTTTTTATCAATTCCAGTTCGCTTTTTTCGAAAATTATGGTTGAGATGTCAATCGATTTTTAATGGCATCTAGAAACCTTTTGAAAAAAAATTAAGTGGCGCTCAAAAAAATCACAAAGCTTATAAAAGATTTTGTTTTGATCAAATATCTCAAAAACTATTACAGCTATTGCAAATTTGAAAAAAGATTTTCTGATAAAACTATCACTTAAGTTTCGCCGCTTTTAATCATACGAGCTTTCTTCTTTTTTTGTTCAATGGAATCCTTGCATATATGCCGCGTTTTTTCAATACCGAAAGTTTAACTCCATCATTTGACAGTAACGTAGCCAATGTACGACGAAAATTATGCGTGGTATAAATTTCAGGATTTTCTAAATCTAAGTACTGGGCAATTTTCTTCGAAATCGAATAAATACCGTCAAACGGGGTAAAATCAATCAATCCAGTTTTTTTACTTATTGTTAAGCATATGGCAACAATGCATAATAAATCAACTGATCTATAATTGCAGTCGTGTGATCAACACGTGTCGGACCAGTGGTGCTGAGTATTTGCGAAAAGTGAGAACATATTCCAAAAATAGTTAATTAGAAAAAAACACAATTTTGTAGTCTGTAAAATTTCTGAAATCAAAGTAACCCCTCTAAGTTATAAGAAACATATTCAGTTGCATTTTTAATGTAAAAAGTCAAAACAACGATGTGAAGTCGATGACATGATTTTCGTCTTATTCTGTTAAGTTTTGAGGTTATGTTTAAATCGATTAGATTATTTTCTTATATTAATCTTATGCGCGAGCATATGTGGGTTGACGAAAGAATAACGAAGAGGGAGGGCTGGACATATTTTATTTATACTTCAGTTTAATTTTTTAGATGCCTCGAAAGTACGTAAAGAAGTTGTGTGCTTATGGCAAAAAAAACTAAGATCCGGTTTATTTAGGGAGAGCACTAAACGCAGTGCGCTGTGAATAATTCAGCATGCGAAAAGGGTCAGAAATGCTTGGAGTGCCGTATTTGACAACTAAACGATCACGATCGTACAGCACATCTTTTGTCGTACGGTGGCCAACCAGCTCTTGATAATCAGTTAGAAAATTTACTGGTAATGGCAATGGTTGGTTTGATGGCCTGGTGAGGAGACATCCTTAGTTAACAATCAAACTTGCCGAAAATACAAATCGAATGAGAGTCGCTGTAACATATGGGATTGTTGAGGATTATTTTCGAAATATGGCGGAAATAATTACCGATATCCTACTACAAAATATTGTGAATTACGATGAAACACATTTCGTCGATGATCCCGCGGTTGTTGAAGTTGTGATGAAAAAAGGAAGCAACCACGCTTACAGAACACTTGATACCTTCAAAACCAGTGGATTGCCAGAAGCAATATACAACTGGTCTTTCAAAGGATGATTTAATTCAACATTGTTTGACAATTAGTTTGTGACCATAGCACTTCCTAATTTCCAAAAGTTAGACGCAACAAAGTTGCTGATTGGAATTAGCTTACAAAGTCATATCACCGCCAGGAATGTAAAATCATAACATGAAATTTGTTTTGCTCCTTCCCGATTCAACTCACATGCAGCAGTCACTCGACGTAGCATATGTGTGCCCTCTCAAAGCGTCCTAGAAAAAAACCCTAGAGAAGTGGAAATTAAAGAATAGGAGATTTTTGTCAAAAAAATTATTTCCTAGAATGTTAAAAGCGCGGTTGAAGGGCTTGTGGTTTGCAAAAAAAAACCATGTTTTATCCCGATGTTGTTCTTCGAAAGATAATACGAAAAGAGCCTAGAACCAAAGAAGGAAACCAGAGAACTATGGAAAAAAATACAAATGAGCGAGAAGAAAGATGGTGACGCTTTACAAGAACAAACTACCAACAAAGATGATTATGAAATTAGACAAACTACCGATGAATCAAACGACATTCTTGATTCTTGGGTCTAAAATATAGAAGACTTTGTCATTACAAAACATGAAACAAACAAGAGACATCGATTTTGTATTGTTAAAATTATTGAAATATCAGAGACTGAACAATTGTAAGCGCAATGCGTAAACATGCGTCCAAAAAATCTGCCTTTTTTGTTTTTCTTATACGCCAGATGAGTCAATCATATCTAGGGACCAGATCGTGCGAAAGGTCTGTTTAAAATTACGAATGCGGGGGAAATATTTTCTTTTAATAGCGAATTTTTTTAATTAGTTTTTTATTTATCTGTATTTCATGTATCTCGGTACGATTTTATTCTTTGTCAAGTTCGCAATGTTTTTGTGATTAAAAAACTAATGGCTGTTATATTATTAATTCATTTTATACCTTTAATATTCGTTATATTGTAAAATTCTGCGTAGATGTCGCTCCGACGGATTACTATAGATATATATTTTATTTCTTTGCGATTCTTCATCCCGAGCAGATCTGAAGCTATGAATAAGCATTTTTAATTCTTTGCGATCGACTTTACTTCGGATCACATTGAATCCACGATCTTGCTGCAGTGACCGATCGATGGATGAAACATTAAAATACAGTTATTCATTTTTGAGGTATCTCAATAAAAGTACTTTTTTGATCGACTTCGTTCCAGTTGACGGTACGCCAGCATTACTTTTTCATTGGCTTCATTAACTGCATTCTCTTTCTTCCATTCAGAAAATAATCTATACTCTTTATTACACTTTTCTGAAGATTATGCCTCACTTTTTAGAATGTCTCACGAGTGATGGAACAACAAACGTCAATAATTTGTTGTTGTAAGTCTTGTAGATCTGCTAGGTTAGTCTTATATTAATTTGAAGTAGCACCATAAAAAATATATAGCGGTATCAAATCAGGCGATCGCGATAGCCAGTCCATTGCTCTTCTACGACGAATCCATTTTCCTGGCAATGTAAATTTAACCACTGTTTGGTTTGCACGGCGTAATGCAGTGGAGCGCTATTCAGTTGAAAGTGAAGCAGATTTGCATCTAATCTTCTAAATTCAACGGTTCTATTGTGTTTTCAAGCAAATTCACCATAATATCACCTGTAAGGTTTTCATTCAAAAACAAAAGTCCAACAATTTTATCTCCTAGAATGCCAACCCAAACATTTAGTTTCTGAGGATATCGGGTGTGATCCTCTCGTATAATACTCGGATTTTCATTATCAGGATCATCGTCTTCTGGTTCTTGAAGAATGTGCATTTTGTAAGAAAAAACCTTGTGTGCTTTTAAGACTTTCGAACCGATTTATTTGACACTCCCGTTACTCAGTGGCGTCTTAAAAGCTAGGCGGAGTAGGCGGCCGCCTAGGGCCCCCAGCTTGCGAGGGGGCCCCAAAGAGACCAAAAGCACATAAATTTTGTACTTACGCCATTATAGCTCTCGATTTCTGGATTCACGTCGTGTAGCTTTACTGTAACGCATTTGTTTAGAGGTACTACCGACAGCGTGGTGCGTGACAATGCTGCACTTCCGGCTATTTGTAAGTAGAAGTCTTAGGGTCTTATAGAACGAAGCAAGAGATAATAAAGGAAAGATTTATGTACAAAAAACACACAGTACGCGATAGCAATCGTGTTTAACAAAGTACAATCGGAGTACCGAGTTAAAACAATTTTGTAGAAAATAATTTTCTTAGCAGAAATTCGTTTATTTTTATATTATCTAGTTTTTGTAATGGATTATCTACTTAAAATGTAAGTGTGTCACTATATCGAACCCCAACATTTTTTTGTCTTTGCTTCGAACGAACACTCTAAGTTGATGATAACTATACTAAAATAATTGTTTAACGAAAATAAAATGTAACGGTATTAATCTGATGCAGAGAAAAGAAAAAAAGCAGAGAGAAAGCATGAAGTTACAGAAAAACTGCGCGGATCCATACGAACTTTTTTAATTCCTTCCTTCACTTCTTCGACGTCTTATGAAGTGCAGGTAAAAGAAGTGCCACTTGAGGAAGTAGTACCTGAGTCCCTCAGTGATGAAAAGAAATCGAACATTTGTGAATCTAATAAACGCGTTGATCTTGAAGAAAATAATGATTTTAACATGCCCAAGCGTACGCCGATTAATGAAGATATTGCTCTATGGAATGCTGTTTTAACTGACACAATGATTGACTTTGTCATTAAATATCCTCCAAAAAATATTGGCGATATCACAAGTTTAAAATGTCTTTACAATGATAGCGATCAAACTTACTATCGAGGACTAACAAATGAACACTTTTACCGTAGATTACCTAGTAGTGCTAAGGAAAAAAGAGAATGGTTCTCAGCTCACACAAAGTTTCAGAACATGAGCAATCGAAAGAGTATATGGCATCCATGTGCATTGCCTATAACAGATCAGTAACAATAAATCGCATCGACGATAGTTTTGCAAACGAGATAGTCTCCCAAGAAAATTATTGGCGGAAGGTTCTGCTCCGAGTAGTTTCTACTATTAAGTTTTTGACACGCCTTTACACCATTTAGAGAACATGACGAAAGTGAAATGTCAACAAGGAAAGGTGTTTATAATATTTGAGTGATTATGACGAGTTTTTGAAAATTCACTAGAAGAAGTATAATTACCGTGGAAAAGGTAACACAAATTACTTATCTCTTAATATTTGTAATGTGTTTCTTTCAATAATTGCAAAAAATTTAACAGAAATAATTGTACAGGAAATAAAGGATACAATTCTATCGTGGATTCTACACCTGATATTTTTCATGTGGACCAACTGACATTCATTATAAGATACGTTCATAGAAATGATGATAGTAAAGAGAGATTTTTACAATATTCACCAATTTCAAACCAAACAGCTCTATACTTGAAAAACCACATACTACAAAAACATAGTCTATTCTTCGATTTGATATAAAGTTATGTAGAAGACAAAGTTACAATAATGCGTCGAATATGGCTAAAAATTATCATTATAAAGCGTTCTAAATATGGTTTTCTGGTTTGGGTTGACTATCTAGGGGCCCCAAAGTGTCTCTGCCGCCTAGGGCCCCGACGTTCCTTGATCCGCCACTGCGGCGTTACTTAATTCTGAAACTTTGCAAAGCAACGTTCTTGACTCAAAATTTCAATTTACACCCCTTTATCTAGAATTCTTGACTGCTTTACCTTGATATTCACTACAGAACCAGTGTCAAATTTCCACACAAGAAGGCGCACGTAAACATCGCTGACATTTTTATCCAGATGGCTTGCATTGAACGCAGTAGCCGCCCGTAAGGCATATCAATTTTCATTTGCGTAAAGATAAATTATTATAACCCCTTCAGTAACCATTGTTTTTAAAAAACCAGTAAGTACGTATAAACTTTAATAACGACACTCTACAAAGTAACAATAAATACTGACGTGTAAATCCTGTAAACAATGAGTAAAAGGCCTAAACAAATAGCTTTGATAAAACAAAGTTACAAAAAATTTTTGTCTGCTTCTCCTGATTCTCCTTATTGAGATAATAAAGCTCATCGTATTGTACGAGAGTATCAGGCCCAATATACTCAAAAATAATTATTTGGATATTCTAAGAGATACACCATGTGATAACTTTTCTAAAAATAAAAATTTTACAAAACTGTCAATGTCACTGTGATATTATTTTTTATGGTATTTCTGAAAAAGATCTTTTAAACGATATATTATAACATTATTATAAGTAGGGGGTTGCAATTTACATTTTTGAAGTTAGGGCTGGGGGTGGAAGGGTAAGTGGGGGTGTGCCACTAACCATGTCAATTTGGTTTCTTTTCCGTATTGTCAAAACAGGTTTTTATAATTTTGGATATTATTTTTTGCTGTAAATATATTCCCAATCCAAAGTTTTCAAATTGGTACAATGTATATGTAATCCAATTGTTTTACTAAATACAAATGCATTGTTTATGACATTATCAAAAATTTTCTTTTAATTATTTCATTATTGATTTTTGAAAAATAAATAGTTTCTTTAAAAAAGTTTCTATTGTTTAAAAACGAAGTTTTGATTAATTTTTTGTTGCTAATTAATATTAAAGAGCCATTTTTTTAATCAATATATCTAGTGCTCTTTCATATTCTGAAAGAACACAATTTTCTGCTTATTTTTTTTTGTTTAATAAACAGTTTGTTATAAACAAATGAATATCCGTACATTTTAGGTAGTACAAAAAATTTAAACAAATGGCTTTTTGTAGACTTTTTATTTTTACAGAATTTCAAAATTTTTCAAATTTTATAATTATTTACAATACGACAAAGACACTTAAAACCATTTTTAAACTCTATAAGCTGTTAAGCAAAGTTTTAACTTATTTTTTAAATAATTTGCATTTTTTTGTAAAAATAACATCAAAAAAGTGAAACAACAAAGTATAAAAATTTTGTAAAGGGGCAGATTCGAGAAATTGAAAAAATTTTAGGCTTTTAGTTTGAAAACTACAAAGGTTTTTAAATTGATTCACAAATTGTAAAAATTATTTAATAAACAAAATTCAATTTTTTGGCTTATTATTGTTTATTCATCTGTTTAGAAGTTGCTTAAATCGTTTCATCATTTAACATTCATATTTAACGGATTAACAGTTATTTATTTAACCAGTTTCTGTGTAAATTGGGCGTTTTTTCACGAGTGGGCATTTATTAAACCTGGGTAAAGCAAGGGTCTTAAGTCCAGGAGGGAAAAAACGATCAATTTAGACAGCAACAAGTTGAATATAGGATTTTATTGCTCGAAGAGAGACTACGAGGCCCCCAAAGTCTCAAAGTCTCTCAAAAATAGTTTGATGTTTATGTTGACAAGTACTCAAAAACTGTCAAGGCGGTTTACAAAAAGGAAAAATTAGAATTTATTATTTACACTAACGCTTATTTACATTAAAGTCACGTACAAGATTATACTCCGTAGATTTATCTCGACCACACGCGTTAATCACTTATTTATTTACTTAAACAACCTTCTTAACACTGCCCGACTGCCGTCTTCAAATTGCTGGAATAACTGTCCTATGATTTGTTTCCACCGCATTTATACATTTTGGCGAAACGTTCGCGAATGTTCCACGTCCTTCTGAAAGATGGATAAAAATTTCGAGAAAGCTCTTGAGAATAATTTCTCGAACGTTTCAATAGTATTATGGCGAGCAGACGATAGTCCCATCACTCGTTTTGAACACTATTTTCACCTCTAAATTAAAATTCTAAATCGTAAATGTAGAATTCCGGAAGTTTAGACTTTCTTGTAGGAAATTTCTTGCTCTTTAAGAATTTTATTTTTAAATTTGCGATATTTGCAATAGTTTTTCAGATATTCTCGAGAAACAAAACCTTTTTTGTTTACTCAATTGTTTATAACTTTCGTATTTTTTTAGCGCCACTTGATTTTTTGATTTGATCACAAGGAAATGAAAAACGATGAATTTTTCTTTACATTGTATCTATTGCGGACTAATGTTAAACCATAGAATACGAGCCATCCCCGCAATGCCGCTTATTCTAACATCAGTTATCGTAAAAAGTCTATTATTAAAAAAACAATTTTACTTATTGGAAACAAACAAAAAATTAAATGAAATACCAAATACAACAAATATGTTTTTGAATTTTCTTGACAACCGCGATTACTATTGCATTATGTTAAAAACTTTATCAATTGTTGGTAGACATCTTTTTGGTCACAAATGTTTTATTTTCAGTCGACTACTGTACCTACAAACTATAACATTTTTGATTTTTTATATAAAAAAAAAACATATAGATCTAAGGTTGCTCAGGTGTTGTTTAATTTTTTTACGATTATTTAGCATTATCTAAAATACACGTATTTTTCATTTCGTAAATAGTCGTAATCATAATAGGTGTTTCATTGCGCCTCTGAAAATAACGTAATCAAAATGATTAGCTTCACACTTTATGACGCGAGAGTACGTATAAGTCGCCTCTACACTTTCCGTTTTACGCTTCAGTACGTCGAAGAACAATTGTTACAAATTCTTCGCATTCCTTCCCACACTTAACTTCTTAAATTGGCGGACTGTTTGTTGAATATAATTGTGTATAAATCGTATTTTAAAATAGGTTGTAATCTTTCTATATAAATATATGCATTATCAAACTGATTTGTGACAGGAAGACGTTACATTAAAATTACTTTAATTATAGAAAAGTGCCTCCTCTTAGATAATGTAATGTTTTATATTTAAATTGTTGAACCGTATTAGGTAGGTGGCTATTAAATAATTTTGGCAAACGTTTTACGGTTACTGCTATCGATATAACTATCATAGTATTTACAATAATCATACAAGTACAATATTATTTTACTATGAAACATTAATAACAATATATAGAGCCATTATTCGTTTTAAGAACACCAACACACAGAAACAAGTGAAAAGAAAGCTAAACCCACAAACTCATGCTAAAAATATTACATTACATTAATCCAAAGACTTGTACAAAAAGAAGAAAACGAAAATTTATTTGACAAAACTCTAATACACAATTTAAACACATATTATAACGTAAACTTTCCTATCTACTTAAATATTAAAAATATTAAATTATGTATAAGTATAAAATTCTCTAGATTCTAGGAAATACATTAATGTCCTGTAAAGTTGTTTGATAGACTTTTCGGCTAGATCTGTCTCCATTCTGCCGTTGTGTTTGTGTTCAACACGATAATTTGCGTATTTATTGCATTTCGCTATAAAGTGTTTCGCCGTGAGACGACATTTACAATCATCACATCTGGGTGGTTCATCCAATTAATGTGACCCATACATAGCCGGGTGAGCACTACTTCCTCTATTTTGTTTATAAATAGGGTAAACTGACACGTCTTAGTTACCGAGGGTTTTATGCTTTTAAGCTTATTTTCTAGGCTATACTACTCTCTTTGCCATTCCCTTTCAACAAATGATTAGACCATGTTCTGAATGTCTTCCGATCTACAAGGAATTTGGTCGTAATGATCTAGTTGAGCAGCTTCATTGGCTGTTTTGTCTGCTAGTTCGTTGCCTCTAATACCAACGTGAGATAGGGCCCATATAAAAGTAATTGTTTTATTAGTGGTGTTAAGATTATGTAGTGCAGACAGTATCGTTTGCACTAATGGATCATCAGTTAGAGGGTTCCAAATACCTCGAAGAGAAGCTAGTAAGTCACAATAGATTATATAGTGATTGCTATTTGAATGGCCATAGTACCTAATTGCTTACCATACAACATAGAGTTTTGCAGTATAAATACTTGTACAAGAGTGAACGCATCTTGCGTGAAACTTAAAATTTTCAACAAACAACACCTACTTCTGTTTTTAAACTATCCGTGTATAAAATGCAAGATTGACTATAATTACGAGCTATCACGTAAAATTTTATTCTTATTAACTTTGGCCGATGGGATGTTTTGCTAAAAGTTTAGAGGTTAAAGTTTATTTTTATGGTAGGAAAACGCTAACGTTGAATTTTACATGGTCCAACTGGAAATATGCTAGATAGAGTAACTCTACTTTGCGTTCATGAGCTCTGACGGACATTGGTTTTGTTACTGTGGATCTTAGAGCATACTTATGTTGCCGTGCTAAATCTATACAGAGACTATAATTGATGTAGCGTGGGCAGCTTTGTACGCAAAAACAAAACAAAGGCATCTGTGAGTCAACGGCTGTAATTTTGCGTCGCCAGCAAAGAGACTATTATTGTAGTGTATCGAACATTGCCGGCATTATGGAAAGTACAATCAAAGGACTACAGCAACCACATAAAAAAAATTAACACTACAATTATATTACTTACAAAATATAGAGAGAAGTACCCAGATTCTTATCGAATACAACTTGTAAAAAAGTTTAATACATTGCGTACAAACTTTCGTAAAGAATTAAAGTGAATAAAAGATTTTTAAAAAAACTGCCGCCTGTGTCGACGACGTTTTAGAACCGAAGTAGTGGTACTGAGATGATGTTTTTACACAATCAGGAAGCAGCGCCCACATTACAAAATAGTATGAGCAGTCAAAATGAGGGCGAGGTTGACGTAGACAATACCGAGGAAAGTAATGTGTCCGTAACTGGCCATAGCGATCTAAGTAGTTGTTTTATTTAGTTGTAGATGTTTTAATTAATTCATTTTTACATTCAAAAAATCAAATACTAGATACATGTACCAGTACGACTTTGTCGTACAGTGTCAAAAAAAAATTAACAATATAAAGTCTCTATACTAATTATACAAATTTATGTTTCTATGAATGAAACCTGGACCCTTGCAGTTTACAAAATTACAAAAACTGTCTCTGACAGCTTTGGCTGTCGATTTTTGCAATCCTGTTAAATTTGGCGTTGTTCTCCAAGTTCTCTGTGTTGTGGTACCAGGCAATAAATCTTCACTGTTTACGAAACTTAAAGAAATATAGGTGAAAGACTAATTTCACCTAAAATAATTGTGCAAATAACAACATGTTAGACCAATTGTTTGGACTTTGTGAAGACCAAAAGCAATAGACTGCTAAAATATACTAAATCTAGACACTAATATTCCAAATACGTTTTCTACAATACGACGTTAACGATTTAATGGATTGATAAATCTATTAGATTGTAAAGCTTCATGAAATTTGTTGTCAATGCAAACGCGTCGTTCCCTACGATCTGTTTGCTATTTAGTAATTAACGTGGTGGTAGGATTCGAAGTGTCTTTTGTTGCAATGCTTGTCTAAATTGGGTATAACCAAAAACATCTCCATCTGATATTCTGCCATTAATTCCAGCATCCACTATCATAAATTTGTAGTTGGAATTGACAACTGCCATGAGTACAACACTAAAATTTTTTTTATAATTGTAGTTGTATGAACCATTTACAGGCGGTTTTTTTTATTGTAACGTGTTTTTCATCCACAGCTCCTAAGCAGTTTGGGAAATTCCATTCGACATAAAATCTTTTAGCGACAACTTCTGTGTTATTTGTTACAGAAAAACAATGAACCGCTACAAGTGTTGCCAGACGTAGAAGATACGCAAGATGCGAATCCTCAGGAGCATGAACCACCATAAAAGAAATTGAAACAATAAGATGATTCAAAACAGTTGATATATCTGGTCTGCAAACGACTGCAGCAACCGGACGCTGAATACCACAAAACCACAGCAACATGGACAACCGAGCTTGCAAAGATGGAACCACTGCAACAATTTTTTGCAAAGAAATCAAGGAGCATATTCTCAACAATTGACCATTACACACAGCAATATAGCTCACTTGTTTGCGTCAGTTAATAATTAAAGATTTGTAAGGATTATGTTCCATTCAAAGGAGTTTTCCGTAGCCAAGAAGGAAAGCGTAATTGGTTTGGAGGAATAGCCTCTCGCAAACGAGTTTTTTTTTCAATGATTGGCGTTACCATGTTTGAGAATTCATTATCGAAAAGTTAAAAAATCATTTGGTTCCGTTGGTCTCAGATCACTTAGTAAATTTTTATGAGAATAGTTCTCCCTCTTTTTGTACCATCTTTCTTCTGCTCTTTCATGCATGCCACCAGCGCAATAGCAACACAAGATTCTTTCTCGACGTCAATCATCTCTCTGACCATATTAAAAAAAAATATTGCGCTATAATATTGTACATATTATTGATAGTATAGGCAACTTCAATATTATTGCTGAATGCTATTGTGTAATATTATTGACAGCCGCATTATACACTATAAGCAAAACAGTGCGATTATCTCCCCAGTTAATATTTGCTAAACATATAACGTTGAATGATTTTTTATAGGTTGGCTCTTGATAGGAGAACGAAAATAGAGTTTATTATCAAAAATTAAACCTAACAATATATGGGTGTCAATTGTTTTAATAAGAGAATCATCTAGGTATAGTTTTGGTTAAGTTATTGTTTTACTTACTCCCGATTTTAATCATAACACAATAACTCCTATTTATTTAGATTTAAGAAATCATTTTGGTCAAGTTTACACTTTTAAAATTTTTATTGTATTGCCCTCTAGCCGAGGCGTAGAGAAACTGGTCAAAAGCGAGAGTGTATTGACAAACGTTCGTTTAGCCCGAGTACAATTTAAACTATATTGGAAAAAGATTATAAATAATACAATAATTGTACTGTTATTTAATAAGTTTATTCAGCACAATCTTTTTAATTAAACAAAATACTATCAATATTGTAATAAATATATATACTGACTTCCAGAAAAATTGCAACACCTAGAACTTGTTGAACGATTTTATTGACATTTTTAGTAAACGTCTATTTTCATGAAACAAAGTGATGATTAAAATTTGCATAAAATTTAGCCAGTAGTTTTTTGTTTTTTCCCTGTTGTTTCCATAGTAACATAGTAACAATACATTTGAAGTAGTAGACCATAGGCCGGAATTCAGCAAATACGCTCAAACTGACGTTTTTGAAAACTTTGTTTTGCGTAACCTACGAAGTGAAACCACGTTTTAAAGCTTTCGTATTCACCAGTGCATCAAATGATTCCGTAAATCCTGATTTTATGAAACGGCGATTTAGTGAATGCGCAGTTTGGCAACAGCGGAAACGCGCAAAAATTGTGACAGCTAATGACACAACTAAACCTACGTGAACGCGAGATTGTTTATCGTTGAGTTTTAAGTGTTAATTGGGCGCAAGAATGGCATCAAATTGTGTTTAGTCACGAATCCCGATTTTGCTTGTGGGCCCGCGATGGTCGTAGGAGGGTCAGACGGATGCATAGAGAACGTAAAAATCCAACATTTTTTGTGGAACGCAACACAGCCCTCACTCAAGGAGTTATGATATGAGGTGCAATATGTTATAATAGCAGATCACTCTTGGTCTTTACTGAGGGCAACCTAAACGCAGCTGGTTACATTGCTAATGTGCTACAACTAGTTAGGCTTCCATGTCTTCAGGGTCTGCAAAATCCCATTTTTCAGCAGGATAATGCGTGCCCTCATACGGCAAGGGTTACAACACGGTTTTTGGAAGAAGCTAGCATTGCCGTCCTCCCATGGTCTGCTCGGTCGCCTGATTTGTCGCCCGTTGAACATGTATGAGATATGATTCGTAGGTGACTGGGTAATTTACCACACCCTCCAGATAACTTACACGATCTCCAGCTATGGATTTAAGAAGCTTGGGACGATATACCACAAGCAGCTATAAATCACTTGATTGATAGCATGCCAAGACATCTAAATGAATGCATTACAAATCGTGGCGGAGCAACTCATTATTTAAAAAACTTTTTAAGCTTTTGTTCTTTTGTTTTTAAATTTTAATCATCACTTTGTTTCATGAAAACAGACGTTTCCTAAAAATTTTAATAAAATCGTTCAACAACTTCTAGGTGTTGCAATTTTTCTGGAAGTCAGTATATTTTGTGTGTTGATTGTTTTTAAATAATTAAAACATATTAAAACTACAGCTAAATCGAGCTGCAATGAATGTGTACCCAATCTCTTGGTGAGACCTCCTACGAGCACGCTCGGCGAGAGTGTACAACCGGCATAAAGTATTAGTAATACAATGATATAATAATTTAAAATATACTTAGGCCTGGTTGCCTACAATATTGCTAACTTTGACAATGTAGTTAACTACGTGATTATGTTGTTAAGTGCCGTCATTCGTCGTCAAGTACAAAATCAGTGTTTTATTATCGACATCAAATCTATAACTACGATTTTAAATGTATGACAATGTTGTCAGGAAACAACGGCGTCAGCTAACAAATTGGTTTACTTTGCTTCTGTCATCATTTCTGTTAGCAAAAGATTATGGTCGAAGTAACAGTTTTGGGGGGTTGCCATGCTGTCTTTGTACCCGGCGGTTTTTGAGATATGTATGTAACTTGTGGAGTCTACTTTGCTTAATATAATCAGAAGGGACAAGAGAAGACTCACACCTGTATCAGTATCGTATTAATTCGTTAAATTATTTTGTGCACATTACTTAGTATAGCATATATCTTCTTGCATTTATATTTATTACTTTACTTATGTTTGCTTTTGTACATACGTACTACTTAGTAACGTAGAATTTTGTTTTATATAATTTGTTTCAAAGGTATTCATTAACCGTCAGACTTCAGCCTATTAACTTATTTTATGTAACAATATAAGATCATACTTAAATTTACTTTCAGTCGCAAACTTTATATTGTAGCGATTATTAAAACTATCTAATTTATTTATACTAAAAATATGTATACGTTTATAACTAACCGAACTAATTAAATATAAGGATATTTAATACAAACACTTACACTAATTTATATATAGCACTATCACTATCACGAAGATAAAGTCCGCGGATAACTTCTATTTATTTAAACACTAACGCTTGTTTACATTAAAGTCACGTACAAGGTTATACTCCGTAGATTTATCTCGACCACACGTGTTAATCACTAATTTATTTAAACTTGAATAATCTTCTTAACACTGCCGTCTTCAAATTGCTGGAATAACCGCCCTATGATTTGTTTGCACCGCATTTATATACATTTTGGCGAAACGTTCGCGAATGTTCCACATCCTTCGGTGAACGTTCTGGAAATGTACAAAAACCTTGCAAAAGTTCTCGGACTTAAAAATAATTTTTCGTACGTTTCACTGTCCCCTACTTAGGACTGTTTTGTCCCAGAACAGGAAACTGGATGCGACACCGGTGGAAAGGATCGTGGCGATAGCGGCAGCTATCTCCATTTCGGCAACTTTCTTGACCATAAAAGTAACAGTCAATAGACTTTTCTTGACCCGATATTTTCCTTAGTTGGTAACTACAGACCAACACTGAAACGCTTGTTCCTCGGAAGACGACCTCCAACATGTTTCGAACTGTCTTCCAATTCAGTTGATCTAAGACACAACCAAGCTTAGGTACTGCCAATTTCTTAACATGACGCAACTCCATTTCTCTCTTGAGATTCCATAATGTCCGCCACAGATTTACGTATAACGGCTTGGTACTTAAGTATTTCATGGTGACCAGATAGAAAACCACGCGTCTGTCACAACGTAGTTTTAAAACTTTTCCGACTGCCGGTTGCTGTCATCGTAGTTCATCTAGCTGCTCAAACTTCTTTTCAAATACGACTGCAACCCATCTGGACATGCCAAGATCCTCGCTCACGCAATGTGCGGTGGCGTAATCTTTTTGTGCTTGGAACAGGTCTTGTTGTTCCTCGGTGCTAACTGCGAATCTAGCTTTTCCAGAACCTCCGTATAACTTCATATACTTATCGAACTCTATTCCTTCGATTTGATTTCTGGTTCTGCTAGTTATTGTTCTGGTTCGGACCTGAACTTGCGTATTGTGGTTATCGCCAGCAAACTGGGATAGACGATTGACGTGAACCACTTTTGGCTTGTCTTTGGGTGGTTTTCGGATGCGATATGTAACGTCATTAATACGCTGCACGACTTTATAAGGGCCCTCCCATTGCATTTGCAGCTTCGGCGACAAACCACGTCTCCTTTGAGGATTGTACAACAATACCATGTCGCCAGGTTGAAACTCACCATTTTGTGCCTTGACGTCATATCTAGTCTTCATCCTGTCGCTGGCAATTTGTGTGTTTTTACGAACTTCCTCATGTACTTCGTCTAGCTACTTGGTCGGCTTGCTCACTTAATCTTTTCCAGCAACTTCTTCTTCCGGTCTTTGTCAAAATTGGAGGTCGCATGGCAGTCGCATTAGCGACCAAGCATCGCACAGGATGGTGTTTGGCCTGTGCTTTCGTGAACGGATGATCGGTATGCCATTAGGAAAAGGTGCAAATAATAATCCCAGACTTTTTGGTGTTCGGACACTACTTTGGCTAAGTAGTCCCCTTGTTCGATTCATCCGCTCAACCATGCCATCAGATTGAGGATGTAAAGAAGTCGTTTTAGTTTTCTTAATTCCCAACAGTTGGCAAACTTCTTGAAACAGCCCAGACTCAAAGTTGCGACCTTGATCGGAGTGTAATTCCAACGGAACTCCAAACCGGCAGAAAAACTCTTTTACTAATACGTCTGCAACTCTAGCTGCTTCTTGATTGGATATGACGTAAGCCTCCATCTATTTCATGAAATAATCCATCGCCACCAGGATGTATTTATTTCCCAAATTGGATTCTGGGAACGGCCCTGCGACGTCAATCGCTACTATTTCCAAAGAGCTTCCTACGTTGTATTGCTTCATGGTGCTTTGCGCTTTCTTGCTGGACCATTTCCTAATGCGCAAACCGTGCACTTACGGCACGTTTTTATGACGTCCTCTTTGCAGTTCACCCAGTAGAATCGTTCTCGAACTTTTCCCAATGCCTTTTTAATGCCAAAGTGTCCTCCTGATGTACCATCGTGGAGATGCTTCAACACTTCTGACACCCGGTTCTTTGGCATTAGTAACGGTCGTCTGTTTTCCGTCCCACTCATCATCAACCATAGCAGTTCTCCGCAGGAATTCGACTTTTTTTTCAAGTCGCGAACAATGGCTGCAGTTCGCTGGACAAGGTCTTCTGGAAAAGACATCAGCGTTCCGATGACTGCTTCGGGCACGGTGTTCTGTGTAATAGTCATATTCTTGCAGTCTCTCGATCCATCTTGCCATTTGTCCTTCTGGGTTACGGAACTGCAATAGCCATTTTAAAGCGGCGTGGTCCGTTCTCAGTAAAAATTTTCGTCCATACAAACATTTGAAGAAATGTTCTATGGACTTGACGACGGCTAACAGCTCCCTCGTAGTCACGCGATAATTCCTTTCTGGCCTGAATAAAACCTTGCTAAAATACGCGATAACTTTTTTTGTCCATCTTAATCCTGCGAAAGGACCGCGCCTATGGCCAGATTGCTTGCATCTTTTGGATAACTCAAAATCGGCGAAGTGACTAGGGCCTGTTTTAGTTGATGGAAAGCTTTTTCGCAGTCTTAATTCCATCCAAATTCTGATTTTCGGTCAATTTCGTCAAAAGTTTGGCAATATTGGCAAATCCAGGTACAAATCGTCTATAATAGATGCACAACCTAAGGAAACTTCGGACCTGATGTTTGTCGATTGGATCCTAACAGGGTGTCTACTTGAATAATAAACTTGAATTATCTTCTTAACACTAACTTCTTCAAATTGCTGGAATAACTGCCCTATGATTTGTTTGCACCGCATTTATACATTTTGGCAAAACGTTCGCGAATGTTCCACATCTTTCGGTGAACGTTCTGGAAATGCACAAAAACCTCGCGAAAGTTCTCGTACTTAAAAATAATTTCTTGTACGTTTCAATATCTATAACTTTATGTATTGTCGTTGAGTACGTTGACGTGACATCCGTTTCTTTAATCACTTTAACTCAGTCATAGCCAAAGGCAAAAAAATTAGACTAGTATAAGTCACTACGATTGACAAATAAGTGTCGGTTCTGTAAGTTTTTGTGCTCATATTTTACTTTTTACGATTAATTATTATTATTATAGTCGATTGTTGACTTATTTTGCGACTGCATAATAGACGAGGAAGTTTGATCGAGTAATATTTTTATTTAAATTAAAATCATTCACTTACAACTTTTGTTAGCAATTGAATATAATTAGTTGTATGACGAGTTGCCTAAATGAAAAGGCCTACATTGTTATTATGGTTGTGATATTACTATATTAGTAGGCAAATCAGTAATTGTTATTAGTCTACTTTTTTCTCTGTTGATTTTAACGACTATTCTCTCTTTTTGAAATAAATATAATGTTTTTAGAACTTGTGTTTGTCAATCCGTTCCTTTTAGTGATCGACAGATGTAAACAAGGTCTGTATTGGCTGATATTTACTTGTTTTGGCGTCTTTTAAATGGTGTACAATTAGCACACCGAGAAAATTCTGGTAATAATCACATAAGACGTAGCTAAATTCAATTGTTATTCTAAGAACTGCACATTCTTTTATTAAGCTCACTTAAAAAACAAAGTTACTTGAAGATAACGTATTTACAGATCTTTAAACAAGGTAATGTTACGTTAGTCAGTCACAATACTAAATAAATAGCACTGCAAAAATAAAGGGTATACTGATTCAATTTTTTACTCTTAACATGCGCATTGTGATAATTTATGCAAAATAGGTTATTGTTCATGTATAAAAACAAACCAAAAAAGAACATAGATAACGTAAACCAAAATTACGATTACTATAAACGATGTTGTTTTCTATGTAGTAGCTTACGTCCGGCGCGTTCTTTAATAAAGTGATAGCTTTACCCGACTGATAACATTATCTGTGATTCCAATTAACGGTGTGCACTGTATTTTTTGTTTTCCATAGGATAGAACTAAAAGTACTGAAGTATTTTTTCGTGCGCAGTGTATTATATTGTTTTATTTTTTAGTTCCCATTTCATTGTACTTTTGTTTCTATGGGTGTAGTGCTCTATTAAGAAAAAAGTTAAATAGAACGGTACTATTTTTGTAACAAACTTTTAACCGTCATAAAAATAGTAAAATTTTATTAACAACCGCATCACAATACCTCCATCCGTTGTCGAGACTTGTTTGTGTTGATTTTTATTCCCCATCCTTCTATAGCTCTGCACCGTTTACTGATTATTTCTTGTAATTTTTCTGCTGATTTGGCCAGTAACAGTATGTCATCTGCATATACGAGGCTTTATATTGATACTGTTTGTAGATTCCAGTTTTTTATTTTTACTCCAAACCTGGGTTCTTTATATTCTTTTATTATTTGGTTCATTACTGCTATAAATTAAAGTGGGCTGCGAGAATCCACTTGTTTTATTCCTTTTTTAATTTTAAAACTTTTCGACTCACGTCAGTCCCTTTTATAGGCACTTTTTCGTATGTTGGTACAGTTTTTTTAAAGCTTGTTGATTTGATACATGTAGTTGGGTTAGTGCTCTTCATATGCTATATGTAAACATGTCAATAAAAGCTAAATACAGTGTTTTTCCTCTTTCTAGTCTTCTTTTTTAGTACATATGTACATACATGTATGTGGTCTTGGGTTTGTCGTTTCAGCCTAAAAACAGCTCGTTCTTCTATCAGTTCTTCTTTTATTTCTTTCCTTAGCATTCATTCCAATATAAGAGTGTAGATCTTTTGTATTACGGATGACATATTGCTCTATAGTTGTCGCAGCCCTTAGTGTCGTTTTTTTTATGATGTTTTCGGCTCAATCTTTTCGTACTTTTTTATCTTTCCAGGCTTGTTGCCATATTTCTTCTATCCATTTCTTTGTTTTTGCTCCGCTATACTTAACCATTTTTGATGTTATTCCATCGCTGCTGTTGTCTTTCTAGCCTTATCTGCTTTATAGCTTGTTTCACCCCTCTATTTTTATGTTTCATTCTTTTTCTTCCTCTTCTACTGTGGTCGTTCTGCTTTTTCTTACATATTTTGCCATAAATTTCTGACTGTAGTTTCTTTGAATGCACCTAGAATCCTTTTTTTCTAGTTGTATGTTACCCTTGGTGTTTTTTATACTCCACTCCAGTTTTGCGTATCTTTCTCATATTTTGTTTATTGCTTTCCAGAATTCTCTTCTATTATTAATATTACATTTTGTTTTAAGATATCTGCGATATTCTTCCCAAGATTTTTGCTTCACCTTATTGATGGTCTCCTTAGCTTCATTTTTTCGGAATATATATTCCTGTCTATCACTTTCGCTTTTACTTTATATATATCTCTTTTATGCATTCTTTTCATATTTAACTTTTTTTCTTATTTCCTCATTCCACCAGAGGGGACCTGGTTTTGGTTATTTTTAATTATTGTTGTTTCGCATGCCTTTTCTGTTTGTTCTGTTTTTAGTACCCCTCACCTCATTTCTATATTCCATTTTTGATTTTCAGCTGCTTCTTCTAACTCCCATTTTTTAAGGCTCCATTTAGTTTAGTTTGATATGTTTTCACTTTTTAGTTCGTTTATCTGAATTTTATGATATTGTTTAGCCTTTTTTGGTTTTCTTGCATAGAATCTTGTGTCAGCAACTAGTTTATAGTCCGTGCAGAGTTCAACTCCTCTAATTATCTTTATATTTAGTATAACGTATTTTGTTTCTCTATTGTATGTGATGCCGTTGTTTGTGCTTTCTGCCACTCTTCCAGCTGCGCTGTATTTATTCTTGTGTATTGTCTTGTGGTTGAAGTGGTTGTTCACAATTAACAGTTAATTTCTCATGCAGAATTTCATCATCGCTTTTCCAGTGTTGTTTACTACAGTTCCTCTGCCATATTTTCTAATTGTACCATAGCAAATATCTTGTCTGTTCCCCGTACGTGCATGCGAATCCCCATTTAGAGAACTTGTCTTTTTCTTCTTGGTCTAAGTCTGTAGGGGCACATAGTTGTATTAATGTTATATTTTTTGTGTCTTTATGTTCACGTACATGATTCTTGCATTTACTGCTTCCTAGTGTGTCATTCGACTAGCTAGATGTGAGTTAAGTATAATTCTTAAGCCACCTTTTGCTTAGCTTTCTGATCTTGAGTATAAAATACTTGACATCTTTGTGTTAGTATTAGTTGCGCATTTCTTTTTTTTTTCATCAGGTTATACTCCCCGAGATTTAGTCACCAAAGCCTCGCTTGTTATCCAGCAGAGGGTACCGTATGCAGGCGAGGTTGGCATTTGAGCGACTAAAGGTTGTTTTTTGCTTGTTCTTACGTAACTGAGCAAAATGTTGTTACAACATCGGCACAGTAATGCCAGAAAACGCTCTTATTTTATTTATTACAGAAACATTAATTTATAAGTAGACGAAAAAGTAACTGATGAATTAAAGGTACTAAAAAAATTAAAGAACTTAAGGCTAATATTTGAAGTCGAACTACTAAAAATGTAAAATAAATCGAGGAAGTGAACATGATTTAAAAAACCGAGTTAAACAATTGTAGTTTTCGAAACTAAAACGACAGAATATTTTGAAGATAATGAATAACCGACGATTGCGTAAACGCTATTCTAAAAAATGAATGCATCATTATATTTTGAAGAATTTCACAAGAAAACGTCATCTTTCCTAATATGAAATTGTAATATGAACAAACAATCGTTATTCACACATTTATTTTGTACAGAGATTTTCGTTTCGATAAAGCACATACAATTTCTATATGAAATTGAATGGCAACATTCTACAAGGAAGTGCCATTAGCCACTGGACATTTTTTCTTCGCGTTACTTCAAACAGGAACTAACATTTTAACAACATTAAATACATTGGAACGTGCATAATACTAAACAAGCCAATAATAACAATTAACGCATCAATATGCCGTTCATTGCAATATGTTCCGGTTTAATACCACGTTTTCCGGTTGTTGTCCACACAATACACAATTTAAATTTTTCGTGTTTTAACAAAATGACGTGAATCTGCTTGGGGCCTTCGAAAAAATTACAGTCAACGGCATTTATACGAATATGGATGATGACCCATTAATAACACCTACACGTTTATTTTTTGTGCATTTCTGCGATATCCCCGAGACTCAAGTCTAGTCACAGTCGTATTTAGGTTTTTGAACTTTGCAATTTCCAATTAAATAATTAGATTAATTGAAATGTAATTTAATGTTATAGTTGCGGTGGTTATTAACGCACGTAATTTATCTTCATTACGCAAAGTAGAAGTGCAACCTGTTTTTCCTTCATTAGTATTCGCGCAAATAGTAATTATTAATTTTTCCAAGTATGAAAAATCTTATTTGAGCGAACTTCCTTTTTTTATGTGCATGAAAAAGTGGAGTGTTACTTAAAAAGCACTTGCATGCATGTGTCTAATCATAAAGGTGTATGAAACGGGGTGAAGCCTCATGTAGCATATGAAAAGGCGCGACAAGGATAAGGTAATTTAATTTTCCTTTAACACGTGAAAAGTTTCATTCCCCGCCAAACATCCGGTGTCTCCACTTCGGACTTCGCTGGGGCTTACCTTACACCTGACACTCACCTGCTTGCTGGTATTGCGACCAAGTCATTCACATATACTATCATATACTTCTTGTAGTTGCACGTAGTTGTGAAATTGTGTGATTCTTGTCTTAAGTGATATATATGGCATTAGAACAGATTTTCAAAAATTATTGTATAATTTAAAGTGTTCTTAGTTTTGTAAAATGCCAGTAGGACTTGTGCTCGATATTGCAGGGTAAGTTTCGAAATATTCATTTAAAAAAATGCAGTTTTTGTAAATCACATTCAAAATTTCTTTATTTTTTCATTAACAAAAAATTATGATTTAAACTTTTTTTTTTGTTCTGAATGTAAATTAATTTAGATAAAAATTACTCAGTTAAAATAAACAAACGCTCTGTGTATTGTACACTTGGGAGTTTGGTACAATTTATCTAAAAAAAAGGTGACAATATTGACTTTAATTAAATTGATTTTGTTTGTATTAATATTAGTTAATAGTAGTTAGTTTTTTTTAATGCATACAGAATAGTAACTGATATTTACTTTTTTGCAAACTATTGTTAGTAATGTTGTGTTTTCTTATTCTTTAATTGGCATACCCGTATGAACGGTTATAAGGGCTTTCTGTTTATGCTGGTGGGTGTTCCGATATTACATATTAATTATTTAACGTTTATTATGACATCGGTTTGACACTTAATGAAAGAACTACCAAAAAAAGTTAACTACATAACTGTTATCTTAACTTAACTTACTAAAACATGTAAGGCCAAAGACAGTATTACAATGAGAACTTCTTTCAGAATTAAATTCTCACGCTTCAAATAAGTCTAGTTTTTGTTAAGGAGTTGCATCAAACAAAATTTTTAAAACTACAAAAAAATGGGGTATAAGTTTACAGAATCTTATTAAAATTTTCAGTATATAGTATTTGATTATTATTATTTTATATCATTCTTGCAAATGTGGAAAATGATTTTTTGTTGCAAAATTAAGAAATACTATTAGAAAAAATGGATAAATAACAACGACAAAACAGTTGGAAGAGTTTTAAAGAACGTAGTTATAGAAAACACATTTAACGCAGTAGAAAAAATGTTTGAATAAACCAGTGGCGTAGCTAGGCTTTCTTTACTTTCGAGTATAGCCTTGCTCCACAGTTTAAAAAATCATTGAAACCAATTTAATGTTTTAAATTTACAGTCACAGAATTTACGAGAATAAAATAGTTAAATGCTTAAAACAAAACGAATCAAAATGAGAGAACGTTAAAGAAGTTGAGATGAGAATCAGATTTGGTCGATAAGTTTATTATTTATCTTTTATTTTATTGTCTTAGGCTTTTGGTAAATTTTTGATTGCATGTTCTTAAGTTCTCAATTTCTATCCCTTATAAAAATGGACGAACTTAGACACAATCCAACTCCGAGTTTTTTTATAATATACAGGGTGCGGTTGTATCTCGACAATGGCAAAAGAAAGAGAAATGGTTGGAAATTATTTTGAAGTTTGTAAATCTACTGCTAGGAGGCGTAACTGCTATGAAGAAACAAAGTTCACGGTGTCTCGGAAAGTTAGGTGATGAGCCATATCTTTGAAAACATAATTTGATAGCTTGAGTAATACGGTATCATTTGCTTTATGATATTTTTTTGCATCTGTCATAATAAGAGAGAGGGTAGCTAATGCATTTTTCAATATTTACATTTTAATATCTCGACTTATTTAAACATATTTAAATATTTTTGAATTTGTTTGAAAGAACATTTTATGGTCGTTCGACAAGGGTTTCTTATTTGAACCGTTTAGTTTAAAATAAATAAACTAGAGCGATTACTCATTTTTGTGATTTTTGCAAAAAACTGTACTATTTTTGTAACAGACTCTTAGCCGTCATAAAATTAGCAAAATTTTAGTTAAAAGCGCATTACGATTTCTCTATCTGTTGTCGATTAATAAGAGAAAATGTTAAAACTTTGAGTATCTCAATCGGATCAAGTTACCTTAGCGAGAAAAATAAATCACTGCAATGCAACGGTTTAAAACTAATTTAGAAGCGTGGTTAAAGACCAACAAACCAACAATACATCAGTGATAACAATAATATAAAAGAAGCACAAAACACTTAGAATTACTCAAAGTTTAGTCACAAATAGCTCACAAATGTTCAAAATGTCTTCCATAATTCTCGATGCATTTATTTAGTCTAATGTTGGCAGAAAACACTGCTGCTTCAATTTCAGCTCTAAGTAAGCTTCTAATAGCATTTCGTATTCTTTCTATCATATTTTCCCTAGTTGGTTTTTCTTGAAAAGCCAGATTTTTTAGTTTACCTTATAGGTAAAAAAGTTAGATCGGGCTAGCCCACCGGCCAGGGAAAAAAATTTTCTTTTCCAATAACACGATGTGAATACTACTCGTCGAAATGCTGACGGACGTTTTGACTAGAATGCGCCACACAATCATCAAACTGGAACGACATGTTTATTTTTGTTTCCAAGAAGTTTCTAAAAGCGGGGAAACAAAAACGTTCAAAAATTCCAAAAACCTTTCTCCGAATTTGATCAAGAATGTGGCCCTATAATTTGTTATTTTCACGATTCACCACCATACGTTCAAACTGCCGCGATTTAATGTTCTACTTGCTGCATCCAATGTGGGTTTTGCTTGGACCAATAATCCATATTACGTAAATTTACATCCAGCCTTACTAAAAAAGTCTCTTCATCTGCTTATAGTATTAGTGACAAAAAATTTCGATTTTGCCGAATCATATTTAACAGCCAGTGACAATGGTTCAGTCTAGTATTATAATCAGTAGCGTTTAATGCCTGATGTGGTAGAGATGGATATTATTCTCTAAAAGAATCTCGTGGTTAATTTCTTTAGGGATTTGCAAGTTATTGGAATTTTTTTTATGTTTAAGGTGGGATCGTGATGCACGTAGGCCATACGTTAATACTATTATCCTCGATAGGTGTTCTGCGCATTTACGAAGCCCGCCTTGAACAATATTATTTAGTTCAAAATAATAAATTTAAACTAACTTAACTAATTCACTTAATCTATGTCTAAAGGCAACATACATATCTTCGTTATTGGTTTTTTTCACTTTACGGTTATGTAACTTAACTGTCACTGCCCGTACAATTTCATCTTCTCCAGGACGAAAACCAGTTACACGAGCCAGTGGCGGTTAAAATGTATAGAATTGTTGTAATTAAAGTTTGCAGTAATTGATATTGGGTTGATTGTTTTGATGTGGTCTAAACTGGGTTATGGGACAGCCGTCACACTCTGCCCGATCAAAAAATGTGCAGGTGTTAAAGGTGAAAAATCATTAGAATCTGAAGGCATTGGTGTAAGAGGACGGGAATTTAAAATTGCCTTTATTTGCAATAAAATTATATAAAACTGTTCAAAAACTAATTTTCTTCTAAAACACGTTTCATATGATATTTAACAAATTTTACTCCAGCTTCCCAAGTACCACCAAAATTAAAAATAAGAGAAATAGTAAAGTATTAGGGGGACCGGAAAGTAATGTCGTATTTTTACGTTAAATTAAAACGAATAATTTTTTTATAATATTTATTTTTAATCAATGATATAATCACCCATATTTTCCACAACCTTTTGCCATCTAGTCGGCAAATTTTCTATACCAGACCGAAAAAAATCTATTGGTTTGTCATCAAAATATCTAGAAATGCCATTTTTTAAGTCGTCCAAAGTTTGAAAATTTTTGTCACTTATAAAGTGTTGTAGGGATCAGAACAAATGAAAATCTGAAGTTGCGATATCAGGTGAATATGAAGGGTGAGGCAGCACCTCCTATCCCAATTCATTAATTTTTTCTAGCGTCCGTCTTATACAGTGCGGCCTTGCATTGTCATGTTGAAGAATGACACCTTTTCTGTTGACGATAGCCGGGTAATTCTCAACTAGAGCTTGGGTCACTCGATCCAATTGTTGACAATAAAGGTCCGCATTAACAGTTTCTTCAGGATTAAGCACTTCAAAGTGGACGATTCCGCGGATGCTCCACCAAACACACAGAAGCGCCTTCTTGGGGTGTAATCCCGGTTTTGCAGTACTGCGTGCTGGTTCATTTAGGGAGAGCCACTGCCTTTTGCGTTTTGGATTGTCGTATACAACCCATTTTTCATCTCCAGAGACCAAACCATCAAGAAACGGTTCTGCATGGTGCCGTTGAATCAATGCATTGCACGTGGTTGACCTGTTGGCTTTGTTTTGCTCTGACAAATTATGGGGGACTCAAACACCTGCTCTGCTGATTTTTCCTATCTGGTACAAATGTTCCTGGATGGTCGACCAAGGTTGGTTAAGAGTGTTCGACAATTCTTCGATGGTTTGGCATGGATTTGCTTCAACTTCTGCCCTTAGAACGTCGTTGTCTAATGACATTGGTCTTCCTGGTCGATGGGCGTCAGAAAGATCAAAGTTCCCAGAGCTAAACTTGGAAAACCATCTTTGGCATTTGCGAACATCTAATGAATCTGGGTAAACATTGCTAATGTTCTTAGTCGCAACTGTTGCGTTACTACCCTTGCGAAATTCAAAAAGCATACAATGACGAATATGCACCTGTATTTCGCACGCCATTTCACCCCAATTTGCAAAAAAAAACTATTAATGTATTCAGAATAAAATTGTTTGGTTTCGCCTCTTCTCGCAAGAAATCTTTTTAAACAATTTAGAAACCATTTGCTGCTTAAGTCGGTTACCATATCTAAATGTACAGCTTTTGTAGATACGCAAATAAAGATGCAAATATAACATTTTATAATTTACAATCTCTACTTTTGGTCAGTCTACTGGTTTGGCTTTCATAATGACCGGAAGTTTTTCACAATGAAAGATTAGGATGTACTGCGCTGTACATTTGCTAACTTAGACGTTGAAATGGCCGCTATTTTCTACACACTTTTAGTTTGTTCAAGATCTTGTTCGAATGAACTTCGCACACTAGTCTATGGCATTAGTACTTGATTTTGTCTATAGAATATTTGTTGTTACATACTTAACGTTTTACACGATAACTACTTAACGGTTGTAACTACTTTAAGTTACTTTTATTATAGGGATTACTAACACTAATGCGAACACTCTTTTCTAGCACTAACTACTACTTAACATTATTTTTAATACTTACTCTCAATTCTTAAAAACTGATGTCTATTAAATGTTCAACTTCCAACTGAATATGCAGTAAAGTGTATAATTGTGAAAAATTGTGTGTTTTTTCCTTTTGAGACTTATCAGCACTAACACAGTTTTTGTTCATTGTAGAGTAATTTTGTTGTCCTCGGCTAAGCGGACAAGCAATTTTGCACAGTTTTAACCTATTCTACTGCGTACTGTCACTAAGTCTAACGCTCTTAATGCTGCTTGTCTATGGCAACCGTTTAGATATTCCTATTTTGATAGGACACAAGTTGTTTCGTAAACCACTGCCAGCAATTCTCGCTGCAGTACTTTGTGCAGTGGTGAGACCATCTATACGGGATGATTACTTGTTTTTTTCTTGGTTGTTGTCTATCTGCTTGATTTTACTACTCGATAAGGTTTGTAGTAGTAGATAGTTACACTGGTTCTGCTTGACTGCTTAGAATAATTTTTATTTATCTGTTCAAAAATGTTGCTATGCTATCTTACTGTTTCGATTCTACCAGTAAATGTAGAGGTGGACAATGTAACAAAATACTCATAGCTGCAGTTGGTGTCGTTGATATTGCCCCTGTGGTTCTTAAATACGTAAGTTTTTGTAACTTGTTGAGTCTTGTTATAGATTTTTTTTGGATTTATGCCACCAAATTAGAGATCCATATGCGACTGTGCAAACTATTACACTACAGTATATTCATTTTTTGTTTTAATCTCCATGTTTTATTGATTTTTACAAAACTCAAAATACATGGGTAGTTTTGTTAGTTGTTTGTTTTAGGTGAGCTTGGAAGCTTATTTAACCCCGTTGCTCAATTAAAGTTCTTACATTCACAATTGAAATTTCTTCAAGTCTTGAAGTTCCTTGCGAATGTATTCCGTTCCGTTCAAGTTTCTGTAAAAGATTGTCTACTACCATAGTTCACAATAAAAGTCATAACACCTTCATTTGCGGGCATTTTTTGTAGCAGTCATATTGTACAGTCAGTCTCATGCAAAAACACGATCGAATTTGATGTAGCTCTGTCCATTTAGACATATTGTCAGTGGAGTACTGTTTCTTATATTATGTATGTAGACATTTAGCAAATTTAAAATATATAAATGTAGGTGCTACACTAGCATATTAGTTAATTATTTTTTTTATTGTTTATTTCTTTTTCATTCCATGTAAAGAACAAAAATAGAAATTTTTGGGAGTAGCTTTCGCCATTATTAAGACATTTCTTGCGGCATTTTCAACTTTCTATTTCTGTTCGTTACATTAAAGTGCACAGAATGTAAAATACGCTTTTATAAATGTTGAACACAACTATTACGATTGTCAGTCGTGTTTTTACGTGACACGGACTCTAGTATGTGTCATAGTGATAAGATGAATGTCGATTACAAAAAAACGATGTTCCCACATCGTGAAAATTTTTACGTTTGATCAGTACAATTATGAAAGAATCATATTTTTTGAATTTTAATAGACGAAATGATTTAGATATTTCAATTTGTTCTTATAAAATATACTGCGAATGGAATTGTAAGTACAACTCGATATACGCTATTGGTTGAATATGATTTACTTAGTAACTCTGTCAACATTCTTCATTACTCATTTACACTGGCAAATATTTCTAAGAATCCACGAATTTTCTTCAGATATTTAATTTTGTCAGATTCTTTTTAAGCATGTCGTTTGCTGTTTGAACTTAAAATATGTACGGACTATATCTAAACAACTCTATGTAATTATTTAAAAAAAGGTTGTCATAATACATACAGGGTGTTTACTACATCTCCTGGATTTTTTTTAAAGATAAAAGTTAAATGGTGTTAAATAGTTATTCGTTTTTTTTTGGATTTGATTAAATTATACCAAAAATCTAATTTTGGCGTTTGCGTTTGACACAAAAGGTATAATTTCTTAAAAAACACAGCTGTGTTATTTTAAGTGCGTCATAATTCTCATAATTGACAAAACGGAACGAAATGCAGTCTCGTCTTTTACTTAAACGTTCTGCGAACTTGAAAAATTAACATTTACGAATGTGGGCATTGTTAATTAGTTTGGCACATTGTTAACGCTCTCGAGCGAAGACAAACAAAATTTATGATCATCTAAAACGCGAGCGATAAAGTAAAAAGGCGCTTTTAATTCTATGGGTACTCTAAGTGCATTACGAAATCTATTAGTATTAGTAATAACTTTGTGTTAAAATGTCAGCAGACATTTTCAAAAGTTTTACAACACGACTCATCGTGATACTATGAATCTTGAGAATATGCAATTCTAGAAAGAGGGAAGGTCTTTTTCGTAATAAGTGCACATTGCATTACGTCGTAAAATAAACGCGATATTTATACTCAAGTACAAGGACCTTCGTTTTCTTGTAGTTATCGTAATTTTCAAACTGTTATAATATAAACGGTACATACGCGTTCAATATTAAATGTCCCTTATTGTTGCACCTGTTCTCAAGTTGTTAAAAGACCTTTAGTAAGGAATAGATTGTTTCACGCTTTCTCTCGCGTATCGTATAATAATGCAGCATTGAATAATAAAATGTCCATGTATGACGTCATTATCGAACGTAATACAAAGGATCATTTATCGGAAACGTCGTGTTTATGACTTGTTTAAGGGGAGATTTAGTATGAGTCATCTGGATCTCAACATTTGGAGATATCTGTATCTCAGAGGGTGGTTTATTACCCTAAACGAATTGTGGTCCTAACGTTTTATTCTCCTTTAGAAGAACCTATTATACTGTAAAGTTTTCATTGTCCAGTGTTCTTAGTGAAGCTACTTTGACTTGTTTATAAATTTTTGTTTTTAATTTCTTTGCATTAACGCACAGTTATTTCAGTTTACTATATGATCCTTTGTTGTATTCAACATATTACATAAATGTAACTTTCATTATTTTAATTAATTGGTATGAAACTCGATTTTATGCACATTTGATATATCGTGACAACAATTAGAAAATCACTGACCACCTTACTGATTAGGCTTTTGTTGCTATTATTTAGAAAAATGTTTTGTTGTTGCTGTTGTTTTACAATACTTTAACAATTTTAATGTCATCAACGTTTTGGTTTCTTAAAAACGCATTCGTTTGATTTTGCTATGTAGTGTAACGCTTATTATTACTAATTAATTTGTACTAAAAATATGTTCACGTTTATAACTACCCGAACTAATTAAAATCGAAGGATATTTACTACAAACACGCTAATTTTATAGAGTACACTCACCGAAAGATAAAGTCCGCGGATAACTTCTATTTATCTAAACACTTACACTTGTTTACATTAAACTCACGTACTGGGTTAAACTCGGTTTATTTATTTCCACACGCGTTAATTACTTATATATTTAAACTTGAATAATCTTCTAAACACTGCCGACTTCGAATTACTGAAATAATTGACCTATGATTTATTTGTACCGCATTTATACATTTTCGCGAAACGTTCGAGAATTTTCTATATCTTTCGATGAAGTTTCTGGAAATGGATACAAACTTTGTGAAGGCTCTCGCACTTGAGAATAATTTCTCAAACGTTTCATTATCATAATCCATATCCATCACTTGAAATCTTTAAGTTTTGGCCTAAAGAAAATCCAAAAAGTCATTACACTAATATATGGTTGCCTGTTGGTTTATGCTTTTTTTTATATATTTTATTCCGAATTCGTAAATATTTTGCATTGTGAATTACACGACAACTAGATTGTTTTTCGCGTTTTGACTAATAAATGTTTGAAGATTCGATTATAGACAAAAAAGCTGATCTGTTGTATTAACTTGCCATGGTTTAAAATATTTTCTGCAATGTTAAAAATTATAAGAAAAAATTTAAATTTTGAGGTTTTTATGTACCTTCAGGGTGAAACCGAGTTTTCAGTAATAATTGGTTCTTGAAATGGGTTCGATGGTTGTTTGAGTTTTTGTGGAATGGAAACTTCTAGTTTACCAACTGTTTATGGAGCCATGGATTTGAATTAGTGATCTCGTCCTCTTTAAAGGATCATTATTTATTATAGGAACTGGTTCAACATCCCTTTCTAGAAATAATTTAGACCAACGTTTCGTAACTGTGGATCCGCGGACACTGCCGATCCGCGATGATTTTGGGTGGGCGCAAAAATTTTCTGCTGTTTTAATATATTTATTTTTATATCAGCTTTTTTTGTTGCAAAAGTATTTGTAAAGAGTAATTTGTTAGGTGTAGTATTCTATTGTTATGGTCATACTCAATAAAGTACCATTTTTACAAATTCCTACTCGAAATATTTTTTTTTAGTTTTGGGTCTAAATGATCGGTTTGTTCACTTTCGAAGGAGTGATAGTGATTTTTGACAACACGTATCGCAGTAACAAAACGTGGAGAATGTATATATGTATAGTTTTTAACTAAAGTAGTAGAAAGCTCACTTGAAAAAGATTGCAACCATGAAACTTTTCTTTAGCATGTTAGTCAATCTGCGGAATTATACAGTGCAAGTTTGTAACTTGGAATAAATTAAGTAAATGAAAAAGCTTTCTTTCTTTGAAATAATGTTTAGACACCTCGATTAGCATTTTCAGTTGTGGTCTTTTTCATAGAAGAAAAATTATACAGTGAAACTAAAGATATGACGTCATCGATACTTATTTTAAATGGCAATTCTGATTTTTAATGACTATTTTTAAATAGCAAAAGAAATTACACATAGATTTAAGTCGGGCCCCCATTTAGTTTTTGTAGTTCAAAAATTTGAAGATTCAACATATGGAAGTTACAATACTTACATTGCAAACTGTAAACAACTAATTCTAATATACGTTTGACACAAATTTGAAACAAGACTTGTTTTTTAGAAATTTAGAGAAAACTTGGAACATGCGTTTTCCGGATTTTAGAAAAGAGGCTTGAATAGTGCCTTTCCCCCGCTACGTAAATACTCAAAAAAAATCAAAAAGCGAATGGAAATGAAATATTGTTTTTATTTTTTCATTTATTGACAGAAGTCACAGATGTGTCTGTTTCGGCGCCGGCGTAGTCGACGTGAGCCCACATAAAGCATATCGAACACGCCGGAGAAAGTTCCAATTTAAATTTTGTTTTTAATACAGGTCCACGACTTGTTGAAGGCTGTTTAGTGGGTGGCTTCCTTGCTCTGGTTTTAATAGAGTGTTCTCAATCAGCCATATATGGCGAAGAAGTTTTGATTTGAGATTTGCATGCATTTCTTCGTCTCGTTAAAATCTTTTTTTTCCACTTGTGGAATTGGCGCTATTTCAAATGGACTCACATGACAAGATTTGATGCTCCTATTTGTGTATATTCCGGAGTGACAGGAGAAGTCGTCTTGCTGGTCTCCACTAGATCTTCTTTAGTTCCTTTACGCATCTTGCTGGCCTCTTCAATAATTTTATTGTCGGTGAATTTGTTTCTATCTAAGGGATAGATGCCAGTTACTCGGAAGCCGTTGATTGAGATCTGAGTAGTCTGGTATTTGATGTATGCTTTTCCAAACAATTCCATTACATTAAAAGCATTTATGACGTTATGACGCAGGCGCTGTCTGATCTCTTCACTATAATATATCTACAGAGGACTCATAAATGTTCGGCATCTTATGCGAAGAATGCGGTGGAAGCTAGATCGATTAAGTCCATGTTTTGTGTCAGGCTGTAATCACCATTGCGAAATAGCAATAGTTTACCCGCTTAACAAGTGTATGAATATGTTGGTCTGGATCCAGTCTAAGGGGTGAGCAGCAAAAATTGTTTCGCGTGAAGCTCCTTTGTGCAATTGTATATTCATATTTTTTACTAGGGAAGATCACAAAAGCTAATCCCAACGCTCTGGAATAAGATGTTCTGGTAGGCTTTCTTTCGGAGAGCTGTGCTTGGTGACATTTAAAAAGCAGCCTGACCAGTCATATCATCACCAAAAGATTGTTTATTACGGCCAGCTGTAAGCTATTCTTCGCAGGTCTGCACGCGTTAGCCTAAAAAACGATGCCTCTATAGCAAGATAATATTCAACCAACTCATTTTCCAGTGCTTTATTTAATACAGTGGGTCTTTCAATTTTTGTGCGCGAAGCTTCCACAGGGCTGCCGTATTTTGCCTTTGCCAGTCTTGGAAGAGTCGATTTGGGCACATTAATTGTTTGTGCCGCATTTATACATTTAGGCCAAACGTTCCAGAATTTTCTATATCTTTCGGCGAACGTTCTGGAAATGTAAAAAAGCCTCGCAAAAGTTCACAAACTTGAGAATAATTTCTCGAACGTTTTAGTAGATTCAGGTAACTGATGATTAATGGATCTTCTTCACAGGTCACTGTACATTGTTCCGAAGTTTTAAGTTCATCGACAATCTTTTTAAACGCTGTTTTAAGGTATGACAATTTGTTAATTCCAAGTTTGCTTTTGAATCAAGTATTCTTTTCGGTAAGCTTGCTTATAATAGTATGCGCTGCTTACGGTATTTAAAAAGACACATTGATGAATTTTGGTTGACTAGTTAACTTTCTATTCAAAAACAGCAATCGATGACAAAAAACCATTAACCTCAAGTATCAAAATCCCAAGAAGCTGGTAATTTCTGTTCGAGAAGCAAATGGATTACAGATGAATCAATTGCAACATCCCAGGAGTTTCGAATCCTAAGACGAATACAAGCAAGAAATCATTCAAAATGCTTTTTTTTTAATTTTATAAGAATGCAAACAATAAAACCATCAACTGTTTTTTGGGAGCCGAAAAAATAACATTAACTGAATATTTTGAGACATTAAAAGAGATTTAAAAAAAAAAGTTGAAAAAATAGTGTAAAACGTAAAAAAAAAACTTGATTCAAAATTACCTGATTTACCAGTAGTTCTTAGTATAAAAGTAAAATGACCGTTAAACTATCAAAAGAGAAAGCTACGGAAGCAGTGGCAGTCGTGGAAAAGAACTTCGTTATTCTAAACTGCGAATCAGTCATATAAAGAACAGTAGACCATTTGCATTTCGCTGACTTGAAAACCCCCATGTTTTGCATTAGAATGAGTGTGAACCTTTAAAAACTCTAGCAAAGCTTCAGCTGCTCAAGAAAGGATCATACTTTCTTCCAAAAATTATATATTTTATTTTACTTAGAAACTATGAACAAACTTCTGTATTACTTCTTATTTTTCTTCATCGTTTCTCTTCTCGTTGGATATTGGCATCATGACTATCTTAACCTTGTCGGTGGCTGTTCTAAAGAGAGATTTTGTGCTAAAGTGGAACCAGTCTTTTAAATCTAGGAGATTTAAAATTTGAAAATGGCGGATACACCCACTTTCGGTTTCTGTATCAGACCCATCTTTTGATAAAACCGAGAGAATATAAAAAGCCAGCTCCATACCAAATTTCAAGCTACTAGGACTTTTGGTTCGAGAGTTATCGTGGGTACATCCAAAGATAATTTAAATAAGATGCAGCACTCCGTATATAAACAAGTCAAAAGAATATAAAAAAAAATTATAATTTGTTAACGTATCTTGCTTTCCCTTCAAGATATGGAATTTTTTTCTAAAAAAAATCGTGGTAAGCAGGATTCGAACCTAAGATTAAATATGGAATTCACTTTAAATTATAAATCAAATATCTAAACTGTCAATGTTAGAAAAAATTTTTATTTAGATAAATTGTTAGGAAGAATTAACTCTATAAAAACTGTAAAAATAATTCGAATAATTTACATACGTAGGTACATAATTATATAAGAAAAACTGTTAAAATAGCGGATACACCCACTTCCGGTGTCTGTATTAAACCCATCTTATAATAGAATTGAGAGAATATAAAAAGCCAGCTTCATACCAAATTTCAAGTTACTAAAACTTTTGGTTCGAGAGTTATCTTGGGTACATTGTTACACACACACCCACACACAAACACCCAAAATACATTTTTCTGATTCAGCAGACCTTGAAACGTACAATTATGCAATAAAATTTCCTTATAGGAAAGTAAAAAAAATTCTAGACTTGCTAGTACAATATTGAATTAACAAATGTGTTTAACCTATCAGTTGAACAAATAGCGTACTCTAATTACATGTTTATAACGTTTGTCAACGATCAAAACTTATTGGAACATTAAAGCTTAAAATTTATTAAGATATTGACTATCTAAGTAAAGTATAAACTTCATGATTAAATGCGTTTAAGAACAGTATTTCTAAAGGTTTTTAGAATTTTTTTCGGTTTTTTCCGCTGTTGTGCGCTTAATCGCTTCATTAATCATATCATTAGTATATAAACTTCAATAATATCTAAGCTTGTTAGTATTCACCTGATGACAATTGCAGATACTGCAGTAATCGAAACGTAGCGTATATTAAATTGTTTTTAATGAACATAAATAAAGACAATGGAAGTCCAGAATTGTACTATTTTCTTCAAACGGACGTTGGAAAACCGGTATGGACCCCGGAAGCTTACGAAGGAAGAAACGCACATAAAGTTTTTGCAAATGGCAAGAAACAACCATATGATTCCGAATGGTTTTCAAGTGAAGTTGCCGATCTCAGGATTAAGATACCGAAACGAGTCAGAATCGAAGTAAAACTACATTGCTCCAGGACGCTACACTACGATTTGAGGAAACAAAAGCATTTACATTAGAAAATGATCACGCACAAATTGCAAGAAGAACTACACGAGCAAACACACGACAAGAAATGGACAGAACCAGCCAAAAACCAACAGAACATAGCCGACATCAAAAAAAAATTGAAGGACTATTGTAACATCCATTGCACCCAGTGTCATTTACAGAGACCACTCTATTAGAGCATGGACTCAGTTTTTCTGTAACACAAGAAAACGTTTTTTACTGAACATTGTCAGAGCCGTTGACACAACAAGTACAAGCGAAAAAGTTTAAGTGGAAAGTAAGAGGTATATTAAAAAAAAGAAGACATTATAAAAACATCGCCAAACAGGAGAATAAAGCCCTTAAAAACCTACGGAAACATAAATCTATCAAAATGCTTTCAGCCGACAAAGAAACCGCAACAGTTATGATGGATTCTATTATCTATGACGAAAAAATCGAAGAGATATACAACAACAAGTTTTGAGAGAAAGGTCTACTAGACCCTAAAATTATACGAAGGATTTTTAACACTAAGAACGAAGACTACGCTGACACCGCACGACAGGAAACCTAGACAGTATAAATTACCCAAAATACACAAAAGCAACATGTCATTTCGGCCGATAACCAGCTCTCGTAGTGGACCTACACATCAGCTAGCCAAGTTTCTACTACTAATCGTGCAACCGATTCAAGACATCCTTTGTCAAAAGCTCTAAACATTTCGTTAATATTCTGAAGATAGTAAAACTGCAACAACAAAACCAATTTAGTCAGCTTTGACGTGGCTACACCAATGTTCTTGAAGAAGAAACACTAAAGTTTATTCGAAAAAAACTCTAAGAAAACGAGAACCAATAACAAAAAATCACGTTACTAGTTGAAAGAATAATGAAGCTACTAGAATGTTGTCTCAAAAACTCATTTAGAAAAAGACATTCATTCACTCATCACCCGTCATTCTTAACATTACATGAACTGGTTTGAATCTTAGGCAATAGAGAAATTTGAACACATAATGGTGTATTTCTATATTAAACCAGTCAAAAATAAAACAAATCGATTTGTCTGGCTACGTTTCGTCAACTATTGCGCCAACTTCATCAGACCGTAAACGTTAAATTTTTGCCTAAACATACAAATTATTAATATGAAATAATACTAAAAAGACGAAGACATTTCATCTATCCGACACAAACATAACCCACGCACACACATTTCGTTTAGGTATGTAGACGATACATTTATAACTTGCAACCACAGTGATCGACAACTAGGTCACTTGAACAGCATCAAACCATCCTTCAAATTAACCATGGAAAAGAAAAGAAAGACTCGCTATCTCTTTTGGATGTTCACGTGAAGAGAAACAGTGGAATCATCGAAACGCCAGTTTATAGAAAACCAACTCATACGGGCCAATATTTGAACTATGCATCCAACCACTCAACAACAACAGAGTCCACAGTCTATGTAACACATAAAAAGGATTCAAGAAGAAATAAAAAATATAAAAAAAGACTTAAAACAAAATAGAAGGGCTCTTTATAAACATCAAACCAACATGAGCCAGCATTAAAAAAAAGATGAACTACCGAAAGCACTACTCAGCATTCTGAACGCCAGAGTTTTATCTGAAACGATAAACGAATAGATAAAGGTTAGAAAAACAATACAGTGTTCAGGTCATCAAGTATCACTAGAGGTATAATTAAAATTTGGCATCGCGCAACACTAATGGGAAAAACAACATAGTATTAAATGTGCGGAAGCGAAGATCATACACAGAGAGAAACATGGGTACACAAGAAAATTCAAAAAAGCAGCAGTCATCATCAATAACAACAAGGAGGTCTATAGCCAATCAAGTGTAGAAATAAGAAACGTGTAGAAGCAGCTAATTGGACGCTTGAAATAAATTACACTAGTGTTTCTATTGGCTAATTATTGTTTTCTTTTAAATTTTTGTTTTGTTTAATTTGCACACTTGATCGCATGTCATTAGTATATAAGCTTCCGATACTCCAGCAATTGAAACGTAGTGTATATTCAGTTACTTTTATTTTTAAGAAATATAAATAAAGAAGTCTAGAATTATGCTATTTTACCAAATACAACGTTGTCTACTTTATTTAAATAGACAATCAACATTTCAGTACTCACTGGAGACCTAGAAGTAGCACTTTGTTAAAAAGATGATGAAAGTTTTAGTAGCATAGACGACATACCTGTGTTACCGGATTCTACCTCGAGAACCAAAACTGTTCAAAAATACAAAAAAAATGTTTGATATAAGTGCCAAAAACCATTATTCACGTCTACTGAAAAAAATGGGAACCAAATTACAAGAAATGAAAACGCAATCTGAGCGCTGTTTCTGGTTCAAAGGTTTTGTGTCAAATCTTATTGTGCTGGTTTCGTTCGACAAAATGGGAAAACCAACTCAATTTTGAGTCAACGCGAAGACTTTTGAGACTACAGTCCCTGCTAGTTTGTTAGTATTTTCATCTCTTAGTTACGACACTTATTTTTGTGACTCTAGGTCACTTATTAGCTACTAAATTTAAGTGTCATGTTTTTATTTTATGATTTTGGAACTTCAACTGGAATTTTATCACTTCCTTGAATTTTATTTTCTGGTATCGCTAATAAATTATTTTTGTTATAATGTTCTTAATCAAAGTAGGCGAGACATTAGCAACTTTTGTTTTAACATTAAGGTTGTCTCTATTTAGATAGTTTTGCATAATAGTATATTATATATGAAGGTTTAGAAGTGTATGATTATAACTCAGGGATAGATTATATCGCGAGACGCGAAGCGTCGAGAGATATAAATCGTGTAGGTTATAATGAACTTACTAGAATTATTAAAACCTTTCTACCTGTTTCTAAACCAAATTTAAAATTTAAGATATTAATTTTAAATTAAAAATCAAGTTAGTGATTTTGACAGTTATTAATTTAATAGAATTAATTTTAACGTAATTCTTAATTGTGATTGAAAACACAAAAATAAACAGATAACGTAAGTTTTTATTGCTAAAGTTATTTAAATTGTTTAAAAACATTATTTCTTTAGGCAGTGATTATATCTAAAATATATTTAATTCAATAATATTCACATTTAATTAAGCGCGAACTTCAAATAACTTACATTTTTAAATCAAATTAATTTATTAATTGAACGATTTAAAAACTTAAATTAGCATTAAATAAAATCTCTTGCTCTTGGTACGCAGTTTGGTAAACTTTTCTTCTTTGAAACTGTTGTAGTATTATCAGAAAATGTAAATATGTTTAATAATTAATTATAATGAAATATTATTCACCGGCGCTTAAAAAAGTACAACTTCACAACCTACTATTATACGTAATAATAAAAACCTATACAACTAGTAGTGGAAAAAAGTTTATTTTTTGCATTTTTTTGAAATAAATACATTTAGAATGTGCAGATACAGAAGTAAAAAGTAACGGAAATAAAGAAAAAGTGTTGGTGATGTTTAATTGACTATTGAAGCATATTGAATTGATAATCAATTTACCAAATCGTGAACTTCACGTACCAAAATGACAGTTTTTGAATAGAATCTTTAATCTTACAAATTTATAGTTCAATTGAGTATTACTACTCCGTGACTATCGTTAATTAAGTTTTTGATTATTAAACAAGAACTGGTCTTAACGGTTTAGACGGAAACTTAAAAAAAATTATACTAAATAGCGTACGTTTAATTTTTTTAAAACTTGCTTCTCACGACCTTGAAATAACTAAGCTTGTCAATAAATCAATTTATTTTAAGTTCCATCCTGTTTTTGTAAAGTTCTAAATTATATAATTTAAATGATTTAAACGCCGTGCCATTTTTGTTTATGTTCGTTATTTTTAATTTTTTTTTCAAGCTTTAATGTTTAGTAAGTGTGAGTAGGTATCTTTTTTCTAAATATTTAAATATGTTTTGATGAAGAACAAACGAAATTTTTTTCGAGTTTTCGACCTGACTCAGCAGTAACAAATAAACGGTTTTTGTGCTATTAATAATCAAAACGTGATGTAAACATTACTGAATTTTTAGGTTTTTTTGAAATGGTGTTTTGTTTAATTCTGTTGTATTTATCTTTCAGCTTCGTTGAGAATTTGCCTGGTAGCTGATCACTCCTTAAATTTTTATTGGTTTTTATCTACAATTAATTTAAATTTTTTTTTGTCTGTGTCAGTTTATAGAAACATCTCAATTCTTCAGTTACTTTATTTTTTCAAAGAAATACATAAATTAAAGAATACTAACAAACGATGGTACAATACCCTATAAAGCTGTGTAGTTATTACTAATTTTTTTACAATTCTTTTGTATTTGTTATTGCTGTTATTTCAAAAATTTTGTTTAGAATTTGCATGGTAGCCGACTACATTACCTTTTTATTATTTTTTGTATTCAATTTATTGTTTTTTGATTTATGTGACACAATTGTCATTACAAATATCTTGTTCAGGACGGAATGTTTCCTCATTATATTATATTCTTTTTATACAAAATTTTTTTAATAACGATATAATATTGTTTCTTCCAGTATTAGTTGTATAGACTTTAATTATTACTTATAATAGTAGGTTTGAAGCAGCAATTTTTTAAGTGCAATGTAAGTTATTGGAAATCGCGCTTAAGTAAATGTGAATATTACTGAATTAAATATATTTTATATATAATGAATGCCTAAATTTAAACAACTTTAGCAATAAAAACTACGTTATCAATTTATTTTTTGTTATAATTCAAAATTAAGAATTATGTTAAATTAATTATATTAAACTTATGACAACAATCACTGACTTGATTTTTAATTTGAAATTAATACCTTCAATTTTAAATTTGATTTAGTAACAAGTAAAATGGTTTAAATAACTCTAGTAGTAGAAAAAATTGTATATATGCCACGGTTGAGAAGTTTGTTATAACCTGCTCGACTTATATCCCTCGACGCTTCGCGTCTTGCAATATAATTTAATGCTTAGGTTATAATCATACACTTCTCAATCTTGATATATAATATACTATTTTCATTTGAGTTTTAAAGTGAAACTTCTTTAGCAAGAGTAAATCTGAAATTTTGGTAAATTGCATCGTAACGAAAAAAGGGACAGCACAGTCTCAGCAAAATTTTTTATTTGGATTTTTGACGTTTATATTGACATGAGCTATTCTAATTGTAACGAATTTTAAAACTAATTTAATTATAGCAAATTATTTACACGTTTATAACTACATGTAACTAAATAAATCTAACGATATTTAGGAAAAACACTTACACTAATTTATATATTACAATCACTCGAAAAATAATATCCGCAGACAACTACTGTTTATCTAAAATTGATACTTGTATATATTAAAGGTACGTACGCTTGAACTCCATTATATTTATCTCTCACATGCGTTAATCACTTATTTATTTAAACAGTCTTCCAATACTTCCAATTTTAAAAAACTGACTTATGATTCTTTTGAACCGTTTTTATATATTTCTGTTATCTATCTCAAGAATCCTTGCATCTTTAGAGTGGCAAATATCACTGAAGAAAAAAGTGTAAACGCTATAATCGTTATAAACATACAAGATTACAACGACAAAATAACAAACTTACTCTCGGAAGATTGCTACATACGTCTACAGAAAAACCCTTTAAACTCCTTATGCACTAATGTCATCAAAAACTCCACTACTATAGATATTAACAAGAAACAAACTTTGATTGTCAAAAATCCAGTTATGTCACGATTCTACGGTCTTCCCAAGATACACAAAAAAGGAGTTTCTTTTCGACCGATAGTGAGCACCATCAATTCACCAACCCAATTGTTAGCACGTTATCTAGCTTCAAAACTCTTGCCACTGACAGGAAATACAAAAACTCACATTAAAGATCCTAAAGTCTTTATAGAGAAAATTAAGAACTTGCGTATAACTAAAGAAGATATCCTAGTCAGCTTTGACGTGGTATCTCCTTTTACTAAAGTCACGGTCGACGAAGTGTTGTTTTTGCTCAAGGAGAGAATTACTGAAGAAAAAGTTCTGCTTATCGCACTCTGCCTTAAAAACACTTATTTTAGTTATAACGACAACTTGTTTAAACAAGCAGAAGGAGCGGGCATGGGTTCACCGCTCTCTCCAATTATAGCCAATATTTACATGGATTAAAACTGAAATTATGAAAAATGTTGAGTTAAAACCAAAACCTTGGTTTAGATATGTTGATGATACGTTTGTTGTATGACCTCGTGGCAAAGATAAACTAAATCAGTTCTTTCAACATCTAAACTCTGCACATAATAGCATTAAATTTACTATGGCGTTAGAACATAACAGCAGTCGAGCCTTTGTTGAAGTACTGGCGATAAAGAAAAATAACGGAAAATTGGGGCATTCCGTTTATAGTAAGAAAACGCACACAAATAGATACTTAAACGCCAAATCTCACCACCATCCAGTACAGAAGAATACTGTTTTGCATACTTTAGCTAAAAGAGCTATACGTGTGTCAGATAATGAAAATCTACAAAAGGAAAGGAGAGACTAGGACCATGCCTAAGTCTGGGTGTTTATCTACGACGCGGGCCGAAAGTCGCTTATAATCATAAACATAACAACCGCGAAAGCTTAAGATTTTATATTGTTTTAATTTTTTTTAAATTTTTAACTCATTTGATTGGTGACTGAAAATTCTTTAAAACATGAGAGTGGTATAAACGAATTTTATATAGAATATAAAACATCATTAATATAAAACAAAACAGTTCAGTTAATTTCAAATGGCAAAGTCCCAGTAACATTTTACTTTTTCATCAATAAATAAAAATAAAATAAATTAATTAGCAAAGAAGTTTAACTTCTTCCGTGAGCTTATGTGTTTATCGTAGACGTTATATATAATAGTGCAATAATTTTTGTGATTTTAAAGAAATAATTCAACCCTAAGCAAAACGTTTTTTTTTGGCCGGTACGAAACGAGAGTGCACTTCCTTTTAAACGCAAACATGCGTCTCTCTTTGACTTGGACGAAGTCTAGGAGCAACTGCAGTTTGTTTTTTGCGGATTGTACCTACAGCTGTAAGCTTATATTGTCGCAGCAGTAGCTCGCAAAGTTCAAGACTAAAAAACCAGTTGTCTGGTGTAATATTTTGCTTTGATCCGTAAATTGGCTCACACAACCGTTCTACTATAGATATCGCAGAATTGCTGACTGCAAATGGCCTTTAAGACTGAGTACCAACATAGACTCTAAGTTGCTGGCGTAATATAACGTAGCATCACACTACGCAAAATATTTGTTTGATTTAGAGATTATATCTTGTCGAAAGAAACACTTTCCTTTAAAGCCTTTTAGTTTTTTGTCAACTGTCAGCTGCTGAGACATACTAATTTTTTTTTTGCAGTTGCTAACAAATATTTGAAAAGATCTGTGATGGATGCAAGCTTATTTTCTGATTGCTTTTGCTGACGAGTTCTTATATTATTAAACCTGAAATATCTCAGTAAAGTACACGATTTTTATAGTGATATAGTCAAGCGAAATATTTCAGGCATTTGTTCGTTGAAATGATTTGACTTTTTGATTTCAGTAAGAAGTAATAAACCAATTCCCGATTGTAACTGTCTTTTATATTTTCTAGATATTTGTTTATGTTTCGACTATAATTCCGATGAGGCTGAGTTCAAAAAATGTTCTCCAAATTTCAAGTTCTTTTTTAATTCACGTATAAATTCTCATACTCTAAGAAACTGAAATATCAAATTTTTAGTACAAGTTCTGGAATTGTTTAGACCATTTTGTAGTCCCATCCTTTCTAATAAAATACGACACTGTCCGATTGATGGTAGTTCCTTTTTTTCCCTCGGCATCTGTCTCAAACTCTTGCTCAGAGTCTGAATTCTCGTCTATTACTTCTAAACTGTCAACTTCTTTTTTGCCCTCCTCGACATCAAATTCTGGATCAGAGATACAAATTCTTTACTCATACACATGACCATTAGTTTTTGCAGCCGTAGTAATAGTTTTTCGATATTAGCATAATATTTTACTTTATAGATTTTAAAATCGGTTTTATTATTAATCCATTTTTTGAGAAGAACGGATTTACTGGTACTTTGTTTAGAACCTCGACACAACGCCTACACTAACTTTTGGT
The DNA here is from genome assembly GCA_035610365.1 of Aquatica leii. Classification (NCBI taxonomy): domain Eukaryota; kingdom Metazoa; phylum Arthropoda; class Insecta; order Coleoptera; family Lampyridae; genus Aquatica; species Aquatica leii. Next base: position 77,271,170 of record CM069436.1, on the reverse strand, counting down.
CATAACGTTCACCTTGGTCACAAGGCGCTTACGCGCGCATTGCCAAGAGTCAATTGTAATCATGTGCTTACTTTAACAATTGTCATTGGTTTTATTACGAACGTTTCTGACGTTAAACGGCTAAACCTAAATTTGATTATCTTTGAACGACACTTAGTTACACACGAACGGAACGGAAACGGAAACCAGCAGCGTCAACTGTCAATATAAATGCGTTTAGGGTCAACCTTATATTTTAAGAGTGAACGTCAACTGCAACTGCCAACCGCAACTACAACGTCAGGTTTATAAATCGGTCTTAAAGCTTTCAAGCTATGCATCAGAAGTTATATTATTTTATGAAAAAAGTAAGAGTGGGCGTTATGGCCAGAGTAGAATTGGGCATTGTGGCCAGAAGTAAAACTAACTGTTGTCATCAAAGTGGCCGTTGTGACCAGAAGTACTAGAAGGCGTTGTAGCCTGGGTGAGCGTTATGACCAGAAGTTAGAGTAGGCGTTATGACCAAGGTTTTTGTTTTGACATTTTCACGCACTTTGGATAAAAACTTCATTAATAACAAGTGGAACAAGACAAAACTAAATGCCAGTTTTTTCTTCAAACCTTAAATTGGCAACAAACAATTTTATTGACCTAAATGACTAAGATTACCTCATTCATAAAAGTCATGAAGGATTTCACTTAGGGAATTTTGGTAATACACAAATTTTGAAAATTCGTTTAATAAGCCTCTGGCAACAGCCAAAATATTTTTACGACAGCATGCAGCTTATCGTTTAGTAAGTGGTAGGTACATACTTTACCTGCTTACACAAAAACGGGTACAATTAAAATATTTTTGCGGTTTCATTCTGAAAATCTCTTTTAATAAATACATATGGATTTATATAATTTTTCAGTTCCTGTTTTTTTCTCTTCTTAGAGCTTTCGATATTAGGTGTAGATTTTTTAAAATTTAATTAAACAACCGTAGTTGTAGTAGTAGTACTGACCACTTTATCAGGCCAAATCACTAAATTATCGGTTGTGCGTGTCTTAACATTTAAATACAATTAAAATACTTAAAAACTCCATATGTAATTACATCAAAAGAATCAGTCATTAATTAAAATTTAAATTTACAATTTTTGTGGTGTAACAAACGGAATGTATGAATGTGTCTATGTCTATCAAAAAAAAAATCCACACCTAATATCGAAGGCTCTAAGAAGAGAAAAAAAAAAGGAACTGAAGAATTAATTTATAGGTGATAACACGAAATTATAGAATTTTGTCAAAACATGCATGTATGCACCTTATATGTAAATTTTGCATATTTCCTGAGTTTTAGTCATAACATCACACATTTTCGGTCTTTGTCGATACTCATTGTAAAGGTTTATATTAACACAACACATTTTTTTGAATCATAATCGAATGTTACACTGGTTAGTTGACTTTTCTCAAAAACCTTTATTGACATTTTCTTACGGCTTCATTGTGTATCAATTCAACATATACAAGGTATTTCGCATAAAAACCGACACAGAGCAGTGGCGCATGTAGGTGTGCTTTCAAAATGAAATTTCAAAATTCGAAAAAAAATATTTATGTCATTAAATACTTGAACTTAGAAAAACCAAATTTTGTACGCGTTTTGATTATACCAAGAATCGACAGCAAGCAAAATGCAACTGAAGCATTTTAAGAGGATTATAAGGGACGAACCCCTAAAATGTGACAGAATATTGTAGCCTGATGTTGAACTTAAAAAATAATTTTTTCACTTTATCAAAAATTTATTCCTTCTGAAACTTTTCTTTTATTTTTGTTGGGCTTTTCATGGAAAGTCAGAACAACTAAAAAGACAATCATCGTAAATAAAAACAACTAAAACGATAGACAGAAATGTTATAATTGTTGAAAATGATGACCGTTTTCTCTCAGCCATAAATTTATCCTTCGTCGAAAGTTGAAGTCTATTTTTTCCAATAATTGCTGAATATTTCTAATATAATTCCTTTAACCGTAATGCGGTTCCAGAATTCTACTCGGGACGCAAATAATGAAGAAATCACATTTGTTGAGGTGTGGTGATTGTATACGCTAAACTCGTGGGGAATTATTTTTTCGTCAAATCTTTGCATTTGGTAGTAGTGGTTCAAAAAATCTCTAACAATAATACTAAAATGAGGCGGTGCTTCATCATACATAAACCAGTGTTTCAGTCTGAATTGTTGTGGCACCTCATCAAATAAATTTGGGAAGTGTTTTGGAGAAATTCCAAATAAGTTTTTCCATTTAGCCGATTTAGTAAAATAATTGGACTAATTAAATACCGATCAATAACACCTATCTAAATATTTATTGTAAACTCGCGTTGGAAATGTCGAGGAATTACTGAATGAGGGCTTACGTCGGAGACTTGTAATGCCTCTGCGGGAGAAACAAGCCCCATCAGTAAAAAAAAAAATTTTTTGTGTAAAATAAAATGACAGAAAATAAATCCTCCAAAAAACAATTTTTACACTGCTTGGATATGATATGGCTGTAGTTGCATACGTCTGATCACTTGGTGCACAGAAGTTTGTAATATACTAGTTTGTCGACATACATTTATAGTACTAATATGTGGTGTCTCTTCAATAATATTCTAAATAAGCTCTTCGTCTTGTGTCCTAATTGCAATTACACGTTCTCGAGTGTTACTGAAAAAGTTGCTTGTTTTTCGAGCCCGTCTTTCAACATTGAAAAATGTTTCTCTATGTGGAACCACACGATTAGGATATCTTCTCCGATATTCTTCAACACTTCTTCTGCAGTTTCCTTCACAAAAACCTAACACTAAAAGCATATTAACTTGCTCGCTAAATGAAAACTTTCCATTGATTTTCAAAATAATCAGCAAACAACTACTAAAATAAAATATCTTTTATTGTTCTTAACTGTCACAAATTTTAATTTTTTGTCTTTGGCAGTTTTTGTGCACTTGTCAACATAAACGTCAAATTATTTTTGAGAAATTTTGAGACTTTGGGGGCCTCCTAGTCTCTGTTCGAGCAATAAAATGTTGCATTCAACTCGTCTATACTGGACATTTTTTCCCTCGAGGACTTTGTGAAACCCTTGTTTCACTTGGGTTTAAAAATACCCTCTTGGGAAAAAAGCGTTCAATTTACACAGAAACTATTTTTGTTTATTGTTGCGTTTGACCTCTAATGTCATAGTCAACTATTGAATTTACGATGATTTTCAATAACACTGCTAAAATACGCCTTTTTAGTTATTTCAATTTTTCTTCAAAACGACAATTTTTTTTGAAAAATAGCAAAATTACGAAACGTTTTAGAATTAAATTCTTTATAAAGCAAATAAATCACTTGCTGTCGATTAATGTTTTTAGTACTCAGATCGAGTACCAAAATTGGTTTTTCTAAGTTCAAGTATTACTGAGATATTCATTTGAAGTTTCATTTTGAAAGCCCATAACTTCTCATCAGACTTATCATGGGTTTTTCTACATGCTCCTGCTCTCTGGCGGTTCTTATGCAGAACACCCTGTATAAAAAATAATTTGAATAATTAAAAATTGCAAATTAAAAATAATTTTATAAAGATATTTAATTTAAGTACTGTAGGTTACGTCCTCCTCTTATATTTAATTAATGAATTGGTTAAGAACACTCTTCACTAGGAGGGGCAAATTAAACCACTTTAGATTTTTTATATGGCAACTTTTCGTGCAATCATGTGTGCACTTCTTCAGGCCACTAAAATATATTGTACGTAAGCTACACATTTCTTATTACATAATAAATAATACGTTTTAGGTACAAAACAAGAAACTTACACAAAAAAATTCGAGTGGAAACGTCCTCAACTCCAAACAACATGACAACTAATACCCAATATAAATAACATGAATAAATTGTTAAAATATTATTAAAAAGGTCAAATAATTAAAATGGTGTATATGAACAATTAATTGTTCATATACACCATTTTAATTTGTGTAAGTTTCTTGTTTTGTACCTAAAACGTATTATTTATTATGTAATAAGAAATGTGTAGCTTACGTACAATATATTTCAGTGGCCTGAAGAAGTACACACATGATTGCACGAAACGTTGCCATATAAAAAATCTAAAGTGGTTTAATTTGCCCCTCCTAGTGAAGAGTGTTCTTAACCAATTCATTAATATTTAATTTACTTTGATAAAACTATATAGAAACAGTGCCATTAGTGTTTATCAAACAAAAATTAAGTTATTTATCATTGTAATACTTTTTTATAAAAATTATATGAGAATAGATCAAATTTGTTTTTTTATTAATGTTACTTTAATATAATTTGATACAGACAATATGAAGTAATAATATATAAAGTTCTCTCAAAAATTAATTTTTTATTAAAGTTCTTATTAAAAATTGTTTTCATCTTTTAACTTAGATTATTCAAAAATCTGAAAGTAAAACTATAATAGAAATATTTCTATAATTTTTTAATTCACTTAGGAGTTGCGTGAATGACAAACCTGTGGGTGTTCGTGAAATAGAAAATAAATTACCACATTACTGCAGTACCGTATAAAATCTTTGTGTTGGAGTAGTTTTAAACTGCTCTTTTTAATACATAAAACATCATTTTTATTATTAGTCTTTATTTAGAAACTTTACAAAAACGTATAAAAACTGTAATGTTGAATTTATCTATTGTCTTTTTTTATATCTTCTTTTTAATGCTATTTTAAAATTCTTTTGTGTTTGTTTTTGCTGATTATTTGAGTTTTGTAAATAATTTTCATGATAGCTTATAACTGTCCTTGAATGGTTACTAGTTTTTATCTACGATTTATTTCATTCTTATTTTCGTTTCTGTTTTTTTATGTTAATATTTGTCAAACAATAATATGATATTCAATTGAGTAAATCTTGTATTAGTGTATACATTAAATACAGGTTAATATTGTTGAAAAATTATTTTTAAACTTTTACTGTTGGTTGTTATAAAATAGAGGTCAAAATTACTGTATTATTCTATGTAGTAGCATAAAATCTTTCTTGTTGAGTAATAAACATTTTTCTCTCAATCGCAGTACTATGCACGCCGCTTAATGTGATCACATCGACCAGTTACATTTTCTAATACCAGAAAGCGTTTGTATTTCAACACAATATTAGATTGTTTGGAAATATATATGTAAAAATAGACAGTACATAAAAATGATGCAATAAAAAAAAATTAAGAAATTAGCAACACTTTCCTATTTTAATTTAAATATAAATACGTTTGTTTATAATTATTACACATAGTATATCTATATATTATGCAAGAAATTGTTTTACATATCACAGTTTCACAAATGTCTTGATTTGTTAACTTTCTGCTAAGTTTCAAAAAAGTGTAGGTATTTATTTAAAAAAATTGTTTTGAAAATAATAAAATTGTTTGTTATTGATTTGTTAGTAGATCTTAAGATATTACTACCGCTAAGCATTCTATAATTACTTAATGAATTTCAAGCTGCTCGTGGCTTTCAAAATAACTTATTAAAAAAGCAACGAGCATTATGAAGCCGTTTTTTGTGCATTTTTTATGTATGGTATACTGACTATCCTAAATAGTAAAACAGTCGAAACATAGATCAAACAAATTTAATAAAACAGTTTTTGGGTAAATGGTGTATATATTTATTAAAAAACTCACAAGCTTTCGAACGTGGTCTACGTTTTCTTCAGGTGACAATTAATAAAATGACAATTTTAAAATTAAGGTAACTAGAAAAAACAAATGTTCGGAAAACTTGATAAATGTTGAAAGTTTTTTTAGTTACAGCATTTGCCCGAAGGACTAAAAAAAAACCACCATTAAAAACTCTAGACGTAGTTTACAGTGTGTTTGGTGGATAAAGTAAAGATCAGGAAATAACAGGTAACTAGGTGTCAGATCACTCATAACCATTGTTTCTGTTAATAATTTCAATCGCTTCTCTGAACTTTCTTGAACGCTAGTTTTTGGTTTTAGCAATCGTTATAGTTTTTTTGAAGTTTATGTCATGTAAGTGTTTAGCGCATGTTCGCAATGGCAGATTTAGAAAGTTGAAGTAAACAAAGATGACTTTTGTTCTTTTAGTCTAGTTTTAATAGTTCTACCAGTTTTTCCAATATATACCTTGCCACAAACGCATGGAACTTGATACACTCCACAGGTGTTATGTAGAATTTTATCTTTAACAGGATTCAACAAATTTTTAATTTTTGTGGTAGTATTATAAGCAACTTTAGAGTCATGTTTCTTTAGTATTCTTCCAATTTTGTCACTTATATTGGCAACAAAAGATAGAATCACAAAATTGTTGCTTATTGTTTAATTATTTGGTACTCTACTTTTGATCGAAGATACTTTTTAGTTTGTTCTTTGTTAAAACCATTTCTTCTAAAAACTTTTTCAAGGTAATCTAATTCTTCTGGCAATTTATCTTGAAGAAAAATTTGTAGTTCATCTTCACCATGGGAACTGATTGCAAAAACATCATCAACATATCTAGGCCATAGTTTTGGCTTTTTAAGTGCAAATTTTAAAGCTTCTTCAAAATGCTTCATAAAGTAATTTGCAATGGATGGAGAAATTGGTAATCCCATTGCTACACCATTTATTTGTTTATAATATTTACCAAGCTAAGTATTTAAATTCAATATTGCAACTTTATATATGATTAAGTAATTCTATAAAGAATACAAACCATTTCATTGAAATAATTAGTAAACAGAAATTATCTTCAAATGACTTAATAGTTAGTTTTGACGTTGCCTCATTGTTAACTAAAGTACCATTAGTTAATATTTTACATCTTTTAAAACGACAGTTTGATAACAATACAGTCAAGTTATTTGAACATTGTTTAACAACTTCATTCTTTTTGTTTAATGGTGAATTTTATACACAAGTAGATGGTGTAGCAGTAGGATCACCAATTTCTCCATCTATTGCAAATTACTTTATTGAGCATTTTGAAAAAGAAGCTTTAAAATTTGCATCTAAAAAATCAAAACTTTGGCTTAGATATGTTGATGATGTTTTTGCAATCTGGTCTTACGGTGAAGATAAACTACAAATTTTTCTTCAGTACCTAAATAATCATAACCCAAACATAAAATTTAGTATTGAAATAGAAATTAATGGTACCTTACCTTTTCTTGATGTAAAGATAGAAAGAAAACCAGATGGTACTTTAATACATTCAGTTTATCAAAAACAAACACATACGGATCAATATATACAAGCAAATTCTCATCATCATCTATCTCAGAAATTTGGTACAATTGGCACATTATAAAACCGTACGATGACAATTTGCCATCAAGATAAATTACTAGAAGAATTAGATTACCTTGAGAAAGTTTTTATAAGAAATGGGTTTAACAAAAAACAAATTAAAAAGTATCTTTGACCAAAAACTAGACTTACTGTACCAAAAGATTTAACCAGAGTCGAGTCTAGAGTTTTTAATGGTGGTTTTTTTAGACCTTCGAGCAAATGCCGTAGCTAAAAGAACAACATTTATCAAGTTTTCCGAACCTTCGGTTTATCTAGTTACCTTAGTTTTGTAATTGTTATTTTATTAATTGTCAGCTAAAGAAGAACGTAGATCACGTTCGAAAGGTTGTGAGTTTTTACTCCCACCCAAAAACTATTTGATTATGTTTCATGGTGAAAATTTTGTATCTAAAATAAACAAATTTAGATTTATTTTGCGTTTTTTTTCTTTAAAAGTTATTATTTCCAATTGACAAAATCATTAGGAAAAATTGGGAAAATGGAAACGTGTTTAATTTTGTGACATATTAGAAAAGACAGACGAAGCAAAAATTGCATTGTTATTAAACCAAACAATACATTTTTTTTTAATAATTGAAATAATTTTTGAAGACTGATTATAAGTTACACGACGTAATTCATACGTGTAGACATAGCATCGAGCAGGCGTGTAATTTAAATTTGTAAAGAATATGAAAAAATGGTAATTTCGGGTCTGACAGCGTGACAAAAGAATCTTCTGTGGCGTGTTATCTCGTTCTTTTTTGTAATGGACTTTATGAAGCCACATAACTACTACCACTACTACATAATGGATGTATATGGGAAAAGAATCGTCATCTGCTTAACGCATGTTGTACTTAACATACTTATTGTTTTAAATTGCTTCACGGTATACATCTGTAAAATGAAATTCTTGGAATACCTATTGTTACATGACAAATCTTAACAACGAACAGGATGCGTTTAAATATTTTTAATTGATAATCTTTTGTTACAGCGAAGGGATTTTCACTGGACCCGAAGGCACCGTGCCGTTTGAGTACGCACAAGTAAGTTTTGTATTTATTACTATTTTAGGATAGGGACTTTAACGATAGGTCAGCATGCAAACACGTGTTTGCAGTTTTGTAATAAATAACCGATAGTCCTTAGCCGCTGGAAAAAATATCTAGCAGATGTTTCGTATTAACCGTAACATAATTTGTAGAAGGATTTAAAAGGACCAATTGCCGATTCTTCGAGTATCGAATTTTACAAAGGGATACTTCGAACTCTTCACACAATTATTAAAAACAGATGTCTGCGGCACCATTCTCTTTGCACATATGGCGGTTGTACACATTAAAATTGTAGTAAAACGGAAACTCGATGCGCTTCTTTTTTTTGCATTATAAGGACTATACAAAAGTTAATTATGCGACTGAGTTTCATTTTAAAAGTGAATTTGACACGTACTGAAGTTTCTTTAAAGCGGCAAAATTTGAGTAGTTCACGCGAGAATCCAATTAATGTCGGTTTAATTTAAAGCATACTTAAGGTTTATGGGTGTGTATGAAATTATGTCGTTTTTAGCCGAATTGGATATTTTAATCTAATGACAGAATTCTACTGTTGTAAATAGATTTAGGACTTTTTTGTTTGTTACTATAGCAGTAAAATCAATTGTTCTTTTTTATTTCCAAATAAAAACTACTGAAGACAATTAAAAGGAAAAACGTGAATTATGGCATCGACTTTTTTAAAAGTATTTTAACATTTTCTACTCTAACGTATTTGAACCAGCTGTGCTGATAAGTCATTGGCTAAGTAATCAAATAAATAGTAATAGCAAAACGTGCGAAAATGCGTTTTTAAATTAACACCGATCAGCTGCTCCTAATCGTTTAAAAACTATCTAGTTTACTCGAACAAAATTTTCACGCACTAAATTCTACGGTAGGTTTTTTCTACTGTAGATGAACAGAACAGGAAACTAATAATATTCAAACCTAAATATGAACTGACAGAATTGTGTACTTGTAAGTGTATTATAGATGGATAGATGAGGTAGAATCCAAGAGGTTTACCGTCGTTTACTCTGAAATAAAAATGAAATATATGTAACTTCATGCCAATTTAACCCATTAAGATCCAAAAAAATTTTTAAGCACAATCATTATTTTTCATTATTTCTGTAAATTCTACGTTATTTGTCGCATAAAAGTGAATGTAACACATATTCGGAAATTAATGAGTTAATGAGTACATTGGTAATACCTTCCACAAAAATATATAGTAAATCGTATATATGTACATCCAAACTTTATTCAAAGAGAACTCACAATTTTTGAAAATAAACAAACGAAAATAATGGTGTATAAAAATATTTAAAAAAAATTTTTAATATTACTATAAAAACAAGAAATAAAATTAGGAGTGATAAGTGGCAAAACAATATTTTTCGACACATAAAGTGCCTCTGCATTTGGAGCAACTCCATCTGACTTTCTGAGAACACTGAATACCTGCCATTTGTTTTTTTATATTTGTGGATAATGGCCATCTTCATGTTTTGATACGCTCACTGATAGTTGACTGGCCAAACAATGGTAAACGATTTTTATCTCAAAATCGATAATTAAATTTACTTTGGTCATTCAGAACATCCATGGATTTATTGTAGTTTTGAAAAATGTTTGGTTGAGAAATATCAATCTTTTCTTTTGCAGCTGTCGACCAGCGTTTTGCACGACCAATAGGCTCTAATGTGTCATATTTTAGGATCCTTGAGACTGTATTATTATCTTACCATCTGACAAAGAAAATAACCGAATCACTATCACACATATGCTCAGAATAGCCCATGTCTTTTTTTTGTTGGCAATTTTCACGTTGGTCAGAGAATACTTCCTTGTTCAATTTTCCCGCGCTTTTCCGATAGCTCGCTAACTTTGATCTTTCAGTAACTTTAGAAGTCCTTGGCTGCTAAATTAATTGTCGAAAAAAAATGATCCGATTGTGCTGTCGAAACCTAAAGTACTACTCTAGATCCCAAAGGAAGATCGACGACTCTATCAGTAATATTTTGAACACAACAATACGTGTCAAACGCGTAGCAACTTATGGAACTACACAACATCTAATGCTTATATCCAAATCGTAGAGGCTTGCTTTTTATATATTGCTAGAATATCGACCAAAGAACTTTTGCCATGGATCATAAGATATACACTATTGCTGGAATTTTTAAATTAAAAGTGAAACAAGAATACGCACTTTTGCCATTTTGACTTTTTTATCTGAATTATCGTTATTGGTTAAATAAATGAATTTCTTAGTTTTTGGAACCTATTTTGTAACATAACATTTGTTACGGCAGAAACGCCTAAATCGTCATCAAGACTTTGCTCATTTGGTAACTTATGATATCCACTTAAAAAAAGGACTGCTACAAATAGTTTTATGTCGACTTTGGAAACAAAGAAAGCACGTCTATTCTGTGATGAATATAAATTAGTTTGGGAAAAACATGATCATAAACATTAACATTAAATAATTTCACAAATTGTTCAACTGTATTGAGATTTTCTAGATCGATCTACGCAGCTTGTTGACGAAATACTAGTATCTACAAAAATTTTAGGTTACTGACAGTATTTTTGTTTGGGTTGATGGAGGATGTTGAGTTGAACGTAAGATATTCTGCCATACAACTGCCAAAAGGAAATTGAACTCATCAGCAGTGTTTTTTCACTGCTAATTACAAGCTGGAGTTCAATTTTTCCAGCAACATCTTGTGGTATCAGCAGCTCATCTCGAATAACGCTTTCATCAATCTCTTCCTCGTCTGTGTGTGGATCAACATTGAAAAGAATAATTACAATGTCGGCTACATTTCTGGTACTTGACGAGGTAATTTTTTATAAAGCAAGTTGCCAATTTTGGCATCTCCTTCCATCATAAAAAATGTGTATGTAAATTTTAGAAAAATCCTCAGGTTCCATGGAAAACTAAAAAATGAAACGCACTGACATAGCTTGAACAGTAAATTGAATTAAAAGATAAAAGTAAGACAATTCTACTTACTATATTTTGAATATAGAGTTGTATTTTCAAACAGCAATAAGAATAGTTGGATTATACTTAGTACAAGCTAAAAACACAAGATGGACACAGTTGTAACTAAAAAAATATTTTATTCGCAGGATTATTTACTCTCGTACAACAACTAGACACCACAATCTACGTAACGGTAAAAAAATTGCGCAAAAAATAATTCTTCGCCAATTCTGCTGAAATGTCTACGAGCCATATATGGAGAACAACTAAAAATCCGCTTTTAATCCTATATTTGATTTACGCTTGCTAGATGACTTAAGAAAAATATTTTCTATGTTGTATTCAAATGAGTACAATAGGAAATTATAGGTTAACCGTTTAAACAATTGTTGGAACTATTAAAACGTAATGAATCCAAACAGATAGAAAGACGCTCATTAAATATTCACTTTAGGAAAGTGGTAGAAAAAATTAATTCATTCCTGCCCACCATTGCTGTTTTGTTTTTAAAATATACAGCATTTAAACCATGTTCTATTGATCAGAAACAATTAAGGCAAAGAATCAATTTTGACTTTCTTAAACAAGAACAAATTGCTAGTATATTTTAACGTTTTTGATAAAATTAGTATTTATGTTTCTAACAAGTTTAAAATGCCCAATTTGATGTACAAAATGTGTTGTTTGCAATTGTTTAAAATCATCGTTCAGTCCTTGGTCTCATAGAATATCATCGCGCGTTAACTCAATTATTTTTATACTAAGATTGATAAGGTAATAGCGATGGCTTCCAGGGCCGGAGTCTATACTAAAATAGGAATGTCTTCTAGGTTTGGACCGTGTCATTGTTGTAACCGAAGTTGCAAACGTTTCGCCCATTTTCGTAAGGCGTGATAAATCGAAAAACACAAACAAGCAACCGAAATCTAACTAAGAACTTCTCAAAAGTTAGGTAATCAACTTGTGAACCAAGTCAGATTCTAACCTCTGAAAAGGTAAAAAACAAAACGGTAAACTTGAAAAAGCAAACGAAAATCTATCAAAGAACCACTACAGAGTTAGGTAATCAACTTGTGAACCAAGCCAGATTCCAAACTCCATAAAAGTTACTTAAGAAATAGTTTCCGTATATAAAGGAGAAGGATCGTCACGGATGGTTAATGTCGACTCTGATTGGGTTACAGTTGAAAAGAGGCGTGTTTTCCATAAAAGACTAATAAACTAATTTCTTGAGGTTTTTGTGACTGGGCCATTCTGTTTATCGCAAACCCACCCATACGGACAGATACCTTGATGCTTCGTCTCATCATCATCCTGCACAGAAACGTTCTGTTATTGAATCTTTGGTTCATCGTGCCTTTTCTATTTGCCAACCTAAGAATCTAGACTCGGAACTCCGACATCTTACTAGAATCCTAGTGAACAATGGTCATATGAAGCGAAATATTCATAGAGTTCTTAATCGTCGTCTACATCCACTTACTCGATTACCTAAGGACATTTCTACTTCCGAATCCAATCCGAAATTGGCCCTTTTACCCTACATCCACTAGGTTGCAGATCAAATAGGGAAACTTCGTAAGAATGGTATTAAACCCATATTCAAATCGACAGGCTAAATCTCTCAGATTCTTCCTTCTCCCAAAGACAAATTTCCTACACTTTCATCTCAAGGTGTATACTAAATTCCCTGTTCTTGTGGTTTAGTCTACATTGGTGAAACCGGTCGTTCCGTCATTACTCGCATTTCAGAACATGATCGTTGTATAAGAAAAAGGTATACTTCCAAGTCTGCGGTCGCTGAACATCATTTTACTACAGGTCACAAGATAGATTTTGATAACGTTTCGGTGATTGCCAAATCTGCATTCTTTTTCAACAGGAAATTTCGAGAGAACATAGAAATTATCAAACACCCAAAAAACTTCAATTGCGATCATGGTTTTGAGCTATCCCCTCTTTGGTTCCCTGTCATTAGTCCTTTATCGAAATCACGCCCCCTTTCAACTGTAACCACCGTGACGATCCTTCTTGTTTATATGAGCCCCTTACGAAAGTGGGCGAAACGTTGGCAACTTTGGTTACAACAATAACACGGGCCAAACCCGGAAGACATTCTTATCTTAGTAAAGATTGCTAAGGTTTAGAATGTTTATCATTTAGTCTATATTCTAAAGATCATCAGATGATGGATGTATTTGTTAAAAGTATAATATGGAAGTCTCTACAGAGAAAACTAAATCAAAAGTAATGGTTAAAAAACCGATTCGTTTCAAATTTGAAATGGAAAAAAAATTATTGAACATATGAGTTTAGGTTTATCTAAAAAACGTAGTCTGGAACAATAAATTTTTAAGTATTAAGAGGTTTGGAAAACTATATAGAACACATTAAGAGCAATTACAGGAATAACAAGACAAATCAAATCAGACGCAATGACATAAATAAATCTAAAGTTTCTGATATAGCTCGATTGGTAAGGAAAAAAAACAATGGAATGATAACGTAGCAGAGCTGATGCCAACAAAATTAAAGAACAGTAGCGGACCAGAAACCACAAAGAAAAAGAAAGAAACGGTCTTAAACTTCGATTTTTACGTCAATACAAACAAAATGAGGCAAAAGCCTATATAAAAGAAGAAGATGGCTCATTTACTAGTTCTGGAAACAATGCAGCCTTATCGCATTTGTCTTGATGGCTTGTCACGTTCAATTCGTATTTTTAATATCGTGTAGTAGTGTAGGTTTTTTTGTTACAGTACTTTTAACAAAGTTCTGTTCTGTAAAAACTCATGCAATAAAAGTTATGTTTTGCTAAACTAAAACTTATCTGTAGTTTTGTTTCTGCTTTTTTTGTTTCTTATTTATCTGAAAATTTCTACACTGATTTCATTTAATTTTACAATGACCAGAATTAGACCACTGTGCATTGAGGCCTTAAAGCTTTTGTTGCCGTTGGGCTGTTAGATAAAATATTTTGTTTTCTGCATAAACGTGTTTTTGGTATTTACACCTTGCAGAATTGCGTGTATTTCAGTTTGCCAAATAATGACCAACAAAACAAAAAAGAATACTAACATTTTTTTCTTAGTCTTAGAGAAGGTAATTTTAAAAAGTTTTAAGTGAGAACAATGAGTGTTTTTCTCATTGGTGTTGCAAACTCTAAATAACTAAATTTTCGTATTTTGTTTAGTCTTAATTTATTGTTTTTCTTTTAGTTTACAATTTTCCTAACTATTGTAAGATTATTATTTTGACTTTTGGTAAATTTAAAGTATAATGTAACTTCTAAACACATTATTTCTTCTGAGATACTGAGTGTTTGGTTTGTCAAAAAGAAGAACAGTCAATTCTTATAGATTTAGTTTACTCGTATAACAGGTTTTTGTACCTTTTTTTCTTATTTATATATTTATATTTTGACATACATACATTTTTGACAACGCCAATAAATCTTTCTTTTACTACCATGTTAACATCTTATAGTAGAATTCAGGTTTCCATGGGTTGCATTTGTAATACAATGTCCCATTCTGGATATGTCGTTATCACACAAGCTAAGCTTTCATCACACGTTGCCGTGAATATTTTCAGAGCCCGGAACAAACTGATTGATTGCGCCGTAACGTCTTGCTTTTATAAACTAATCTCTAATCGATAAAACTGGTGTCTAAATCTCCGGTAAAAGAAAGCTACAATCTCGAATAACATTAAAAAAATTTTTAATTATTTCAATGGATTTCCTAATTTTGTGTGAATATATTACGTTGTTACTTAAAAGAGCGACGACTAACTCAGTGGTTTCGGAGATAGAGTCGTAAGCTTTGTGGTGTTAGATCATAAAATAAATTTAAAAAGGCGCTAAAACGATGCAAGACTAGGGTGGGAGACACTGTTTAAATCTACCCTCAGCTGAGAGAGAACAAATGACAAAAGAGAAGTAGTTACACAGAGTATATTTATTTTATCACAGACACACAGTTCACGTAGAGAAGGATACATAAACATATTTATATAAATTTTATCAAACGCTAACACGTAGGTCGGTATCACAGACAAAATATAAACTACGACTTCGACCGGGCAACACGTCGTACAACCAAGTCAACTAGTCTGTTTATGATATTGAGAAGCTGAATAAATTTACATTTGTAAATTAAAATACAAGAATACGAAACTTGAAGATTTAGAGAATCAAGACGCACCGTATAATAATAAGTGACGGACAACAAAACAATTTGATAATTAATTGTGTTAACCTGTTATGCACGCTCAGTCGTTCGCACAATCGAACTAAAAATTAAAATAGAAAATACAATACTTACAATTAGTTTTTGTCAAAGCCGGCAACTAGCTAGTGGCCTCTTCGCAGCATTCCCTTAACTTAATGAAAAACTAACAGGACGTACATAAGGCGTTATCACAGGTAAACCCCTTTTAATCATACGATCACTGACGGCAAACCAATGCGCAGCGTTTCCCTCAACGCGATAACAAAGGTACTTTAGACAGTATTAACTAACATGACGGGACGACGTTACAGAAATTTTCCCCAAATACAACATCTGCTGATATCTCCACAGACAAAGCGTGTGGAGGTATGGAAACCCGCTACAAACAATTACAAAAGAATTAAATATTCTATTTCATATTCACTTAGATGTGCGTGAAACATTTAACAATGAAAGCGTTGTTGGGCGTACGCTAGACGATGTCTGCGTTCTTCAAACTTTACCGGAAGAAATGAAATCGTGTTTTAAAAGTTGACGTTGCATCCCAACTCAACAACGGAAAGTGAACGTATCGAGAATAAATTTTATACAAGGGACAAGCATTATACTAAAGCATTTGTAACATAACAAATAATATTTAAAAACATTCACCAAAATTTTAGTGTTTTTAAACATCCGTTTCTCCTATGTATGCACGACCACAAGAGCCAGGAATACTATAAACACCGTCAGATTGAAAAGGAATGACGTTCTTCACAGGATTTAAGAGTTGACCCAATTTGGGAAGAGTAGAAAACCGACTGACCATGTTGTGTTTAGACAACATTTTTCTTATACGATCCGTAGTACTTTTGACATATAGTAGATAAGCGATAAACTTTATAATAGACCGTTTAATTTTTCTATTGTAATTCTTTGCGATTAACACCTTGGTTAAATGATTCAACTCTTTTTGAAAATTTTGCTGATTGCTGCACCTGCATACAGACAAACGACACCTGTTCTTGATCTACGTGATGTTACATCTCCTGCAAAATCGGCATCGCTATATGCTTCTATTTCCTTATGATGATTATGTTTAAGTATTAACCAACAACGTGGTGCTTGCTTGAGTCCATACAAACTTCGGTTGAGTTTGCATACTATTTCGGTACCATCATCATAACCTTCAGGCTGTCTCATATAAACTTCTTCTTTCAGTTTCCCATATAAGAAAGCTGTGCTCACGTCAAATTGGGCAAGGTGAAGGTTTTCAGATGCCGCTACACCTAGAAGCATTCGAACTGTGTCGAACTGAGCTACGGGACTGAAAGTCTCTTCGTAGTCAATGCCGACCTTTTGTGAAAAACCTTTAGCTACCAACCTTGCTTTAAACCGATCTATACTGCCATCAGTCTTTGTTTTAATACGCAAGACCCATCAATTGCCAATTACCTTTTTGTCTAATGGTAGATCCACAAGCTGCCATGTGTCATTTGTCATTAAAGAATTAATTTCAGTGTCCATTGCACGTTTCTATTCCTGTGAATCTTTTGAATCAATTGCTAAATTATAGGACTCTGGTATGACATGTTCTGCAGAGTAAACATAATCATTTAAGTAGAGGGGTTTTCGTATTATTCTGTGGCTTGAAGTCTTAACGACATTGGGCTGCTCAGTTTCTTCTTTAGTTACTTCCTCTGGAATTAACCTTTCAATTTCTTCTGGTTGCTCAGATTGTATAGAACCACTACATTGAGTTTGGTCTTCTTTTGTAACTGTCAACTAAACCTTTTGTACAGTTTCCTCCCGTTGAAAAACCACATCACGACTTAAAACTATTTTCTTTTCATTCTCAATCCACACACGATAGCCATCTCTTTCACCACAATATCCTACTAAACGTCCGATTACACTTTTATTGTCCCACTTTTGCCTATTCTGCTTAGGTACATGAACAAAACACTTTGTACCAAAAACTTTTAAGTGTTCGATATTGATGTCCTTTCGAAACCATAGTTGAAATAGTGTTTTATTTTCTACCTTTGTAGGGCCAGTTCGATTTAACACATAAGCTGCTGTATTCAGCGCTTCAGCCCACAGCTTTATGGGAAGATCTTTAGTGTGGATCATTGATCGTGCACTTTCGACCAACGTGCGATTTTCCCTTTTAGCTGCTCCATTTTGTTTTGGAGTGTATGGCATTATAATTCGACAGTTAATGCCCTTTGACTTAAGAATGGATTTCACTTGTTTGTTATCAAATTCCTTTCCACCATCGCTAAGGAATTCTTTTACTGTGTGTTCCGTAACAGCTGTTTCGTTGAAATCACTTTTAAACACTCGGCAACTTCTGATTTCTCTTTAAGGAAAAATTCACGTGTATATTTAGAGAAATCATCTTTGAAACAAACAAAATACTTCGCTCCTCCAATCGACTTCTCTTGCATCGGGCTACAAACATCTGCGTGGATAAGTTCTCCTGGAGCATTGGGCCTATTTGTACGGAATCCAAAACTTCTGCGATGTTGCTTCCCAAACATACACCCTTCACAGAAATCTGTGTCAACATCGACATCAACTCCGTGTTTTCCAAGCACCTTTTTGACATGTTGTTTGTTCTGATGACATAACCGCTCATGCCACAATTGGAGAGTGTCCTTTTTCGAGGTAATGTAAACTTCAGCAGCTATATCAGGAGCGTTAACTCCATTTCTTGTGAACACACAACCACTTTGACTTGCCTTAAAACTAAAACCTTTGTCTATTGCTTGTTCTATTAAGAATTTACTTTTGGTACATACCATACATTGCTCAAGTGATTAGATTTCCAAGTTTAATTCAATAACATTTTAACGTTTATTACACCACAACCGTATGCAAAAATAACGTCACTGTTTCCAAGTAGCACTCGCTTCGGTGTTACAAACTCTTCATATGTTAGAAAATATTCCTTATTCCTGGTCATATGCATAGAAGCGCCAGAATCTGCCAACCATAAGTCTGATACATTAACACCAGGAATCGTGCAAATAAATGCACACTCTCGTGGATTTAGATTTCCTGTAGAGCTTGTAGGCAAGGAACGATTTACGCTTTCTGATTTTTGTTTTTGTGGACATGCTTTGGCAAAATTACCAACTTTATGACATTTGTAACACTTCTTTGGGTTTACTTTCTTGCTTTTGTATGATTTTGCCACAAAAGCAACTGGGTCACTTCGTTGCTCAGGCAACCGCATTTCTATTAGTCGCACTGTTAGCTTATTCACGTTCCTCTCGTCAAGTGGAACTGATTCCCAGACACTTTTGAACTCAAAGTATTCGGGTGGTAGCGTTGACATTATCCTCCTCATTAATAACAGTTCATGTAACTCTGAATTCACTAACATCTTTAGCTCATCATTAAGTACTTGAAAGTTTCGCTGCAAACGAGACACATGTGTTGCAATGTCTTCATTTGCATTTTTTCCGCAACTAAAAAAAATTTCCATTAATCGATCTAGTCGCTGTCCAGAACTTTGCTCGTAAACAGATAGCAGCTTCTCCCATAATCCTTTCGCAGTTTCACAAGTGGAGGTCAAATCCACATTTGCTCCATTCATACTACCTACTAGTATTAATTGGGCAAGTGCATCGTTTTTGCGAAATGTTTGCAGTTTTGCATCGTACTCAACATGTACTTCACCAGATTCAGTTTTTACCGGCTCCATGCATGATCCGTTAACCATATTCAGCACATCATGGTGTCGCAATAACAGCGTTACCTGCCTTTTCCATTGCGTCCAGTTTCCTGCACCTTCTAGTTTTTCGATTTGCAATTTAAAATCCATTGACTCTTTATTTCACAATAACAGCAAATCTTTCACTAACAGAAAACGTGCTTCTTTCGATCTCCTTTTCTTTTCGCCACGTGACTAACTTCTTTCTTGCTTTTATCACGTTTTATTCTTAACATCCCCACAACAAAACGACTGGGCCCATAACCAATTGTAAGTTGCAATTAAACCAGTTAAGAATAATCATATATTTTAAGATAAAACAATAGTTTAAACAAAATACAAAAATCCTTGCATTTACATTGACAGACGAAAACGAGATAATCTTACAAACGGACAACCTGCCCTATATATATGTTACACATGCCAACTTACAAAAGAAAACTCCCTAACAAAGAATAGTTTACACCAGTAATATTCACAACAAAAAGCATCAAAGGTGTAGTCGGCTTAAACAATCTTCAAAGCCAGCGGTGGCGGAACACGTACTAGAAACGGGATATTAAATTATGTTTGAAAGCAATAAAATTTTGACGAATGTTTCTAATTACTATCAGTGAAAAATTACGAAATTCATTGAAACAATTAAAAATCTTTATAATATTAACCGAGATTCTAGTTTTCTTTTACCGGAGATTTGAAAACCAGTTTTTTCAATCGGAGGCCGGTCTATAAAAGTGAGACTTCAAGACGCAATCAATCAGTTTGTTTCGGGCTCGTGTGAAGAAAGCTCAGCTTGTGTGATAACGACAACACGAGAATTATCCAGAATGGAAAATTGTATGTTAACATCATGATTTTGACAATACTCTTTAACTGATGAGATAAAGCAATTACTTTCTTGCAGCTTCAAGGTTTTTTCTATTTCTTTGAAGCAATGTAGACAATTTGTAAGCAAATTATTTTGATGTAATAGACTGGATACCATTTTTGTTAGGTTTAACTAACAGTTTTTCTATTGTCTTAAATAAGAAAGACTTATGACTATTTAGTTTGCGGGCCTTTGTTTGACAACATTTGGTTTTGGTTTGAAATTTGCTTCAAACGTGTTTACTGTTCATTAAATTTTGTTAAGTGTAACTACATAATATAATACTAATACACATCGAGTCGCTTAGGTTATAATCATTTATTTTGAGCCTACAGGGTGTATCTGATTAACGGGTTGTTATTTTAGCAGGTGAAATTTGAGTATAATAATATAAGCAAAAAATGTCAAAATAAAAAGTTCATTAAAACATTTAAAAAAGTCTTTAGTAAAATAAATCGTAAATTACGGACCTGTTACATTAATTAAATCTCCTAAGGTTGTTGACACTACAAATAAAAATAAACCGTTTTAAGAAGTGCAAATTCTTTCTCAGTAATTTGCTGACAACAAAGATAAAAGTAAATACAAAATAATGTTATTAGATAAAGCGTAGTTACTTTACTACAGTTAAAGTTGCTATTCTACACAATCTTTTCAAGTACACTAGAATCTGTACACAAAGTACATTTTGTTGAGCTAGGTCAGTAATGCTAAGAACTAAACATAGTATCAGTAATTATTTTATTAACTTATTTTGTAGATGGAAAATTTAAAAAAAACAGTCATCAACACAATAAATTTACTCACTATTTACCGTATACTTACAATGAACAGTCAACTGTGCCACTTTGGACTAAATCTTTAAAGGAAAAATTTTCATTTAACACTAGATTTATTTTAATTAAGCTTCGGAACGTTCTGGAATTGTTATCTCAAATCAGCGTTTTTTGGATTTTTGTGATTCATTGTACTTGATTAGTAGGGTTTTATAAATCCCAATTATCTGCTGCTTTATTTTTTAGTTATCTTGTTTTTCTTTTTGAATTTACCAACGCAGATTTTATTTCGATATTTGAAATCCTCGGAAAAGAAAACCCTAAGGAAAAACTTTTTTTTTACTTTGAGAACAAACTTCTTAAAGACACGTAGCTTAAGTTGATGTACCAAATTCAAAAAGAAAAATTTTGTGAGTCACTGCTGTATTTGAACAAACACCCACTGTAATACGATCTTTGTTTTGCTTAAACTTGGTTTTTCTTAATTGCTCAAGAAAGGTGTTCATTTAATACTTTGGTAATAATTTGGTTTTCAAATCAGTAGCACTGATAGAATCAGCAGACAATTTTATACTTTGCTAGCAAAGTGAAAGTCGTGTCGTTGCAACTTTCGCTCGCTACACATCTGCGTGGGTTTCAACGTTTTTGTGAATGACAAGAGCTTTTTCTGTCTTTCTGTTTTAGGCCTTAGGTCTTAAACCTCAGTGTCGTTTTTCTAGTTACTATATATGTATGGTTTAGGAGTGCTCCACTCGTCGACTTCTGTGACGATCTGTTAGCAAAATAAAACGCTAATTCATCTAGAGCTGCGAAATTGGACAGTAGCTCAGTTATGTTTGTTTTTTCTGTTCATCAAGCGTATTTTTATATTATTTATAATATATTTTTTTATATGACGTTACATTCAGAATATAGATTTTAATTTCTTTAAATTGCAGATTAGTACCTATTTGCAGAAACGCACTGCGTTCTCAGAATTTAATGTTTAATCAAAACGTTTGACTTCACTTTGTGTGCAAGATGATACGGTTGGTGATTTTAGAGTTCTTGTTATTATTTTTTGAAATGTTCACTACTAGGTGTAGTAATCGAAGTATGGGTCTAATTTAATAAATCTTTTTTTGAAATTACTCTGCTTGGTATTTCTTATGGTTCAAAATTAACTTGTCTAATTAACACTCTGTTCTTATTTTGTTTGCAAAATAATGCTTTATATTTACCTGGCAAATACTCAAAGTTTCATAAAGCAATTTATGTTTATTGTATTTTATTTTCCGCTGTGCAGTTAGTTTTAATTTTAAAATGAAATTTTGAAGGGAGCGTTAATATAATAAATTCAATTTAAAATTAGTCCAACTGCACCTTAATTTTGTACACTTTTTAGCAAAATAACATTTTTTAGATCACTGCTTACTTTGTATTTCGATCTTAACTGTATGTATACGTTAATTGAATCTTTAGTAACGTTTTCGCACCTGGGATATCCGCTCTTACAAACCTGTTACCACCAACGTCACGCTTTTCAAAAAATGCATTTACCAGATATAAAGTAATTATCACGGCGCCTTAACGTAACTGTGGCAATTTTTCTTTCATCTGGGAACAGACTCGTCTCCATTTTTTTTTACTATTTTGTTGATATTACTTTAGCATCTGCTGACGATTCCAATTAAGCACGCATTAAAACGTCTAGACAAATTTACGGTTTATTTCCCTTACACTTTTATTACTTTTGCAGATAAGTAACTCTTATTGACTACGAATAAATAGTGAACTTTTATAGTTTCCTTATTATTTTCCATTACATTTTTTCTAGCAATAAAGTGCTATTTTTAAACGTAATATTCTAAATAGACTTATCGCGCCCTTCTCGGTCTGTGAATAAATAACAGTTCAACCACCTTTGCTTTTAACGAAATGTATTAATCTAGAGGTTGAAGAACCCTTTAAACAAATTAAATAAATGAATTAATCGACTAACTAGGGCGAAACGTAATTGAAAATTAACAGGCCTTTGTATGAGATCGAAAACGCAACTCTTGACTTAGGACTTGTAGACTAACGGACTTTTTTCAATAAATTATAGTGTACTAAGTACTAATAATAAACTAAACTAAATGGGAGGGTAACAACGGCAGCTGAAATGAAGAAGTAACTATTAGTATCGTTACAAAGAAACAGCATCTGCTACTTGTTAAAACTTACAAACATAATGGTAAGTCAGGGTTTGAGTTTAAGTTTGGCGCTTAGCCTATCGTCGAAATCGCCCAATTAATGAGTACGTCGATTTTTGTAGTGTACATATACGCTCGTGTTTATCAAAAAAAAAATTCATCAGGGGTAAACCCTCATTTGTATGTTTCCTCTGTTAAAAGCAGATGTGCACACGTTAGGGCGGAAAGACGATGGATGAAGGATGAAATAACACCCTCGTATGCGCTCTTGGCTCACGACAAATCAGTACGGGATGTCGTTGTATACAATAGATTTCGTAAATGGGGGGTGCCAGATGTATCGAATATCGACAAATCCTTCCGAAGTGTTCCTCAATGAATTTGAACCGGTATCGAATGATAGATTATTTATACGTTAAAAGAAAAAAATGAAAAAGTCTCATATGAGTAAGGATTTCCGGTGACCATCGCATTCCTGTGTAGCACTTTGTTTTCTTTTACGCTCCGATGGTTTTTTTAACAGGCGTTTTTTACTTGATCCTTTTTTTTAGTTTTAATTATATTCGTTTTTTTCTATTCTTATTTACAAATTAAGAATTACATTATTTAAGAGTAGTCTACCGTCTTGCTTATCTGATAGTTTTTGAATGCATAATTCTTTTGTTACTTTTACTTTAGTTCTTGATGTTTTTACTTTTTATTTTGTTTTTGGTTAATTTTGTGCGACTAAAACCACTATACTTGTGAAAATTGTTTATTTCTTCAATTGATTTTTAACTGCGTTCATCAATTATCATCCATAATACATTAACGTGTTAGATTGATAATTAACCTTGAAATTTTTGCATCTTTTTGGAACAGGAAAAATTCTTTACGTGTTGACTCTTCACAAAATATCTTTATTTTTGATTATTTGTGTCTACAAACATAATTCTTACATAAACAATTGTTTTGTAGCAATATTTTATTTTTCTTTTGCAAATAGGTATTTATTAACGTAATATTTATCTTTTGGTAATCAAATAAATTGTGTTTGATTATTGTTTATTCTACAGATATAATAAAGACAAATTACGTAAATGCTTTTAAAAAAGTGGGTTTGTTGTTTTGTGTTTTGTTTTGACTAGACGGTTTAACGTCAACAGTTGGTGTTGATGTGAAGATTAATTTTTTTTTCGCGAAGATTTTTTAAAGTACGCAATCAACGAGCGATACTGAACAAGTTTTAGAGACGCGATTTGATGCATGAACAAAAGACAGCTTAATGTACATTTTGAGGGGTTCAAAATAGAATAAGTTTGTCTAGGTTTCGAGGATTTCCATGCTGTTTTAGATAAGTAATGCAATGTTACTAGTAAAGTTTCAACACCACGACTCTAACTAAACAAACACGATATAACTCAAAAAACCTAAAGTTGGTACTCGAGAAATAGACATACTGCCTGTTCAGGTTTTTTCAACACAATATACTTAGGCATTTTGCGGATTTTTTATTTTTTAATTTTCTTAAATGCCCTATTACTTTTGTTTTGGGGACTGTTCATTTGACTGCAGTATTGTATTCAATTGCTCGAATATTAAGACCATGCGCTAACTCCGCAATGATTTGAGCCTTCAAATCAACACTCGTATGTACAAGGCATTATCAACAACAAATATTTACTAACTTGATGCTATATTTCTACAGTACAGTAAATAATGGTGGCGGTAATTCACATATAATAAATAATATAGACCGACCAATTAGAATTTTGAGACTATAACAGCGACTTAAAAACTAAAAATAGTAAATAAATATAAAAGTCAAATACTCCATTGTTCTTAATTGATATTCTTTAAAAAGACAATAAAAACGAATATTTATTGTATTATACTAAAACAGGATATGGGTGACAGAAAAAATACAAATTTTTTGTTTATCATACTAGTGATGGTGTCTCCCCCGGCTCTAAAACAACATAACGTGGAAATGCAATGGCACATTAAGTTTTATTAAGTTGATGAGATCGCGGGCGATTTATGTTTTTTCTATATAACTTTGCCTTTTATTCTTGCAGAAGAGTAATTTTAACATTAAAACTTTTGAAACCCATTTTTACTTAAGTCTTCGTTAGTCTCGTATGGGATTGACAGCCCTATGATTTATTACTTTTGTAATTTAATGTTGTCGATGTTTGACATCTTAAACTGATATTTTACAAACTGTTCGTTTGAGTCTCATACAAAGAGTTGAGTAATGAGTACGCATACTAACATTAAAATGTCTTTCGGGTTTGGACCGTGTCATTGTTGTTGCAACCGAAGCTGCCAACGTTTCGCCCACTTTCGTAAGGGGCTGCATCAGAGCGTGAGATAAATCGCAAAACTCAAACAAACAATCGAAATCTAACTAAGAACTTCTCAAAAGTTAGGTTATCCACTTGTAAAACAAGCCATAATCTAAACTCTGAAAAGGTAAGAAAGAAAACGATAACTTGAAAAAACAAACGAAAATCTAACAAAGAACCACTACCGAGTTAGGTAATCCACTTGTGAACCAAGCTAGATTCTAAACTCCGTAGAAGTGACTTAAGAAGAAATAGTCTCCGTATTTAAAAGAAAGGATCGTGGATGTATACGACGATTAATAACTCTATGAATATCTCGCCTTACATAACCATTGTTCACTAAGGTTCTAGTAAGATGACGGAGTTCTGAGTCTAGATTCTCAGGTTGGCAAATCGAAAAGGCACGATGGACCAAAGATTCAATAACAAAACGTTTCTGTGCAGGATGATGATGAGACGAAGCATGAAGGCCCAGAAGTCCGTCGGGCTTACGAGTCACAAGAACGTCAAGAAATGGAAGAGAACCATTACTTTCAATTTCCATAGTAAATTTGATATCTAAGTGTTGATTGTTAAGATGATCAAGAAACTTAGACAATTCAAGATGACTATGAGACGAAACAATAAACGTGTCGTCAACCTATCTAAACCGCACTTTAGGTTTCAATATTAATGATTCTAAAGCAACCGTTTCAAAGGATTCCATAAAAAGGTTAGCTACAACAGGTGATAGAGGAGAACCCATAGCAGCACCAGAAACTTGTTCGTAAAACTTGTTATCAAATTGGAAGTAAGTAGAGGATAGACACTTTCCAATAAGAGGAACCAAACTCAAGTCCTTGCCATGTTGAGACAGAATCTGTTTGATGATAATAAGCGAATCCTTAATAGGAACTTTAGTAAAAAGTGAAGTAACATCAAAGCTCACGAGAAGATCTTAGGGTTCAAGTTTTATAGTTTCTAGACGTTGAATAAAATGCTGAGAGTTGAGGATGTGAGAAGAGGTTTTACCTGTAAACTCGCAAAGAATGTTGGACAAGAACTTGACTAGCTTGTGGGTAGGTGATTGGACAGTACTGACGATAGGTCGAAAAGGAATACCTTGTTTGTGAATTTTGGGAAGTCCGTATAGACGAGGTGGTTTAGAATCTGATGGGGTAAGTCGCCGCTAAGTTTCAGAAAGTAGATTGGAAGATTTGATGATTTGGCTGACCTCACGTTCAATCCTCGAAGTGGGGTTGTGGGTTAGAAGAGCGTAAGTTTCCTCAGACAAAATAGAATTGATTTTCGTAACATAATCAATTTGGTTCAAAACTACAGTGGCGTTGCCTTTGTCGGCTGGAAGAACAATAATATCCGGTTTCTTACGAAGACTTTTTAGAGCTGACTCTTCCGACTTAGAAATGTTGCATTTAAGAATTTTAGATGATTCAAGGATTTTGCCAGTGTTAATACGAATGGGATCTGAGATGTGGCGAAGAAGATGTCTTATAGAAGACTCAACAGCACATAAAATATCTTCTTTAGGAATACGTTAGGGAGCAACCGCAAAATTCAAACCCTTAGAGAGCACCGATTCCTGTTCTGAAGTGAGAACCAAACTAGATAAATTGACAACCGTCTTTACGGAGTTAGTAGTAGATGCAACTTCACGATTCTTGGATTATAATAATTGAAACTTTTTGAAATGACCTTCAGTGGTTAGTCGTAGAGTGGTATCAGTTGAGTTTTGCAATTTATCTCACGCCCTGATTGCAACAACAATGACACGGTCCAAAGCCGGAAGACATTCTAATGTTAGTATAGATTCCGCCCGTGGAAACCTTCGCTATTACATTAATGAGTACGCAGATCGAGTTTGATTTGAGATACCTAAAAAGGTAATAAAGATATTAATACCAAAATTTCACACAATGTTCGTTAATAACTAATGATTTAGTCAGGACAAGTTTACCAAGTTTACAGCTAACAGATAAATAAATGTTGAGAAAGTGTTTAAAAAATGTCATTTGCGTACTCTTTGCCTTCTATGAGGTTAAGAGTACACAGGGGTATCGGTTAAAAGTACACACCAGCAATGCCTACACACAAATAACCCACTGCTTTCGTAAGCTAACACTCTTTACAAATTCCACACTGAATCTAGTTGTTGGAAAACGATCGTCCGCATCCCGAACAATAATCAATTTTGTTCTCGAAAGGAGGTTCAGAGCTGCTTGTGCTGGGTTTTCAATATCAAAGCTTAATCTTTTTGGGTTTTTTTGTTGCTTGTAACTTTTGCTCTTTGACTTTGTTTTATTGACTCTATCTAATATTTTTTTAGTCTTTGTCTTTGTTTGTTTGATTTGATGTTGTTTTTTTCATTTGCTTTTTAAACGGTGACGAGGTGATCACTTCTGACTTCTGGAAATGTTTTTTTTTATTTTGTCTTTTTGGAAGTAAAAAAAAATTGTAAATACTAACAGAAGTTTTCGATAATGCATTCTGGTTTTTAAGATTTTATGTAGCTAGTTCGTTATGTAGTGGGCCTGATTCAGCCACCGCATCGCTTAAGTTCAGAGAATCAGCAAAAATCTCATTATTTGTTTGTTCGGCAAGTTAATCCGGATTATCAATTGAAATTGTTTGTGAGGATAAAACTACGCAGTGTCGCGCACTCTTCGCCACTCTTACAGTGTTTTACAAAATTGCCGCTAGATACCAGCATCATGCAAACGCTGACCGTAAAGTAGCCTTAAATTGTCGCCTAATAACTGCTCTATAACATTATATTTGACTTAACATTCTAATTTATTGCTATGTGTCTATGTTTTAAGCTCTAATTATTACATATAAAGGTAACATAACTATATTTTACTTTGTGAAATCCAAGCAACGTGCAGCAGAGCGGTAACGATATGGCAACTTCTTCTGCTGTTGTAGAAATATTAAAACGTAACCACACAAACTACTTGCAGTGGGTTAAAGGAGGACTGCAAACTGGCTATCAAGCTAGTGGACAGAAGTAAAATTATTTGGGCTGTAAAGTCTTTTCTCAATCATGTTACAACAAGAGTTGGAATCTTTGCTTTTGCTTTTGTGCATATTATTTAGACCTAGTGTAGTAGTATAGTAGTTTTATATCTAAACCACAGCGAGAATCATACGTCTCGGCAAAATTTTTTCGTCCATTTAGCTTGACATTTTTTATGTTCAAGACTATTGAAAAATAAGCATATAAAAGACAAAGGACCGGGTACAGCACCTTTGCATTGACATCAATATCCTTACCGAACGGCTAAACAGTGTGAACTGAGCATACATGAGCTTACACACAAAATTGAATGTTGATTAAGCAACCAAGAAAACACTGTAAACTTTCTTAGATACAGAAGGAGCATTTGATAAAATAAGTCAATGAGTTTCTCTGTTCGTAGAAGAATCGATCAGCACTACGATAGCTGCCACGGAAATTACAAGCTTGCTGGGCAATGTAGCCAGAAAGGTAGTTGCTGCTAACAGATACCCGCAAGGGGCGGTGTTACTGCTTTTATTGTGGAGTTTAGTAATAGAGACCTTGACCAGAACAGAATACATGCGCAAAGATACGTAGATGATATCACTACATTAATATGTGGCAAGTTCAAACCTTATGATAACAGCCATGAAAATAGTGGAAAACTGATATACGACAGAAAGGCTAACAGTGAACTCTGCCAAGACAACAATAGTAGCCTTTGCAAGAAGAAGGAAACTTCATAAGTTTAAGAAACTTCGATTCTGGGGGAAAGAACTTCAACTGAGCAATAAGGTTAAATATTTGGAACTAAATTTAAACACTAAATTAACCTTTATTGCTTGCTTAGAAAAAACAATCAACAAAAGTTTAATAGGTAAAACGTAGTGATCATAACTAGAAATGATTCTTTGGATATAGTATTCTAAAGTAATCGTTTACACAGTCACATATGGATATCTAGCTTGGTGGCACAAATCTAAAACTAGAGAATCCATAACAAAACTCAGCAAGTTACAAAGGTTTGCGTGTCTAGGAATCACAGGGCAATGTCAACGATGCCCACTGCAGCAATGGAAACTTTGCTAGACTATCCACATATTTTTACTTTTAGTGGTAGAATCAGAAATAGGATACCATACCGAGATTTTTGATGAGAAAGCGAAGCATGAAATTTGACAGAACTGGTACAATTATTTACTTCCACAAACCATATCGGGTAGTTATGCTGACAACCGAAAAAAAGAAAAACCAAGAAAGTAGAAAACACTCATCTGGTATACAGATCGTTGCAAAGCTGCACAAACTATTGAACTGGAAAAGATTAGAAAATCTTATCACAATAAGAGGATCCAAATTGTTACAGATAACCAAGCAGCAGTAAGAGCTTTATACGCAGCAACAATACGCTCTAGAGCAGTTGGAGGTTATGTTAGCTCGCTGGTCCGTCTAGCTGAGCACAACAGAGTTATTCTAAATGGACAAACGGACAAGGAGACAAAGGAAACGAAAAAGCAAAAAAGAGCCGGAGCCAACTTGTAGTCTAGGATATAAGACTATTAGTGGAAAGATTAGATACTTATTCAGACAAAAAGATACCTCACACTAGATGACAGCTCTTGGGTTGAAAAACTTCTTTACATAATATGCGAAAGTCCAGCTCTTGTAAACACTACATATCTAAATTTTGGAGCAAAGTATACAGGCTGTATCAAATTTCGTGTTAAGATCTCGTTTATTATCAGAGATAGAGAAATGGTTAAATGGACAAAAATGATCTTTAAATTATGTCTAAATAAATTCAAAACACAAAATTTACCCTCTCTATAAAGTTTCTGAAATATGGCGGAAAATAATACAATTAGTGGTTTTCATTTTTATTTAAAAAGGTATTTAAAAACTGAAAAAACTTTCGTCACTGAACTTTTTCTGCTCTTTCAGGTGATGGCAATAATTTTTTGTTATCGTTATTACTTTACTTTATATCGATACCAACTTTTGTTTTTCGTACGGTAGCCATTTTAAAGTTTTATGCCATAATATAGAGAAGAAAATCTTCATTTCAAAAATGTATAACATGTTCGTAAAAAAATCAAAAATAAGTTTAACATTTAAAGAAAACCGTTCCGATTGAAAATTTATTAATAGACACACTACAAATCTTCTCAAAATTTGTTCTGAAGCACGTCTAATGTGAACCCTCGGACAATTTCTATATGCACTAATAATTTGCTCTCTTAGGTGCTCAACACTGTTCAAAGTTACACAATACACTTGATCTTTAACGTAACCCTAAAAGTAAAAGTCTAGTGGTGTTAGATTCGGACACCTCGCATTCCAAAGTATGAGTCCATTTGTTCCTAACCATCTGTCTGGAAATTTTTGGTTTAAATAATTTTAGACAACTTGCGCATTGTGCGCAAGAGCACCGTCTTGTTGAAAATGAATTGATTCAAGTTGATTTAGGGGAATATTGTCCAAGAAATTTTTAAACTCGGTTTATAAGAAAGTTAGATACATATCAGAATTTAAATGTCCTTCATATATGATCACTGGTCTACAAAAAATATTTTTTATCGAGCCTTGACACTATTCCGGGTGATTCTTATGTAAAATGACGTCCTGAATCCAAATATGTCTTCCGTTTTCTTCCATCACCCACCATTTTTGAGGTAGCCCCAAATCTCTAATTTTACCGCTTTTCGATAAATTAATTATAATTTATTTATCGAACGATAATAATAATTATAATAATTATTATAATAATAAATATATGGACATGAATTTAATTTAAATGGGAAAAAATACTATTTTAGTATAAACAGTAATAAATAAAAAGATATTCATCGTTACTTGGTGCTTGCTTTCCTTTTATACCCTGAGGTACAGCTCTCTCGTTTCAAAAACCAGCAGAACTCCGCCAACATGCTTGCATTCCACTTCCCTGAAAATCTCTTCTCCAGCTTAGCGATGTCTTGATGGAACCGTTCCCCGTGTTCATCCGAGACTTCAGAGAGAGAGAATTTTTAGGGTCAAAGTCCAGATGCGAGTGAAGGAAGTGAACTTTAAAAGACATGTTACATCCTATGTCCTTGTACGCTAAAAGCAGTTCCTCGACGTGAGCGACATAATCTTCACTTTTGTGGTTACCCAGGAAGTTCTTACAAACGTTTTGAAATGCAAGCCAAGCTCGTTTTTCTTTTCGATTTAGGTGTTCAATAAACGTCGAATCTTGGAAGAGTTGTCTAATCTGGGGACCAACAAAAACGCCTTCTTTGATTTTGGCTTCGCTAAGATGAGGAAATTTAGTTTTCAAAAATTGAAATGCGCCACCTGTCTTGTCCACTGCTTTCACAAACTGCTTGATCAATCCAAGTTTGATGTGTAAAGGTGGTAAGTAAATATTTTCCTTTGGAACCAAAGGATTGTGGGCGACATTTTTCTGACCAGGAATAAGATTTTCTCGCAGAGGCAAGTCCCGTACGATGTAATGTTTACCTCGGGCTCGGCTATCCTATTCACAATATTTTGTGAATCCTGATTGCAGGCCCGTGAATAGAGCAACAACTTTTAAGTCAGCGCAAAGTTTTGACTTATAATCATGATAACTAATTTTATCAAGGATTCTGAAGATGTTTTCGTACGTTTCCTTCATATCAACAGAGTATGCAACTGGAACTGATGGGAAGTCATTCCCATTTGCCAACAGGACAACTTTTAAGCTTGTTTTTGATGAGTCTATAAACAGTCTCCATTTGTCTGGGTCACATGGCATCTGTAGCTCTGTCATCTATAAATTTGCATTAGGGCAGAACACTAAACCTTTATCTTCTGAGAAAAGACATTTCAGGGTTGCTTGTCTGGTCCTGTAAGAAGATATTTTTACTCCCTTTTCTAAGATATTCCACTGTTGAAGTCGCGATCCTAGGAGCTGAGATTTAGTCTTGGGTAACTGCAAATCCCAGACAAGATCATTTAATTCCGATTGAGTGAGGAGGTGAGGTTGCCGAGAAACTAAATCTGCGGAATACTCTTCATCATCATTGAACGTATCATTCGAAGCCCCAGGTTGTGGCTCAGTCCTTTAAATCAATTTCCGGCTCTAGAGTATAAGTGTTTGGGGGCTCTGGGATTGGCAAAGTATCGTTATGAGGAACAGGTCTTAGAGCTGACGGAATATTGGGATACTAAATTGTATGCTTACTTTTGCTCGAAAACCCGACGGTGGAAGTCATACAAAAGTAACAATCTGTAAGATGACAGCGAGGTTCACGCCAAACCATGGGCACAGCAAATGGCATTGATTTACGGGTACCTTTGAGCCATTTGGTCAAACTACTATAACAAGTCGTACAGCAAACTGATGGAGCCCAAGTCTTGTCCTGGTCGCCAACTTGACAATCAAAGTACAATTTATAAGCTGTTTTAACAAGCGGAGAAAAGGGGTTTTCGTTGCGCTGTTAAAGTTAATTCCCCGCAGACATAGCAGAAGCTATCGGGATGATTTTTACACTCGCGTGGCATAATTAAACAGTAATTCAACGCCCGACATTAACCACAAATCACACTTAGTCACTTCAAAAATCCGGAGTAAAAGTAGTTTTACTGTTTTACACAAATGAATAAAAATGAACACAAAATCCAGCACGTTTAAAACGTCGACAAGTTAACTCTGCAACAGCTATAGATGTACTGATCGAAGCAGTTAAGCAAACAATGTAATATACTATAATGAGAAGAGTAATGCAAGTTCAAGCCTGTCGAAAATTCCTGTTCAAACCTGCATGTGGTATTAAGATCGCCAGCGTCGTGCAGTGAATCTTCCTAAATGTTTATTGCTATTTTTTTTACTGTTCTTATATATTTGTATTTTATTGTTGTTTCTATATACATTTTATAGCAAAACTTTTGCCATATACTTTGGTATAAATTTTATTACCTGCTTTTTGATGTTTAACGGCTATAAGTTAAAATTCTAAAAAAAAAAATGCAAACAATAAAATAAAAATGTGGTCCCCCCAAAATAGGTGGGTGATGGGTAAAAACGGAGCTCATTTTTGGATTCAGGAGGTCATTTTACATTTTACTTAAGAATCGTCAAGAATGGTATCAGGGCCGATTTTCATGCAGACCAGTGAATCATATTATTAAATATTCCACATCAAACATTTAAACTTAACTAAACTTGAGGTCTAACTTCTATAATTTTGCCTTCATTTTCTGTGGACCAACTTAAATTTTCAATCAAAACGGTTTTCTTTAAATTTTAAACTTATTTTTAAATTTTTTAACATGTTATACATTTTTGAAATCAGGATTTTTTTCTCTATTTCGTTGCATAAAACTTTAAAATAGCTACCATATGAAAAATAAAAGTTTGTGCCGATATAAAGTAAAGCAATATCGATAACAAAAATTTATTGCCATCATCTTAAAGAGCAAAAAAAGTTCTTTTATGATAGTTTTTCAGTTTTTAAATACGTTCCCAAATAACAATTTTAAAGCTAAAAATCATAAACACTAATTTTATTATTTTCCGCCATATTTCAGAAACTTTATAGAGGGGGTAAATTTTGTTTGTTGAATTTATTTAGGCATAACTCAATGATCATTTTTGTCAATTTAACCAACTTTCTATCTCTGATAATAAACGAGATCGCTTTACTTAACACGAAATTTGATGCAGCCTGTATAGAACCGAAAGTAACAACAAACAAGCCTATAACTGTGACTCTGACATTTATTAAAGAAGTAGAACTTACGAGTTGAAACTCTATAGGGCACAACCCTATCCCAGCGCGACAGATAAAGGCGCGCCGAACGAAAGGTTAATAAAATAATTTTATTTAAGGCTTCTTTTGTTTAACCTATTCAAAAACTTTGAGAAACCGGAAACCATTGAAATTGGTGCATTGTTTTTCAATGGCATTTACGTTGGTGAAAAGGTTTATCAATTGCAGGAATACATTCAGTGTATAATTTTGATTAAGGTGACTTGCGCGGAGATGACATTAGCGGGTGGACTTGGCTATGCATCCTTGGAATTAACTGAGTAGTCTCCACGGACCAAATTATTGGTTGTTCTCAATTTTTATCTTTCTTCGTTTAGAAAATGTTTTTCTTTAACGCCGATTGTTATAGGTAGTGCGATTCCAAGTTCTTCGTATTTTAACTTGTTGATAACCAAAAACTTGTTTGTTGGTTGGTCTAAGGCTATAGTTATAAACGCTGACAATGATGATGTGTAGGTTTTCGATAGTTGACTAAAAACATTTTAAATATGTACAAAAACACTAAAAATATGTATACTAATAAATACTGAAATACTAAATACGTTGATTGTAGTATTTACTAGAAGATAACGAACCTTACGACGTATTTCGTGGCGAAAAAGTATGCTTGCCGCTAGGAAATTAGCATCGATCCATCTGTTAGTCAGCATACTTACTAACCATTTTGCTATCGATGTAGATTACTGCAAAATCTTGATTTTACGTTATAACGATGTTCACATGCAGCACTTGAATTTCTACGAAGCCAAAGTTTAATTTTTCGTGTGTTAGTAAAAACTTTATAAATCTTTCATTGTGAAAGAATTTTTTGTAAAACAAAAACTGGTCAAAACGAATTAACAACTTTTGTTATGTACTAATTTATTTAATATAAATAGGTATCTGCAAGTAATAGAATTACCCTGACAGCAAAGTAATTAAAAAAAGATATTTTTGTAAATCGGTAATATTTGTGATTTTTGACATCTAAAACCTTGATCAATCACAACTTTAATGTGTGATAGTTTAAGTAGTAATAAATCACGTTTGCTTTTCTAATAACCTGAGCCGTCAACTGATGGATTTATAATAATGACAATGGAAATTGTCTTAAATATTAAATATCATTAAATATAAATTCATTTACTTTCAACAAATTAAAATAAGACGAAAACAGTGGGAATTGATCAACATTTTAAATATTTTGACGCCGTAATCTGTGCTTATACGTCTCGTTGCGTGATCAAAATTTGTAATTAAATTAGAATTAAAATTAATTTATTTACATATTTACTTTATCAGCATATCAAACATAAAGATTAAAAACATATTTAAAAATCAATAATTCTAATTTTTTTTCGAAAATTATTGAAAAGGCTATTTCGTTAGTGGTATGAAAATAATTTAACAAAAGCTCATCCTTGTCAATTTTGGTTTATAATGATAGAAGTAAATATCATTTCTAACGGTTATAGAGGTGACCAAATCTGAAAACGTTTGTACTGCTAAAGAAAAAACATCAGTATCAAGTTTTATTTTATTTAAAAAGGTAATAAAAACAAAGAAATAAAATCAAGGTATATTTGAAATAAGTTGCCACTCGCAAAAAATAGGTGAACAGTAACACGATTACATTAGAAAATGGAATAAATTTTGTACTACTTCTTCTGTTATTAAAATGCTATGCCTTTTTTCTTCAAGTTTTTTTAGTGTGAATCGTTTAAAACTTCTTGGTTGAATTCACAGGCAATTCACAAAATTTTCCATACAACATGTTTCCATTTGTTGTAAAATGGTGGTAGTCTTTGTCAAATTGGTTTAAACCTAACTAAATAAAGAATTGCAAATATAATTTTGTTAGTACTGATTCAATTTATTGTAATCATTTTCTGCTTATTTATTGATTATCTAGTTTACCTATTAAAATTTAGAACCGTAGACAGTAATTACAAAATAAATGATCTTTTTCTGTAAACAGATTTTTAAAGGAAACTGATTTTTTATGCATTTCTTGTCTAACTGTTGTCATTTACTCACTCATCGTTGACTGGTCTTATGAAGTTGAACACTTAAGCCAACGAAACGTCGCTTTAACAACAGATAAAGGTTGTTTTTATTGTTGCCCTTTCTCCACTACGAAGGATACTATCTAAAAAATAGAAAACATTTTGACCAGTTTATTAACACTACTTAAGTGTGGTCTTTTGTATGTCATTAGAATTTTGTAAAATTGTCAGTAATTATAAAACAAATTAATTAAATACTACATTAGTTGAATCTGAAAGCATTGACGTTTTGTGCGTGGTCCTGTTAAAGAAGTTGATGAACGATAAACTTTTTATTTATAGTTCTGGCATTAATTTAGAACGCGCTTGGATTTTTTGGTTAATCTGTAACGCAATAGATTAAGCAATGATTTAAACACTTGAGTAATTATAATATAACGTATTTACATCTGTATAACTTAACGTTTGTTGACAAGAAGTTTATGTGTTTATATATTGCATCCTAAATTAGGTAGAGAAATGTCTAATTTTAATAATTTCAAATCTTACTGCACAAAAGCAGATTTAGTCCTCACATATAAGGCGTCATATAATTTATGAAAAAAATGACTTGGTGACATAAGCGATTTAACGTTTTTATTCCGATATCTTAAGCATACTTTCTCGTGGCCTAAATAAATAAATTTGAAATTACATATTGCTATTTTAATTCTATTTTTATTGCAAAATTCTTCCTAGTTTTTTATATATTTATACACATGAAGAATCAATACTGTAAAATGAGTTTCGGTTTAATGCCTGAAAAGAATGAAAGTGTTTTGAAAACTTTTTTAAAAGTATAACCAGAATGCATTTTACTTACAATGGATTTAATAACAGTCAAAACCGGTCATGTTAATCAATTTCTTACAAAGCAAACACAATTAGACTATAACAAGGTATAGAAATATGAAACCCATCATCGTCCTCTTCTTCTTAGACATCACCCAACGTAAGATAAGACAAGTCTTTTGTTAATACATTAAACGCACGAAATACTATCAAAAGCGTCCCTTTTAATGTACTTTTCAGATTTAAATATGAAAGAAGACTTTTATCTTTGCGTCACAAAAAAAAAGAAAATCTTAATCGCATATAGGAGAGTTAAGGTTCATGTATGCGTACACAAAGGTCATACTACAAAAGCGATTCCTTGGGAATGAATCACTTTGAACAAGTTTACGAAGAGAATGCTTTTATCTAATTTCCCACAATAATAAGATTCATGTCCAACCAGTTGCAGGTTTAACAACATAAAGGGTGATCATACATTTAACGACCCTTTATTTGCTTAAGATATATTGATGTCGTTCGTTTGATGGCAGATTTAAACACATTTTGCCTTAATAATTTATGACGTAGTATGCAGAATGTTCTGTCAATACGGCGGAAGTGCGATAAAGGATTATGATTATAAGTATTTTCCTGATTGTAACAAATAAACGATGTCATTTTAGTTTTTAACGTAACTGATAAATTCGTTCGCGAAAACAAACATTATGGGTGATTTCCCGATTTCAACTGACAAGTATTGATTGGTAATAATTATTATAATGATAATCCATAAATTGCTCTATCTGTGTTTACTTTGTAGGCTTTGATTGTAGGTACAGTTAACTCTAACTAATTTATGACATTAAGGGTAGGCTTACAAAGAGCGAATGTAATCAAAATTAGGTTAATAGCATTTAAATTCAAAATCCTGATTTCTGACTGGTTGTTTACTAAAATTTAACCAGGTAACGAATTAACTTTAATTTTAATTAAATATTTAATTCGCTTTTTATAAACCCACCCTTAGTACTTTGTATCTAATCACTGTATGTAATTCTGAATGTTTTCAAGATCAAACCAGTTCAACATTCTCTTTGTAGGCTTTGCTTATTTTTTTACATTTTTGGGATTAAAGTAGATACATCAACGTTACATAGTCGTCAGGCTTCGAATAGTTATCTATGCACTAAAAACACTTGAAAAGTGCGGGAAAATAAAGCTACCACGTATTGTAGAGGTCAAAATTAACTTAAAAAATTACATTTTTCTACCTCTGTTCGGAATTGCGTGCAACAAATTTAATGAAATTTGCCAAAAGTGCATTTTAGGGGGTTTCCCCACTTTTAGTGATAAAAAAGTAACTAAAATGATTGTATAGAAAAATTAAAACAGCCCTCATCTTCTTGTATGTAAAAAAAATGCTTGAGGGGTGTTAAACTAAACTAAAACAAAACAAAACAAACGATTTGTTTTGTTTTGTTTTAGTTTTTTACAACTAGTTATTTGTTTAAAAAGTTTGTTTGTTCACCTGGGTTGTATTTACGTTTTATTAATTTTGTTTTTTTCATTTATTAAACATAGAGGCCTGATGAAGTGGACACACAGGTTCACGAAACGTCGCCTGCAAAAAACACTGTAAGTTGTGTTTTCTTTCGTCATCTCCTACATTTGAAGGATTCAAACACCTTTCCCGAATACATCAATTAGTAGGTTAAATAATTTTATCTTGCCCATTATCTTCATTTTTAGACTCTTGTAAATACTCCACGTTTCGCATAGTTTCATAAGAAAAAATTCTTTCTCAAACACTTCTTCAAAGAAATGCAACGAGAGAGTGAGATTCCAAAAAGCACTGTAAGTCGGGTTTTTCCAAATCCATTACTTTGTGTATTTCACATCCAGCCAGTGCAAGAATTATTGCCACTTGACCACGGATCATGTTTAAATTTTTCACAAATTGTTTGGGAGCGCAGAGTAGTCGACAACAGATTCCATGCTAATATCTTGATGAGTCTTGTTTAAAACGTCATGCCATGACGAACCTGCGCAATGAGCAAATTTATGCAGATGAACATCCATATTCTATTAAAGGTAGACATCATCGAGAATTTAAATTAATGTCTCGGTCGGAATTATCGGCAATTTTATAGTTCCAATTGCCTGATCGTCTGGATGGTATGTACCAGTTACCTTCGTTTTCTTTAAGACAGTTTGCTCTTTAATTTGCCTCGAAGCATGTGCTTCATGCACGACAGTGTACCACCTCATTTTGCACGTGCCGTAAAAGAATATCTCA
Source organism: Aquatica leii (assembly GCA_035610365.1). Lineage (NCBI taxonomy): Eukaryota > Metazoa > Arthropoda > Insecta > Coleoptera > Lampyridae > Aquatica > Aquatica leii. Next base: position 77,231,876 of record CM069436.1, on the reverse strand, counting down.
CTGAACAATTTTCTGGTAGATTATTGGTAAGGGACAAGTAGCATCCATTCAATGACTTCCGCGGTCTCCAGATTTAAATCTTTGCGAGATTTTTATCTGGGGAGTGTTAAAAACACAAGTGTACAAGGTTCAAATTAATAATTCTAAACAATTGTGAAACAGAATTCAAAATGCTGCAAACGCGCTACCAGAAAGCGACGATGTTTTAAGAAGGGTGCATTTTATTTCTTTTTCATTAAATTTTGTATTACACTTTTATTAAACTTATACTAACAATTATCACTGTTTGAAAAAACATTTTTTTTCTTTGCAGCTATGCGAAAGACGGAATTTTTACAAGAGCCAAAAATTTAAGATGATGAGTAAGGGGTGAAGACGGTTATAACTCTTTTTTTTTAATGCTGAAAATAAAATAATCCTCCAAAATGCACTTTCTGAACAGCGTAGAAAAATGTGATTTTTGAGTAGACTTTGAACTCTTCTCAAAGACAAACGGTACATTTTAGTATATACATAAATAAGGTCTATTTGATTTATTTTGATCTCTACAATACGTGGTAGCTTTGTATCCCAGCAGATTTAGAACACCCTGTATAATACATTAGTACATAACGATATTAAATACTAAAAAAATTACAAATTTTGATTACATGTGATATATTAAGTGACATAGAAATCAGAACGTACAGTAATATTGGTTTATTTTAATTTTGTACATAAAGTTCTTTTGGTTTAAGCAAAAGCGATCATAAGCTGTCAGCCATATTAGTATATTGGTTGTTGTGTTCTAACATTTTGTTCTTTAAAGCACGAAAAGTAACAATTAAGTTATTTAATTACAGTAAGCTTTCGATTATCGTGCAGTACACTTTTAAGTAGTTATTTGATTTCTTATACCTAAAACAAAAATTCACGCAAATTTCCGTCAACTGAGAAAGTTTCTTAAGGGGCAAATAGTGTGTCTGAGAGAAACTAATTTATCGTTTAGAAAGAATGTCACTAGGAGGAATAGAAGTACTGTAGTGTGGTGTTGTCAGGCATTATTCCAAGAAGGCCGAACAGGACGCCGTCCAAGAACGACAGACCGTGAAGATCGCCGTCTGAGACTTTTGGCGTTAAGAAACCGATTCACTTTTGCAAGGGCTTTTGCAAATCAATGGTTTCCAAAACATAGAAAGCCTATTGAGATGCAAACCGTATAACGTCGCGTAAAACGCTTTGAGCTGCATTCATACTATCCTCACCTTAGTTACCGCTCACTCTTGAGCATCGACATAATAGACTGCAATGGTACAGATAACGAGTTCAGTGGGACTAGAAATGGACTATAGTAGTTTTTAACGAAGAATTGCGATTCTCCTGGGTATGCATGGTAGCCAGACAAGATTGAGAAGGCGACGTGGTGAAAAGCGTTATCTTTGATTTTCTGTGGAAAGACGTGCACCACAATGTGAAAGTTATGGTATTGTCCTTGATAGTAGGTCATCTTTGTTCTTTATTAGAGACAGTATGACCGTCCAACTTTACGCTCAAGACGTGGTGGGAACACATGTTCTATCGTATCTCAGGATTTTGCAAAATCAATTGTTCTAACAAGACAATACACGACCACATGTAGCTAGAGTTACATTAAACTACTTTTAGCGTAACTAAATCGATTTGCTACTTTTGCCGCCAAGATTTTTAAATATTTTACCAACTGTCAGGGACATTAAGGTAAGGCAATTGCCATTTTGTAACATCCTACAGATAGGATGAGGTGAGAATCTTCAGGAAGACATGAATCATCTCATTAGGAGTATCCCTAGACATGCTAATGAGTGCTTCACGCATTATTAATTTTTACCTGCCCGATTCTGATCGTTCACTTAATAAGCATGACTAGAAAACAAATTATTACTTTGTGTTTTGATTTCTATGTCATTTAGAATAATTACAAGGCGCAATAAACGTTCAAATTTAAATTTAGTTCTGTTGGTAGAAACGTTTTCGTATTGTAAAAAGACTCATTTCACATCACACGTCACTATAGTGGTAAATTTAAAATGTATGACATTCGTGGTGAAAAATGTTTATTTGATGCATTGAACAGAGTTTAATTTTCACTTATATTTTTTATCTTCTATTAACTTATATTTTTCAATAACACTTCTTTTAATTTACTGATCTTTTTTTTCTAAATTTAGGGATTGTAAGTAACATATATGTCAAACGAACCCCCGCAAAGTAACTTGGTAAAACAGGGATCTTAATAAAGCAAAAGCACGCACCAGAACCCTATTTAACATAGCGAAAAAAAGCAGAGACTGGGATGAATACAGAACCAGCCGCACAACATACAACAATGCTATTAAAAAGGTAAAGAGTGACTCATGGAGAAGGTGTTGTAGAGGCGTAGAAAACGAACCTACAAGTTGTCGAACCCAAAAAACTCTGAGCAAAGATTGCACTGAAAAAATCGGTTTTTTGCTGACCGAAGTTGGAAAGTTCATATACTCTGTTAAAAGTAAACACTTTCCGGGTTCATCGTTAGCTAAAGTTTTTAAGCACTAAGACCTAGAGATACCAAACAAACGGGCATCCAAAAGGAACTGGAACTTAGCAAGAAAAATAACTAATCATGATAACTTCAATCAATCAATACGTTTAAACTCTTTCAGTCTCCTAGATCCGATAGAAATTATCCCATCATAGTGCAAACGAGATCTGCTACTCTGCAAAATGCAGTATGCAAAATTCTCAGAGCCAGCTGAACACTTTCACAAATACCAAACAGCTGGTGGATTGTCAAGGTGGTATTTATACCCAAGCAAAATCTTATAGACCGGGCAGCTTGATTTCCTTCATCCTAAAACTATTTGAAAAAGTAGTCGACAGTATATACGGGACGGGGTGCGAAAGGTTTCGCCTCTGCAGCGAAACCAGTATTCTTACCAATCCGGAAAATCTTTTGAGATAGCAATTCATCAACTAGTAAACAGATGCAAAAAAACAATCCAATACAATGATATTGCATTGAGCGTTTTTTTAGATATTGAAGGAGCATTTGGCAATACTACCTTCACCTCAATTGCAAGAGCAATGGAGAAAAAAAGAATCACACCTCTAATCCGAATCTGGGTCCACTCAATGCTCAGGAATCGGACGGTAACAGGTATTTTGTACGGTAACATTGTAGGTGCCAAAGTGGCTGCTGGGTGCTGTCACCCCTACTGTGGTGCCTCGTCATAGGTGGTCTACTACAAAAACTATCAGTGAACCCAGCTAAAACAGTAATCGTTCCGTTTACCAAACGACGGAAAACGGATGACGTTAAACTAGTCAAATATCTGGGACTCATTCTTGATACTAGACTGACCTTCAACGTTCATCTAAAAAAAGTCACAACGAAAGCCATTAGGGTTTTTAATACAACCAAACGGATGGTCAGGCACACGTGAGGATTGAAACCCACTGTTACTAAATGGTTATATATGTGGTACTAAGACCCATTATCACATACGGTGCGCTTGTATGAGATGAGAGAACTAACCTGAAAAGTATAGCTGCGAAGCTAGGCAAAGTACAAAGAATGGCATATCTGCTGATAACAGAAGCGATGAGAACCACGGCCGCAGCAGCCATAGAAGTACTACTTTCACTTCCACTATTACACCTCGTTGTAATGATGGAAGCAAGATAAGCAGCATACAGGCTGTAGACTAATGAACACACGTCAATTACCGGAAAAAAATTGGGTATATACAACATGCTGTATGAAGAAACAATCTTAACTAGGAGATACGGCTTCACAAAAAATTATCACATCTGTAAGCAATTTAAAGTGATAATACCGTCACAAGACGAGTGGACAAAAAAACATTTACTTGGGCGCGGTTGAAGGAACTATTTGGTACACAGATGAGGCCAAAAATCGCAACAGTACCGAAGCAGGAATATATGGAGGCAAGCAGCATAGGGAGCAATTTTAGCCAACCTTGAGTAAATATGCGTCCACTTTTTAACCTGAAGTTGCTGGTATTTACTTCGGTGTCAGGAACATTATTGATTCGAAATCATACTCAAATGGTCCAATATCGATCATGTCTGAAAGCCAAGCAGCATTACTTGCTAGTAATAAAAACCAAACTGATTATGGCATGCATAAACAGTCTGGAAATATTGGCAACTCGCCAGTGCAGCTCATCTGGATACCGAAAAACCAGAATCTAAAAGGAAACCGAAAAAAAATCATTTGCAGCAAACTAGCAGCGCAGCATAAAAAACTATAGATGAGGCACACAAAACTCTTCCTTACAGAGCCACAATCAACACTCAAACTGCACTGCAAAAGTTAAGGAAACTCATTGGACTAATAACAGGGCACTGTGGCCTTAACAAACATATGCATAAAATGGGACTGCATGCTTAGAAGACGACGAGACTCCGCAGCACCTATTGTGTAAACGTGAAGCATATCAAATGCAACGCACAACGATTCTCGGCCAACCAAAACTAACCGATGATGAGTTGAAAAAAGTCCCTTGGAATAAGCTTCTGGATTATTGACGAAACAGAACGGCTGAGGGAGTAAGAAATCAGAAGTACACAAAAGGACCAAAGAGACCGTAGTCAGGGGCGCCAGACGAATCACCTCTTAAATAAATAAAAAAACTAACATATATGATAAATTTGCTTGGATAAATATCAAATTTTCCCGAATTCTCTTTTTTCTAAAATTCTTTGAGCTTTTTTTTATTGCTCTGAGCAATGTGTTGGCAACTTATATAACTTTTCAAAGCCTACTCATAAGTATATGATTCAGAAGCTCAGTAATTCTTGTTGGTATGTTTTTGTTTATTCTTTTAAATTGCACACTTTACACTCCTCCGCTTTTGACATCTGGGATTTTTTGCAACTATCTCTGAGTCGTCCTGTTTAAGCCCAGCATAAACTTGATCAGCATCTTTGAAGAATTTTTACTTTCACGTTATTTTACGCCTGCGCACATTAATAAATTACTTGTTTTGTACTGATTCTAGCGCTGTATTCAAATATTGCATAGTTGTTCTCAATAACAGCCATTCAAATGACTATTCGCTTGATCCAGTGGTTGAATTAAATAAGTAACGTTTAAGGGAAGGAAACGTATAACAATATTGCTACTTTTAACTTGCAGGGATGCGTAGGCGCCTTCTTGATAAATACGATGATTTGATTTTTTTAGACAAACTTTTTTCAGTTAAGACTTTTTAAAATTTGGCAAAAAACTGATAACTAAACTATTCGGCAAAGAGTTCAGATGGTATTTAACTACTTTTTTGAGTTCTAAAGCTCGTAGGGCATTTAATCTAAAATCCTTTAATTTCGAGGGTTTTCCGATTTTTTGGTACAACAGTTTTTAGTTTCCCAAATTTTCCAAAGATCGCTGTAAATGTCTAGCTCATAATCATCAGCCAATAAATAAAAATATTTTTGACATTATCTGGTGCGTACGAACCGTCAGAGTCAACTTCCAAATTCTTTGCTTCTTCCTGAATTATTTGAGAAAATTCCATCTGCGCTACGGTTCTTGAGCGTTAAAAAACAGCGTTCATTATTGTCAGGTAAGAACCTGCAAGAAAAATTGTAATACATAGGAAAATAGGTACAAATCTAATTTGAAAACATATATGTATGTACTACAGTAAACTACTTCTGTTTTCTCATAGACATGACGTCACGATTTCGCGCATATAACCTCGTAATATAAGTAGATTCTAAAAACATTGTCAATTTATTATTTAGGTTCAATAACCTCGCAATGTTAATTATGAATTTGTGCAACTGATTCAATAACTATTAATTGTACGTACTTGTTTGAAAAAGACTTGATAATAATATTTACAATTTAAATCAGAGAAAGAAGCACAAACAAAATAACATAACAACAATGGCGAATTGGCGACGGACGTTTTTAGATTGAATAGTTAAACGTGTCACAGCTGATTAGAACGCATTTTTCTACACTGTGACCTCATGTTTATAAGAAAACAAATCTACTTTTATATACTCAAGCATTTCAAAACTCGAAAAAATAGCAGTCATTTTGACCGGTGCATAAATCATGGTTGAAACGAAACACCCGTCATTTTAAAGAGTATGTGAATCATGGTCCTTCGATAGCGCGTGGCCACTTGCAAAGAGCGGACTGGAGATGTCGTAAGTATCCAGTGTGGGCAACACCGAAAGTATGAATGTGAGCAGTCGTACTGATCGATGTTTCGGTCACAGGGTTAAGAAGGATCCTAAGTGGTTCCATAAAACTTGTGTCTAAAATATTATCCTGTAAACTCAACGGTTAATGAGTAAATGTACGTCCATACACTATTGACTAACCCAGTGTATGTTTCTATGTATGTCAGGATATTTTCAAATAGTTTTATCTCTCTATCTCATTGCCAATAAATGCAGAAATCGTTTTTACAGGTTTGTTGACCTTTGTTGTAATCATCTTCTCTTTGATATGCGAAATTCAACTTTCTCATTCTTCCGGTCCAAAAATTTATTTAGAGCGTTAATGACGCTCATAATTTCGTATTTTGACACGGGAAATCTACGATTAAATATAGTAGTGACAGAAAATTGAAGTGAGATCTAATGAAATAAATACAAAACTAAACATACGCGTCCTAAACTTTTTATGTAACATATATATCATACATCAAAACAGGTTATATCTAGAAAAAAATGAACGTTAATAAAAACCGCGTTAAAAGATAGATTTTGTAAATTGATATTGAAGAAGTGGCAAGTTTCAACAAGATTAAATTATTTATCCTTCATAGTATAAGTAAATTAAAGACGTTTATATTTTTGACATTGTCTTTTTTACGAGCATCCTTCATGTTCAGTTTTGTTTATGTTCGTTGTACGTTTTTTTACAAGTTTACCACGACTTAAATTCCAATGTAAAACAAACTTTTAAACCGTAAAAGGTAGAAAACAATTGCGTTAATAACCATAACGTTTTTTAGAAGCGCATTATCATACAATAAAAAAATGTATTGTTAATAAAGTGACCTACCTAACCGTGTAGGTATATGCAAATGCTCACTTTAATAATAACTCATTAATCTAACGTTTTTTTTATATATTTTTTAATCAGACATCCTTTCGAAATAAAATTATTCTTTTAAATTATAAAAAAAAATGCTTAACTTCCGTTTGATGTTAATAAGATAATATCATGTAAGTTGTAAAACCGAAGGTCAACACCCGCGATTCAGCAAGGTCGCTGGTAGTAAAGTAGCATGTATACATTTGCACTTCCATGCGAACACAACCTGTCGTATTCCCATTTCTTGACTAGACCAGTACTTGTTTCTAGGTTACATTGCTCAAGTGTCAACGTTGTTTCGACGCATACTGTACATATTAAACACTGCTACAACGAGAATTTTCTAAAATAGCATAATGGAGTTCAGGTTTTATTTTTTTACGTTTGATGTCGTTCACCTCTTCTTAAAATTCCTAAGTTTTCCTGTGATATTGGATTATGAAGTTAATCGATGCAACTGCGCTCAGGAATGCAATTGTCTTACTCCGAAAGCTCGAAAATTTAAATTACTTCCGATGTGACTTTTGTAGTATTTTAGTTTTTTTTTAAGTCGTACAATAATCCTGCTTGTATAAGAAATTTTAAAGAATGTAATTTTTTGTAACTTAGTATAGCCACTACTAATTACCTAAATAAATTCAATAATTGAATTTTGGTGGTTGAAATTGTTAATTTTAGGTTTTTTGAATTAATTTTGCTAAAGAAAGCCTACTGAAACTTTAACAAAAAATCAAAACTCATCACAATTTGTTTTTAAAAAAAGTTTAGAAGAGTAAATTATAGAAATTATATCTATGCTCTAACAGTCGTTAATCAACTGACGTCAGCTAGCGAAAAAGAGTACCACCTTGATCTATTCATAACAGCATTCAAAAACGTTGACTTCGTGGTCGGTTAGTAATCGAGAATTACTACAACTTTAATGGTTCTGCCGTAAATCTTTCTTAAGTCTTTGCATTTTTCTACACTTGTTAAGATGTATCACTAACCCTAGTAAATGTCAGGGTCTATTTGTTTAACAACGTTTCACACTCGACAATGTAAGCTGATTTATGTCACTATTGCAATGCTAAAGGTGGTCTCTGCTGGGTTATATTGATATAAGCAAACAATTATTAAATTCGAAGAAAAGGTATATAGAAAAAAGATATGTAAAACGAAGAGCTATACACTAAAGAACACAAGGTTCCAGGGCCGCGCCTAGCACTTAGTGCCCTTGTGCAAATTAAAAATAACGCCCCAAATTTGTATTACGTTCATATGTGAATACAGATACGGGTTAAGTTAGGTATTATTTTCCACTATTGAAAAATAATTTTAAAAAGTATTTTCATAAATTTATTTTCATTTTTATATTTTACAAGTACAAGCCATACAAGTATTTTTTCATTGAGGTACATAACAAAATTATAAGCTTACAGAAAACAGAAATATATTCTAACAGTTTTACAACTCAAAATTTTTGTATTTTAGTTTCAAATGTAATATATGATACAAAAACACAAGAAATAAAAAAAAATATTGAAAACATACTGTCCCGGTCGATCTTAAATAATTTTTTTTTTTGAGTTTTGAAAAATATCGTTCTGCGGTAGCAATAGAAACCGGCATTGTTAATAAAATACGAAGTATTATGCTCGTATTAGGAAAAAAATTCAATAAGTTGTTAATTGTTATATAATTTTAAGTTTCTTCTGGACGCGTAATAACTTTTTCATCAAAATATTGTAAATATTGCAATTCTTTAACAAGTTCTACGGCAGTTATCTCTCGTTCATTGCGAGTTTTGTCGTTTGATAAATTCTCAACTTTTTGACATAATTCTAATTGTTCGTTTTCCGAATAATTTTTTAATTTATCAATATTCCATAAAAACGCGAAATTATTGTAGTAAGAAGAAAGTAATTGGAATCTTTCATCCACTGATGTTATGATTACATCTAGAGCATTAAAAAAACAATCAAGTTTTGTCGTAGATCGGTTCATCGTCACATTCGTAATCAAAATGTTTTCTTTTTATTTTTCGCGGTCTTAGACCTCTTTGTTTTTTGAATTCAGGTTCTATGTCTAAGCTGGATGCTATTTCTTTAGCATCATTCAATAGATCATTAAAACATTTATCGGAGGGATAAGCTTTCAAAAAAATATTTAAATTATTTAAATGATTACAACACTGAGAAACATCAAAGTTCGGTTTTTGAATAATTTTACTAACAATGTTAACTTTACTTCAACTATTATACCAAAATATAAGAGTTCAAATGAACTCAAAATTTTGCAATCAATTATTTCATTTTTATTAAAACGGTTAGAAAGATCTAGCAATTTTAGAACATTTTCGATATGTAACTTGCTCTTTTCATGAATCTTTAAATGTTCACTTAAATGCTGCCAATCATTGTAACCAGATTCATCACTAAGGGAAACAGATTTCAAATCGCTGTCGTAATTTTTTGCCCATAGTGCAGCATCTTTCGAAAGTTGACTCATTTTTTCCGTTCTGGTAATTTTTGAAGGTGTTGATTTCTCATTATCAGCGGAACTTGAAGATGTTGATGAATTGCTTTCTAGAAGATCAGTTTCTTGTCTGCTGCTGATACTTGTTTCAAGTACAGGTTCAGAATATTAGGATTCAGCTGTATTATTGTTGTTATTAATATTTGGCAAAGTAGACTCGGGTTTTGAAAAAAAATGCGTAATTTTGACATGGTTTTCCAATTCTTCCTCTCTTTTTTTTATTCAGCAAATTTTGGTATCCAGACAATTTCTTCTTTTTTTCTGACATTCTGTATACTGTAAAGAAATTAATACGTAAGTAAACAAATTGACAAATTATTCATGAAAAATGGAAATGTTTTGACATCTCAAACTCGAAAGTATTTTCTCAACATTACTTATTTCAAGTTATTCCAAAATTTATAAACGTTTATAAATAGTAATATTAGTGCTTATCAATTATTCTGTTGGAATTTATCTCAATTAACAATGATTCTTATATAATCAAATACAAAAGGATTTTTAAGATGTAAGTTTTTGGCTTTTAATCTATAATATAAAAATGAATCGCAAAATGTGTTGGTAAGCGCATAACTCAACAACGCCTGGACCAATTTGGCCAATTTTTTTTAAAAATGTTCGTTGGAGTTTAAGGATGGTTTTTACGGCGAGAAACATTCGAATAATTGCCGGAAAAACCTTTAAAAAAGCTCTTTTCTTTTTCCGATAAAAAAATTTTCTAAATAAAACATAGTCAATTTCAGCTTGCTATTGTATAAAGTTCATATTAAATTTCTTTTGTTTTATTATCGGCACGCGAGATAAAATAAATCAGTTTTTACGTCATTACATCAGTCAAATACAAACCGCGTTAAAAAAAGTTTTAATATCCTTATTTTACAGAAATAAAACATTGCTGAGTTTGCTTTTGTTAACTAATACACGAAACAAATTCGTATATCGTGTATTGTGCAGAGTGTTTACTTAATTAGTGTTTAGTGACACAATAATTTATATTTGATATGCCTACTATAAGACGAAGCAATTTAGGTAGAAGAACAAGAAATACTATAAACCAAGCTAATTACCGATCTAATCGTACTGCACAAGAACGTGAGGACAGAAATGAACGTGAAATAATTCGGATATCACAAACGCGTGAAGAACGAGCGAGACATTCAATAAATAATCGCGCAAGTTTGAATCGAGCAGCTTTCAGTTACGATGTGTCATTTGACTACAATAACTACCAATGTGTTGTTATTGGTTCTATGAACTAGGTTTGCTCATATTGTGAGGCATTGAAATACAAAAACGAATTCAATGGATTGTGTTGCGCAAATGGTAAAGTGAAATTGATACCATTGAATCCACTACCAGAGCCATTGTACTCATTGGTTTCAGGAATAGGAACAGATTCCATACACTTTTTGACAAATACACAACAATATAATAATTGCTTTCAAATGACTTCATTTGGAGCAATAAATGTAGTTCGAGAAAATTTTATGCCAACTTTCAAGGTATGTATTATAGCAGTTACTCATAATTATTTTAGCGAACAAAATTTCTGTCACCTAAGTTAAGATGTGTCACTAATCTTCAATTGCTTAATAATTAAGAAATATATCACTTAGTCACCATATTATTTGGTGATTCAGTTTCAGTGACAATTTTATTATTATTGAAGATAAAAAACGCCTTATCACCAGGGTGACGGTTCTGTTCAGGAGAATTTTTTGCCCCGACTATAAAATACGCAGGAACAAAAAATTTCAATATTACAAATCTTTTTGACAGGACGAAGTCAGTCGGGTCCGCTAGTGTTTTAATAAATCTAAAATAAAAAATAAATTTTAGACGAACTCACTTTAATTCTTAACACAAGACACATCACTATAAAGTCTGAAAACTATAAAAAAACTAATGTTTTAAAAACAGATATCTTTTACCCCATGCACCTTTTCACTTCGCTAAGTTAATTATCGATCGAGCATCAGGCAACAAATAAAATCGCGACCGATGCAGCGCTTAAATATATAAAGTTTCGTACATTGCAAGCTCAGACAGGAAAAAACCGCTTGTTTGCTCATTGCAAGCCAAATTTTAAACTCAAACATAAAATCAGATTTTTTGAGTTCACACAATTCATGTTATCATGTTACGTATTACGTATTAGATTGAATAATTATTGCGTACTCTCATTTTGAAAATATATTATTTTCGAGAAGTAATTCGGTTCCTTCGTTTCAAAGAATAAAAATAAAAAAATAATCAAATAAAAAACAATTTAATAGCTATCAATTCCTTACTGGTTTTTTTATCATTATAAATTTTGTTTTGACAATGTTGTTTGTTGCTTTATCTTTTTTTTACTTTTAAGTTTTGAGGCTTTTCGGCGCTTTCTGCTTCTCGGCGCTGTCGTGCGCCACACGACTTCGCTCTTATGTACGGCGCGGAACTGCAAGGTTGTTTAAATCAGATAAAAGTTGTGTAGTATTAACAACAATTGAAATTTAGTTTATAGTAGAAAAAAGTGACCAAATATAACAAAAGATTAAAAACCAAACAAAGAAATTGAAGAAAGGACGGGAGCCTTAAGAAATAATCTTCGCAAAGAATATAATTTTAATGGCGTTGATCTAAATCTTTCATAATTGTAGAAAGTATTTTATGTACGCGTCTCAAATTATTGATTACTCAAAGTAACAAAAATCATGTTTAATTTTCAAAAATCGAGGATGTGACAATTTTCAAGGTCACAAATTGCCATACCTAAATAAGGAAATTTTGATTATTTATTAATACTTAGTTCGATAAAACAATTTCAACATGACTACTAGAAAACATACAGATGGTAAAAGCTGCCATTGCGTAAAACTCACGCAAACTCAAAATAAAAACCATACATCGTAATACGCAGCGTGAAACAATCTAAATCATAAACAATACGTAACTACACATTTTTTAAATTACCAATCAAAAATTGACAAAAGAACTACCTTTAACAACATTAAAACCTGGAGAAGAAGAGAAAAGTTGAAAGGAAAAACGAAATTTAGACACACGCAAAAGACAGAACTCTAAAACTCAAACTCAATCAACCTCAAATTATGCAAACCTAACTCACATAGATTGAACAAATATTAGAAAAAAATAAATTTTTAGAACCAAAATGATTAAGCGACTTAAAAAAAAATAAAACAAGCGATACTCTTAAAAGATAAGCTAAAAAGTTTTCATGAAAAAAACTTTGAGATAGCCACAATATTCTTTGTTTCAGAAACGTCCTAAATGATTTCCAAACAACAGCAACGTTATCTTTGAATAAGGATTGTTAAACTAAGAAAACTCTAACATATCCAATCTGAAACTAAGATGTGCTTTCTTTTGTTCTTTAATTCTACGTAAAAACGGTATTATTGCTAAACTTTTCAATAGGTACCACCATATAAAAGTACTGACAGTTACGTTCTAAAAAAAGAAATTCAAAGACATAAGCGTGATGGTTTCTTTACGGCAGGTGGGTTGCTAACTCCGCTAACCCTACTCTTTTTTCTGGGATTGGAATCGACAACAGCACCTATAGGATACACAATCCACCTCTAGATGCTGCAGGCTGTATCAACAAATAAAACCAAATTTATTACAATAATAAACCCACTAGCAAAACAAAACTAGTAACAGAAATGACAACATTAAGAGCGATAGTTGGAAAATTTAGAATGGAGAGAGTGCGAAATCAAGACATTCGAGAAATATGCAAATTAACAAATATAGTTATGAAATGCCCACGAGGGAACCGACAAGAAAAGACTGATAAGAATAGCACGAGACCAAAGACTTAGAAGGACAAGATAAGTGGGACGTCATTGAGCAAATTGCTAGATATCCTAAAGGGTGGAGAAAAGCGGAAGCGTAAACTGAAGACGAAGAAACACGAAGTTTGAATGTAGAATATTATTTCCGTGCACATTGTAAAAATAACAGCAAACCAAGAGCACATATGGTCATGAACAATCCACGACGGTCAAAAGAAGAACGCAATAAATAGACAATTCGCCAGTCAGGGAAATAGTAACATAGAAACATTTGAAAGTATGTATTTGCAGCCTTTATTTGATCCGGTTTTAAAAAACTAACAAATTATGGGTTTGTAAGACCATAGATAAAATAAAAATTTGACGATAGCACGGCGTTAAAATATTTTGAAGCTTATGGTATTGCAGACTTTTATTTCTAGATAACATTGTTCACTTGACAGTGTACGAAACAAAGATAAAAAATTAATTGCTATGATTTCATGGCAAGTCTTGAACAATTTATTCAAAACAATAACGCGGATAAACTCCTAAAACAGAAAGAATAACAATTATGCTTTGATGGATAGTGGGTTGGTTACGGTTAAAACTATTTGAATTTTCCTGTACGAAAAACGATCTTTACGTAAGCCAACAATATTAAAATTAACTAAGATTCGTATAAAATACACACGATAATGAAGTAGTAGAAACGAAAAAAATGTCAGATATGCCATTAACATTTGATCCATTTGAATTTTAAGTAAACGTACTTTTTCTGATAAACAATTTGTTATAAAACCATTAAACTCAACTTATAAATTTTGTGTAGATGCATAAGCTTGCCCAGAACAAAAAAATCCGTCATATGCAGGTTTCCGTTTTAAAGAGGTTTTGTATTACCAGGTTTTAATATTCTGTCTTTGCCTTAATTTACGTTGGTAGGTACTTCAAGTAATTCATGTTATTTATGACTAGTGTTCTACTCGCAGTCATGTGTAATATTCGGAATCTGTAAATTAGTTTCTTAGATCTTTCGAGCGTTCTCTTTGCAGTTTTATAAATCTACCAGCATTTACACTAGTTAAAGTTTGAGGCTGGACACAAGGTTAAGAGAAGAATTTTGGCATCACAACTAACTGGTTCGAAGTTTTTTTTTTGCTTTTACACATAGCATTATTAAAATGTTGTAGAATTTGGTTAACGCTTTATCTGACAATGTTGCTTTCAAGCAGCATCATTTTCTAATGTTACTACCGGGTTTATGTTTTATCTGTTCGCCTTTAAGTGGTACTGTGACTCACAGGTAACAGTAACAGCAGTATTTTATGAAAGTCGTAGAGCTATACGCAGGTTATATAGTGGGCACGTGATTGTATTTGACTGCTCGTGGTAGGTTGGAGCACTGTGTGACAAGTGAAGATTATGAATACGCAAACATTTTACGGTATATCTCGAAAAAAAGTAGTGATATGTTTTTCCGCTGGAAAATCTTGCGGTATCAGATGAATAAGAAGAACGCCATGATATTCATAGTGCAGATTGCAGTTTTGAAGTCAATGACGCAGATTTAGCTGAAGGGGGCAATCATTTGTCCAGATTTTTTAGGCTTGCTTTTAGTCTCTCCTTGAGAGCAAAAACAAAAAGTAGTACTTCGGCTTTGCCGTATTGTCGTCGCTCGTGAACCTAAACACATTGACCTTTTGCAAGACATTGCAGTTTGCATCTTTGGAGTGGTAAATGTCACTGAAGGAAAAAGTGTAAGGAACGGTATTTATATCATTAACTATCAGGTAGTTACCGGACTGTCACTTTCCGTTACTGCTTGATTAACTTCGTTATTACTCGAAGTAACAGTTTGTGTCCTTTCCAATATGGTTAATCTTTGTCTTAGAGGGTGTAATACTGGTAACCAAGATTTGCTAAGCTTTAAACCGTCTTTTCGGTTTATATTATATGGATGTGTTTCTATTTTCAGAGTATTGCAGATTAATCTGGGAAAGAAGAAAGGAGTTCACTTTAAATTAGTCAAAGTATGGCGTGTGTCCTTGGTTCCGCATGTGTTCTGCCACTGCTGATTTTGTAACTCTAAGGTGTTTGCAGTCAGCCATATGTTCTTTTACTCTAACTTCAATAGAGGGTCCCATCTGTAATTTTGTCAAGTCCAGCATGTTATAAGGCTCCTTGTTTGTCTTTAGCAGATTTAAACCAATTGTTCAGGCTATCCTTAGTCGTAAAAACAATTTTGATATTATGTTTCTTCAGCACTCTGCTTATTTTGTATGTCGAACCCATACAATTAGGTAATAAGTGATGCTAGTAGAAGGTGATAAGTCTTCTTCGGTTTTTAGATTGACTGCACTTTCCCAAGCTTTTTAGATTTTGTTGATCACGTATCTGTTTTGTTTGTTGCGAGGTGTTTTTACAAACTAGATCTTTAGATCCAAAAAAAGAAAAGTTACTTCCAGACCTAGCATTTCTAAAACGTTGCCGAGACCATTACGTATTGCCATCATGTATTGAGCAAATTTTTTACAAAACTGGCTTCAAACTGCTACGTTCGGAAATTTACAAAAAACGCAAAGTATTGAACGCTGGCGCTGTCAGCAAAAAGTTATACAAGCTGCATTTAACTTTGTCTAATAACATCTACGATACAAGCATACAAGATTTACGAACAATCAAAAATAAAGCAAACTAAGAAATAGATTACATCCTTCACAACCTAAGAAAACGTTAGACGACCATGAAATAATTGTCAATCTAACAGATACAGTTTTGGTTAAAAAGACCACATCTTTGTGTAAAGAAGGGTTTTAACTACGACGTTACGTCTAAGACAAGACCGATAGAAGACATAGTATGTAAAGTAAAAGTTGCAATACGCACTCAGCTTAAGGAGACAAGATGTTTACAACATTGTAAGAAAGGCAAAACTGCCACACTCAAATATTAACAAACAGAGGAGAGAAGCAGCTAAGCGGTTAGGTGAGAACAAAAGCATTTTAGTGCTGAGAGCAGATAAAGGAAACGCTACTGTCGTTGAATGAATATAAAAGATTACGACAAAATTACAAACTTACTCTCGGAACATTGCTTCAAACGTATACAGAAAAACCCTTAAAACTCTTTATGCACTGAAGTAAACTCCACCATCAAAACCTCTGCTACTATAGATATTATTAAGAAACAAGCTTTGATTGTCAAAAATCCATTAATGCCACGAATTTACGGTCTTCCCAAGATACACAAAGAAGGAGTCCCCCTTCGACCGATCACCATCAATTCACCGGCCCAATCGTTAACATGTCATCTAGCTTCAAAACTTTTGCCGTTGACAGAAAATACAGAAACTCACATTAATGATTCTACAGACTTTGTAGAGAAAATTCAGTAGTTGCGTATAACAAAAGAAGATACCCCAGTCAGTTTTGACGTGGTATCTCTTTTTTACTAATGTCTCGCTCGATGAAGTGTCGGTTTTGCTCAAAGAGAGAATTACTGAAGAAAAAGTTCTGCTCATCGAACTCTGTCTTACAAACACTTATTTTAGTTTTAGCGACAACTGATTTAAACTCTCTCTCTCAAGTTATAGCCAATATTTATATGGAGTATTTTGAAACTGAAATTCTGAAAAATGATAAGTTAAAACCAAAAATTTGGTTCAGATATGTTAATGATACCTTTGCTGTATGGCCTCATGGCAAAGATAAACTAACTCAGTTTTTTCAACATCTAAACTCTGCACATAATCACATTAAATTTCTGATGTACTGGTGACAAAGAAAAATAACGGAAACTTGGGGCATTCCGTTCTTAGAAAGAAAACGCATACTAATAGATACTTAAACACCAAATCTCATCACCATCCAATACAAAAGACCACTGCTTTGCATACTTTAGCTAAAAGCCTATACGTGTGTCAGATAATGAAAATCTACAAAAAGAAAAGGAAACATTATTAGTGTCTCTAAAACAAAATGGTTACGAGTTCAAAGAAATTCAAAAGCCGTGGGAAAGTACAGTCAATCCGAAAGTCAAACAAGTCTATCACCTCTTACTAGCACCGCTTATTTACAATAGAGTATGCGTTCGACAGATCAAATAAGCAGAGTGCTAAAAAACAATATCAAAACTGTTTTTACGATACTCTGAACAATTGGTTTAGATCTGCTAAACACAAACAAGCTGCTTTAAAACTCGTTGTCAGAAAAAAAAAACCTGAAAAAAATTCTCCGGAAAACAAACCCCGGTAAAAAAAACTCCCGGAAAAACCCCCAGGAAAAATATCCTCGAAATAAAAACCTTCGCAATGCAACCATGCTATAATTCAGTTTGTCTATTGTTTGCTGAGACTGAAATAAAAAAAAAATGCTTGTTGAGATATTCTATTAGCAAACTATTTACAAATCACCATCAAAAGAATTTGTATGACTTATAATATATAAAACACAATTATACTACAATTTATACTAATTAAACTTAATGTTGTGACTTATAGTCTACAAGAAATTTATGAAATCTTTTTGGCTGGCGTTGTATTCTTGGCAGATATTTTTGAGTCGACTTTGGAGCAGTACATATTTCGATTTCTTCTTTTTGGGAATTAATCGGCCTAAATTTTGTTGCTGCAATTTTGTTTTGTCGGCAGCTACCTTTTGACGCATTTTAATAATTAAAACCCAGAGCGTGAGATGAGTTTGGCCCACTAAGTTAGCAAATCAATGATTTAACCTCTCGGCGTGGTTATTTGTTCTTTCTCCATCTTGTAAGGTAATATGGTAGACGTTCCATGTTTCAGGTGGAAAAATTGGCGGAAATTTCGCAACCGTACTGGAGCATTGTTGTTACCCCCACCTATCCTTCTGTATGTTCCAGATACATACGTATTATTAAAGTAAACTAGCAGATCTTCCGCTCTTTGAAGAATATTTTTTTGCAAATACGCCATACCTTCCTTAATATTTTCTCTAGGCAGAAAAACCAGTGCGTCGAGCATACCACAAATTTTTGAAAATATTGGGTCTTCCCTGTATCGACCTTCCAGTCCCAGTTCTTGCACTTTTCTGTGGGTGCTTTGCGCAAGATGATAAAAACACCCCCTGATCTTCACATGCTGTCCAAAGACAGTATGTACTACTTGGATAGAAGCCTTCTCAAAATCCATATGGACATGGGTTGGATCAAGATACAAATTTCGTTGTTCGCAATGACAATGCAGTATTTGAAACACTGTTTCGTAGGTTGATTTAGTCTTCGTTTGCAACAAATTATAAAATTATAAAGGTTTCTTCTATTTTTGCACGGATAACATGTAGTTGTGTGAATAGGGGTAGTGCAAGTGAATAATTTCAATCAATGAACCATGTTGACGATTCCGAAAGATGTCCAAGAAAGTAATCTGTTGCAAAAACTATGACCCGTTCTTCGGATTCCGGTCCAGTGTCCTCAAGCAGGAATCCGGAGCTTTACTCACCTTGAGCGAACTATATTTAGCACACCGCCATCGAACAGTGTTTATACACTGTTTATGTACTACATACATATAACCATTAAAACATAACTTGCTAATTGTTAAGAATGTGTACTAAAAACTAAAAGGTATTGTAGGCAGTATTGGGTAGTATTTAGATACTTGTATCTAGATACTGCATCTAAATTCTAATTAAAGATTTTGTATCCGTATCTAGATACACTTGAAACAAGGTAGGTACCTAGGATCTAGAACTAGTTCCTATTTAACAATATCTTCTATAAGCAATAATAAAAGATACCACGTAAATATTCATTATAAAATTACTGGTCTACTAGTAGTAAAAGATATCAAAAAACGCAGTGGTTTTTATACCGGATTTTTTTTCGTCGGGGTCTTTTTTTCAGGGATTTTTTAATCGGGGTTTTTTTCCGGGTTTTTTTTCCCTGGGTTTTTTTTTCTGGATTTCTTTAAAACATACCGGAGTTACAAAATTCCTTGTGTCAACGCTAAACTTTGACCAAACTGAACTGTATTACACACTCTAAGACAAAGATCAACCATCTTGCAAAAGACACAAACTCTTACTTCGGGTAATAACGAAGTCAGTCAAGCGGTAACGTAAAGTGACAGTCCGTTAATTACCCGATCGCTAATGATATACATACATACCATCACTAACACTTTTTCCTTCAGTGAAATTTATCACTCCGAAGATGCAAGCTGTAATGTTTTGCGAAACGTCAGTTTGTTTGGGTTGATGAACGACAATACGGCAAAGGGCAAGTTTTACTTCTTGTTTTGGAATTTTATAAAACAAACCTTCGCTGAAACATTTCCGTCTGCGGATCGCTAACGGGTTGATTACAAAATGGAAAAACAAACGTGAAATGCCATCGCTAGAAAAGGTGCCTGTAAAACGAAGGGCAGTGATTCCTGGCCCTGTGGAGGACTCGCGATACGACGAAACATCACACTGCCCAATCTAGGGCAGGTACAGTGCATTGTGAAAAATGTAACTTGGTGCTCTGTCATGTGCCAAAATTTTCTTTCTACAAGAAGGAACGTTTTTGTTAATGTTTTTTTGTCGATCATTCTAACAATGTTGCAACACATTTTTTTTCAAAAAATATTCGTCAAATAAATTTTATTGCCATGAAATTATGTTATATAAAACCAAACTACCAAACATCGCATTTCTTTGATTGTCAAATAAAGAGTAAACTCTGATTTGTTATAGAGCTTTGTCATTTACATATTTACTAAATATTCTTCTAGTAGTTTAGTTCTTAAAAAAATACTTCCAATAAATCTCTTCTATATATTTTTTATTTGGTAAGAAATTCGAGGACTAATTTATAACTCTCCGAGGAAAAAATATACGTTTCAAAGACATTTATTTCTCAGTTTTTTACCACCTACGCAAATAATTACAAGCATTATTTATCGCGTTAATATGAATGAACTCAACTCATGCGAATGTGAAAGAATGTATTATAAGCCATTTGGTTCAACTTATTTTGTTTACAAGAGTTTATTGATTGATTTTGGCTAGGAGCGTTTATTTACAATACCATTGTCAAATTAATGCTAATCGTATTATTTCAGTAAAGTGGTTTCAAGTTATTCGACAAAAGACTATTGTCTCGATGTTTCTTTATTACCAGATACCAGTTTCGTTCAATGGTATCAAAGTATAAGTACCATTACTTAAAATTTTGGAAAATAGAACTGACGCCAGCTTAGTATGGTTGTTGAGTAAAGCTTTTCAATAAACAGTCTTTAAGAAGGGATTGCACTGTTTGCGTACAATATTTAGTTACAAATCATTCTTAATAGTTGACATTTTCTATCCTATTAAATCTTTTTAAGTGAATACATGCTGACAAAAGAAAATTTTAGAGTTTGATGCATTACATGTCCTTAGAATTTTTTCTCCGAATTACATTAACTTGTTATACACCATAAGAATGTTTATGTCCTGGTAATTTGCATAAAAGATTTCTGCCAGATTTTACGACTTCCTCTCAATAACTACTTGATCTCTCGGTCGCAACTTAATAAAATTCTTTGCATATTGCGCCATCTACCTATTGTTATTTATGAATCTTTACACTAAAGTAATTTTTAATGAAAAAACCGTATAGAGAGAAATGCACCGTTACTTTCAAACGGCGAGATTTACCAAGAATGTTGGAAATAGCTTAGATTTGATTGCGCATACCACTACATAATTCATATTATTTTTCCGCATCCAAAAATCATACGCTCTACTACTTTTTTTCAACGTTTGAAAAATTTTGATCGTTAATTAACGGACTTAATAAATGTTTTTGGAGTGACTCACGCTCGTTAATAGATCTGCATAAAATTTGTTTATAAACAATGGGAACGGTCGGGTTTGTTTGATTCCAAAGTTTAAATACATAATTCGTGCTGTCACAAACTCACTTCGCTAGCAGAAAAAAAATTAATTACGATTAATCTCTGTTTCTGTTTATTCAAGGTAGTGCTATCGGGTACAAAAGAGACAAGTGGAATATATTCCCAGTGCTTTTATGTAATAGCGGCGAACGAGTGAACCTACGCAGGTTGTTGTATGCAACAACAGGTATCGACTTGTTTATAGAAATTCTAATTCATACAAAACACTCGTTACTTTTTGCATTATTAACGGTTTTCGCCATAGGCAAGGTTGTCGACGCAAATTCACCTGACCCCTAAACCTTTCGTTTATTGTACAAAATCCGCTTAAAAATTACTTTATTGCTTAATACTGTACGAATATAATTCCGTTAAAGCAATACGCTACACGCCAAACGAGAGATTTCAACGGTCAGTTAGAACAGGAAACCGAAAAGCTGAACCTGTCGAGGCGGATTATTTGTCCAGTATTTGCTCGTTTTATTAAGATTTAATTTTATGCTTACAAAACAGAAATAAACGATCTTCAATATTCAACGTACAAAAACTTGTTTGACACGAATACTAAAATTGTTTAAGTTCGTCTATTGTCTCGGTGCTTATTTATTACCTGGAATAAATTTCTTTTCTTTTATTGTTCTATTCAATTGCTTAATGATTGGTATAAAACTTTTAAGTAAAATTTTCGGAAACTCAAATGGCACCAGTTTCGTATTGTAAAATAAACCGTATACATTCTTTAGGTAGAAATCATCCGTATTAAACGTGTGTTTTAGTACCTTTCTCTTTTCTTGAAATACTGCAAGGTATTTCGTAGGCGCGTGTATAATTGATGCAGTCAAAATGAAATAATTTAAAAACTGTAATTTTATTTTCATTTTATCAGAGCCAATTAAATTTATTTTTAAAGCGAAAATAATAAGACATATTTATCACAATCGATCAAAAGCAAAAGTAACGATTTTGGCATACTTGATATATACAATTATTAAAAAGTTTCGTTGAAGTCTTCATGTTCTGACTTTTGTATTTTTAATAAATCAGCAACAAAAGTAATAATCAATGTAATAAGCGAAGAAGATAATATTATAATAGTCAATGACTCAGTGAACAATAAAAAAGTTAAAACACAATTGTATCACCAAAATAAAACATTTTAGTTTACTAATGGAGTTAAAGAGACAGCGAAGGAAAAGAAGAAAGATTTACGCAACAAAAAAAAAGTCTTACTTTTTGTAAAGTTTTTACAAAAAACATGTAAAGATATTTATAGGGATCACAATAGAAGAGCTGAAATCAGTGAAACAAAAGTTAATGTCGTTGATAATGAACAATCGATGCGATATTTCAAAAATCAATGCAAACAAATAAAGATAGGAACCGCTACAATACCAAAAGAAAAACACGAAGATGAGACTGCTGACATGACAAAAAAATGTGTCAAAATCAAAATAATGAAAAATGAAATTGGGACAAGACAGAAAAGAATTTAAATATAGAATATGAGAATTAAACGGAGAGATGCCTGTTTTGCTGATATACAAGGTGTTCGATTAAGTTATGTTTCGTTAATTCTATAAGAATATGAACATGTAAAAAAAATACTTAAACTGCAATGAAGGTAACGCACAAGCTAATAGAAAACGTAGTGTGTAGAATAGAATCAAATTAGGGCTTGGGATTTTTGATAACAATAACCGAATGATAACAAAATCTGATATAAAAAAAAAGAAATAAATGCAATAGTAAAGCCTTCGCTATTACATTAACAATCTCTACGGGGAGAATATTTCTTCTAAAACTTTCGTATTTTCCAAATTCCGCCACAAACTCGTCATACTTTTGTGCACGTTAACTTTTCTTGGTCGCTGTCATGACTATAACATCATTCCTGCATTCCTTAAAATCAAGTTCCACATTCAGACACCTTCTTCTAAATAGATTCTACCTCTGTTTCAATTATTGGAATCCCAGAATGGCAAAGTTTCATCTACTACTGACTCCTTGAAAACGGTCGTTAATTTATATAGCTTGACTTTCATTTCAGAAAAGAAATCGTTCTTTCAGCCGATAAAGGTTTTGAACCAAATTGATTATAGTGCGAAAATCCATTCTATCCTGTCAAAGAAAACGTACGTTTTTCTAACTCGTAATCCCATTTTGAGGATTGAACGTGAGGTTATCCAAATTATCAATTCTTCTAATACAACTCTAGAAACTAAACGTTGACTTACCTCTTCAGAACTTTTTTAACCTATCCTCGGTACTATCCAATCTCCTACCTACAAGCTTGCCGAGTTCTTGTCTAATATTCTTTGCGAATTTACAGGCAAAACCTCTTACTTCCTCAAATCTCAGCATTTTATTCGACGTTTAGAAACTATAAAACTTGAAAGATTATCTTCGAACAGCTTCTGTCTCACCGTGACATTGATTTGAGTTTTGTTCCACTTATTGATACGTGTTTATGAAACACTTATTTCCAATTTGATAACAAATTTTACGAATAAGTTTTTGGTGTTTCTATGGATTCTCTTCGATCGTCTGTTGTAGCTAATATTTTTATGGAATCATCTAAACAATCAACACCCAGATATCAAATTTACTATGGAAATCGAAACTAATGATTCTCTCCTATTTCTTGACGTTCGTAAACCTGACGGACTTCTGGGCAATTCTGTGTATTGCAAATCCACTCTTACCGACACATATTTTTATGCTTTGTCTTATCACCATCCTGCACAGAATCGTTCTGTTATTGTTATCTTTGGTTCATCGCGCTTTTGCCATTTTCCAACTTGAGAATCTAGCCTTGGAGCTCCGTCTTCTCACTAGAAACCTGGGTGAAGAACGGTTATATCAAAGTTATATAAAGCGAGATATTCAAGCATTTTTATTCTGTATTCATTAGGTTACAGATCAAATAGGGAAACTTCTTCGTAAGAATGGTGTTAAACCCATATTCAAGTTGACAGGCGAAATCTCTCAGATTCTTTCTTCTCCCAAGGACAAATCTTGTACACTTTCATTTTAAGACGTATACTAGATTATTTGTTCTTATGGTTTTGTCTACATTGGTAAAACCGGTCGTTCCGTCACTACACGTATTTCAAAACATGATCGTTGTAAGAGCCATCTAGAAGAATCGCATGCTTTTCGAATAATGAGTACTCGGTTGATTTTACATGAATAACTTATTTATTAACATAATATTAACCATTATATAATGTCATTTACTATGTAACGGAAAATAAATGTTTAATTTTACTATGTACAACAATTACATCACTTAAAAAACGACGTCCTTCTACAATACAAATTTCAAGTCTACGTTCAAAGTTGGTCATTAAATCTTCCAACATTTTCTGATCAATTCTTTGCAATTCACACCAAATACCATACTTCAATTCTTCCAATCTTTGGGGCTTATGTTTATAAACACGGGACTTGAAAAACCCCCACAAGAAATAATCACAGGCACTGAGATCCGGTGACCGAGGTAGTCAAAGCACATCACCAAAACGTGAAATGATTCCCTTATGGAAAATCTTCCGAAGTACTTTCATTGAGGTTCTTGCTGTAAGAACTGTGACCCCGTCTTGCTGAATCCATACATTTCAATGTTTATGTCCCGCTTCTGTAGTTCTGGCACCAAAAAGTTGATGATTTTAATGTAGCGATCTGATGTGACTGTAACAGTGACACCATGTCTTTCAAAAAAGTAAGGGCCGCATTGCTGCCACATTTAGCAACTGTGCAGCAAATCGTCGCTCGAAGACTATTAGATTTTCTTAGGCCCAATATCGGCAGTTTTGTTTATTAACTGAGTCATTCAATAGAACTGAGCTTCATTACTCATCATGATTTCTACATTGGGGTTATCTCTCAAAATATTGAGCATAATTTTCGCAAATTGTGAACGTAGTTGATAGTCACGTTTACTCAACTATTGCACAATTGCTAACTTATACGAATGCAAATTTAAATCTAAGCGTAAAATGCACTTTACCGATCTGTTGCTTATTCTCAAAGCAGCAACGTGCTTTGTAACAGAACGACACAGGATCTTTAATATTGCCGCCTTTACTCTCTCAATGTTGTCTGGTGTCCGTGCAGTACGAACGGCACCTGGTGGTTTGCGTTGAGCTACAGTTCTTGTCGTTCTAAAATTCGTGACCCATCTAAGAATCGCCCTTTTTCAACAGTAACTTAATCAGAGTCGTGCATAACTAACCACGACGATACTTCTTTTCCACTTGTATAGAGCCTGGGTGAATCTGGCTTGGTTCAAAAGATTTTGATTACCCAACTCTTTAGAGGTTCTTAGTTAAATTTCGCTTGCTTGTTTGAGTTCTTTGATTTTTTTCTCACGCCCTGATGAAGACTTTTACGAAAGTGGGCGAAAAGTTGGCAACTTTGGTTACAACAATGAAACGGTTCAAACCCGGAAGACGTTCTCATCTTAGTAAAAACAAATGAACGTTTATCGATTTTAAAATATATCCAGCATGTCGTTTACACCAGTTTTGTTAAGCAGATCTTCAAGTTTTGAAAAGTTATCTTAAACAATTTCTGAGTCAAATTGAACTGTTTTCTGTACTGTGCTCATAACCACTTACCTGATTATTTCAGCGTTTTCATTGCCAAAATTTTTTTTATTTTTTACATGTTTTGCCAATGTGTCAATACAAACCTTATTGCATTCTTATTATGTAATCGTATACCTGTACTTTCAGGTTTGGTGTTAATGCAACCTAGCTTGGAAATTTGTTGTTTATTGTTGTCGTCAATGAGTTCATTTTTTCTCAATAAATCTTTGATCCTATGAAACACCAATTGGCTTACTTGCTTTGTAAATATTGGTTTTCATGTCTCGAACCAATCTAGCAGTTTTCAGCAAGTCCGACAGTTTATAATTCCAGTACTTACTTATATCACGAATCAACTTGACTTCACTTATAATATAACGCCATGGACATTGCTATTTCAGCAGATACAAAATAACGGGTTGATGCAAATGAAGCATGAGAAACCGTATGATAAAAGGCTAGCAAGTAGATAGATTTTTTGAAATATGTCAAAAAAACTTTTGAACAAAATAATCAAAGAACGCATCTTCCACCGTTTAAAAAAAATTGATTTGCTCATTATTTTTGAGTTTAGACTACGCTCTTACATTAACAATCTCTACTGAGAGAATATCTCACTTCTCACTTTTACCTCGAGTAAATGAAATAACGTTAACGTTAATGATCATCGCAAGAAATTTTAATTGTGGAATTCTAAAAATCTTCTCTTTCCCACTTACTTCAATGAAGAATCTATACCATCTTAAGTTTTTTATTTCTTTGTAGCAATTAATAAAGAGGTTCCCAAAAAACCTTGCATGTATTATCAAGTCTTCTATACGACATCTTTCATGTCACATTTCAGATTTCGTTTTCATTCAGACTGGCAAAATCCTAAAATCGCGTAAAGTTAGCTTTGTAACAATCACGATTATGTTTATTCTATTCTACAACGCTTGTTTGGTAGTCGATAGTTTCAATCTACTATTCTATTTTGTTTAATTCGTACATGGTTTTACGAACTCTTGCTAGTTGTCTTCTATTTTATCCAGGATTATAGTCTGTATTTCAACTGTTTTGTAAACGATTCTGTGGCAAATAAGTTCATTATCAGACTTTGGCTTTAGTATTATTTTCTCAACCGATCCAACATTATCTAAATTTCCTTTAATCTCTTCAAAGTAGCGTTGTGTTATCTGAATTCTGTATCTTGATGAGTTTCGTCTTTTGTGTTAATATTATATTAGTAGTTGAGTTTTTCTTGCTGTCTAATGTGCGGTCACGTAATTCGTTTCATAACTTAAAAAGGTGTTACAGTGCGCGCCGCGCCGTTTAATAGAATCACATTGAGACTTTTTGATAACACTAACCGAATGATAACAAAATCCGATGTTAAAAAAATGTTTATTGGTTAGAAAGCAGTAAACATATACAGCGTGTATCTGATTAACTGGTTGTTATGTATAAGGTGAAATTATACCGTCAATTAAGCAAAAAATGTCAAAATAAAAGTTCTAATAAAACATTAGAACAATCAAAATTTTGATCCAAATGAATCGAAAAACGGTTATACAAAAAAATCAAAGATAATGTTATGTTGTTTAATTCACTGTTCTAAGAGATACACATTTCTTCTCTGATATTTGCTGACAATAACCATAAAAATAGATACAAAATAATATTATCACTAAAGACGTAGTTAAATTAAGTTGTTATTCTAAACTGCTTATCATTTACAAGGACGTTGAAAATACAAAGTAACTCAAAGGTAACGTATTTAGGGAAGATTAAATGAGGTAATGTTACATAGGTCCAGTCAAAATACCTAAATAAATAAATAACACTGCAAAAATAAAGCTAAATATGCAAAATAAGCATTTTTAGGTTATAATGATTACATGTTTCACTTTAAACAGGCGTATGGTGAAAATTCAGCTAAAAAATTAATGTAAAATACGTTATTGTTCATGTCTAGAAACAAACCTGAGAAGAAAATTGATAACATAAACCAAAATTATGATTACTATAAACGATGTTTTTTTCTATGCATTACCATTACTATTAGGTGATAACATTACCCGACTGATAATAAGCGGCGTGTATTGCATACATTTGAAAAGAAACGTAGATGTAATAGTAGTTAGGAAACTAAAAATACATCAAAAAGACAATGATAAACAATAATAACAAAATACGACAAAACTTTCGTAACCAAACCTGTCTTGTTATTCTAAAATCTTCATCATTGGTTATCAAAGTATTAATGTTAATTATTCTCAGTTTATGATTTTTTTTATAACGCGATGCGCTCATAGAACCTATTGAATGTTTTGATCTTGATCCCTTTCCACCCACTAATACTTTCGAGTGTTTTTATATTGTAAATGTCCGTTACCATAAAAGTACTACAATTTCGATAAAATATAGGTAATTAATGACCACGAGATTTAATAAAACAAAAATAAACGGATGCAAATACGACCGATACAATTAATATGATAAAATCGAGGTCACATAAAAACCTTATACGTCCTTCACATCAACTGCTGACTACTCCCAGAATTTTGTTCTAACGGATATTGCTTAACGTCGAACTAAATATAAATGTGTTTATCTAATACATAAAAAAAATTAAGCGTTTTTAAAATCGCCCAATCAAAAATTTCGTTCATGTTATGAACTAGGCAAAGGCAAAGCAGATGGTGAACAACGTTACATCCATTTAAAGTAATTTTCTTTTTACGCCATTAAGAAAAAGAAGCAACACGTTGCGTAACTTTATTACAAAACTTCATTAATGTTCATAGAAACTTCGTAACATTATCAAGGCAATAATTTTTTTTATTAACGAAGTGAATGTTTTTAGTTTGCATATCCGTGTTATAACCTGCGTGCGGCTTTGACTTTATTTCAACGATGTTATTTAACCAAGTAAAAGTAATTACAAAACAGGCAATGTCAAAAGGCACGTGCCACAAACACAATGGACATCTTCGCGTTCTTTATAAATTTTGACAACAAGACATCAAAAACAATGGACTATTGTATTTTGGCACACGTTTTTGGGAACATTTGTTTAGAATTTGTAATTAATCGGGTTTTATAATTTGTGAAAACACTCAAATGCTCGTCCTACACTCGTGCGACATTTGGAACGTTAAGAATGTTTCTTGAAGGTGGTACTTCCAGTAATCGCATAATCTAAATGTGATGGTAGTAATGACCATAATGGTTGACAGGTAGGAGTAAATTTCTTCGCGACACAGTTTGGAAGGTTCGATTATTGTTAATTAAGCAGATTTGGTTATTGACAAAAACTACGGCATTAAAAACGTCCTTTGTGTTTATAACTTTAATTATAGTCTATTTTGAATTGATGGAATGTAATAAAAAAAATGTTTAAAAACAACTTATATAAAAATTCTTGATGACATACGGTGTTTGGATATTTCTTTTTGCTAATTTTTTGTAACGTTTTCTTATAAAACCAAAATATGTGTCGGCTATATTTAGCAGCGATGCGATGGTACGAATTATAAATGAAATTATTTTGCTGGATAATTAGTGGCACCGTGTCAATGTAGGAGTACAAGACAGATGTTACTAAATTACGGTCAATAGTTGCTAATTCTTGTACTTTCAACAGATGCAACGGGAATTACCTTGCAGTTAAACGGTGGGAATTTGTTTTTATTAACAATGTTGCCTGTTCAAAATAATTATTCACGTTCAATATGCATCGAACGGTTATCTACAAAATGCAAAATTTTTATTGTTGATTTGCAACAACTTAAAATTAATTGTTTAACAACGGAATAAGCTAATTTTTGGTTTTGCTCCGGTTTAAGCAGTTCGAACTACTTCTTGTAATTCCTATCCGATTTGGATTTTGGGTATAATTGTGCTACCTTATATAACTGTGTAGTGATTACAGAAACCTACATTTTTAAATTTTTGAACTGCAATATTCTTCGTCCTCTTCCACTTTTTTTCTCTTCTACCTTTCTCTTGTCGTTCTTAAAAATTGTTGTTTGTTATATGTTTCCGGCGCAGTTTCCTTGTATATATCGTAGCAATTACATTTTTTTTCTCATTTCTTACAGAATTTTGTCATTTGAACAAGATCCAACCGTATATTCTCACTTCGAATATTTTTTTGTGCTGCTCATCAAAGTCGCCAGAGGTTTATGATGATGCTTTATAGAAGAGAACAGAGAGTTATTGTCACATCCTGGTTTGGATAACGATATATGCTGGAATACACAGTTATGGTTTTTTGAACGCAAATATTTATTTTTTGAGCGATTTCTCTGGTCATTGATAATAGTTTCCACATAATGTAATGTTTATGTTTTATTTTGTAGATCTATTTAATAACATTATTTTGAGGCTTTTGCGGTCATGATTTTTTAACAAATAAATATTTTCGGGTTTTGAAACGCGTTCCATATTTACACTTTTCACAAAATTCATAAAATTTAGAAAGCTTACAAACTTTGAAAAATGTACAATATTTAACGTTTCGACAGTCATGTCGCTGTCTTCTTCAGAAAAAACTGAAACTGAATGTATAGTATTCTGACAAGCCTTTATATTACGCCGTTCGGGTCAATGGTTCGTGACGGTTTCGTCCCATTAGTCTTCCGGAACATGTTTTTCCATATTGGCGCTAGATCGATTCCATTATCCCTATTGAAATTGTCGTACTACTGGATTTCGATGGCTTCCTTGTATAGTCTAGGCCAGAAGAGTTTGGGATTTAGCCAACATTGTTGCCTCTTCAAATTTTATTGTGTGACCGGTGCACAGTATGGTATATGGACCCAAAACGTGGTCAAAAACGTTTTTCCTAAATTCGGTTTTCTTTGTTTTATTATTGTTACTCAAAAAGCTAGATAGTTTCTGCATCAAATGGCGAAACACGTAAGACGCTAGCGCGACACAGCGCCCTTTGCTATCAGTCGGAAGTCATCGTTTGCCTAAAGTGATCGTGTCACTTTTTGCTGTGCTTAAATTCTATTGTAATAAAAAACTCTTGTAATTTTGTGCATAAATAATTTTGTCATTGGTTTTGTGATGGATTATGCTAATCCAGGTATGTACTTCAGTTAACACTACGTTTTGCTAATAAAAATTCAGCGGTTTTTTTTTAATATGGTCGTCAACTAAAGTGTAATTAACTGTTTCACAAATAACATATTCAAATATTGAATAAAGGTTTTGATATATTTCTAAACATTTCTAAGGGATAAAAATTATTGTAAGACATTAAGTATTTCGTATATATCACAGTTATAAAAAAAACAGCCGCCCGAATCCGCCCTCCTTTTTTTAATCGATTGTTTTGTTAGTTCCATACTTTTTAATGAAAATTACTAGTATTTAGTTTTTGGTTTATTTGTTAACAGGACCATCTGGATTAAAGTCTATGACTCGAAATTAGTTGTATACTATTATGCAACGTTCAAATGAGTCTACATTTGACGAAAAGCTTCAATTTATGGAACAAGAATGTTTAAGTCATTATTCTGAAGAAGACACAGCCATCATTAACGTAAAGCAAAAGTTCTCTGTTATTAAACACCAATTTAACAAAAAATGGTTAGCTGCTCGCAAAACAAAAACAAGATTTGAGAAAAACCATGCGGAATGGCTAAACGGCGTTATTTGGTTACCTAGCGCAGGCACGTTAAATACAATAGATGCTAACTTTTTCTTGTCTATTTATTATTCTACATTTTTTGTACTTTTTGTGTGTATTACAAAGACCATATACATATATATTACTTGTTATTTTTACAAGACGATGTTGATGAGTTGACACACAAATGAAATTACGAAAGTTAGGTAAAATTGATGCTTTAAAAGTCGTAAAAGATCTTACGAAAAGTCCCCGACAAGCAAAAAAATATGTGACAGCTATGAAAAAAAGTAGTGGATACCAAGAGCAACCTCTCCAATCATCACCATTGTCTGCTCTGTCTATGTTTACAGAAGCAGGTCTTACTAAAGCCCAATACGAGATAATACGAGAAACTAATAAAATTTTTTTCTTTGCTATTCCATCCTCCAAAAAGCAAAAAAAGAATGTTATCCGGAAAAGTAACCGAGACATGTGCTGAAGTACAATTACAAAAATTGATGGATCACACGGCAACACAACTGATTTTGCACCTTGAAAAAGCTATAAAATCTTTGAATGAAGAAGAAAAGCAGACTTTAATTTTAGTAAGTAAGTGGGGTTGTGATGGGTCACAACAGAAGCAGTATAAAATGAAGTTGATACTGATGCTAATGTTTTTCAAAGCTCTGTAGTTCCACTTCAATTAGTTTATGGGACCGACAAAAAAATATTGTGGCAAAATCCAACACCTTCATCACCTCGTTACTGTCGACCTATAAAACTAAGATTTGTTAAGAAGACAAATTAGCTTTTTCCAGTACCAAAATTAAAGACCTGTCCATAAAACATAAAATGTTATTTACCATGGTCGACGGGAAGGTATGTAATGCCGCAACGCATACCAAATCCACAATGAGGTGCTACATATGTGATGCCACTTCATCAGAATTCAATGAGTTATCAAAGAAGAGGGCATGTAATGTAATAAAGAAAATAAGTATGTTTTCTTAATGAATAGAAGTGTACATCAGTAGCTGCTAGATGCAAAAAATATTTTTGGCCAGGTTTCGGGACCAAATACCACACTGTGCGGTGTCTAAAAAATGTTCCGCAACAGCAGATCCTGTGTTATGTTTCTTTGTATCCGCCTTATGTTCTTTTAATCTGGTAGCTATGTTGCGCCCCGTTTGTCCTATGTAAGCCTGCCACACGAACTAGGGCTGTGGTAGACCCTGGGTTCCTCGAGTGGTGCTTTTGTTTCCTTTGATTTTGAAAAATTGGCGGTTATTTTATTTGTTGCAGTAAAAGTCACTTTAATGTTTTTCCCTCTAAGTATCCTGGCTATTTTATCCGTGCAGTCCTTTAAGTAAGGAAGGAAAAAAGTTGCCACGGGGTCTTTCTTCTTTGGTTTTTCCTTACTGTGTTTGTTAATTGCTCAATATACGTCTTCTTTTTTGAAACCATTTCTTATTAAGGCGTTCGTTAGGTCACCTAGCTCGGTGTTTAACGTGTTCGGTTCACTGATCGCCTTGGCCCTGTCTACTAAAGTTTTTAGAACTGAAAACTTCTGAGATGGATGATGATGTGATTCGGCGTGGAGGTATCTGTCATTATGCGTCATTTCTCCAGTCATCGCCAATATATTTATGGAGGACTTTGAAGAAAGAGCATTAGAAACCGCTACCCTCAAACCAAAATGCTGGTTACGTTATGTGGACGATACATTTGTAATTTGGTCTCATGGATCAGAAACACTACAGAACTATCGGGATCACATCAACCAGTTAGATTCCAACATCAAATTTACCATGGAAAAGGAAACAAACAGAAGCATTTCGTTTTTGAACGTACCGGTCACTCGAAAGATGGACAACAGATTGGAGCATCAAATATATAGAAAACCGACACATACTGACAGATACCTCAACGCCGAATCTCATCATCATCCAGCTCAGAAGTTTTCAGTTCTAAAAACTTTAGTACACAGAGCCAAGGCAATCAGTGAACCGAACACGTTAAACACCGAGCTAGGTCACCTAACAAACGCCTTAATAAGAAACGGTTTCACAAAAGGAGACATATATCGAGCAATTAACAAACACAGTAAGGAAAAACCAAAGAAAGAAGACATCGTGGTAACTTTCTTCCTTTCTTACATAAAGGGCTGCACGGATAAAATAGTCAGGATACTTAGAAGGAAAAACATCAAAATGACCTTCACTGCAACAAATAAAATAGCCGCCAATTTCTCAAAATCAAAGGAAACAAAAGCACCACTCGAGGAACCAGGGGTCTACCACATCCATTGTTCGTGTGGGCTGGCTTACATAGGACAAACGGGGCGCTACATAGCTACCAGATTAAAAGAACATAAGGCGGATACAAAGAAACATAACACAAGATCTGCTGTTGCGGAACACTTCTTAGACACTGGTCACACAATAAAATTTGAAGAGGCAACAATGTTGGCTAAATCCCAAAACTTCTGGCCTACACTATACAAGGAAGCCATCGAAATCCAGAAGTACGACAATTTCAATAGGGATAAGGGAATCGATCTAGTGCCAATATGGAAAAACATACCTTCAGTTTCAGTTTTTCCTCAAGAAGACAGTGACATAACTGTCGAAATGTTAAATATTGTAAATTTTTCAAAATTTGTAAGCTTTCTAAGTTTTATGAATTTCGTGAAAAGTGTAAATATGGAACGCGGTTCAAAACCCGAAAATATTTATTTGCTATTTAATAACAGTTTTAAGTGTTTTAATATTATTTAGTCTTAAATATGATTAAATTAACGAACAATAATAAAGATTAATAATCGAAACACTTTAACGTCGTGAGCGAGTATAACGTGCAAACGTGTTAATATTGTGGAGACTATTTATCGCCGATTAACAAAGGAGTTAGTTTTAAAGTTTTTTTGATCGTATAGTATCAGTAAAACGGGCATAGCTATAAGGAAACTAAAGTACAGTTGAGCTGAATAAACAAAGTCCCTGGAGAGGCGTGGCTGGTGTCACTCTAATCTTAAAGGTACACTCAAATTAAAAAGTATTTTGGTGGGAAATTCAAATTATTCATAGGTTACCTGTGTAAATAATCATTAGAGCTTGTTGAAGTTTGAGGTTATTTCAGATAAACACTTTATGACTTAATGATTATTAAAATAAATTGTAATTACACATTTACTTTTCTAAAAGATGAAGTATGGCATTACAAAATATTACATATTTCTAAAAGTAATTCTAAAAATTACTTATTTACATCGAAAAATACAATCATAAAAAAAATAAAGCAGTTCAATCACTGTCACTTTCGTCTTCTCCACTACAACTTTCATCGTCGGATGATCCTGTGTTCACCATAAACGACAGGTTTTCCACAGTTACATCTAGCAATCCATCACGTTGCCACATTTCTTGCTCCAAGTGATTTACATGTCGACAATGTTTGTCCCAGTCCGATGCAGTTACATCAGAAAATGCCTTTCTCACTAAGGCTTCGATCTCTAAACCACTCTGTGTAACATTATTCATAGCGATCTTATGTTTCACTAAACTCCATATCAACTCGATTGGATTTAGGTCGCATTGGTACGGTGGCAGACGTAACACTGTATGCCCGTGTTTTTTAAGAAGTTCGTCTACGTAATATGTCTTCGTATAACTAAATTGCTTCACTAACATTATTAGTTCTGCTTTACGCATTTCATTTGTTGTTGTTACTCCATTATTTTCGAGCCATTGTCGAATGCTTTTTTTACGTTCTGCTTGTGTTAGAGGTTTATTAATTTGTACACTGTGATAAGGTGCATTATCCACGACAACAATACCATTAGGAGCCAAGTTTGGAATTAATTGTTTTTCCATCCACTGCATAAAGTTGGTATGGTTCATGTCGTCGTGATAATCACCGGACTTAGTTTTAGATTTAAAGATTAAAAGGCCATTATTAACAAATCCGTATGATCCACCTGCATGCACAATAATGTACCTTTGACCTGCTCTGTCTGTATGATAAACACCAGCCTCTTCTTCAGATTGCCAGCACTTACTAACACCGTATGATGGATGAATGTAGGTCTCATCTAAATATGTTATTGGTTTTTTGTTTTCGCTTAAAGCATCATTTTCTCGCAACTTGCGTAAATAACGAGAACGCCAAGCATTAATATCATCACGTTCCATCAATAATTTTCTTTTATTGTGGCATTTCTTATATTTAAAACCAATTTGTAACAAATACTTTCTTAGTGTATCTGCTCCCCCCTTGTAATTAATCTTTTCTTTCATTTTTCAACTAAAATTTTCATGTTTGGAACTTTCTTATCAACCGTGTAAACTTCATGGACAGTTCTTTTTAAAATGCTTAAGTCGCAATTATCCAACGTTATTTTATTTGCACCACCACTTCTTTTTTTCTTCGAGGGAGATCTTAAAATACCATCACTGGTCGTCATCGCTTCACTCCGGATTTTTTTAATAAAGGTGGTTGATTTGCCCGTTGCAGCAGCAGCTAGTTCTGTTGCCTTCTCTAGAGGGAAAGTCCATACGCCCGCAGCTTTCTGTTTCTCGAAGAATTCTACAACATTTTTAATAATGTTTCTGGCTTCGGAATTAATGGTTTTCTTCGACTTAGATTCCATGTTGGTAAATAACAGCTGAAACAATACAGAAAGTAAGTAATGTAAAAATCTCCATAGAAATTAGTTATTGTTTGTAGAATAAATACTGAAATTAAATACAGATCTTTAAATAATGAATACAAAGTAATAACTGATGTTGAGGTTATGCTACAAAAATTTGGGTTATACTTAAAACAAAAATTATAAATACACATACCTTGTTCACAAATAATGGCGTTTAAAAGAGTCTTTATAAAGACTAGTTGAATAACGACGAATTTTTAAGTAAAACAGCAGGTAAAGATGTAAACAAACACGATGCAATCAAGGAATTTTGATTGTAATTTAATTTTTCAAGCGGACGGTACTTTCTAATTGTGATTGGTTGAAACATTTACCGCTTTCAATTTTTAAAGTTAGTTGACATATTTTCCGCGGACTTTGTTTGCTTCGGCGCTCTGTATACAAACTAATTCGTTATATCTAGTAGTCGCGCAACATGGTTATATCAATGGTTACTATAATATTGCTATTAACAGACAAATTACCTCACAAACATGCAATTCATGAGCTATTTTATTTCTGCTTGATATTTTTGTTTTCTTACACTTCCAATTATCAAAATTCAATGATTGTGTATTTTCTAATAGTAGTAATTAAGTATTCACATTGAGAAACGTTTTTTGATACTTGAATTCATTACTTTTTGTAAAAACTTAATCTTGTTTTAAAAATAACAATAATATCGTGTTTGTAAATAAACTGTCGAACTGATTGCCAGAATTGATTTGAAAAATATTTAAACAAGTGCGTAAAAAAGTACAACGCGATAAGCTACAAATATTAAACAAACCAATTACTTTATCTTATCGAAGAGCTTGATTAAAACCTAATTTATCATGCCTATAAAGTCTTTTACGTGTTTGGCACAATCACAAAAAAAACATTGCAATCAAATTATTCACATCATACATCAGAAGTGTCATTAGGTGTTAAAAAACAACAAATTTTATGGGGTGTTATTTTTATTCCACTTTCTCACTCTATTACCATAACATAACATACAAATTTATTCTACACTGTTGATAAATTTCCCCCTCTCTTTCCTGTCTTTGGGTAGTGAGGTGGTTTCACTAAAATTTTTTCTTCTCTTTTCCAGTAGTTTCATCATGTCGTATTTCACGTTTTGCATGGTCTGTCTCTTCTGTTTTTTCGACTGGTTCTGAATTCCCATACTCTTTTGGTCTATCGTTTGTTATCTATTGTTATCATACGTCCGAATCATCTTAGCTTCTTTACTTCTATTACTTCTCTCAGAGCGTTTATGTTTGGTTCTACTCTTGCCGTGTTCCTTACGTTGTCTATCCTCTTGATATTCGTTACTCTTCTTAGATATCTCATTTCAGCCGCTTGGATTCTGCGTCTGCCATCTCTGTTTTGTTGGATACTTGTTTGTTGTTTAGGAATCCTTTGCTGGGCTTATGTAATGGTATTCCCGCATTTCCGAATCTATTGTTAATTTCATCTTTTAGATCACCTTTCTTGTTAATTATAGTTGTAAATCCTTGTATTTGTTGGTCTCTTCTATTGACTCTCCATTTATTCATATATATTTAATAGTGTTGTTTCTTCTTCCTTCTTCACTATTTTAATGACTTGTGTTTCTTGTATGTTCACGTTTTAGCCATACTGCTTAGCGTTTGAATTCCAAGTTTTTAGATTGTATTCCAGCTTTTCTTTAGCTTCTGCCATGACTACAATGTCGTCTGCAAATATGCATATCTCCGGTTTTAAATTATTCCAGCCAACATAGTATTTTTTTAACGTTACTTTACGTTCTTTGATTATTTCATCTATGTATTTATAAATAGAGCTGGGCTTAAACTTTTCGCTTCTGTTGTAATAAACACTTCGGATGTTCTGATATTATTGGTACTGTTTCTGTATAAGCTTTTAACTGCATTTATTAACTCTATAAGCTTTTTTGCTTTTAGACTATCGCACACTCTCTCTCTTTAAGATGTTCTCTCTACAGTGTTTTTTGTTCCTAACCTCTTCTATTACTCTTTCATTCCACTATTCAGTTCGTTTGTATTTATTCCTCCTAGTACCACATGTTTCTTTGACAGCATTTGTAAATATATTTTGAATATCTTCCATTCTCCCTCAATATCCTTTGTTATTTTTCTGTTTACTTATATTTTTTTCTCTACTCTGTTTATATAGTCTTGCTGTTTCTGAATATATGTGTGATTATTTGGTCTTTTACTAATTCTACGATAGTTTTCCTTTGGGTATTTACTGTTTTATTTATTTCATCAACGAAAGTGGTTTCTACTACTTAGCGATCACTTCCTATTTCACAGCTTCTTTTCACTCTTGTATCTCTGATTCATTTCCTTTCAAAGTTTGTCTACAACTGTGTAATCAATTATAGATTGTTCATTACTGGATCTAACTTCTCTGGTAATTTTGTGTATTCGTTTGTGTTGGAAAATGTTTTTGTGATGATTAAGTAAAAAGTTGTTATCTAGGCAAGATTCTAGTAGTTCTGTTTAGCATCTTTACTCCATCACGTTTGATAACTCTATTGCAATCTTCTGTTTTATTTCCCACTCTGGTGTTCATATCTCCTATTATAATTATAATCCCTGTACTTACCTTCAGAACTGAATTTTTTTCTCAGAATCTTGTTTTTTTCTTTTTTACTGTCATTTTCGTCAGGTCCATGGCATATTGTAATGGTATATGTTTCGTTTTGATTTTTTACTATTTTTTAATTATACATGCCACTCCAGCTTGGGCTCTTACCGATTTATTTATCCCACTGTATATCATTAAATTTTCATTATGCAGGTTTGTTGTCCCTTGTCCTTTCTTTTTTGTTTTAGTTATTGCTAATAACTCCATGTTAGGTTTTTCTAACTCTTCTGTTAGTTCTATCTCTTTCCCGTTTAACCTCTTAACATTCCATGTTCTGAGTTTCCATGTTATTGCTTTGTTTTTGTCGTAAAATTTGTGTTTACTTGTTTTTCGATTATTGCCATGTACATTGCTTTGTTTGTTACTTTTGAATCCATTTTCTTTATTTTATACTCGTTTTTGTTTGTGCCGTTTTAGTAATTCTTCATAGTTGTTATGCTAACGTCTTTCCTTTGTAAGATATCTCCTCGATTTTGCGTTTATAGATTCTGCTTAGGTTTCTTTCCTCTTGTGATTCTTTCTGTACAATTTCATCATTTCCATCTTCTTTATTATATGTTATGTTTACTAGATCTTCTGCATAATACGTTTTATTGTTTATTATTAATTTGTCATATTCCAAATTAGCTTTTTGTCCTTGATTCTTTACTACTTTCAAATGTAGCGTTAATAATTGTGTAGTCTTGTTTAATTCATATTGTAACGATTATTATTACTACTAATTTATTTATACTAAAAATATGTACACGTTTATAACTAACCGAACTAATTAAATTTAAGGATATTTAATAAAAACACTAACACTAATTTATATATATCACTATCACTTACACGAAGATAAAGATAAAGTCCGCGGATAACTTTAGTTTAACACTTATTGTTTACTTTAAAGTCACGTACAAGGTTATACTCCGTATATTTATCTCAAACACAACCGTTAATCACTTATTTATTTAGACTTGAATAATCTTCTTAACACTGCTGTTTTCAAATTACTGGAATAACTGCCCTATGAAATATTTGTGCCGCATACTTTAAAGTCACGTACAAGGTTACACTCCGTATATTTATCTCGAACACACGCGTTAATCGCTTCTTTATTTAGACTTGAATAATCTTTTTAACACTGCCGTTTTCAAATTACTGGAATAACTGCCCTATGAAATATTTGTGCCGCATATATACATTTTGGCCAAACGTTCGAGAATTTTCTACATCTTTCGGTTAACGTTCTGGAAATGTAAAAAAACCTCGCAAAAGTTCTCAAAGTTGAGAATAATTTCTCGAACGTTTCGATATTTTAGACACTTAATTTTTTAGCATTTCTTAGAATTTTTTTGTCTTGTATTTTGTTAATTTTAATATTTTGTTCCTGTTGTATACTTTCGTGAATTTCCCCATTCTTGTTAGTTCGTCTATGCCTATCTCTTCTTTCATGTTTACCCCTATTTCTTTGAGTATGATTTTAATTGTGTCCTTTGTATCTCGTTTTCTCTCTCCCTCCTCGTCTAATACAGGGAGTATTAGATTAGATTTTTTCACCTCATTTCTCGGTCAAGGGTTTCAATTCTTTTGTCTTGCTTAATCGTTTGATTCTTCAGTACTGTTTTCTTCATTAAGATTCTCCACTTGTTGATTAAATTTTCCTATTTTATCATTCATCAAATTTAATTTATTTTGGATTTGTGTGAACATTTGTTTAATTTCTTTCTTCTTCGTAATTTGTGTAACTTATTTCTATTAATTTTAGTGTACTTCAGGTTTAAACAATGTCTAATAACTACACTAAATGTCCAACGGTAACGGTTGTGGCCCGGTTCTACACCTTGAATGCACAACTCTTTTTTGTACAAATTCTGAGTGTTTTAGTTTACCCAATACGGTCCGCAACTGGCTTAAATATCAGAGCACCAAACCAATTAACTTTCCTTACTTATTTCTTCTATAGCAAATTTTTTCATTTTTCAGGCGTTACACGTTTACACGCGTTTCTATTATTTTTTTGACTTAAAATTTAGTTTTGTTTTATTGGGGCCGATTGCAGAAACGTGTATTAAGTAATCTGAGTTTAGATTTAGTTCTGTACTAAATTATACTATGACACCATAAACGTTTTTTAAGATAGGAATACGTAGTATATGGTTAAACTGACAGAAGTTTTTAGTTTTATACAGTTCAACATTTATTTAAAAAAATCTAGGCGCGACTGGGATTTGAACCGTCAACTTTATATTTACAAACGAGTACGCATAAAGTATGTTATCGCTTACACTACTTTACTACTTTACTTTCCATCAAATGAATAATGGAATAAATTAATAATTAAAATAATAATTATCAACTGATTACTAATAAACTATACACAAAGGTGTGTATTTAAGTAAACTGCCAACTTAATTCTTTAATACGTTAGTATTATTATTGGTATTAGATTTAGTACCATACTATGTGATTTAATCCGAAATCAGAGTGTTTATGCAGTCGAAATATGGTCTGATCTTTTCTATAGCATCTACTACAATTTGAAAACTTTAAAAACAAATTTTCTTCTCCACTAGCCTCATGCAAATTCGTTAGTTTCGAATGTTTAAGCATATTTACAATTGTAACTTAATAAAACAGTCTTTAGTATTTCTTTGGAAGGTCATTGACTAAATGACCTAAAGGAAAAGCCGCCACTGCTCTATGGTACGGTATTACAATTTAGTTCCGTACTAAAATTTAGTACTGAACTAAATAATGTTTATGCAATTGAATTTGGCATTTTAATACCGTATTTTACGTTTATTATCAAACTATACATTTAATACACGTCTGTAATCGGCTCTTAAAGTTAAAGCAAAAAGAGAAATACATCTGACAATACAAAAGCTCTGAAGATTGAGAGATATTAATAAGTTCTTGGTACTGTTTTTCCACTACATTGACAACGTTTTTCGTATTAATAACAACTGAAGTTAGATCGCAGCTTCAGCGTTGTAAGAAGTAAAATTTGCTTACGGTTCTTATTTTTGCTCCACTATTTTTCTTCTGTTACTATAATTATTTTTTATTTTGTGTGGTATCACTGTTTGGTTCCGCTTTCAAGTATTTTACACACGTTTCCATCATTTGCTCTTTTTAAATTTGATTTTTCTTGATTTATTTTCATATCTAAACTATTGCAGCATATTACCA
The DNA here is from genome assembly GCA_035610365.1 of Aquatica leii. Taxonomy (NCBI): domain Eukaryota; kingdom Metazoa; phylum Arthropoda; class Insecta; order Coleoptera; family Lampyridae; genus Aquatica; species Aquatica leii. The sequence goes on along the minus strand of CM069436.1, from coordinate 77,189,907 downwards.
TTTTTGTAGAGATTTTTCGTGTTAAAGATTAAAACGTTTTATATTTGTATTTCTATTCTATCTTGCGTTCATAGATTTGGATCTTCCAATGCTTCTGTTTGATTTTTTTTACTGCATTTCTTGTTATTAGTATTGTTTTTTGATTCACTTTTTCTTACTCTTTTACTTAGTTATATTTTACTTTTCTTTTTATCTCGTTTAACAGCTGGAATATTATACCATTTTTTCTCTTATAATTTAGAACATACGAAATCGACATATCTGTCATTGCAAGGCAATAACATGCACAATTTTTGAAGTTTTGGAGCAAGTTAGGCATTTAAAAAAAAGTTTATTTGTGAACAAGAAAAATTTAAGACGATGGGGGTCAACAGTTGTTTTTCTAAATTACAATAAACTCTGAGTTCAAAAACTGTAAGAATCTTGTTTGGATTCTGTTACTTTTGAGGAATCAAATAGAAATCGTATGTATCGAATCGAAATGATGTAAAATCAAAATGCACAACTTTTATTGCTAAAAAATTGCTATTATGCAACATTGGTAGAAATCAATTCAATCAACAAACACGAATTGACGTCACCAACAACCTCTGTGATTAAAATCCTCAATAGTTACAGAATACCAATTTCAAACCATTTCGATGGTTTTATTTGATTTAAAGTTGCAGAATAAGACTGATTGTTTCTATTGTTACGTAAGTATTTTGTTTTGACGCGTTTTTAAAGGCTTACTTGAAATCAGTGAACGACTTGCATTACTGGCAAATGAATTGAATTAGTTAATTTTTTGCTGATTTTCTGATTAAATATAGTCGATTGCAGAAGTGCTTTCATTGACGAGTACGATGTGTTGTTTTCTGAAAAAAAATGTTTATTATCGTTAGACTGTATGGCGCAGCACTTGAAAATGAGAAAACTTCATGTATACATCTGTCAATTAGGAGTATGCAAGTTATTATAAAACCTATTTGCTTGGTCGAAAAAAATATTTCTTGTTTCTTTGCCAATCGAAGCAAATCTAATATCGGTACTACTACACGCTTGAAATATGTTTTTGACAACAGATTATCAGCTTTACCAAGTATTCATTTTAAGGTTTCCTATGCAGTGATATTCGGAAAACACGGCAACACTGTTCATTTGTATATCGACAAAACTTTTTCTTGCGTATGACTACTGGCGTCTTGTAAAGAAAAAACTCTTTTTCTATGTCGATAACACAGCTTTTTTGAAGCATTAGAATTGTCATTAATGCTTCAAAAAACCTGTGTCTTTGATATCGGAAAAAAATATGTCATTATACAAGCCTTGAAATTTCGACAGTGTCTCATTAATCGGTACTAGTGATTATAGTATGTAAAATTTCAGTGGATTTAGGTAACGGTTAAAAAACATTCTTCAAATGATAATCTATCAAATCGATATGAAAACAACTCTTTACCAATTAAAAATCAGGCAAAACAGTTAGTAATTTTGTACTATCAAAAAATCAACACCATGATGTCCATGAAGGCTTTTGGCAGTTGATGTTTTTGCTGCTGCATTACTGTAGTTTCGTACAGAAGAAACTTGTCGCCTGCGTTAACAACACAGTTTTTTTTAAATATAAGATTGTCAAAGTGGTTTTTTTTGAGACTGTGTTGGCATTCAGTGACTCGTTAATCGAGTGAGAAGAAGCGTAAATAGGTTTTGTTGATGTAGCGATTAAAAATTGCAAAAGTTTTATTATTTTATTGGTTAAGCATGTTATATCAAAAATAGAATGCACAGTGACTCAACCATTTGAATTCAAAATTATAAAATTACTTATTCAATTTTCTTGTTAATGCATACTTAAATAGCTGGCCAAATTAATGGCCGGTTCTATTACACTTATTCACTGTGTAAACATGGAAGCAACTCTGTAGTAGGTACTAAACACAAGAAAGCAACGTGCACTTTGAATCTGTCCCAGAACGCTGATTTTTAATTGGTTTTTTTGAATCGTCAGAGAGTTTAGAGTTAGTAGTCTTCAATCGTTTATCTATATATGGTATCTGCGCACCTGTTCAAAAAAGTACGTTTTTCAAGCTACAGAATATTACAGAGATTTGAATCAACTCTTCGCTGTATATATTCAATTTTTACGCAAAACTAAGACTAATCTTTCGCCAAAAGTTGTAGAAATAATTTTGGAATCAATTAAAAAAAATTATTTGACACTGTACCGTATCGATTTAACCCTTATAGCGAAAATTTGCAAGCGAAAGTAAATTAAATCAATGGACCTCTAGAAAGGATAATTAGAAAAAAGGGGACTTCACCCTTCTGATTTAAATCCGATCACAATTTCTAATCAAAATTGGATGACGTCATTAAAGGGTTTATCTAATCGATTTAAAGGTTTTGTTTACAGTAGAAATAATTATCTAATTCATAATTACGGTAATCAATTAACGGAATTATTATTGTTTATATGCATTACTCATATCTAACAGTTATTGAAGCATTAGCATTTTGTTTTTCCAGACATGTGCCAATTACATAACGAATTTATTAACTAGAAAGTTTACTTCTTTTGAATTTGTTAGAGGAATTTTAGTACCATCGACTTCCGCATTGCAATTAAGGAAAAAATTAATTTATTGTTAGTGGAAATTGCGGGAAAGGATCTTTTAATTACAAATAGTATTTTGAAACGGTGCAACATCCTGTATATTTTCATAATAAAACGGTAACTCGGCGTTACTCAAGCAAAATAAGCAAAGTTGATTCGGGTACGATTTTGTTAAGTCGCTATCCCCCACTCTTCTTCGTATTGAACAGCTGTAAGCGTACGAAAGCATCCAGAGGGGAATGTTGAAGGAAGGACGATTGAGAACAGAATGAGAATACTTATAAACAGTTCGTTGTGTAATTTCGTGGTGGAAAGTACGCGTGCGGTTATTTCGAAGTTTTTTTTCATGAAGTGAAGTTTTTTGTCAGTTATTAAATAAATCGCCACCATGGTTCGAAGTTTAGCACAGTGGACGAAAACTCTTAGTTTTCCTTCGCGTATATCGCCGAATAAAAATTCGAAAGAAAATGTTAATACAGTTAGTCCGACAGTGACTCCTACAATTAGCAGTAATTCCTTGTCTCCACCTTGTTTGAAAAATAACGAGATTAATAACATTATGAATGAATCGCACTTAACTTCTGAACTTAGCCAAGTGAGTATTTTTTTCTTTGAATTATTTGTTATTAGTGAGATATTTGATATTGTGCGTGATTCACTTGTTTTGCAATGCCAAACGCCTAAGGCTTCTGTCATTGTTGGTAATTTCATGAATGTCCCGAAAGAAATAGAATGACAACAGGCATGACCTACTTTACTAAAATACTCAAATCCTGTTTGTGGCCACCATGCAAGTACAAACTTGTACCCAGACCTAAGAAATCCGAAAAAAAACGCTTTTGCCATATTTCCGATGTTCACTTATTTTAATTACATTGGCAATTAACCTCATTTCACCAAAATTTCTACTTCTCGAACGCGAGGGATATTGTCTTCAATCCTCAACTAAAAGTTCATCACTCTTAACAAGTTACGACTCGTTTTGCAACCTTGTACTATTTTGATCCTTCAGATACTGGTGTAAGTTGAAGTTTCTTCCGATCACAATATTACCATATTATAGACGCGTCACCTTGTCAAATCATGTTAATTCATAATCAAAGTTTATTGATCGAAAATCGTTCGAAACTAATGCATTTGCGACGATAGTTGGCATAAAAACCAGTTTTACGACGAACGTGAGAAACTTTAATGATTATAAATCTTTACATAATCACGACCTCTTTTCTAAAGTTCTTAATTCTAAAAGTAACTTTTTTTAAGAAAAATTAGATGTTTTTATGAGTTGACCACAATAAAAAGTTTTCAAATTTTTTTTACTTCGCGATTATAAACATCAAGGACTATGCACGCCCTATGGTTTTTGACAAAGAATTTCGTTTATATAACGAAATTATTATAGTTTAACGCCTCACTTGCTCAGGAGGTAATAATTATTGCGTAGTTCTCATTGCAAAATTTGGTTTGTCTAAATTTCCATTTGTATAAAAGTGTCTTTTTTTTATTGGTATATACAAACAAAACGGAGTTCGGAATTTGGTACAAGCTGTATAACTTTGGTCATTACCTACTATTCTCTATTTTCAAAGCAAAAAGACCACTTCACGCCAGTTGCTTCTACCTACTTTCTTGCAATAAGTTTTATTTTATGCATGCGATCATCTAATTTATGCTGGTTTCTTCATATGGTGAAAACGACTTTGGACCAAAGCAGTAAATATACATAATAAAAAAGATTCTTTATTACGTCGCAGGTTGTGAAATTTTTGGCAATTCTGCGATCAAAATACTGGAAGAATTTTTGAAAAACTGGAATATGTCAATAGAATGTTTTTGGAAACTTTCATTTAGTTGGTAGATATTTTTATAAGCCATTTTGTACAATGACGTAAAATTGATCTTATGGTTAGTGAATGTCTTATATTTTTTTGTTTCTGTATTGATTCATCGAATTCATTAGTACTATTACGATCAAACCTGACAAATTATTGTTTTTGCACTAATCAACATAAATTTAAAATCAAAGTTAAACCGAAGTTTAAATTCTGACAAAAAAAATTTTCCACTGCCCAAACAACATATGCAAGTAGAAAGAAGAAGTCATTTTAACCTGTTTACGTAATAAAGGCATAATGGTTAGTTACACTCATTGGTAAAGGTTTTTAAGATTGCACGAAATGTCTGACTATTGTAGCAAGATAAGAGAATTCCATCAAATATACCTAGATTCAAAAGGGAGGCATTGGATACAAAAGACTAAATAAAGAGAAAGAGAATCATCTTTCAAAAATGATTAAGTCGACAGTACTACGTTGGCAAAACAAGTGGACGAAAACAAAAAAAAAGATTTTTGTATATACGTGCATGGGTGTATCTTCTGTGAAACCTCATACAAATGGGAAAAAACGTTCATACATAAAGGAATTCCGCACGTAGTGCTCAAAGACTCTTAATTAAAGTAATGCCAAAACTCTGGTTTGAACAACAGCCACCAGTCTCAAAACCAATACTGTTTGCCACTTTAAAACATGCTTCTAATAACACAGAAAAACCATGAACCAAGTGTACATAGGAAATATAGTATACTATGTAGGATTAACTTTTCATGGAACAAACTGATAGTTTAAATGAAAGATGAAGTGAAGAAGAAAACATTAAAAAAATGGCACTAGAAGAAACCCAAGACTCTTATAAATAATTGCGAAAAAGATTAAAAGATATCCAAACGATTGACAAAAAAGATGGTCATATAAATTTTCTCATATTAAAATTGGGAAGTAAATGTCGACGCATCGATCATAAAAACATTTTTTGAGTTAAAATTTCAGCTTTTGGGGTTTAGCCTTTATTGGATATGAACTGATTTATGCTACAATTTTAGCTTTCAAAAATTAAGTAGTGTCTTGATTATCTATGAAAAGGTAATTTTGTTCACCGCCAAAGTACTTTTACAGTAGGAGAAACAACATGTTATTTAGAAAAGTTGTTTAAATATTATGCAATTTTCGTCTTTAAAAAAAAAGTGGATTTTCTCATAATGAAGTGCTGTTTCTGCAAAGAATACGAAAAATCTTTTTATACATTGTTTACGACTACATTTTTTTTAAGATTAATGGTCTTGGACATCTTATTTAAAAAAAGTCATTGAAATTGAATGAATACCTAATGCACAAAATTTAAAGAGTATGCCTTGAAAACTGTCAAAAAAAATTTTTTTTCCAATAATGAAGTGCTTTTTCTGCAGATTCTTATTTTTTTAAAAATTGTTTAGAAAGTTTAATTTTGCTAATGTCCAAAATGTAAACAAAATAAAATGTTTTGGACATTTTCAAAAAAGTAATTTTTCCTGCTGAAAAGTACTTTTTTGAAGGCGATACAATATTTTTTTTAAAACTTGTTCATATTGACGTACTATCCAAGTGCACAAAATTTCAGCAAAAGAGAGTGTGTCTTGAAAACTTTCAAAAAAGTTGTGTTTTCTACTAATGAAGTCCTTTTTCTTCAGGAGATATGACAGAATCTTATTTTATTTAATTCTTTAGCACGGTAAATTTTGCAAGTGTACAAAATGTGAACAAGATAAAATGTTTTGGACGTTTTCAAAAAAGTAATTTTTCCTGCTGAAAAGTACTTTTTTGAAGGCGATACAATATTTTTTTTTAAAACTTGTTCATATTGATGTACTATCCAAGTGCACAAAATTTCAGCAAAAGAGAGTGTGTCTTGAGAACTTTCAAAAAAGTAATTTTTCCTGCTGAAAAGTACTTTTTTGAAGGCGATACAATATTTTTTTTTAAAACTTGTTCATATTGACGTACTATCCAAGTGCACAAAATTTCAGCAAAAGAGAGTGTGTCTTGAGACAACTTTCAAAAAAGTTGTTTTTTCTACTAATGAAGTCCTTTTTCTTCAGGAGATATGACAGAATCTTATTTTATTTAATTTTTTAGAACGGTAAATTTTGCAAGTGTACAAAATGTGAACAAGATAAAATGTTTTGGACATTTTCAAAAAAGTAATTTTTCCTGCTGAAAAGTACTTTTTTGAAGGCGATACAATAATCTTGTTTTAAAGTTGTTCATATTGATGTACTATCCAAGTGCACAAAATTTCAGCAAAAGAGAGTGTGTCTTGAGAACTTTCAAAAAAGTAATTTTTCCTGCTGAAAAGTACTTTTTTGAAGGCGATACAATAATTTTGTTTTAAAGTTGTTCATATTGATGTACTATCCAAGTGCACAAAATTTCAGCAAAAGAGAGTGTGTCTTGAGACAACTTTCAAAAAAGTTGTTTTTTCTACTAATGAAGTCCTTTTTCTTCAGGAGATATGACAGAATCTTATTTTATTTAATTCTTTAGGACGGTAAATTTTGCAAGTGTACAAAATGTGAACAAGATAAAATGTTTTGGACGTTTTCAAAAAAGTAATTTTTCCTGCTGAAAAGTACTTTTTTGAAGGCGATACAATATTTTTTTTTAAAACTTGTTCATATTGATGTACTATCCAAGTGCACAAAATTTCAGCAAAAGAGTGTGTCTTGAGAACTTTCAAAAAAGTAATTTTTCCTGCTGAAAAGTACTTTTTTGAAGGCGATACAATAATCTTGTTTTAAAGTTGCTTAGAACGATGCAATACAATACAATACAAGACAAGTATAGAAAATTTCAGCAAAAGAGTGTGCCTTGAGAACTTTCAAAAAAGTAATTTTTCCTGCTGAAAAGTACTTTTTTGAAGGCGATACAATAATTTTGTTTTAAACTTGTTCATATTGATGTACTATTCAAGTGCACAAAATTTCAGCAAAAAAGAGTGTGTCTTAAGATCGATAAAAAAAGTTGTTTTTTCTACTAATTATGTCCTTTTTCTTCAGGAGATATAACATAATCTTATTTTATTTAATTGTTTAGAACGGTAAATTTTGCAAGTGTACAAAATATGAACAAGATAAAATGTTTTGGAAATTTTCAAAAAAGTAATTTTTCCTGCTGAAAGTACTTTTTTGAAGGCGATAGAATATTTTTTTTTAAACTTGTTCATATTGATGCACTATCCAAGTGCACAAAATTTCAGCAAAAGAGAGTGTGTCTTGAGAACTTTCAAAAAAGTAATTTTTCCTGCTGAAAAGTACTTTTTTGAAGGCGATACAATATTTTTTTTTAAAACTTGTTCATATTGACGTACTATCCAAGTGCACAAAATTTCAGCAAAAGAGAGTGTGTCTTGAGACAACTTTCAAAAAAGTTGTTTTTTCTACTAATGAAGTCCTTTTTCTTCAGGAGATATGACAGAATCTTATTTTATTTAATTTTTTAGAACGGTAAATTTTGCAAGTGTACAAAATGTGAACAAGATAAAATGTTTTGGAAAACATTTTCAAAAAAGTAATTTTTCCTGCTGAAAAGTACTTTTTTGAAGGCGATACAATAATCTTGTTTTAAAGTTGTTCATATTGATGTACTATCCAAGTGCACAAAATTTCAGCAAAAGAGAGTGTGTCTTGAGAACCTTCAAAAAAGTTGTTTTTTCTACTAATGAAGTCCTTTTTCTTCAGGAGATATGACAGAATCTTATTTTATTTAATTCTTTAGCACGGTAAATTTTGCAAGTGTACAAAATGTGAACAAGATAAAATGTTTTGGACGTTTTCAAAAAAGTAATTTTTCCTGCTGAAAAGTACTTTTTTGAAGGCGATACAATATTTTTTTTTAAAACTTGTTCATATTGATGTACTATCCAAGTGCACAAAATTTCAGCAAAAGAGATTGTGTCTTGAGAACTTTCAAAAAAGTAATTTTTCCTGCTGAAAAGTACTTTTTTGAACGCGATACAATAATTTTGTTTTAAAGTTGTTCATATTGATGTACTATCCAAGTGCACAAAATTTCAGCAAAAGAGAGTGTCTTGAGACAACTTTCAAAAAAGTTGTTTTTTCTACTAATGAAGTCCTTTTTCTTCAGGAGATATGACAGAATCTTATTTTATTTAATTTTTTAGAACGGTAAATTTTGCAAGTGTACAAAATGTGAACAAGATAAAATGTTTTGGACATTTTCAAAAAAGTAATTTTTCCTGCTGAAAAGTACTTTTTTGAAGGCGATACAATAACTTTGTTTTAAAGTTGTTCATATTGATGTACTATCCAAGTGAGAAAAATTTCAGCAAAAGAGAGTGGGTCTTGAGAACTTTCAAAAAAGTTGTTTTTTCTACTAGTGAAGTCCTTTTTCTTCAGGAGATATGACAGAATCTTATTTTATTTAATTCTTTAGAACGGTAAATTTTGCAAGTGTACAAAATGTGAACAAGATAAAATGTTTTGGACATTTTCAAAAAAGTAATTTTTCCTGCTGAAAAGTACTTTTTTGAAGGCGATACAATAATTTTTTTAAAAACTTGTTCATATTGATGTACTATCCAAGTGCACAAAATTTCAGCAAAAGAGAGTGTGTGTCTTGAGAACTTTAAAAAAAGTAATTTTTCCTGCTGAAAAGTACTTTTTTGAACGCGATACAATAATTTTGTTTTAAAGTTGTTCATATTGATGTACTATCCAAGTGCACAAAATTTCAGCAAAAGAGAGTGTCTTGAGACAACTTTCAAAAAAGTTGTTTTTTCTACTAATGAAGTCCTTTTTCTTCAGGAGATATGACAGAATCTTATTTTATTTAATTCTTTAGGACGGTAAATTTTGCAAGTGTACAAAATGTGAACAAGATAAAATGTTTTGGACGTTTTCAAAAAAGTAATTTTTCCTGCTGAAAAGTACTTTTTTGAAGGCGATACAATATTTTTTTTTAAAACTTGTTCATATTGATGTACTATCCAAGTGCACAAAATTTCAGCAAAAGAGAGTGTGTCTTGAGAACTTTCAAAAAAGTAATTTTTCCTGCTGAAAAGTACTTTTTTGAAAGCGATACAATATTTTTTTTTAAAACTTGTTCATATTGACGTACTATCCAAGTGCACAAAATTTCAGCAAAAGAGAGTGTGTCTTGAGACAACTTTCAAAAAAGTTGTTTTTTCTACTAATGAAGTCCTTTTTCTTCAGGAGATATGACAGAATCTTATTTTATTTAATTCTTTAGCACGGTAAATTTTGCAAGTGTACAAAATGTGAACAAGATAAGATGTTTTGGACGTTTTCAAAAAAGTAATTTTTCCTGCTGAAAAGTACTTTTTTGAAGGCGATACAATATTTTTTTTTAAAACTTGTTCATATTGATGTACTATCCAAGTGCACAAAATTTCAGCAAAAGAGATTGTGTCTTGAGAACTTTCAAAAAAGTAATTTTTCCTGCTGAAAAGTACTTTTTTGAAGGCGATACAATAATTTTTTTTTAAACTTGTTCATATTGATGTACTATCCAAGTGCACAAAATTTTAGCAAAAGAGAGTGTGTCTTGAGACAACTTTCAAAAAAGTTGTTTTTTCTACTAATGAAGTCCTTTTTCTTCAGGAGATATGACAGAATCTTATATTATTTAATTCTTTAGAACGGTAAATTTTGCAAGTGTACAAAATGTGAACAAGATAAAATGTTTTGGAAATTTTCAAAAAAGTAATTTTTCCTGCTGAAAGTACTTTTTTGAAGGCGATAGAATATTTTTTTTTAAACTTGTTCATATTGATGCACTATCCAAGTGCACAAAAAATTTAGCAAAAGAGAGTGTCTCGAGAAATTTCATTTGTTTTTTTTTTTCTACTAATGAAATACTACAAAATCTGTTTTTTTTAATTGCTTAGAACGATGCAATACAATACAATACAAGTATAGAAAATGTGAACAAGATAAAATGTTAGGACATTTTTATTAAAATAATTTTTCTTACTGAAAAGTGCTTTTTTTGCAAGCGATCAATATCTTTTTTAAAATAGATTGATGTGCAATGCAAGTGCACAAAATTTTAGCAAATGCCCAATATGTCTTGAGAACTTACAAAAAAGTTGTTTTTTCTACTAATTATGTCCTTTTTCTTCAGGAGATATAACAGAATCTTATTTTTTTTAAATTGTTTAGAACTATCAATTTTGCAAGTATACAAAATGTGAATCAAGGAACAATGTTTTGGACATTTTCAAAAAAGTAATTTTTTCTACTGAAAAGAGCTTTTTCTGCAGGCAAAATTTCTTTTTTTTTTAAATAGTTTAAATTGTTGTTTCAAATTGATGTACTATGCAAGTGCACAAAAACAAAAGCCAAAGCGAGTATGTCTCAAGAACTTTCAAAAAAGTTGTTTTTTCTACTAATGACATGCTTTTTCTTCAGGAAATGCAACATTTTTTTTTTAAATTGTTTAGAACGATATAATAAGCAAGTGTAGAAAATGTGAACAAGATAAAATTTTTGCACATTTTCAATAAATATGCAAGTGCACAAAATTTCAGCAAATGCGAGTGTAGAAAATGTGAAACAAAGAAAAATGTTTTGGAGATTTTCAAAAAAGTCATTTTTTTTTTTGAAAACTGCTTTTTACAGGCTATACAATATCTTCTTTAAAAAGTTGTTCAAATTGATGTCTATGCAAGTGCACAAAATTTCGGCAAAAGCAAGTATGTTTTGAGAACTTTCAAAAAAGTTGTTTTTTCTACTAATGAAGTGGTTTTTATGCCGGAGATAACACAATCTTTTTTTTTAAATAGTTTAAAACGATACAATTTCAACAAACTCAAATACGTTTTAGAAATTTTCAAAACAGTTGTTTTTCACTCGACACTTTTTTTTTGAGTTTATGTAACTACTAATTTTGTATTCAACATTTTGTTGGAGATGCGACAAGTAATTCTAATTTTGTATTCAAAATTTTCATTAAATGCTTAACTTTTTTTCGACTAACTTTTAGACTTGCAAAAAACTTTTTTTTACGTACGCAAATAAAAAAAATATATCTTGAGGTCAGTAGATCCTCTGTAGTGGAATCAGTTCGTTTTTCGGACGAATTGTTTTGATCTACTTTTTCATTTTTAGTCCATATAACTAATTGGCGTAAGTTAATTAAGGAAGTCTCTTCAGGAATGTGCAAAATTCATTACATCCTGCCATTCCTTTAGTAAATGAATCGATGACATTTAATAGTTTTATCGTAGCAATCTTTGGTGCAGGTTTTTTATCACATACTGTATAAACGGAAGAAGTTGTAATGTGTTTTTTTTGGCGAATATCTTCCACATTACTCGAAGAATTACTTCAACGAAGTTGACGTCTACGAGGATTTGATGCAAGAACGAGTATGCGAAATGTATTCTTTTATTAACGATTGTGAAAGGCATTCAATACTGGATTGTTTTGTAACAACAAAACTAAAGGACTCCAATTTCAAATACGTGTACTCTACTGCATTGAATGACGTAACAGTGATAAAAAGACAAACGAATAAAATACGACGTGTACGACCTACTTTCATCCAAATCCTGTTTGCATTCATCAAACGTACGTGAACCTGTTCGTATAATTACAATTGTTGGAGAGGCCTTTTTACCAATAAATGAGAGACGTTTGAAAATTGACAAAAAAACAATTTCTACTTGGTTTGTCCACGCCGTATTTGGTTCAATTAGAATAATTTTATTCTTTTCATTGTAGTTGTAGAGGTCGGTTAAGTAATTAGCCTGGATTCGTCAACGGGAGTATTTAGACGAGCTTTGTGAAGGTTTTTTAATATTAAATATTTTCAATGGAAAAACTACAATCATATCGAACTATCAGTAAATTCATTTGGGAAAAATTTCTTAATTGTAATCAAATGTGCAAGTATTTACGATTAAATTTGTTAAAATTTCACTTTTTGACATTGAACCGGTTATTCTTAGGACGGTTTTGTCCTTTAATTCCTGTTGAAACTTGTCGGAACTTGCATCTTGTGATGTGTATAAATGCACTAATGGTCAGGATCACCTTTATTCTCTTTGTATCCGAGTGTGGTGCTAGTTATGGCGAATAAGTTTTGTAACATTGAAGATTTGATAATAATGTTTAATAGTGATATTTCTAATTTGTGCGATGGCATTCGTATTAAGCCGGATTATGAGAGTGTTTACATAAATTCCAAGGCAAGTGTTTTATTTTGTCGTTTTCAGGTGTTTTCATAATTCTTGAGATTATTTCCGCAAGCTTTGAGCTTTTATCGTACCTGAATAAAAATTATTTTTATTTTAAAATGTTCGAAATCTATTTAAATAAAATTATATCATGCATATTATAACGTCCTTATCTGCGGTTTGGTGAATGTGTAAAACCCTTGCAAACATTATTTACTTTGTGTATTTATGTTTGATATCAACAGCGCACTGTTTACATCTTATCTTGAGTTGCTTTAAGGCCAGCGTTCACTGTTCCACATCAGATTTTATATACATTACATTATTTTCAATAACTATGTCTACTTATATGGATCCTGAGCCGACAAAAAATAGAATTTGTAACTTACAATCCGCCGGGTGAGAAACAGTGGACGCTGACCATTAAAATTCTTACGTCGTTTTTTACTTATCTAAAAAAAAAATGTAAATAGTTTTTCTTCTGAGACCTTTAATTATATTTTTTATGTACCAGGGTTGTTTCTGAAGTGTACCGGTGTCAGAGTGAATATGGCAGTTATCCTTACAGCCATTACCAACTAAAGCACTTTTTTCCAATCATTCTGGACTTAGATTAAATTATAACTAATTAATAAGTTAACAAAAAAATATTTGACTAAAATAATTTATAGAACATTGTAAATGTTTTATATAATTACCGTTCGCGAAAAATGCCCCCACAATTATTTATTTCTACGGCACGCGCGTTAAAACACTGAGTATGCACTATTTATTTATCTCGACGTAATTTTTAGAACTTCACGCAATTTTTTTTGGGTTTACTTTTTATCCTTGCTGATATCGTCTTCTGGAACAATCCGACGGTTTCCTAATTAGCTTAGAACGTTGTCAAATGTCTGCAGTGTTTCAATATTGTTCTCTGATTGTAATTCATTTTAGTAAACTTTCATTGCAATTTTCTTGGTTACCTCTTAACAAAATAACTGAAGTAGACTAGATTATTAAAATGAATTTCTTAATGGTAAAACACAAATTTGAAACTTAATGTTGACTGTTATTTTTCGATTCTTTCTATTTTTCAGAAAATCACGTGTTATCTTCTATAAGGATTTACAGATTTGTTAATACAATAGCGGAGGCTTCCACGACCGGAGGAGATTAACATAAAAACGTTTTCTGGATTTGGATCGTGTCAATGTTGTAACCATAGTTGCCAACGGAGACTACTTCTATGGAGTTTGGAATCTGGTGTGTTTTAAAAGTTAATTACCTAACCCTTTAGAGAGGTTCTTAGTTAGATTTCGGTTGCTCGTTTGACTTCTTCGATTTCTTTCACGCCCCGATAAAGTAACTTCGGTTACAACATTGACACGGTCCAAACTCAGAAAACGTTATGTTATTACATAATTGTGTTCAAAAGACATAAAAACAATTGATTGTCATACCAAGACTTAACAGAACATGTAAAAGTTCAACTGTTTAGTTTAGAAAAATTTCCAAAGGCGAATTGAACAAGAGAACGAAAGAATCAATTGACTTCGGTGGAGAGAAGAGTTTTGTTCTATATCTGGCATGTACACTAATTCTTATAGTTATCATTATCATATTTTTCACAACTATAATCGTCATTTACAGCAATTCCAGTAGGGTAAAAGCAACAGTCTGTGACACAATAATGTCTGGTTGCATAAAGTAAAGTTAATTATGTTGTTAGATGACGCCGTTGGTAACTGACAACGTTGTCAAAAATTTAAAATCGTAGCTATTGATTTGACAAAATTGTCATCAAAACAATTGATTTTGTACTTCACAACCAATGATGACACTTGACATAATCACGTAGTTAACTACATCGTCAAATGCAACAATGCAACTAGGCTTTAGTGTTTTCGAAACTGTTTTGTTCCCTAAGTGTTAGTTAAATGACAATTATTTTGTGTCGGTATGTTAACTGACAACACAATCATCAAATTTCGGATAATTGATTTGGTCGCACAAATTTAGACGAATCATTTATGTAATTTTTCCAGTATGTGGTTTTGTACTAAGTTTAATTAGAGATTCATTTTTTCCTGCGCTTTCAATCGGCTGTCAATTTGACGCATCAATACTTTTTGTTTATAGTTGTTTCTGCTCTTTTTCCGTTCGTTTCACTCGGTTTCACTTGAGGTTTTCTTTCCTTTTTTTGTCAGCTTTTTCTCAAATTGTTTCTAGATCAAAAAATAGTTTTCTTAATGTTGGGACTTCTTTATCTGTAGGACTATTTTTCTTCTGTTCTGCTCTGCATGTTTGTCTATTTTTGCTCTTTTTATTCAGTTCAGCTCTGCTGTTAGTTTTGTTATCAATCCATCCTAGTTGGGGGCGTCCTATTGGTCTTATGTGACCAGCAAATAAGAATTTCAGTTTTGTTGCATGTATAGCAACATCTGTTACTTTTGTTCGTTCTCGGATGTAGGTTTTTTGTCCTTTCAGTTATTAGTTGTTCCTCTTTGCGTTATTTCGAGTTTGTTTAAATTTCTTTTCATCGTTCAATTTTCCGCCCAGGTAGCATATTTTTGTTGAATATGAAACTTAGTTTTCCAAATGCTAAACATGTTTCTTTGGCTCTTCTTTCTAATTCTTGAGTTTTCTATGACGCTTTCTTGTCTCAAACGGTTATAGCTTCGTAGACTTTAAATTGTGTTACTCTCTATTTGTATGATAGCTTTTTTGTCATTGTTTCATTTTTACTTACATTTCTAGACTCGCTTTTTTCGTTTAATGTTTCTAGGATTTGTCCGAGTTCTAATTTATTTTTTGCTATTAGCATGCCGTTGTTTTCCGTTGGTTTTGGCTATTTTTAGTAATAACTTAGTTGCTTACTGCTGATTAATTTCTATTTAGCGAACACTGGCTTTTGATTGTAATTTACAGTGTTGTCATCAAATGACAATTTTTTTTCCAAATAAATGCCTAAAGATTTATTTATTGAATGTTTTCTATTTTACACGAGTTAAGTGTTTCTACCGTTCTCTTTAAAATGCAGAGATAACAGGTAATTAAATGGTGGCTGCACTTGCATTGAAATAATTCTTTAAACATAATTAACTCGAGTACAATGTCATATGATGTGAATGGTCGTCAAGACAAAGACACACTGAGATTTGAATTCTAGAAGGTACCGACGATTGAATAATTTGTACAGTGCACGCCGCTTAATAGAATAGCATTGGGACCTGTTGCATTAAATAGTTTGTTGACACCTGTTACGAGAATGTTCTCGCAACTTGATTACCGGCAGCTAACTCAGTTGTATCGGCAAGAAGGTCGTAAGCCTCGGTGTGCTAATCCTACACTAAATTAAAAAGGCGTCAAAACAAGTAAATATTCCGCAATACAGACTTTGTTTAAATCTGTCGATCACTAAAAGTAACAAGTTGACAAAACACAACTATTAACAATAATTATATTTATTTCAAGAAGAAAGAATAGTGGTTAAAACCATCAGAGAAATAGACCAATAACAATTAGAAATTTATCGACTAATATATTAATCTCACAGCTATAGTATCAATGTAGGCGCTTTCGTTTAGGAAATCTACTATACAACCAATTATATTTAGTTGCTAACAAATGTTATAAATGCTTTTAATTTAAATATAAATATTACTCAATCAAACTTATCTCGTCTACTATGCAGTCGCGAAATAAGTCGACAATCGACAATGATAATAATGAATCCAAAAAGTAAAATGAGTACAGAAACTTACCAAACCGACACTTCTCCGTCAATTGTAGTGAAGTCCACTACTCCTGTTTATCTGATTTAAAACGGAAACTATGCATGGTATATAAATTTATGTACGAGGGTTAATGTTATTTTGCTTTTGGCTATGAATGCGTTCAAATGAGCAAAGAAATTTGATGGATGTCCCGTCAATGTACTTAACGACGATACATAAGGTTACAGATTATATAAAGTTTGCGACTGAAAGTAAGTTTAAATCAGTATGATCTAATATATAAAACAGATTAAATTCGCTAAAGGCTGACGATTAATGAATACGATTGATTAATTACATAAAGCAAAATTCTACGTTACTCAAAAATGGTACGTACAAGGCAGACAGAATTAAAGTAAAAATGTAAATATAAGATCTATGTGCATACAGTAATTTTATGAAGTAATACGATACAGATATAGATGTGAGTGAATCTTCTTTCGTCTTTTCCGATTATGTTAAACGAGTTGGACTCCACAGGCTACATGCGTATCCCCGAAGACAGCCAGGTACAAAGATGTATGGTAATACCTCGAAACTCGCTGGAACAAAAACTACAAAGAAACTACTTACATATCTTAAAATAACACCCAGGTACACGAATGTTTACCAGCGATTTCTAACCGAGAAAAGCAAATCCAAAAGTGGACGTTTGACAGCGATATACCGTTTTTATCCTCACTCATAAGGAAAATCAGTAGCGTACTTAGACAGTGCAGTCGTTAATTTTAATTTAGAATAAATCTTTTCGATGAGTACATAATAACGACATGCACAACAACGTTAATAAAAAGAAATATTTTATATTTGATTTATTGTTCTTAGAACAGAACACAAACAACACAATATAAGACGTAGTGAAATTAAGTTGTTATTTTAAGAACTGCACATTCTTTACAAGTGCACTGAAAATATAAAGTAACTCAAAGATAACGTATTTACAGAGGTTTAAATGACTTATGTTACATAGGTTAGTCAAAATACTTAAATAAATAAATAACACTGCAAAAGCGAAATCTAAATATGCAAAATTTTGCTAAAATTCATATAAAAATAGTGTTCATGTATAGAAACAGATCTGAGAAGAAAATTGATAACTTAAACCGAAATTATGATTACTACAAACGATCTTTTTTCTATTACATTACCCGACTGATAACATCCGTGATTCTAATAAACGGCGTGCGCGTATTGTGTATTTACGTTTTTTTGATTTTCTTAAAACTTTATTTGTAGTAGAGACACGACTAGAATTATCCAAGATATGAGAGAAACTTTCACCTATTAAAATTCTTCTAATTTCGTAGCTGAATGTTTATTCTTTATAATTTTCCGATAGAACACGATCTAAATTCTTTTGCAACTCTTTTATCAATCGATTTATATATGTTACAGTAAACGTGGAGTCACAAATTTTAGTGGGTTTTATTTTGGCTATCTTCCTCACCGTAACTAAAGCTCTCATTTATTGTTTCTTCAAAATAGTCACAATTTTGTTATTTTGCATTTAAAAAACGATTTATAAATGATCGGCTAACAGTGCTTAAGCTTTGCTTTTGTCGACAATATGGTTGGTTTTGATGAGCTAGAATGGTTTTAGTGTTTATTAGACTAAGGCAAAAGTCAACTAAACTACCGTACATTTTTGGGGTTTCAAAATTTATATAATTCTATGCATATGAAAATAAAATTTAGTAACTTTATAAGAAAAAGTTGGCAATAGGATAATTTTAAGCACATTTTAATTAAACTATAATCTAAAAACTCGAAAACTAATTTTTTTTCCAATTTGACAACTCATACAGTCTGTAATTGTCAAATAGTCATAAAATGTTAAGTACTCTGGTTGGGGTGAATCAGGGAAATTTTGAAGAGGTTATAAATGTAAGCTCAAAAACACAAACTTGAAATGTTGAATCGAACGAATGCCAATGAACGAATCTGAATCATTCGGTTCATCAAACGTATTGCAATTTTTTGGTTAAGTATCATTTATTGCATGGTTAGTCATTGGTTTTAGTTTTGTTTGTGCTAACGTTACTTACTGCGTTTTTTCGTGTGTTTTTCTAGAATATGTAGTATGATTTTGTGTTCGAGTACTTCTTCTTTTGATGAATTACATGAGGATGCAAAATAATTTGAAACGGCAGATTAATTTTATGTAATTTACCTTATAGTTTGATGCTATTAGTGTAAAACAGGGCTAAATTTTGCTAATACTTTTTTGGCTCAACGTTTTGGTCCAGTGAAAAACATCTTCACTTGAAGTTTTTTCAGTTCTGATAAGTCTCAAAAATGAATTTTTTACAACACATTTTTTGGCTAACACTGTTTGATTAGCAAGTTTACGTTTTCTCTTGTTTTTAGACGTTTATCAGTTTTTTCTTTTTGCTACGATGCGATTTTTTTTAATACAAATGCAATTTCCCATATAAAGATCTTTAACATCTTGTATATTTACACTTTTAAGGCATAGTTTAAGTAGATCTAGATTGTATAACCGCTAGAAAAAGTGACGTAAACTTCTTATAAACACATAAAGATTACCCAAAAGCGTTTAAAAAAACGGGAAAAAGAAACAATAAAATAAATGACAGGATGCTTAATAGATCCTTTTAGTTTAGTGGTTCGAAATTCATTTCTTAAATATTACAACCGATTAAAAGTTACCAACCATGAAATAGAAACTTTCTAAAAAAAATCGTGCGGCCATGTATTAGATCTTTCATACCTTTCCTTAAATAAATGCACGTTTTCTACATTAATGTAAGGAATTTAACAGTGAAATCTGCTTTGCTTAAAAAAACGAATCGAAAAAAGGGAAACGACATAATTAAAGAAACGCATTAAAAGAATCGTAAATCCAAAGATGGTTGAAATCGAATAAAAACTGTTGAATTAGAATTTTTTTGTATGATGTCATCTGTTAACAACCTTTGACCAATAATTTAACGATTTTTCTTTATTTATCAAACAGGTGTGCGAGATTTTTGTATTTAATTTCGCTAAAACCCACACCAATTTTAACAGAAATTTCGGCGTTTCGATGCCATTTTAAGAGTGCGTCGTTGACGTATTTATCCGATATGATAATTTGTTTTATGCTTTTTTATAACTGGGTTGGTACGTTTAAATCGTGGTGCTACGCAATAAATGAATGTTTGACAAGATTAAATGATAAGGATAAGATTCGTTTTCAAAAATAAACGTTGGGCAACTGGGTATTGTTAGATGACTCACGCAAACACAATTTTAGATTTTTGTCCGTGGAAGATTTCGGTTTCGGTGCTTTATGACTCATAAAAACCTTAAATCACTACTGTCGCTCCTTGTCAATAAAGGATCCCCCGAAGCGAATATAATTGTACCGTCCACATCTGGGTGGCAGATGCCCTTTACTTATCCCATTTTATGCATTTCCAAAGACTATTTTTCTCACTAGTACTTGATACGATTTATTTATTATTTTATTGCTGCAGTTTTGAGCCTCTTTCACTAAATAAACAATTTTTTTTTCAGATATACCCAGATCCTGATTCTGAAAAGTCGATAATGAGTTCCGTAGTGTACTGCATCCATCACAAAGAAGGCTGTAAATGGTCGGACGAATTAAGAAAGTTAAAAGTACGTCTTTTGAAAATAATTTTGTTTAATTACTAATAATGGTCCTATTTTAGGCTCACTTAAATACGTGTAAGCACGACGCAAAACCATGCACCAGTAATTGTGGCGCACAAATTCCTAGGGTGCTTATGGAAGACCATTTGAAGTATACGTGTCCTTTAAGAAGAGCGCGTTGTGAATTTTGCACCAAAGATTTTACTGGAGAATCCCTCGAAGTAAGTACGATTACATCTATTTGTAACTGATGCTATAAATAGTATAAATACACTTAAATAACTATTAAACGTATGATATTTATTATAGTTTCTGATGCGCGTCGGAAATACGTAATTAATTTTAAAACCAAATTGCAACCTCTGTGTTGTTCGTTATAATTTCAAATAACATCAGGATTTTTGTCATTTTGTCATTATCCTAATAAACGATTTATTTTTACATTGTTACACAATGAAAATGCGTGTAAACGTGTAAAGATTAATAATGGCGGCCTTTTGTATGGAAGATGACGTCACAATTACAGTTTTTTGTAATCTAATTTAGAATGTTTGTTAATTTAACGTATATGTAAATACTTACAGGATTTATTTACGTAGTCCGTGTTGGTGTTTTCCTCGTGTCTTTTTCCATAGACTTTAGTCAGATATAGCATTTCTTCTAAATATTCCTTATTATTTACAAATTATTCGCCGGTTTGGGAAACATATTTCAAAAATTCACAAAAACAACTTTTATCGCGGCTAAAATAATTACAGAAGCGTTTTTGCAATAATTATAACAATTAACTTTTTTAAATTTGACGCAATTGTAATCGTCGTTAAGAAATTTGAAATAATGATTAACATTTTATTTGATTGATTACTGAATTAATTATACTTATTATTTTGACTATGAAACGAAAACATTTTATTGTTATTTTGCTGAGCCCAAGTAGCGCATAAAATTAATTAGTTTGTATATTTAAATTAATCATTTTTTTAAATTCAAGATAAATATTCAATCGTTAAGTTTATAATTGTCAGTCACAAATAAAATGTTATTCTTAAGAGAAACGGTGTTTGGTAATAAAAATAATTTTGCCGCTTTAAGAAAAAAGGTTTATTAAAAAAACTTTTTTTTAAAGAAACAAATAATTTTTTTGAAAATAATGATTTAACTAAATAATAAGAAAACATGATTGATGCTTTTGTAATGTAACTGTAAAAAAATTAATATTTTAATTAACTTTAAAAAATTGCACAACATTAATAAGTTTGAAATAACGAATAACAATTTATTTGACTGATGACAGATTTAATCATACAAATTATTTTGGGTATTAAATGAGGTTATTATTTTACCGATTCTGAGTAGCCAATAAAAGTTCATTTGTTTTTAAATTCAATCAAAGAAAAGATTTTTAAAAATTTCATTTTTAAAAATTGAAGCAATTGCAACAAACAATTTATTTTTATTAAGGAAGCAATAATTTCTTTGAATATAATTATTTCACTAAATAACATTGAAGACTGATGATGCTTCTTTGTAATATAGATAAACATAAGTAGGTAATATTTTTTTATTTTGCGGCTAAAACGATTACAAAAGTGTTTTTGCAATAACTTTACTTTATCGTAAGTTTGACGAATAAACGATAGATAAAGGAATAGATGTGCTAAGATAGGCCGCTTTTAAAAATAATAATTTACCTAAAAAAATTATTTTTAAATATTGGAGCAATTGCAATCGTCGTTTAACGCTATTGTTAACAAATTATTTTTTTTTAAAAGGGAATAATTTTTTTGAATTATTTGACTAAATAATAATGAAAGTCTTTTTTTTATTTACTTTAAAAATTGCTCTAAATGAAATCATCCGAATAATTTTAAATATAAGAACATTCAATTGTTTTACCGATTTTTAGTAGTGAATAAAAGTTCATTCGTTTTTAAATTTAAATTAATCTTTCTTTTTAAACGGTAAAAAAATTCAATCGTCAAATTAATAATTCTCAGTTACAAATAAAATGTTATTTTTAATACGGTGTTCCGTAATGGAAAAAATTGAACCATTTGCAATCGTCTTTAACCCTTTTAACGCTATTGTTAACAAATTAATTTTTATTAAGGAAGGAATATTTGGGAAAAAATTATTTCACCAAATAATACCGAAGAATGATAATTTAAATAATATAAAAGTAGTTGTTCTAAAAAATAATGAATAACAATTTATTGAACTGATTACAAATTTAATCATCCGAATTATTTTGATAAGAACATTCAATTGTTATTTTACTAATTCCGAATAGTGGATAAAAGTTCATTTGTTTTTAAATTTAAATTAATCATTTTGTTAAATGATAAATAATAAATTAATTGTCAAATTTATAATTCTCAGTCACAAATAAAATGTTATTTTTAAGACAAATAGTGTTCGGTAATAAAAAAAATTTTTTATCGCCACTAAAACGATTACAAAAGTGTGTTTGCAATAACTATTACTTTATCGTAATTTTTTTCACATACTAGTTAACGAGAGTAAACGATAGACAAACTTTTTCGTTTACAAAAAATTATTTAAAAAAAACTTAGCAATTTGTTGTTAACCCATTTAACGTTATTGATAACTAATTATTTTTTTAAAGGAAAAAATACTTTTTTGACAACAATTGTTTCACTAAATAATAATAAAAAAAGATGCTTTTTTCTGATGTAAATATAAAAGTCGTTTTTTTAAAAATTAATTTGTTATCTATAAAAATTGCACAAAAGTTTGAAACAACGAATAATAATTTATTCGATTGATTACAAATTTTGTCATTACATTTATTTTGAGTGAGAAATAAGAAAAAAAATTCATTAAAAAAAAATTATGTCTAAAAAATGAAACAATTGCAATCTTCGTTAACTCATTTAATGCTCTTGTTAATAAATTATGGTTTTTAAGGAAGGAATAATTTTTTTGAATAGGATTATTTTACCAAATCATATTGAAAATTTTATGACTGATTACAAATTTAATCAGTGGAATTATTTTGAGTATGAAATAATAACATTGTTATTTTACTGATTCTACGTAGTGAATAAAAATTTATTTGGTTTTAAATTTAAGTTAATAATTTTTTAAGTGGTAAAAAATTCAATCGTCAAATGTATAGTTCTCATTCACAAATAAAAAGTTATTCTTAACACGAACGGTGTTCGGTAATAAAACTAATTTATTTTATTGCGTCTGAAACGATTGCAAAAGTGTTATTGCAATAACTATTACCTTATCGTAACTTTTTTTCACGTACAAGTTCACGAGAATGAATGATAGACAAAGGAATAGATAGGCTAAGACACGTCGCTTTGGAAAAAAAAATCATTAAAAAAATTATTTTTCTAAAGGAAATCATTTTTTTAATAGAATTACTTTACTACATTACTTTAATGATGATGTAAATATGAAAGTAGTTTTTCTAAAAACTAATTTTTTGTTTACTTTAAAAATGGCGCTAAATTAATAAGTTTAAAATAACGAATAACAATGTATTAGATTGATTACGAATTTAATCATTTGAATTATTTTGAGTATGAGATAAGAACGTTCAATTGTTATTTTACTGATTCTGCGTAGTGAATAACAATTTAATAGTTTTTAAATTTAAATTAGATAGGTTTTTTAAATTCTAAATAAATCTTCAATCGTCCAATTTATAAATCTCGGTAACGAATAAGATTTTATTCTTAAAACAAATGTTGTTCAGTAATTAAAATAATTTTTTTATTACGATTATAAGAACTACAAAAGTGGTTTTGCTAAGATTTTTGCAGACGAAAGAAAAGATGGGCTAAAATTCACCGATTTGAGTATAAAATAGGAAAATTTAATTATCATTATACTGATTTTGAGCAGTGAAAAAAACGATAATGAAACTTTTTTAAATGTTAAGAATAAAATTGACTATGATATTAATAAATCAGTGGCGAATAAAATTTTATTCATAAGAGAAATAATGTTCAAAAATAAATATTTTGACTCAACATTTTTATTAGAAAATAGTATTGAATAACAAACATTGTTGTTAACATGATTCCAAATAATAAAGAATTTAATATTTAAACAAAGAAACGTATTTCGGCAGTCAGTCACGTTTTTCAACTTTAATTTTCAGTCACCGACACTACGAATGAGGAGTAAATTTTCATCGGTCACTCACTCACTCACTCAAGATTACTCGATTGACGTGTTTCGTGTCACTTAACATCGTATAAATGAGTACAAAAATATTTATTACCTAAAAATATGAAAATAAATGAGTTTTTATTTATTTGAGAAATTTAATTGAAAATAATCTCCTTATACTAGGAAATTATTTTTTATTCGTCCTTATAATGATAATTGAAGGTCATCAGCAAGCGGTATACTTGTAACGTATCAGTTGGCGTACATTTGATAATCTTTTTACGTTTGGAATGTCATCTACCCACGAATGCCAAATATGATTTTTTGGACAGTTGCCTTTCACTCATTTCCTTTTTTGCACATTCAATAACAAGGAAACAATAATTAAAAAATCAAACGGTTCCAAGATACTAGCCATCGTTATTTTTTAATTATACTATTTACAAGTTTTTCGAAAATCCTAATTGGATTAATTTGTTTTCAGAATCACATTGGAAATTGCGGGTACGAACCAATCTACTGTGAAAACAAGTGCGGACTGAAGATTCAGAGGCGCCTTCTCGGTCAGCACAAAGGTGGCGATTGTTTCAAACGCCTGGTTGCATGCCGATACTGTAAAAAAGACTTCGTGGCTGATACTATGGCCGCTCATCACACCAAGTGCGGACGGGTACCTGTAGCTTGTCCAAATCGATGCGAAACGACGGGTTTAGTTCGCGAAGACATGGAACTTCACATGAAAGATCAATGCACAACCTCGTTACTTTGTTGCGCGTTTAAAGACGCCGGCTGTAGGTTTAAGGGACCAAGATACTCGATCGAAAAGCACCTGGAAGAAAACTCGCCTCATCACTTAACCTTAATGTGCAGCTTAGTAACTAAACAGCAACATCAAATAGCTTCGTTAAAAAGCGCGCTATCACGTCTATCTTTAAACTATTCCGGAACATTAATATGGAAAGTAAGTGACTTTTCCGCTAAAATGGCTGAAGCAAAAACCAAAGAAGGAATGGAGTTGGTATCCCCACCGTTCTATACTAGTCAATACGGTTATAAACTTCAGGTAAGCCATTTTAAATTATAACTCATCAATATCTAAACGAAACTTTTAACAGGCGTCATTGTTTCCCAACGGAAATGGTGCTGGAGAAGATAGTCACATTTCAGTCTACATAAAAATTCTACCAGGCGAATACGACGCTTTACTACGTTGGCCGTTTGCTCACTCGGTGTCTTTCACTTTATTCGACCAATCTACCTCGCCCGAAAAGGCTTGCAATATAATGGAAAGTTTCATTCCGGATCCTACATGGAAGAATTTTCAAAGACCAAGCAAAGAACCCGACTCTTTAGGTTTCGGTTTTCCCAGATTCGTCTCCCATGAGATGCTCAAAAAACGCCACTTTATGAAAGACGACACGATGTTCGTTAGAGTTAAAGTTGATCCAAGTAAAATCGTCGCCGTGTAAATAATTCTGTTTAATCTCGAAATGATCTCTGTATGTATATAGTTGTAAAAAAGAGTTGTGCGTACAAAATGCAAAGACTGCATTTGAATGTAAATAGTTTTCTTTTGAGTGGCGCAACTGTCGAACATTTGTTAGGATGCTCAGGAATAACTAAAATGGTTTCCGAAACGACGTTTTGTAAATGTTGTTAAGTGTGATAGCTGGAGTAAGCCAAAGTTTAATTTCTTACTTTTTTATGTATAAAGTTTTAGATTGTAAGGAGTCAAAAGTCATTTAGTTTACTAAATTAGGATACAAATTAAATTGTGAACGCTACTAAATGTGAATTTTTCATGTATATTTAGTTTAAGTTCTTATATAATCTAAACAAAAACATTCAAACAAAACTTGTGTTTTTTTTTGTAAGTATTTACAAATTTGGCCTTTTTTCCTATCCTTACCTTAGTCAACGTAATACTGAAATTTAATTAGTTTGCTGAAAATTAAGTTCTTTGACATCTAACTACTCTTTCACAAGCTCGTACGGACTGACCAGAGAGAAGATGTATTTAGAGGGGAATCTCCTGTATATAAACTTGGAACACAGTTTATGGCGCCCTACAACGGTTGTGGGGAAAACAAATTACGCGAATTTTAAACTTAATGTGTGGGTATGGGTAGACCCATTATTATTACAATGGTTTATTTTGAATGTTTTCTTGTTTTTGAAAGAATAGTTATGAAAATTGTCACTTTTTTATAATTATGCATTAAAAAAAGCGACTTATTTTATATAACATTTTTTATTTGCACAAATACAATATAAATAACTTCCAGTTTTATTCGAATCAACACCGTGTGAATATTGTAACAACTTTTCTTTAAAACGAATATGAAAACATTCAGTTTTTAAATAGTAATAAACGTTAGAATCAAACACGTGTAAAAATAACTTGCATTATTTAGTCGATTTTATTCGAGAAATGCAATTCAGCGTCTTTAGCCTTCAAGCAGAGCTTCAAGGTACGAAAAAGAGGGCAATAAAATTTGCTGTATTTGTATTTTTTACAGATAATTATTACATAGTGGCCTCTAACGGTTGTGGGGAAAAGTTAAAACGTTATTCCTCTTCTCTCAATTGAAGTTTCTCGTCTACAAATAGTTAGTTTATGGGACTGACCTACATCCTTCCTACATGCACGATCGGTCGCGTAATTTTTCTGTAAGCCCTTGAGGGCTAACTCACATGCGCGGTCGTTTTGTTTTTGTAGTGAACAAATATTTCAATTTCTTTAGTAGACAACCCAGAATACAGAAAGTTATTAGAATATCATTGTCGCTCTTTTCGTGTCATTTTCTCACTACCGAAACCAAAAAAGTTTTTAAAAACGCTAACAAAGTATAGTATTTATCAGTTTACTTGGAATAATAAGGTTCATTGTATTCAAATAAATTTTCTGTTGTAAAAAAATATACACATTTACAATTTCAGATAAATGTTTTTCTACTAGTGTTTAAAAAAGTTCTATTTCCATAGAAACACTGCTTTTTTCTAAAAAGTGCTACAATGTTAAATACATAGGTTCCAAAAGCCACATTCTTTGTGAACATTTGCTGCACATGATATATTTTCTTAAATTTGTTTTCGTGTACATCCCAACAAAGGTTACTACTGTAGTAACCTTTAAGTCGGATGTACGAAAAAATAAGTTGACTCTGCGGAGTATACATAATTTATCTTTCGTAAATATACAACGGTATCGTTTATTACAAAGTTATATATAGTAATATTTTCAATCTTGTATTTTTAAACATCAACTTCAAGCATTTGCAACAATTCCAAATGTTTATAAACGTCTAATCTTTGTTAATTTTAAATACTTGCTTTGAAGGTTGCCTGCACATTGATTTGTTATCAGGCGTGATGAGAAAAAATGAGGTTAGCGCTTGCTGATAACAAGGGAAAACTTTGGAACCCTAAATTAGGCGAAGTAGTTTATTTCTTTTGGTCATAAAAATTTGGTGTAGTGTGTAATGTCTACATATTTTTGTTAAGGTTATGTTATCATAAAACCACTTTCAAGTGATATGTACACGTTCTGTGTTGACTTCCTAGCATGTTATAATTTTTTTGAAATTTTTCTCCTCGATTTCACTAAAAATTATTAGAAATTATATAAGAAAAACTGTTAAAAATGGCGGATACTACCACTTCCGGTTGCTTTATCAGACCCATCTTTTGATAGAACCGAGAGAGTATGAAAAGTCAGTTTCATACCAAATTTCAAGTTACTAGGACTTTATAAGAAACTGTAAAAATAATTCCAATAATTTACATACTACGTACAAAATTTTATAATAAAACCTGTTAAAAATGGCGGATACATCCACTTCCGGTTTTTTTATCAGACCCATCTTTTGACAGAACCGAGAGAGAATATGAAAAGCCAGCTGCATACTGAGATGGTTAAATTTAAATTCAGAAAGACGCGCGTAATTACGTAAGCATCGTCAGCTAGCGGGAAAACTGAAAAATACGACTTGTGCCGTGTTACCATCGTTTTACGCATGATTGGGTTTAAGAGGGGTTTTAGGGAACGCTAAGGGTAGTAGAGAAGAAGGGTGTCAATTGCCTGTACAATCGACTTTTTGATATAAAATTTGTGCTTGTGTTTTGTCATTGTTTTGTGTTATTCTTGGAATGTAAGTAACTCTATACGTTAGTTAACATAAGGGATGAGAAAATTAACTGTAATTTGTAAGCACTTTGTATTAAAATCTCAGCGTCATAAAACGTTACGTTTTCTTTGTTTGTAAAACAAACGCATTGGCGTCCATTTGCATTTTATCAATTTAATCGTTTTATGTGTATGACTTAGATTTATCACTAACTATTAATTAAAACTTAAAATTACTAAATCGACATCTCGTAAAAGATCGCTTGAAATCTAATTTAAATTCGTAGCATCTTCGTGTATTTGTGACCAGGCGCGGCTCCAGCAGTTTATTTCGGGGGGGGCTCCAACAGTTTAAAGCGGGGGGGGGGGTGCTCATCACATTTTTAAATAATGTATTTAATATGGCGTTAATATAAAATTGAATAACACTTCGTTATGCACCAAGCTTTTACTTGCAAGCGATCAAGCATCATAAATTATACAACTATAAAAAAAAGCGAATGTATTACATACAAAGTGAGAAAAACTTCAGTATGTAATAGCGAAGGCTTCCACGGCCGGAATCTATACTAACATTAGAATGTCTTCCGGGTTTGGGCCGTGTCATAGTTGCAACCGAAGCTGCCAACGTTTCGCCCACTTTCGTAAGGGGCTTCATCAGGGCGTGGGATAAATCGCAAAACTCAAACAAGCAATCGAAATCTTACTAAGAACTTCTCAAAAGTTAGGTAATCCACTTGTAAAACAAGCCATAACCTGAACTATGAAAAGGTGAGAAAGAAAACGATAACCTGAAAAAGCAAACGAAAATCTAACAAAGAACCACTACCGAGTTAGGTAATCAACTTGTGAACCAAGCCAGATTCTAAACTCCGTAGAAGTGACTTAAGAAGAAATAGTCTCCGTATTTAAAGGAAAAGGATCGTCACGGATGATTGAGCAATCCTTTGAAACGGTTGCTTTGGAATCATCAATATTAAAACCTAAAGTGTGGTTTAGATATGTTGACGACACGTTTATTGTTTGGTCTCATGGTCATCTTGAATTGTCTAAGTTTCTTGATCATCTTAACAATCAACACTTAGATATCAAATTTACTATGGAAATCGAAAGTAATGGTTCTCTTCCATTTCTTGACGTTTTTGTGACTCGTAAGCCCGACGGACTTCTAGGCCATTCTGTTTATCGCAAACCCACCCATACGGACAGATACCTTCATGCATCGTCTCATCATCATCCTGCACAGAAACGTTCTGTTATTGAATCTTTGGTTCATCGTGCCTTTTCTATTTGTCAACCTGAGAATCTAGACTCAGAACTCCGTCATCTTACGAGAACCTTAGTGAACAATGGTTATGTAAAGCGAGATATTCATAGAGTTATTAATCGTCGTTTACATCCACGTACACGATTACCTAAGGACATTTCTACTCCCGAATCCAACCCGAAATTGGCCTTTTTACCCTACATTCACAAGGTTACAGATCAAATAGGGAAACTCCTTCGTAAGAATGGTATTAAACCCATATTCAAGTCGACAGGCAAAATCTCTCAGATTCTTCCTTCTCCCAAAGACAAATTCCCTACACTTTCATCTCAAGGTGTATACCAAATTCCTTGTTCTTGTGGTTTAGTCTACATTGGTGAAACCGGTCGTTCAGTCATTACTCGCATTTCAGAACATGATCGTTGTATAAGGAAAAGGTATACTTCCAAGTCTGCGGTCGCTGAACATCATTTTACTACAGGTCAAAGATAGATTTTGATAATGTTTCGTTGATTGCCAAATCTCCATTCTTTTTCAACAGGAAATTGCGAGAAAGCATAGAAATCATCAAACACCCCAATAACTTCAATCGCGATCATGGTTTCGAATTCCCGGTTATTAGTCATTTATCAAAAACACGCCCCCTAGCAACCGTAACCCAATCAGGGTCGAGCTTAATCATCCGTGACGATCCTTTTCCTTTAAATACGGAGACTATTTCTTCTTAAGTCACTTCTACGGAGTTTAGAATCTGGCTTGGTTCACAAGTTGATTACCTAACTCGGTAGTGGTTCTTTGTTAGATTTTCGTTTGCTTTTTCAGGTTATCGTTTTCTTTCTCACCTTTTCATAGTTTAGGTTATGGCTTGTTTTACAAGTGGATTACCTAACTTTTGAGAAGTTCTTAGTAAGATTTCGATTGCTTGTTTGAGTTTTGCGATTTATCCCACGCCCTGATGAAGCCCCTTACGAAAGTGGGCGAAACGTTGGCAGCTTCGGTTGCAACTATGACACGGCCCAAACCCAGAAGACATTCTAATGTTAGTAAAACTTCAGTATTCTTTTCAATGTCGGGGAGGGGGCCATAGCCCCCCCGGCCCCCCCCTTGAAGCCGCGCCTGTTTGTGACTGCGTTTATGTTTAAGTTTAGACACAACATTAAGTGTCATAAATTTGACTGTAATAATTAACTGTTTATTCTTACGTTTAAACATTATGAAAATAAAGGGACGGGGAGTCTAAAAGGATGCTTAAAATGCAACCTTCGTTTGTAGCGTTTTCCCGGTCTTGCAATTTCAATAACTTCATTTACCATGTGGTATTTTGTATAAAACAATTACGATTAGAGATAACAGAAATAATTAACTCTTTATTTATACCTAAATTTAAAGATTATTAAAATTGAAAGCAGTTTTATGTAGATGATTTTCTTCGTTTGTAAAAAGAAGCTACTTAAACTTTGTTACCACCTTGTTTTTGTTATTTGTTTATATTTGACGTGTTTTAGAATCAAAGCTGTGTTTTTTATTATTTATGCTAATCTCTGGCTTCAATTGTAAATTATGAATAATAATTTAATTGATTTGTTTTTTGTACATTTATAATTTGATGATACAAAAAACGATCAAAGTTTGGACATACTTTTTAGTCGTAACAGTTACCTATTGATGGTGATTATAAGAGGTTTGATAACAGATATAAAGACCATTGTGTGTATTGCCTTGTAGAATGTAAATCTAATATTTTTCTACCGTGGCTGGGCAACAACGAACGGCCGCAAGTTGCTTCCATGCTATGGTACCCTGTATTTTGTTATGTGTAATGGCGCAAGTTGCTTCCATGCTATGGGACCTTGCACATTTGTGTGTTTTCTAGTCGCGGTAGATTGCTTCCATGCTATGGGGCTCTACATTTTCGTTTACTTGTTTATGTATTACTTTTATTATGTGCATTACTGATTATACCTATACGTTTTTGGCCTTATGGCTAATTTACACTTTGTTAAGTAGTAAGTGCAGGTGAGAAGTGATTAGTTAACATGTTTTCATAATGTTAAGTGTAAAGAAAACGTTTACACAGTAGTATTGTAGAAGTCTCAAGTGTCAAGTGATTGTCTCCGTGCCGGAACAAAATGGTTGAAAAACAACGATGTTTTACTGATTTTTAACAGAGTTGCTTCTCTGAGCTGTTTATTTTTGTATGCTGCACAATTTACGTTATATAGGCATTCGTACTTTATATATTCCACTACGAAATTAATTGTTTGCTCTTCATTCCACTTCATGATTCTGTTCTCCGTCCGTACTATACACTTGTCAAAGCAATACAATAAAAATATTTATTTAATAGTTTCGCGTTAATACAATCGCGGAGTACGGGGATGTGCGGGGTTAGCTACTTAACAGAAAAAATAGACAGTTGTTCTATTCACTTTACTTTGCACTTGCACTTCGCACTCGCACTTATCACTTAACAGCGTGACAGTTTACACCTTGATTTTACTAATCACTTAACACTTGCACTTCTCACCTGCACTTGCTACTTAACAAAGTGTAAATTAGCCATTACTTGTTGTTCCAAACTTTCAACTTTAGCTGGGTTGATTCGTAACCAGGACCCCAGTACCTATTGGCGGGGGCGCCGATTATATAACACGTCTTCAGTTTAGTGATGATGTTTGTGCACGTGTTTATATGTGTTGGTATTTAAATCTGTTATCCGGTCTGTTTATTTGTTTAATTTACTGTAATTTGAGATGTCTTTGCTTTACGACGTGTGTTAATAGTTTTGACTACAAGCCGATTGTTTTATCAACCTAAATTATGTAATGATCTTGCATTTTAATTCAGTTAAGAGGGCCGGAGGGGTTTCTTAGCTCTGTTCTTCCCCTCCTACGACGAGTCCCACCGAACAGGCAAGGTCTCGGTTAAAATTTAAAGAGTTAAATTTGAATAAAAATTACGGTTCATTTTTTTTTGTGTGTTTTATTTAACCTACTACAGCCTCCCACATATCGAGAGTAAGTAGTGTATAACGAACTTAATACAACGTAGGAAGGGGGAGGGGATAACTAGACGATCACAGCTACAGCGAGATGTCGCTGCTTTTGTTTGTTCGCGGGTTTTAAATTTCAAACGCGAGTGGGTTACATCGCAATACCAAATTTCAAGTTACTAGGACTTTTGGTTCGAGAGTTATCGTGGGTACATCGTTACACACACACAGACACCCAACAATTTTTTGTCAAAAATACATTTTTCTGATTCAGAAAACTTTGAAACGTAAAATTATGTAAAAAAATTTTTTTGAAAAAAAATTTGCTATACTTTCCTCATAGGAAAGTAAAAAAGGAAAGTTACGGGTGTGTAATTAATCATAATATAAGTGCTATTGCGATTGCAGGTATGAATTTATTCTATCTATTTAGTTTAAATATACAGGGTTACTATAAAAGAAATAGACAACTTCAACTGCCTGTAAAACAAAAACTATTTACGGTAATTTGGCGCCGTTTTCACTGGTTTGTAGAGGAGTCTTTGAAGTTTACATTGTGAACTCACAAATGTTCAATATGGGCTCCTCCAGTCACACGACACACATCCATGCGATAATCTAGTTCATTCCAAACCTTTTGTAACATATCAGCATCAACACTTGCCACGGCTTGTCTGATACGTTGTTTCAAGTCGTCTAAATTAAGAGGAAGTGGAGGGACATAAACACGGTCTTTCACGAATCCCCATAGAAAAAAGTCACATGGTGTGAGATCCGGGCTCCTTGGTGGCCACGATGCAAGAGCATTATTGTCGGCTGTAGCACGGCCAATCCAACGATGTGGTAGGACTTCATCTAGGTAATCTCTAACATCTGTGTGCCAATGAGGCGGTGCTCCGTCTTGTTGGAATACAAAGTCATCCTGTTGCTCATTCAGTTGGGGCATCAACCAGATCTGTAACATGTCAAGATACCTAGCACCGTTGACTGTTTGCTCTGCAAAGAAAAAGGGGCCATACACCGTCGTGTGAGATACCGCACAAAACACATTGATTTTAGGAGAGTCCCGCACATGTTGCAATACAGCCCTCGGAGGTTCAGTTCCCCATATTCGGACATTTCGTGTATTCACTTTTCCACTCAGGTGGAAAGTTGACTCATCGCTGAAAATGATGCGCTCACAAAAACCAGCATCGTCTTCATCATGTCGTAACATATCGATGCAAAAGTCACGCCGTATGACCTTATCTTCTTCACTCAGAAACTGCAACATCTGTAATCTGTAAGGCATCATGTGCAGTCGCTTCCGCAAGATTTTCCATACAGTTTGCTGTGGAATTTGTAATTGCATGCTTGCCCTAGATGTGGATTTCTGTGGGCTTCTTATGTAGGCAGCACGAACCCGTTCAACGTTTTCTTCCGAAACTCTTGGTCTTCCCGAGCTCTTCCCTTTGCACAAACATCCCGTTGTCTCGAATTTGTTATACCAGTCGTAGATTGACTGTCTAGTCGGTGGCGTTTTGTGGTAACGTGTTCTAAAATGTCGTTGGACAACAGTTGCTGATTGCGTTCTAGCAAATTCCAACACGCAATATGCCTTTTCCACAGCATTTTCTGCCATTTCAGCTTCTACAACAAACAAACAAAACACTACAGCGTTACCAATAGTAACAAACGAAACTTTGAGAGTTTCTCAACATAACTAAAAAATAATTAGGCTACTATCTCTAATAGTTTTTGTTTTACAGGCAGTTGAAGTTGTCTATTTCTTTTGTAGTAACCCTGTATTATAATTCGTTATTTTATCTTAATTATTGATTCAATCTGTATTAGAACTTCTCGCGGCTGAATAAAAAGCTTAATCACGTAGTTACAGACGTATGTTGTTTTGTGATTGTAAACGGAACTTGCGGAGGTTCTTTTGTATATTTTTCTTTTATTCACCTTAATTCTGCGTTATGGTATGTATGAAATGCCATGTTGATATTACTAATTTCTTCTGTAAATTCAAACTGCTAAAGTATTACTATCCCTCATTAATTGTATTGCAAAGTAGTTAAATGTAATTGATGTATGTAATGGATTTCAGATTGATTAAAAACCATTATAAACGTTCTATGCTGAACGTTTTTTTTTAGAACGGTCTATGATTGGCCTCGAAACGATGAACCGTGATTACATAACTTTAGTAGCCGGTTTTACTAATGTTGCAGTTTCGAAACACCTTCAACTTTAGCTATACGTACTGGTAATTCAAAGACATTAGTACCTTGAATATGGAATAATGTCCACTCTTAACAATTCTTGTGTTGTAATGGATGCTATGCGAAAGCGTAACGTAGTGATTGGGGTCCTCTCAATATGTTTCGATCAAAGCAAGTTTCCGTATTTAATTCGAAGATTAGATTCATTATTTATGAACTTCTGTAATATATTGCATTTTTCCCCTCATTGTTGACATGTGTGTATTTTGTTTGATTGTTTGTTAAACATTTACTATTATTTAAACGGAGAACCAATTAAAGGAACGTTTTATGAAGAAGAATTACGTGTTATAATTGATCGTAATACGGTATTCAAAATCGAAAAAGTATTAAAAGAAAAAGGTCCGGAATAAATAAAAATTATTTTGTACAGTAGCAAGGAAACATTTTTTAAATGTTGGTTTCGTTTTACAAAAAATATATTTAATTTTTAAAAACATTGCCAAAACGTCTTAATGGCCAGAATTACGTTGCAAAATCAAAATTACAAAAAGATTCTAAAAATGCATTAGCAGTTGTATATGTCGCCGAAGCACCGTTCACAGTTTTTAGCGCTACAATTCCTTCATACAGCTTATCCCAATCTATGATAATATCGTTATCAACAGTTGTTTGCGAGTGAGCCTCAACCGAAGGATCAGTAAGCATCTTAAATAAATCATAAGGAACCTGTATGATTGAAATTTGCATTAGTTTTTCGCGCTGTGCAAATTTACTCCAAAATGAATTTAAACAAGATGGCCACCCGCTAGACACCAGTTTCAGTTTGAAAAAATTGCTCACACGTTTTTTGGATAAACCCCCGATCTAGAACTTATATTGTACTGCTCAATTTTGTATTTCCAAACTTCTAAAATTTCTAACACTTTGTACCACTGCGACAACGCTTCTCTGAGTGCGTCTGCAACGTAAGTGCCGGTAAACTTACGTTCATCGTCTGTTGGTTGCACCATTAAACATGGTTTTACCGCAAACCCTAAATAAACATAAGTTTGCCGGTGCATTTAATGATGCCTTGAACTACGTCTAAAGACAAACTGCTGACAAACATCATTACCTACATGGATTTTGGGATGACCTACCGGATATTTGCCATATTTATTGACAAATGGATAAAGGGAACACACGTCAAGATAAGGGATGTTTATCAGAATACGCGTATTTAAATCGTTTTTTTCAGTACGTAAATACAGCATGTGCCATCTTAGTTAAAAATTGAAGTTTTGTAGCGAACAATATCCGGTGTACTTTATCTTAAATCAAAAAGTAAATAACAGTGTAGTTTTGATGTAGCATCGTAATAAGCTTCTTCTAAAATTCTCAGAACAGATTTGTCTAGTCAAACTGTTTAATTTGTGCTTTGCCACATACTTTATCAATGTTTTTAAGGAAGTTCTGAATGAAAAATTATTTACCTCAGCCACTTGGACCAGCAACGATGGTTGATAAAGGGGTGCGGGAATTGGTACATGTTATTCTTCAACCGCTGAATGATAAATAACTTAAAAATTAAAATGCAAAGATAAATATACAAAAATATTTTATTTTCATTTATACGATATATATTACATCAATATAAATTATGTTGTTTATACAAAAATCCGCCCTCATATATATCCATATAATTTTTTATTGTAATGCTCATAAAATAGGAAAATTTATGAACTAGTTCAAACATTATAGGAATTTTATATTTTTGGTTCAACACTTCCATTAGATCTTTGTAATTTGCCTCTCCTTTTTTTTCTATCATCTAGTAGATTTACCACATCTTCAACGTATTCCATAAGCGAAATATCTGATTCCGTCAACTCTTTCAATCGTGACACAAGGTACGCTTTCATTCGAGTGATTGTTTTTTATGAAGCGATCCCCAGATGCAATTGATATTCTTTAGGGCGCAAATATAAAAGCATTCATCTCGGACGTGAGCATTATGTAGTTTTCAAGATCATACTAGCCAACATCGTTGTGGCTGTTTCTATTACTTCTTCTAATACATCCAAGAAAGTTGAAGTAGTGTGAAATAAATCTCGCAGGTAGATTCAGGTTTTGATATTTTGAGAAACGGTTTATATCCATTGTAAACATCCAGTCCTAAGTCCACAACTTTTGGATACCTATTGTTTAATTTAATTGTTACTAGATTAAGAAGATCTAGTTTCTTTTTGTAGCCTTCTGCCGATTTCAAGACTTCTTTAGACTTTGCAGAATCTTCGTACGAAAGACATACTGCCGATTTAGCGTTTCTTTTCCAATATTCGGTTTTCGAATATGGAGCAATTTTGCTTGGGCTACGTTGTTTAATATACTTAGAAGCGATTACAGGAATTTAACACAGAATACTAGTCTGAAGTATAAGCGCTCACTAATCAATTTAAGATTCAATTTTGCTTTATACAATACGTATTCTATGACGTCAATATTTTAACATATGTATAAACTGGTATACGTTTCCGTCGAGGGCAGTAATGACGTCAGTGAAAATAAAAGTTCAAGGTTGCGTTGTCCATATTCTACTGACAGTAATACCAAATTTTTGTGTGGGAGTTGTTGTAGTAGTTGCTGTTAATCTCGACTTTTCAGAGCGATGTTTTTGCCTGTTTTAAAAATGGTTAAAATTAAATCGGGCGTAATGGTAATCGAGATTGGATATGGTTTTGTCTAGTTTTCTTAGGTGATTCGGGTTACTTCGTGTATGATTTAAGCATTTAGTCGGTTATATTCAGTTTTTTATCCGGGATCTCTAATTTTTAGAAAACTGCAAAATATTTGCTTTTTTTCTATAATGAGTTAGGATAGGTTTCAAAAGATTATTCCATTTGGGTTAGTTGATTGTTAATTGAGCAGATTCAAAATTTAGAAGATCGTTTGATAACGTGTTTTCCGGAGGATTATAGCAACTGAAAAAATTATAGGTTTGGAAAATGTACGGTAGCTGTAATGTATTCCAGATTATTATTGAAATTGGCTAACTGAAAAAGATTTATGAATAATAGCGCGACACTTCGGGAAGCGTTAATCATATTAATTTTTACAAAAGGTGTAATAATTAGTAGTAGGTCTTTTCGCAATTTTTTAGTTTGGTTTCGATTAATGAAAGAACGTCATTTTTTTCTGGAAAAA
The DNA here is from genome assembly GCA_035610365.1 of Aquatica leii. Lineage (NCBI taxonomy): Eukaryota > Metazoa > Arthropoda > Insecta > Coleoptera > Lampyridae > Aquatica > Aquatica leii. The sequence continues at coordinate 77,151,976 of CM069436.1, read as the reverse complement.
GGAAATTTTTGATAAGTGCTTTACCGCGGACATCGCAAGTATCGACTGTCCCAACAACCAGTTCCATCAGTGCTAGTTCGTGAGGTTGTAGTGGGTTGGTAAGTTGATGCGCAAAAGTAATGGCGACAGCGGATTTGGCAAAGGACATGTAAACGTTACAGTTAAGAATGGAAGCAGTGGTTGTGTTGATAGCTTTAATAATTTCGAGCGGCGATCGGGAAACATATACATAAGAGATAGAGTGATTGTTTTAATAAAAAGTTTTAATCTAAGGTTTTCATCGACAACGTTCGATAAGTGAAGAGGTTTCGGAATCGCTATCGGTATCAATGGCTGTTGGCTGAGCGGTAGCTTCGTTGGTTTTAGGAACGGCGTTAAAGGCAACACATATGGTGAAGAACAGTAACTACATTTAAGGTCAGTAGATGAACAAATTGATGAGTTGTGTTTTCCCCCAGACTTTAGGCAATGTTTAAAAGCTCGCAGGGGTAGTATTTGCCATAAATAGAAACGCCTCTGGCTAGCAATTAATCGAAAGTACTTTTGCTAGTAGTTGAGTTAGTAGAGAAATAATGCGGATAGCTTTGGTATTTTTAGGAAAGTAGATAAAATTAAGGATTTCTTGTTGAATAATATCTTTATCTATTTGCACAAAACGCATGTGAAAGAGAGAGTGCTGGCAGTAGGGTTGAATGGTCTGGGTCCTGATCGTTAAGCAAATGTTGGGAGTCGCCGTATAGATGTTTCGAGAAGAGTGGGTCGATTATAATTAACTTTTAGGTTTATTAGAGGTAGTTTTAAAGACAACAGAGAGGTATAAAATTGTTTTTGGATTTTGATATTAAGTGGAAAATTACGGAGACAGTAGCAGGAATTGAGAGGACGAATGGAAAGATGTGACAAAATAGAAATAATCTGATGTGTTTCGACTGCGAGTAGAAGGATTAGATGGCGCTGAGAAAGCCGGTGCAAGACCGTGCTTTACCATGGTAATTAGAGTTAGTTGACAATTAATTTGATAGATTTAGCTGTTGTTCCGGTGATCAGGGTACGCACGTAGGGAGAGCTTCACAAACTCGGTGGTGGGGAAACACTCGATCGCTTAAGACGCAGACTGGAGGCTCACGTTTACGTCGCGCTCTTTTTTATAAACCATGGCACACTCGTCTTTTAATGAACCGAGATACTCGATCAAAAATCACCTGGAAGAAAATCCGTCAGAAAAAGCAAAATTCATTCCGATTTTATATAATTATTTCAAATTACTAAAACCTAGCTGAAGCGCACGAATTCATTATTGAAAAATTGAGAGATGTTCTAAAATAAGCAATGTTACCAAACGCGAGTAACTGTTTTTTTTACAGTTAATGAATCAGTACCTAAACTTAAAGAACATACATCATGGATAGTCTTTAGTAATATCTATAAGCTTTAAGACTGAAATTTTACAGCAACCAGTGTCAGCAACTTTACAAAGAAGTTTTATATATACATTTTACACTAATTGAATCTTCAACTCCAGAGAAAAAAGGTAATTGTAAATACATTAAATAATAGTTTCATCTGAGTTAGCTAATTCATAACTGTAAATAGCTATAATCCTAGTTCAGTTATTCTTTCAAAATTCCTGTCTATCAGTATTTGTACTAGGCTGTTTGTGGTTGCTGTAAAATCCTATGAGCAATACAATTTAGATTTATTTAAGGCATCTTTTCCTCGTCGAATGAATTTGTTAGTAATAAGTACTTGAAGTTTCAGAACCAATTTGTTGTAATGCATTTTTCAAGCCACAAGAAAATTAATAAGCCACCTACCATTTCAAGATTTTTTGATTTGAAGATCAATATCATCGTCCTGTTCCTGAATGTATGCAGTCACCTGAAATCAATTTTGCAACAGTAACCCTTTACTATACTGCTGGGTAGGCTACTGAATCCAAAAATTACAGCCTCAAGCTTTTTGCTTTCGAATTAGAACTAATGCCAGAGTAATTTTGATTATCTAAAATTGAACGGTAAAGAACTGTACTCTACTTTTACCTTTTGGAGGTTATGTTATCTTAGCAAAAATAAATATTTTTTAAGTGTGCACTCACATTTCTTCGTTACAACTTATTAAAAACCTTGTTGGTTATTTACTAATTATTTGTTTCTTTTTTTTTGCTCTTGGGTTTAAAATTTATCACCAAAGTTATCACTGTTATTTTCTGGTATCTCAATTAACGGCAACGGGACTTGAAGCTACAGTAGCCGTTTTCTTTGTTTTTAAGTTATTAATTAATTTCGCTTAATTCAGACAATAGGCAGTAGTAGGTTAAATAAATCACAGCGAAAATAAATCGTAATTTTTATTTAAGTATTACGTGTTAAATTTTTATTGGAAAGTTTCTCTGTTAGTAGAAACCTTTGGTAGAAATGGAAGAACTAACGAAGAAAATCAGGTCCTCTAACTGAAGATTAATGCAAGATAATTACATAATTTACATTTATAAAGCAATTAGGTTATAATCAAAGATATCAATAAACATCGGAAAGTTAGAACATCCTCAATCTAAGTCAATTAAACGAATACACAGATATAATGACAGGTTTAAATCCCAACACGTATAAACACGTGCACAAACATCATTATTTTAAACAGAAGAAGAGTTAGTTAACAGACGACCTCCAGTAGGTACTGAGGTCCTGGTTAGCGTCAGTGCAAAAAAACGTGGGTCAAAAATCTACATATGTAACACAAAAAAAATGTTATAAAGTGTAGGGTCCAAAATCAGTATAGGTGTCAGTGTATAATGATCTGCGGTTTGTTACCAGCTAGTTTTTCTTACAGTACGTTTAATTGTACCTCCTGCATCGTCACAAGAACCTTTTCTAGAAGTGACAAAAAAATGCTACTGCCGAAGTTATGAATTTTTTTAAACTGGGAATTATTTTGAAAAGCTATAATCAATCAAAAACACTTGAACTGAATAAAATTATACGGCATTGTGAGTTAAACAAGAAATAATTACACATAATGTTTTTGTTTTAATTGATTCATTTTCTTTAAAATAAATTACAATGATTGAGCATAAATCGGCACAATATTTTTGAGGTAGATTCGGATTTTCAAAAATAAAGAATTTAATTAAAAAACCATCTTTACTAATAAAATTACGATTCTTTATAAACACCAAACCAACATAAGCCTGCAACAAAAAGTACCGAAAGCATCCAATACGCCAGAGGCGTATCTAAAACAATGAAATGCATAGGTAGAAGTTACTAATTTAAAACAGTGTTCAGGTCATCAAATACCATTAGAAGTATGATCTCTGACAAAAGACCAAAAACTGCATCTACCAAGTGTAAATGTGGCACGTCGTACGTGGGAGAAACCAAAAGACTCATACGCAGAGAAGGGGGATATGAAGATACGCACACTCATGGGTAGAATGAAGTGGACGTAGGCAAAGATTATTCACAGAGAGAAACATTGGTACAAAAAAAATTCAAAGAAGCAGCAGTAATCAACAACAACGAGGTATTCAGCCAACACAGTGTATAAAAAGGTAACGTGTGGAAGCCGCTAATTGGCGCTTGAATGAACTTAAATCACTACTGCTTCCGTTAGCTAATTTTTGTTCTGTTTAATTGCATTTTGTTTGATTGATCGCTTCGTCATGTCTTTAGTATATAAGCTTCAGTAGTCTTTAAGTTTGTTAATATTTACCTGATGACGATTGCAGAGACTATACAGTCATCGAAACGTAGTGTATATTCATTTATTTTTAAGAAATAGAAATAAAGATAATGAAAGTCCAGAATTTTGTGCAATTTTAGCAAATGCAATATTGTCTACCTCATTCAAACAGATGGCATAACCTTGTTAACTGGCATAATTTTCAAACGTTTTGTTGTTCGTGTTTTACATTTTAGGATTGCAGTTTATACTGACGATAGGTAAAAGTGTAATATACAAAACAAATACTCAGCACCCTCCACAAACAAAACAGTCAAATAAGAACAGGCCATTAATTGGCCGGTTTTTTAATTAAACCGGCCCCCGGTCGAGGTATCATTAAACCGGTAAAAACCGGTCTAGTTGGCAACCCTATGTAAAAGAGATTTATGAATACTAATACAATTAAAAATATAAAGATCTATCTACGTTTTGTTCCGCATTTCCACAGTTTTTTAGCTTCTGACAAACTGTAAATATTGTAAAACTAAATACTAAATTTTAAAAAAATTGGTGTCATCACACGACTTTCTTATAAGGAATGTCTACATATTTTTTAAGGTTATGTTGTCATAAAACCATTTTGAAGTGATATGTATACGTTTGTATTGACTTTCTAGCATGCTGTAATTTTTTTGAAATTTTTCGCATAGATTTCATTAAGAAATAACCGAAATATGGCAAATTGAGCTTATGTTGTCATATCGACTAACCCTTATATTTGTGCGCCTCGATATTGCTTACCCCTTTAGTAAATTAGGGAAAAAAATGTCGCAGGTAGGATTTGAACCTAGATTATATATGAAATCACTTTAAATTATAAATCAAATATCTAATAAACTGTTAATGTTAGAAAAAAATTATTTGAATAAATTGTCAGGAAGAATTAACTCTATAAAAAACTGTAAAATGGCAGATATAAGTATCATGTAAATTTAAAATTTTGTCTCTTATCAAACAAGTCCATATTGTAGCCGGAAATATTTCGAAAATTTCAAGCAAAGAATATTTCATGAGAATTGACAGTTGATGTTTTTATTCTCTTACGATATGTGCTTTTTATACTTTTATATTCACCAATGCATAGAAAATATTTACAGGTATGTTCAATACCATTTTATTTACCAAATCTCTAAACTAGCTTCTCCAAAAACAATTGAAAACAATATATACTCGTTGAAACAAACAACTTTTCTAAATTCAAATTTTTGATTTGGAGCCTCAGATTGTGGGCACTTTATTTTTTTTTCTCTGCAGTATACTGCGGCTTTCCAGATAGCGTCTAGTCAGAGAAAAACATTCTGTTCCAAACATGCCTTTATTTTCAAATTACAAAATAAAATTTACTAACCGAATTAATCTATGCGATGGCGGTAAACAAGATCCCTACGCAACATTTATTCGTATCAACGAAGTTTATCAGTAAATATACGGGCTGAAATCGTAAGAGAGTACGCTATTGAACCCCACATTCTCCCAAACAGATTGAATAGTGAAAATTATTATCTTAAATAGCGTTCTGTTAGAGCTTCTTGATTACTTACTGGTAAACATCAGACGAAGACTTTGGTTTCGACATGATGGAGCACAAACTCACACAACTCGAGAAGTCATACACTACTCAATAGAGAATATCCGAATAAGTAGATTGAAAGAGGAGGTTTTGTTGCATGGCCAGCCCGGAGCCCCGATCTAACTACTTTATATTTCTTTTTATGGGATCAGTTAAAGACTTCTGTATATAAGCTTTGATATAAGACACCAGTAAACATTAAATTAGAACTTGTTGCTAAAATAGTAGCTGCAGCTGAAGATATAAAAGACAAGCAGGCAGCTCTTGCAAATGACTCTTCTAATATTAAAACGCGCGGCCGGGTTTGCGTTGCTGCGAATAGCGGCCATTTTGAACATCAAATATAGTCCCTACCTAGTTGTTTCATTGTGTTATTTTTCTTGTTTAATGACATCAAGGCTACTTTGTTTTAAATGATTGTTGCAGTTTGTTTCTTCAATTTGAATAAAAACTTTCTTGAATGACATTCTTTTTATTAGAAACATTAAATAATTTAATTATTCTTTAACTCCGATTAAAAAATTATTTATACGCAAATAAATGTGTTCACTCTAAAAACATTATACCCGCCAAACTAAAAAGCATTAGAAATGTAAAAGGATTGACGATGAAATAGATGATAAATTTCAAGCTTTCCTGACGAGGAATTACCATCAACTAGTTTTTATCGTCATATTGCCTAACCTAACTTAAAGGTGGTCCGCTTGACCAAGACAACGCAGAGTATAAAATATATTCCCTTCAAACCGAGAGACCTATCTCTCAAAAAATGTGTAATGTGATAACTTTTTTTTAACTCCTCCACGTCTAGCGAACGCTTACCTTAACTGCCGCACTCTTCTAAACTGATTTCGGTCCTAAATAAATAAAATAAGTTAAAAAAAGACAACATTAAGTGAAAAAACTTAAACTATTATTTCTAAAATTATTAGATCACATGAAATAAACAATAATGTTCAAATACAATAATCTCTAAGTACAAAAATAAGTAAAACTTCGTAAAAGCAAAATAAATAAAAATTGAGCGTACATAAAATCTGGCATTTTTAGGAAAAAATATTAAATTTTTTTTTCTTCTTTTCCTTAGCTGGCGAAGGCGACGGCGTATTGACAGATACTTCCGATTCATCTACGTCCTTATCAGCGTCTGTCTTTTTATGCGTTCTAAATTTAAACCTTTTTTCTTTCTTGTGTTTCTTCTTTTGTTGGGTTTCTTCTACATTTACGGCTTTGTCGCTGCGTTTGAGTGTGTATAAAGTAAGTTGATTGTTAATGCTGTCATCTTCTTCGGCCTCTCGAATACGATCCATTTCCAAACATTCTACAATTTCGTTCCTCCTTTCGACAACTTCGACAAGACGAGTTATTAATTCCTCTTCCCTAGCTTTATCACTATCCGTTTTGTTGGCCTCTGGTTGAATCATTAAACAGCGTATTTGATACTCCAAATCGGCGTATTCTTCTTCCAACCGCTGTTGACGACGCCTAAATAAAATCAATTAAAAATGAAAATAACTTTGGTGATTACTACTTACAAATACATCAACTCCGCCTGCTTGCGAAAGAGATCGTTTTTCTCGTTAACCAATTCGAACAATTGTAAAATTAAATCTTCGACTTCTGGCGATAAAGCCGCTTCCGAATTAATATTAGGACCTTCACATTTATCTCGGATGATTTGCTCCAACTTGACACCCTGTTTCTCCAAACCCTGTTGTTGAATTTCGATAAAATCTAACTCCCGTTTGATTTCTACTATTGGCAGTGGCCGTATGTGTCTACGTTGCGGAATCGGACGACAAGGCGCCGGGCCCTTTCGTCTCTTCCATTTTCCGTAAGTGCTTTTATTCGGCGTCGCAAATTCTAAGTCAGTCGAAGAATCTGATGTTATAACTTGACTTTGTCGATTTTTATTCAACTCGTCTTTAATATCCTTTTCTTCTTCCCAATCGGTCACTTCTATCAATTTAAGAGAATTGCAGACGTTTATCGGCGATTCTGAAGCTACGATTAAAGATGTATTGAGTGTAGGCGGCATCAAAGATGGTGTTGACGTCATGGGTGGAGGAGGAGCCGCTTTTTTTGTTTTTCGATTTTTCGGCGTGGCCTTAGGAGAGTGTTGCTGAAATAAAAGTATCTAGTTTAGTAGAAATTCCAAAACATAGTTATTTAAAAACTTAGAATTTGAAGGATCACACATTATAAAACAGTCTTCATACAAATACATTTGAACTACTATCTTCATCTAGCTAGTTCTGGCAAGAGAAATTCTAGAAATAATTTTTATATTAAACGTTTGGCCTACTATAGCTACTAAACCGTTTGGTTTTAACTAGTCCAAATATATCTTAAAACTAATGTAATCATTCCGAACCTAGTCCTTCAAAACATACCACACTGACCGATAAAAATAAGTTCGCTTTTTTTGATAGAATACTATTAGTATTCTCTATTTATAGGAGTTTTGTTCCAAAAAAAGCAAGCGCTTTGTCAGCAACTTCTCTCTTAAATTATGGTTTGCACTACTCGCCATTGACTTCTATTTTGGGGATTTCTGATATTTCCTTCCCGTGCGCGTCTCCAGGGGGTGGAATCGCGGCTTTAATCCGTAAGTATTTCAATACACGCAAACCAGCTCTCCTAGCTCAAGCTGTAGTCTTGGCAAGAGCAAACACTGGGATGAACGATTCCTGTCGTTGCTCTATTACACACGTCAGCTAAACCCAATATTCTTTGTTACTGTGTACATATCTCTCATAAGCAATAAATGCTGAAAGATGAAAGGTCTTGACTTAATTGCCTGGACCAAGAAGATACAAGTTCATTAAAAACCTAAATCTTACGTGGGAAGAACCAAGCCGACAAATGCGCGACTGGATAGAAGACCAGTCGTTACCGGTCCCAACCCTCGGCTACCAGACAAACCCTGTTGTATAGGGACACTGCACATGGTTGCTTATATTTCCTCCTTACTCGCGGGACTACTATTGACCAACTAAATAAAACAAAACAAACTAATATGACAGACATTGAGACTGGGGAAGGACCTAACCATGAAACTTTCAAGTGCTGTTAGAAGGAAACTCAGCAAAAACTTCAGCAGCAAGATTTAAAAAACTTGAATCATCAAGGATAAAAGCAAACTCCTTAACAACAAAGCAGTCAGTCAAAAGATTAAGGGCAAACGCAATCGATCAGAAGCCAGTACTCTAACCACAGCAACACAACCGCCAACAAAAAAAGTAGAAGGATGAAACTCTCCACCTCTGATGCTACTGTCGTGTCTGATATTTGAATAGCAATAATTCCACAAGAATATCCAGGTGTTGTCTTAAACGAAGAACAGGCGGACCTTATTAAGACTCTCTGGTTCAAGCTTTAGTCACATCAACCGAAGCAGAATTTTCTCTCAGATTCTCTGGCGTTAGCTTAATTGGTGGCATTAAATTGGCCAGGTGCAAAACTTACCATCGTTGATGCTAAGAACGTTCCAAAACCGGCTAAGGCCATGGTATGCCTTCCAGAACCCATTGTGGAACCGGAAAAAGCACTTAAATGTTTAAAACCCAGCGTTTCTAATAGAAACTTGGAGTGTTGTGAATAAGAAGAAAGATCCGAAAGAACAACACATTATCCTTCTCATGAGTGAAAGCTCATGGGAAAAAATACAGAGTCCTGACTGTAGACATTACTTAAATCTTTCCCGAGTGTTATTCAGACGTCTGGAAAGAAAAAAGAAAAAGGTGATCAAAAGAGACGAAGATCGACTAAGTAGAGGTGAGTATCGAACTAACGATGTCGATAGGGGAAACATTCCAGCTGTAACCATGCTCTGCTGTCACTCCAATGCACACCATACACTGTTCCATTGGGGAAGCACTAGAAACAACAGAAGCGGTGATGCACTTTTAGAATTTATTACTAGTAATAAATTTAAGTCGTAAATCAAAGAAACGAGCCTTTGTCACAGATACAAGAACGGAAGTAGTGTCAACTCAACCATCACTCTCCAACCATATGTACATAAAATTTAAACTGGAATTGTCACAGAGAAAAAGGAAAAAGTACAGACATCCAAGAACTTGCAACGTTACAGTAGGGATTGTACAAATCTACGTCAATACTTCAAACCACAGGAGAAATAGAACTGATAAACGATATCATCAAGGGATCTATCAAAGACATTTGCAAAAATAGTTGCCCGTTAAAAGTAAGAAAAATCAACCGAGAACTGAAAGATGGGAAGAATACAAAACTTCTCGGCAAAAATATAGCTACGCTATTAGAAAAATCATGGAAACCAATGCGAGGAGACTGAAAAGTCATCTCAGAATGTGCTAGACTACAGAAAGTTTGTCAAAAACATAACCAATGTAAACCAAGGTCATTGCAAAAACCACAGAAAGGCAGACATACCTAAAAAACAAGGGTTAAAGCAGGACTGGAAACTGGGTAACAAACTGGTGGACAAAAGTAACATTATTTGGCCTTCAAAATCTTTTACCAATCATGCTACAACAAGGGTTGTAATATTTGCTTTTGCCTATGTGCATATTATTTAGAGCTAGTATAGCTCTAGGTTACGTGCCATAAGGCAAAAATTAAAAGTAGTGTTTATACTTAAACCAAGACGAAAATCATACGCCCAGGCAACATGTTTTCGTCCAATTAGCTACATTTTTTATACTCAAGATAATAGTTCCCACAGTTACATATAGATCTCTAGTTTCGTGGCACAAATCCAAAAGAAAAAAATCCATAACAAAACTTACCAAGTTACAGAGGCTGCTAGACTGTCCATCTCTACATTTAGTGGTAAAATCAGAAGCTTTGGCAACAGCGCACCTGTTAAAATCTATAGGATGGGAGCACATTCGTGTTAGAGCAGAATACCATACCGAAATTTTTGATCAGATAAACAAAAACTACTTGCTAAGCATCGAGTCGGACAAAACTGGTTCAATTATCCACTTCCACAAACCTTATCAGATAGACAACAACCGAGAAAGCAGCAAGCAATCATTTGTTATACAGATGGTTCCAAAACTACACTAAGTACTGGAGCGGGAATCGCTAGCAGTAAATCAGGGAGCAATTTTAGCGTACGTCTGGGCTGTTGAGCAACCGTATTCCAAACAGAATTTATTGCAATATCCGCTTGTGTTCAAGAAATTATTTGGAAATTGTATCAAAAGAAGAGGATCCAAATCGTTAACGATAGCCAAGCGGTATTCAGAACATTAGACTCAGTAACAATTAGCTCTAAAGCGATTAGAGTTTGCGTTAACCCGCTAGTCCGTCTACTAGAATAGAATGGGTTGAAACTCTATAGGACACAACAAGCTTAGAGCTTAGGTGCGACTGCTGTCAGACGATCTTCTTTTTTTCTCTTGGCTTCTATTTTTCCTTGAACCATCAGTTTTTCTAGGTTATCCTGTAACCTTTCTACTCTAACAATGTATGGAGAAAGAATTGTAGGATTCTTTTTTGAATAATGTCTCTACTACAATTTGACAAACACAAATATTTTTTAAATGTTATTTGTTTGTTGTGATCTTACGAAAATACTAATTAATTTGAAAAAACTGCCGATGATGTAATTGTAGGTTCCAATTTAACACTATATGAAGTAAAAACACAATTACAAGTGTTCTAGTTTTGGATTCTTCTTGTAGAACACATGGTATAAGCGATCAGACTACATCTCTACGATTTCTTTAAAATTCAATATTCCATATATTTTGTTTAAAAGCTATTAATGATGGACTTTATTCGAATAATAGCAATTAGAAACACAGTGTAGAAAATATAGAGCAATTGTAAATTATGATACTTCTAACTCAGGCACACTACCATCGTCTACCGACTCAAAAGACAAGGATTATTCTCATTCATTATTCGATGAAAATTTTTAAATTAAAATTTGTGAATAACAACTCAAAAATCAGTCGTTTTTTAAAAAGAGAAATAAAAATTTCACCTCAATTTCAACATTTTTGAATAATAAATAAACAATCAATCATTATTCAAATAATTTTAAGTTAAGTAGCAAATAAAAATTCAATCATATCTTTTTAAGTCAATAATAAACCTTTCATAGAAAAACGTTAATATGACAAAAACAAAAATTATATTGTGGAGTTTCTTCAGGTTTTCAGAATTATTTCAATAAATATTATTTTTTTATTGATCAATTCAGATTTTCACAATTATGATTGATTTTTTATTAATTATTATAAATTACTTTGTTCGAATGTATAGAGTTTTCCAGTAACGAATCTGAATTCATTGAAAATTACTATCTTCTGCTGATTCGATGAAGATTATTCTCAACTTTGTTATAACGAGTAAGGAGACTTGAAAAACTTAGATAATGAATAAAAGACTTAAAATTTCATGAAGTATTTGGTAGACCAACATTTCTTTAGTCAAAGTCTCCCGCCCGTGTCACAAAGATAATTATATTAACATTCCGTTGTCTTAAATTAAAATCAGGGGAAAACTATTTTATAAAACTTGCTGAATCAAAAATATTGATTTATGCAAAATTAAAATTTCGCAACAAATCGATTTAATTAAAAGCAATGTACTAACCTCACTATGAACTGGACTTGACGTAATCGAACTAATAGGCGAAGAGTCGCGTTTTTCAATCACAGGTGGTTTGGGAGCTGGTTTTTTCTTTCGGCCGGTTGTACCAACACTCGAAGTTGCGCTATTGAGGGATGAATTGGAACCAAACATTTCTTTGCCAACTAAAAGCGTCGTTCTTCTCGGTTTCGGCTCTGGCGTGTTGATTAAACTCCTAGTAACGCAATATTTTAACATGTTAATAGTCGAACAATGCTGCGGTAAACAATAAAATAAAGGAACAGTTATTTGAACGCACAATGAATATTAAACTCATAAATGTGACTCAGATATACAATGTGTCGTATTTTAATGACAACGTTAATATTTCGTGGTGTTTTTTAGAACATGCAAGATGTTGCGCATACTTGTGAAGCAAGTTTTACCGTAATAACACGTTTATAAACTACTTAGTTAATTAATTTAAAAAAATACCTGGAATTTCTAGGTAAAGGTACTGGTTTTTGTACTATATTTTCAATATCATCTTCGGGTTCTTCTCCATCGCTCCAGAAGGGGTTTAAGCTAACACGTGGTATAGCTTCGACTTTCTTCTCAATTACAATCTGTTCTTCTTCAACCTCGTCCTCGTCATCGTCAAAGGGATTATAACTTTTCTGTTCGATGACACGACTTTTGTTAACCAACTTTTTCCTGACTGCCGGTTTCGGACGTATTTCCACAACATCCGTAGTTTCACCTTCTAAGTCTTCGTCGTCAAAAGGATTTAAATCTTCCGGGTATTTTTCTTCGGCAACTGCTTGTATCGGGACGTCGTCATCTTTAATTTGCTCAATTTTTACAATTTCTTTAGTTTCTTCTTCTACTAAGTCTTCATTATTTTTAATACTATCCTCTAAACTATTATTAACGCAATCGATATTTTCTAAACTTTCCTCTTCTTGTGGAGAACTTAAAGGCACTTCTTCTTCAACCATAGACTTCTTTGAAACTGTATTTTTTTCTGAACTCTTTGGCGTTTCATTATTTTCGAATAAAAGCATACGCGATTTGACCAAAGAAGTTCTATTGTTTTCTAAATTCTTATTTTCTTTGGTAGAATTTCTAAGATCCAGCTGATTGGCAGTCTGTGGCTGGTTAATTTTAGCATCTTCAGATAACTTAACACTATTATGTACAACTGTATCTACCGATTGATTAGTAGAATTACTATCGTAAGAACCAAAAGGTGCACTAGTAATAATACTGCTACTATTTAAGTCTTTAACTCTATCTACGGTAACAATGTCTTCGCTGTTTCGTTCCAAGTCTGGTGGTTCACTTTTTAACACGATCGGCGGAGCACTTTTAGGTAAATCCGGAATTTTTTCTTCTTCTTCTTCTTCGTCTTTAGTTTCATCTTCTAATTGACTGTTGATAAATGACGAAAGAGCCATAGTAAATTCTGAATTTTGTTCCATGGTTTGTATGAAGCTTTTGTCTTGTGCGGTTTCAAATGTAGGCGTGTCGTCGTCGAATTGTGGCAAACCGGCTGACTTTTCTTCGTCGCTTAACGAACGCGACAGTACTGATTTTTTTTCGGTATCAACTACATCGCGATCTTCTTCGTCGGGACAGACCTCGCAACAAAATTGGTTTTCCATTTCCGTTTCGTAATAGTTTGCTAAATTTAATTGACTATTGCAACGAGCACAGCGAAAACAAGTGCGGTGGTAAAGTTGTTTTCCTACGTTTAGGCGTTCTGCTATAAAAACTGGCAGACCACATTTGGCGCAGGGCTCCCTACGACCTACACCACCGCTAGGTCTGGGAATCTAAAAATACGCATTTATTAATTGTCGCGATTAATTACTATTCAATGAATAATGCATTTGTTAAGCAAAGCACACCCAAAAGCTTAAATTAACATTATAAATTACCTTTAACAAAAAATTTCAGGTTTGTACTGTCCAATGACGTCGAGCTTTTCCTCCTAAATAAAATAAACAGTGTGGGTTAAAGGAAAACCACGCAAGGATTACGAACTATTACATATGCAATGTGCCGTTTACTTGTATAATGGGTGACGTAGTGTTAATCACGGCGTTTCCTTCGAACTGAATTCATATCCTAAATTATGGTTATTATCTGTGTTTGATAAGCTAGTGCTGTCGGTTAGAAGCTTAATAGTCGTTTGTGCAAGCGAGAAAAATAGAATTTTTGTATGCACACATATAACACACATATACACGCACTCGGTGCTCTCATGCATAATTAAATATTCATTCTATTGTGTTAAAATTCTAAGAGATGTACAGTGTAATTACGTGCACAGAATACTACGCTACAGTTACCATTAAAAAATTAATACCAAGAAGAAATGTTTACACACACACAAAAGAGAATTACGATATCAATACAAAACTACAAGCATTCCACAATATAAACTGTACGAAATGTTTATCATCTATTGACGTTACTATAACTGATTGTACTTTTGATCAGTTGCGTAATGTTTTGTTAAAAACGATATTTGTCTTTGTATGTAATAACAAGATATGACGATCCGAACAGTTTATTGATATTTTATCAAGTGTTACTACAGAGTAATAACATTTACTTATTAAACAATGTAATTCAAACCCATTAAACTAAACAACATTTTTATAACACCGTAAAACGAAACGAATCATTGATACGAACATAAAAATTTAAAAGCTTCAAAATCCATTGAGACGTTAATCAAAATCAAAAAATCAACGGGCATCGTATAGATGATATCTTGTTGGAGGAATTTGTATCTAATCTGCATATCAGATATCCTTTTAACATGTCCTTACATATGTGGAGTTTCACAAACCCCAGGCTGGCAAATATCGTTATCAAAATGAGCCAAACGTAGACTTATGCTCAAATATGTCTATCGAATTCAGGCGTTGCCGCAGTTCACCGTAAACAATGAGTAAATTTACACGTGACTGAAACGCTTTAGCGTGTATCAAGGCCCATCATGTACTCGCGTTTGTGACTTTGACATTGTGGGTAAATTGAGATTTTTGACTTGATTTGAATCAAGTAATTGCTTAATTTTAGCTAAAATATCATGTAGTACAAAAAAGTATAGAAAAAGTCCGATGCTCTATAGGCTGAAACTGATGACGACGCCATCAAATCATATCTCTGAAAGCGAACACAAGACCGACTCGGAGCAGGATATCACAATAGAAGATGAAGTTTGTGACGAAGATTCAGACAGGGACAAATCAGAAACACAACTTCGAGTGAAACGAGAAATGAGAAATGAAAATACTGATATGCCTCCAAGAAATAGACAAATATATCTCGGAAAAAATATATCGAAATGAAACAAACTTCTTCAAATCAACGCGTTCGAACAAGAGCAGACAATATCAACACTCATTTGCCAGGTGTCAAGCAATATGCTAAAAATGCTTTAGATTGTTGGCAATTGTCTTTCGGTTGCGAAATGATCGAAGACATCGTTCGCTGGACTAAAGTCAAAATTTAGCAAAAATCCATTGCACATCAAAATAAAAGCACGGTGAAAGAAACCAATGAATGTGAAATTATAGCATTTATCGGACTTCTCTATTTAGCAGGTATATTCAGTTAGTCAGACGATAAACGGATTGGACTGATGTCAATATATTCCGCAATAGAATATCTATAACTCGTTTTCAATTATTGATAGTCTGTCTTCGAATCGATAACTTTGAGACATCGTGAAGAGAGAGTAGCGACTGACAAATTAGCTTCTGTTTGTGGAATTCTAGAAAAAGTTATTGAAAACTACACTCCTTCGCAATATTTCATGATAGATGAGAAGTTAAATTCTTTTCGTGGAAGATATGCATTTAAACAGTACATTTCCAACAAACCTGCAAAGTATGGGATCAAAGTGCAAGTCTTAGTTGATGCTCGTTTGTACTATGTTTTAAACTTGGAACTATATGCAGGAAAACAGCCAGAAGAGCCCTAGAATCTTAACTATTTCTATTCTATTTCGAACCGAAATGTGGCCTTTTATAACTAGTACACTTGTTATAAACTGGTAATTCAATTACTGAAAGAGTATAAGATTACGTCAGTAGGAACGTTAAGAGTAAACGGTGCATTCCAGCACAATTCATAACAGTCCAGAACAGAGAACCCAAAATATCATTATTTGGTTTCCAAAAAGATATTAACTTATGTGCAAAAAAAGTCCTGCTGATGTTCACCATGCACCATGATGGAGTTTATTGATAAAGCAATTGAGGAAAAGAATTTACTAGAAATAATAAGTTTTTACAACTTTACTAAAAATGAAGTAGATGTAATGCATGATATGTGTCTAGAAATTCACGGAGATGGCTCTTACCATTGCGTTTTCTTTCTTGAATACAGCATCATTAATTCGTTGGTGATATGTAGAGAACACAATCAAGATTTCAAACTTGCCAGAAGATTGTTCATCAAAATGTTTAGCTTTGAACTGATCTAAGATCACATCTCTAAAAAGAAGAATAATCCAAGGATACCAAGAAGAAAAAATCAACATTTTGGCCAAGATACCCTGCATGATTCTAAAAATTATGGGAAGGTGTACCGTATGTCCAAGAAGCCGAGATCGGAAAACAAAACATTTAAAACTGTAAATCATTAGTGTGCCTGGAGCATGCTGTAATGAGTTGCCAAAATTTAAGTCTGACCAAAACAAATCACACACACATTTCACACACACATTTCATCGAAGCTGTAACTGCTTCGGACAAGTCATCAAACTTGTAGGACGTATGGAGTTATCACGATAATCCATTTTGAGTTGTGATATTTGATGAAATAACTAAGTTTGTCTAATTGGTAGCACCCAGTGTTTTTATTCCATGAACTCTCATCGCATGTTACATTTTTTTCAGCTGATCTTTGATATTGAGTCCCAAAAATGTACTAGTGTAATAAGAGATGACTGCGGTGATTCTGATCATTTTTTAAACTTATAGTGACAACAATTGATAACTTTTAAAATAACGTACATTTCATATTAATCAAAAGAACGAGCACACTCACTTTGGTATTGGAATAGTGCAGTACTTACTACTAGCACATCGAGTTTATTAAATAAAATAGATGATCGCTTCTTGGATATACGAAGTTATTGTTTGTTAACAAAACTACTGATAAACAATTCTAGAAGTAATTTCCAATCCTGCAAACCTAACTTAATTTTCGAAACTTTTTACAAAAAAGCAGATTGTCTAAGTATGTCTTTAAAATAATAGCGAAAAAGATTTTGTCTCACTAAAACACTGCTTTTTTAAAAAAATAAATCCCAATTACCGACAAGTTCAGAAAAAGATAAAACCAAACTTTCAATAGCGAAGGCCTCTACGGCGGGAGTCTATACTAAGAACCAAACTTTATCAAAATTCAAAAACATCAAGTTTTTGTAATGTAATTTATTCGTACAGTGCAAATCTGTAACTTGGAATAAAATCAGTAAATCAAAATCTTTCCTGCTTCAAAAAAATGCCCGAACACATCCATTAGGATTTTTAGTTGCGGTCTTTTTCACAGAAGAAAAAAAATTGCAGTGTGTCCTAAACTAGAGATATGGCGTCATCGATAAAAAACAGCATTACCTTTAAACATTACTAAACAACGCGTCTCGAGCGCAGATACTTTTATTTTGTCATTGTATCAAAGTGAGATCATTCAACGTAATGGCTTACATCACTAAAATCATAATGATGATTGCATACAGGGTTAGAGCAAAAACACAGATTAATGTCATTCATTTATTTAGAGGCAGATATCCTGATTTACCACCCATATAGCAAAGTGCTATAAGAACAATAGAAAAAAAGTTTCAGGAAAGCAGACATGCCAGGAAAACAACTATGTATCATAAAACTGTGCTCAGTAAAAAGGTCAGCGTTAATGTACTATTATCTGTTCAAGAAAATCCTAATATCCCCACTAAGCAGGTAGCGCAAAAATTTAAAATTGGTCAGTCTGTAGTAGTAAGAATTCTTAAGCTGGAAAAATTTTATTCCTATAAACTAATAATCGTCCAAAAACTGAATGAAGATGATACTGATAGAAGATACCAATTTTGTAAAAAAAAAAATGGAATTACTACAAACTAATAATCTAAACATACGAAACATTATCTTTTCTGATGAGTCAACCGTTATGTTAAAAGGAGAGGTAATCCGACAAAATTGTCATTATTAAGCAATCCATACTGGATGAGACAAGGTCACACTCAACGCCCAGAGAAGGTCAATGTGTGAGCAGATATTGTAAGTCAAAAAATTATAGGCGCAATATTCTTTGAAGAAAATCTAAATGTAGCGAAATACTCTACTTTCTGATCCGGTAGAAGCTAATGTGCAGAACAGAAAAATCTGATTTCAACAAGATGGTTCGTCCCTCCCCATTTTGCTAGGTCTATCTATGGTTATCCTAGTATTTCCAGACAGATAAATTAATAGAAGGAGACTCGTTGAATGGCCACCGACATCTCTAGATCTTGCTCCATGGAATTTTTACTTTCCTATAAGGAAAGTATAAGCGATCGCAATTTTTTTTCAAAAATTTTTTTTTGAAGAATTCTACGTTTCAAGGTCTCCTAAATCAGAAAAACGTATTTTTGACAAAAAAATGTTGGGCGTCTGTGTGTAACGTTGTACCCACGATAACTCTCGAACCAAAAGTTGTAGTAGCTTGAAATTTGATATGGAGCTGGCTTTTCATATTCTCTCGGTTCTATCAAAAGATGGGTCTGATAAAGAAACCGGAAGTATATGTATCCAACATTTTTAATAGTTTTTCTTATATAATTTTGTACGAATCTAAATTATTCGAATTATTTTTATAGTTTCTTATAAAGGTAATTCTTTCTAACAATTTATTCAAACAATTTTTTTCTAACATTAACAGTTTATTAGATATTTAATTTATAATTTAAAGTGATTTCCGTTATATAATCTAGGTTCGAATCCTGCCTGCGACGATTTTTTTTTAAGAAAAAATAAATAGCCGGTTGCACAAAAGTCTGGTTAATTGGCGATTTACTAATCATTTTGAATACAAACATATCACTTCAAAGTGGTTTTATGACAACATAACCTTATAAAAATACATTCTTCATCATTCCTTATAGAAAAGTCGTGTGGTGGCCACGCAAGTTTTTTTTCTATGGGAATACTTAAAAAGCAAGATTTTTAAAACCAGGCCCGATAATATTAAGGAGTTGAATAAGACCACTACACTAATTTCCCTAGAAATCATTAGAAATGTTCAAAACGAGTTTGAAATAAGATTAGGGTATTGCCAAATAGTGAATGGACAACATTTTGAGTGTTAATACAATGTTGTCGTTATTACACAAGCTGAGCTTTCGTGACACGTCGCAATGGACATCTTCAGAGCCCGGAACAACATCAGTTTGTTCCGGGCTCTGAAGATGTCCACCACCAACATCCGTTTGTTTCGGGCTCTGAAGATGTCCACTACGACGTGTGACGAAAGCTCAGCTTGTGTAATAACGACAACATGGGAATTATCCAGAATGGAAAATTGTATCACAAAAGCAACTCGTGGAAACCTGAATTCTACTATTTTGAACATTTATTGAAGAAAAATTATTAAATGGAATTAATTTTTAAAATGCTTCAAATAGAAAATGCTTATGGAATTATCGTAGCAGCAAGCAATTAAAAATTTTAATTTAGTAATTAGAGGAAAGTCATCAAAGTCGAGCCCCTGTCTTTAAGCGGACTCTTTGCTTCATTATCATATGTAGATCTCTATACCCACAAAATCGCCTGCATGTGATAGTTTTGGATGCACCCCGGCAAATGTCTCCACCATCGGTTTTAATTTGTCACGCTTGATAGTTGGGAGTCTAAAGATATTCTTACCGTTCTGTACTTCTAAATGGTCAATACAGCCTATCACAAAACATCGACTTGATCGATTCGGCCAGAATAAACCATATTACCATACTTTCGCTTCCACCGCATTCTTCGCATAAGATTCCGAACATTTATGGGTGCTCTGTAGATTTATTACAGTGAAGAGATCACACAGTGGCTGCGTCATAATGTCATAAGTGCTCTTAATGTGTTGTAATTGTTTGGAAAAGCTTCCGAGTAACTGGCATCTATCCCTTACATAGAAACAAATTCACCGACAATGAATTTATTGAAGAGGCCAGCAAGATGCGTAAAAAAACTAAAGAAGATCTAATGGACACCAGCACTTCAAGTCAACGTAGCAATGATAACCAGGAAATCTGTGAATCACCTATTCCATCGATGTTTTCCTATAGACAAAGCCAGAAGACAATTTCTCCTGTCACTCCGGAATATACACAAATATGAGCATCAAATCTTGTCATGTGAGTCCATTTGAAATAGCGCCAATTCCACAAGTAAAGAAAAGGATTTCAACGAGAGGAAGAAATGCATGCAAATCTTAAATCATAATTTCTTCGCCATATATAGCTAATTTAGAACAGTTAATTAAAACCAGAGCAAGGAAGCCACCCACCAAACAGTCAAGGACGTATATCAAAAACAAAATCTGAATTGGAACTTTCTCCGGAAGAATCGTCATTAGTCAGTGATGACGCGGAGCGGTTTTTTTGCTGTGTAAAGTTTTCAGAAAGCACAAAGGGAGAGCACTGGGTAATGTGTTCGATATGCTTTATGTGAGCTCACGTCGACTAAGCCGGCGCCGAAACGGACAAATCTGTGACTGCTGTCGATAAATGAAAAAATAAAATATTTTATTTCCGTTCACTTTTTGATTTTTTCCGAGTATCTAGGTAGGAGGGAGGAGCACTAAAGAAGCCCCTTTTCTAAAATCCAAAAAATGCATGTTCCAAGTTTTTTACACATTTTTAAAAAACAAGTCTTGTCTCAAATTTCTGTCAAACGTATATTAGAATTAGTTGTTTACAGTTTGCAATGCAGGTATTGTAACTTCCATATGTTAAATCTTAAAACTTTTGGACGCCAAAAACAAAATGGGGGCCCGACTTTGGCGACTAGAATCTATGTGTACCTTGGTTAACCTTTCAAAAATAGTCATTAAAAAATCAGAGTTGGCATTTAAAAAAAGTATCGATGACGTCATATCTTTAGTTTCACTGTATAATTTTTTTTCTATGAAAAAGACCACAGCTGAAAATGCTAATCGACGTGTCCAAACATTTTTTCCAAGAAAGAACGTTTTTTCATTTACTGAATTTATTCCAAGTTACAGACATGCACTGTATAATTCCCCAGATTGACTAACATGCTAAAGAAAAGTTTCATGGTTGCAACCTTTTTCTTTCTTTCTTTTTCAAGTGGGCTTTTTACTAAACCTTTAGTTAAACACTATATATACATTCTCCACGTTTTGTTACTGCGATAAATGTTGTCAAAAATCACTATCACTCCTTCGAAAGTGAACAAACCGAGCATTTAGGCCCAAAATTAACAAAAACATATTTCGTGTAGGAGTTTGTAAAAATGGTACTTTATTGAGTATTGCCATAACAATAAAATAGTAAACCTCAAAAATTACCCTTTACAAATACTTTTGTAAAAGCTGATATAACAATAAATATATTAAAACAAACAGAAAATTTTTGCGACCCACCCAAAAATCATTGCGGATCTCCAGTGGTCCGCAGACCGACAGTCACAAAACGTTGGTCTAAATTATTTCTAGAAAGGGACGTTGAAAACAAATATCGACGAAAACCAGTTCACATGGTGAATAATGATCCGATAAAGAAGACGTGATTATTTTCTCAAATCCATGGCTCCAGAAACAGTTTGTAAACTAGAAGTTTCCATTCCACAAAAACTCAAACAACCATCGCAACTCATTTCAAGACCCAATTATTACTGAAAACTCGGTTTCACACTGAAGATACATAAAAACCTCAAAATCTACAATTTTTTCTTATAATTATTTATATTGCAGAAAATATTTTAAAATATGGTAAGTTTATACAGCAGATCATTTTTTTTTGTCTATAATCTTCAAACATTTATTGGTCAAAATGCGAAAAACAATATATTTGTGTAATTCACAATGCAAAATATTTACGAATTCGGAATAAAAGAAAACATAAACCAACAGGCAACCATATATTAGTGTAATGACTTTTTGGATTTTCTTTATGCCAAAACTTAAAGATATCAAGTGATGGATATGGATTATCCTAATGAAACGTTCGAGAAATTATTCTCAGGTTTGAGAGCCTTCACGAAGTTTTTATCCATTTCCAGAACGTTCATCGAAAGATATAGAAAATTCTCGAACGTTTCGGCAAAATGTATAAATGCGGTACAAATGAATCATAGGTCAGTTATTTCAGTAATTCCAAGTCGGCAGTGTTAAGAAGATTATTCAAGTTTAAATAAATAAGTGATTAACGCGTGTCGAGATAAATACGACGAATTAAAATCGTGCGTGACTTTAATGTAAACAAGCGTTAGTGTTTAAATAAATAGAAGTTATTCGCGGACATTATCTTTCAAGTGATAGTGCTATATACTATATATTAGTGTAATTGTTTTAATTAAATATCCTTTAATTAGTTCGGTTAGGTATAAACGTGTACATATTTTTAGTATAAATAAATTAGTTTTAATAATCTTTACAATAATGTTATGTTAAAGAACGTAAAGAAATTTATTATTCAACGACTTCTTTAAAAATGCAAAACTAATTAATCTACAAAAAAAAGTATATTGATGACTGTTGTTCGAAATTTGGTGTAAAACACAGACACACACATGTGTAAAATGTGAAGAATACGCTCAAAGAGTTTACAAAAAATCACTTCTATTAATTCTTTTGTTAAATTAATACCTTGGTTTCGAATGAAAAAATACGAAATATAATTTTAATGTAAATTTTAAAAATCATCTTTGTACATGAGATCTAAAAAACCTAATCTCCGGGTTGAACGTCTCTTGGGAGTAGAAGGCCTAAGCACACGCCAGCGGTTTTTTAATAAACAAGTTTGCAATGAAAAAGTAGATGAATGGGAAACAACAGTACTAATATTTTGAGTAAAATCATAAATTTTCTGAGAAAAAACATTGCTTTAGAATTAGAAAAAAAAAATTGTTTTGAAAGTAGGTAAAGAACAATGCTCTGTAGAAGTCGGTGTGGTAATACAATTTTCAATGCGACACCGGCAACGTGTTACTGTGTTGCAAAATAAGAATTGTTTTAATGCAATGTAAATGAAAAGTGACAAATTAATTATTACAAAACAAATTAATCAAGCGGATCTTTTCAATGTAACAAACCAGTTAAAATACAATAACCGTCAATTAAGACGTGATCGATCAAGGACAAGATTGACACGAACTTTAAATAACTATTAGATTAAGTATAGACGTATAGTTTTAAAAATGATCAAAGAAATTACAGGTCATTGTGTGTAAAATAATAATGGTCGGCGATGAGTTTCGTCACTTTCTTCAACGAAGATGCATACGATGACGATATAAAATCTCAGTTATTATTAGAAATTGCAATTTCAAATTTATTACCCACAACCCACACTGTTTATTTACTTATTTATTATTTACAACGCTGCAAGTGCATTTATATATAACTTACATTACGTGTTTTATAACACACTTAGGTAATAATTTGAACATAGACCCCAAGAACCACTGCAATCTAAAAGCAATATAAATTGCACACTGAAGGAGTGGAAAGAGAAAAAAAGGATAAAGCCATGCAAGTGTATATCCCATTTAAAGCTCTACAGATATATCTACGCACTACGTTTTACATAAATTTACATGGTGTAAAAAAATATAAAAACATTAATTACTGGATAGAGACAAAATTTTTAACATAAACAGCACATTGCACAAACTTCAAGCTCGGATGTAATGCGTCGTAAAGCATCCTATATTGCAAACTTTCTTTACAACGCACCAGAAATAATTAATTTTTTTATAGACTCACCTTTGGAGATGGACTTGTCGACGAAGGTGATACAACATTACCAGCAGGTGCGGTCGCCGGTCTTTTTGGAACAATTCTCGACGGGGAGCCTGTAATAGAGGTACACGTTTAATGGACAATAAAAATCAATTCCGAAATTATGAGATTATTAGAATACATTAATGGATCGAAGGACACTTTTTATTTATAGATGTCATTATGAACAACCTTACATAACTTGTTAAAAAAAATACAAAAGCGGTTAAATCGACTGTCAACATACGTAACAAATATTGAAGGGCATGCGCCAAATGATTTTATTCAGTATCGTAATGTTAAAAACACACTTTTATTGTTTAAAACAAAAACAATTTTAACATTTTATGTTACATTGGTGGGTTTTATATAGGGTTACCAAATAAAAAAATCAAAATTCCGGAGTAAATTCCGAATTTTTGAAGAAATTTCCGGACTTTCTTCTAAATATAATCTTAATTTTGTTATGTGAGAAAACAAAACTAATATTAAAGATTCGGAAGTGGTATAAAGTATTTCCGGGAGCGCTAAATATAAGAAAAGTGATTATAATGAATGCATGTAGATTGATTTTTTAATAAAAACATTGGGTTTATTTGATTTTTTTATTTCTTTACCTAAATAGTAGCAATTCCGGACGTCTTAGAATTCCCCTGCATGCCGGACAAAGCCCTATGTATGGCATCCTAGTCTTGTATGTATATGAATTACGAACTTTTAATATATCAACCAGTACAACCTTAATTCATAATGTACTTTTTGAACTCATATATACGAACTCTTTGAATATGCAGTTATCACGGATAAATCCAATCGAAGCTAGCAACTACTACAAAATGTAGCAGCTTATAGCTACGTGCCGAACCTACCCCAAATCATCAAAACCATTCCGCGCCAATAAAATACAACGTTTCGTTACCTTACAATTACCTTAATGTTCAAGTCATGTTTATCGTGCAGAAACTCAACAATGAGCTTGATATTTTTAGCTTTTACAATTTTTTTGAGCAGTACTTCTATTTCAAAAGTTACTAAAAGTCTATCAATATCCGTTAAATACTGCATACCCATGGACAGATAAAGAAATGTGAATTTTGAATAATCATAAAATTTCTGGTTTCGCATATTTTTCTCCGATAAAAATGTTTTCCTTTCAACTAAAACAAACTAAAAAACACAGAAAGTGATTCTGTTGGAATTTGCAGTGGAAAGATCCGCTTAGGAAGAACGGCTACACAGACGATTCTACAAACGGCAACAAAACCACTAAGAAAGATAGATTGTTTACCTCACATACCAGGATTCACCGAGAAGATAAGTAGGATCCTGAAGAAACTAAAGATACAAGTGCGCTTTGAAACCACCACGTCGATCCAACATTATCTACCAACAGCGAAAAACAAACTAACAACAACCAAGATGGAAGGTATATATCAGATAACATGCAGTACGGAAAATGTTACGTCGGAAGGAGCAACAAATCTAAAACACTCGAGAGCCATAAGATTGAAAAGAATTGGACAATCAGTAGTAGCAGAATACGTACACACAAAACTGGACACAAAATAGAAACAATAACTACCACTAAGAATTATGAGAAGGAACTTGTAAAGGAAACCATAGAGATAGAAAAAAACAAGATCGTTAACGGAGAAGAAGGGTACAATCTCAGTAGGACGTGCAATGGTCAATGAAGCAAAGAAGGCACGGTTGAATACACACGAGACATATATAAGATAAAATCCTAGTGATGGAGAATCAGTTCAGTTATCCTGAAAAAGCTGGCAACATGAACAGCATAACGTCGAACGCAAGTTTTGACACATGGCGAAACCCACAAGAAGATACTAGTAATAGTTACACCGGCCATGAAACCCTACGCAGTGCTAAACTCGCTATGTTATAATCTTTTAATCCGGTGACTATATTTTATTATTGTACTACGATAACGAAAGAACTTAGTTTCCTAAATCGTTTTCTTGGAACTGGGTCAGAAGTGCCGGATTCTTTAGTAACGTTTAGCTAATGCAAATCCATGAATTCATCAAATATCATCTCCGGACTATGTTAACCGAACTGCTCACTGACACCATCATCATTAATTACCAAATTCAAATGCCAAAATTGATATCTTGTTCAGTTTTTGAAACGGATCAAGTTCTTTCCATACACCATTTACATTTTTTAGAAAAAATCATTTTTCATTTTGGGCACTGTGTAGTTAGTGTAGTACATGTGGCGGCTATTGTTTCTATCAACTACAACTAAAAATTTATTTTAGGTATCAAAACCTGCCCGTCAGGGGTCCATGACTTGGCAGGTTAACTTTTACGAGATAGAGCCTGGCGTTTTTTATATACATCTTCACCACTATTGGACTTCGTGAGTAAATAAGAGTAGTTATCACTCCAAAAAACCTATAATCCAATTTTTTGCACATTAATTACAAACTTGTTACATTACGAAAAAATGTATTACACTTTCCACGTAGTAGGAAAACGAGTGTGGACAAGCTTTAGCGTTTAGTATTTCTATCAAAAAAAAATATATGAGGATGAGATGAACCCCAAAATTGTTTACAAATTAATTACAACAAATGCTACATGTATGGGGTACAACTATAAAAATATATAAAATAAAAATTACCCGTTCACTACCTTAATTACCATCCCTACAAACCCATGTACAAAAATACGAGAGGCGTGGTGTAGCTTAAACTAATGCTAGCTCACACTAAATTTTCCGCTACGTGGAAAGTCTAATAAATTTTTTAGCAATATAACGAATTGGTAATTAATGTATAAAGAAAGTTTATGTTTGAGAGGGCTATTAAGTGCTGGTGTAGCATTAGCTACATTTACGATCGCAGAATTCTAATGTTTTTGATCGATCGGTTAAAACAAGCTGGTTGTATTTAGTAGCAAAACAGGCGAGTTAAAATCAATTACGGAAATAAGAAGGTAACCGAGTGCACTGTAGATAAAAAGTATCACTTTAAATAGAATCCGTTTACACTTACAATAACGTTCTACTTCGACTAAAAATAAAATGACCAAACAAAAAACCGAAACTGTCATCCAAAACATTAGAAGAAAAGAATTTCATTTTTTTCGCAAAAAAGTGAACTAATTTGAAAAGATACTCTATCGGATAGTGGTTTGCTGGTTATCTTGTCATAAAATCTTAAAAAGAAATTAAATGTTGAAGATTTGCGTGAAAAAATCACTTGAAAGCAAAGAAGTTACAATATCTCTTTTGATAAAAAAAACTCATTTACCCGGAAAAGTAGACCAACCCAATTTGGTCAAAACCAACCATACCCCTAGAGGGGAAGACTGAGAAAGAGCAAAGACAATTGTCATAAAGTGGGTTACTAGCCACTTCAGTCCTTTCAAATCTGCTTGCAAGGATGGCATACAACCCGTGATGCTACAGAAAGGAATATATATATACTTAACCTACTCAAATACATGTTTCAAGCAAGTCTCCCACTGCGCTACATCCCCTAAACCTAGAGAGCGAGTAACGTGGTATTCATCCCAAAAACGGGAAAAAGCAGCTACGCAGAAGCTAAATCTTACAGATCCATCAGCCTAACGTCATTTTTCCTTAAAACATTAGAAAGATACAGGCATTGGACGGACATGGCTTTAATAGCATTTCCAATACACAGATATCAGCATGCTTACCAAATAAGAAAGTCATGTGATACAGCAGTATATCAACTAGTGAAAGAAGTCATGGAGTGTATAGAGTATGCAGTTGTAGCGTTCCTTGATAAACAGAGAGCTTTCGACATAACCTCCTTCCACTCCATGAAAAGCGCAATGGGAAACCATTAGATCGACAAAACTACGATTAGATGGCAATGCTTAATACAAGAATTGTAAAAGCCAAACTGTTTGGTAAGGAAAGGACAGTACAAGCGACAAGGGAATGTCCACAAGAAGAAGTACTCTCTCGGTTCCTGTAGTGCATCACAGTCGATGAACTGTTAGGCAATGTAATGAAAACAGCATTAAAGATAACCGAAGAGTGGTGTCTAGAGAATAATCTTGGAATTAAACAAAGCCACCCTTGTCATCTTCACTCGTAAAAGAAATACTACAAACAGAATCAACTTAAAAACTGTTTGGGGCAAACGTCAACTGGTTCGACCAATAATCTCATACGGCATAATCGCCTGGTGGCGCAAAACCCAACAAATAACTGCAAAACACAAAATTAGCAGGATACAATATCTAGCTAATCGGTTCATTACTGGAGCTTGTAAAGGCACTTCCGGTCAAGCATTGAATGCGATTTTAATTCTATCACCTCTTCTTGAAAGGTGAAGCCAGAATCGCATCTTACAGATGGCCACTGAAAAACCATAGCTAATAATCTACGGCATGGCAAGATCATGTCACACATAAGTAATCCAATACTAGAAATGAGCTCTGACTTAATACACAAAGTCTTTGATTTTAAAAACAACTACACAGGTCACATGGGTTGAGATCCGGACTAACTACACGGATGGATCTAAATTTGAAGGGAATTTGCTGTGTATAGCACCAATCCTAGAACCAACGAGAGAGTCAGTCTAGAAAAACTATGCAACATCTTTTAAGCTAAAATGCAAGCTATTAGCTTATGCATAAACATCAGTATAGAAAAGGAATTATATAATCGAAACGTATACATTCTTACAGACAGTCGCGCAGCACTGAAAGCGTTGAATGCATTCAGTACTTCGTCGAGACACGTCAATGAATGTAAACTCAAACTTTAAACCTAAGGCTAAAGGAACACAGTAAGATTATGATGTATCCCAAGCCACCGTGGTATAGAAGGAAATGAAAAAGAGAACCAGCTTGCAAAAGAAGCAAAAACATACAAAGAAATCAAACCCGCTCAGCCATTAATAACTAAGTTAATGCCACCCATCAGCGGGGAATTGGGAAAACTACAATAAAGCAATACATTGCAAAATATTGCTAACTAGTTAAACCCACAGACCACCAAAGCCTTGCTAAGACAGAACTCATATCAAGCAAGTAGTAAGTCTTCTGACAGGCATTGGAACCTTTAGGAAATTGATGCAAAAGATTAACATCTATAAAGACGAACCGGTATGGAAACCAGCACTATCGCGCAGAAGACACTAGCTAGATTGGAGTCTTAACTCTATTGGCAACCGCAAGCTAATAGAACACATCGTAAGTCTAATAAAAAGCACAGATGTAAACCTATAGACTTAAAAGCGCTCGACAGTACAAACAGTCCAAAGGGCTAACGTGCGTATGCTAGATATAGGCAATCGAAATTTAATAGCATCTAATCTATACTGTAAAAAATACTGGTAAATTTACTAAGAAAATCTACCAAAAATTAAGAATATCACTGCGAACTGAATAGTAAATTAAAAAAATTAAACAAAAACTAGAATTTCTGTAAATTTCATAGTATTAGTAATCTAAAAGAAGTTACTTTCAGTATAAAAATAAGAACTCAAAAATTTGTGACAGAATTGAAACCGAATTTAAAAGAATCTCCCATTTCTACGCAAATTCGTGCAATAATAGAAAAGTAGAGAGCTAATGGATCCTTAAAACTATCGATATGCAAATTTAGAGCTAAAAACATATCACGGTTAGCAAACATCTTTCTGCCACAATAAAGCACGTGGCAAAAATTAAAAAAAAATGTTTCGTTCTAATTATTTTGCGATTGCTTTCTTAAGGTTAGTAGTAATTTTCGTAGTATGAAAAATACCTCAATTTGATCTTCTTCTAAGAAAAAAGTTTAAAATGCATTGTAGCTAAAAGATGCAGCCTAAGTCGTATAATATAACTAAAAAATATTGCAATAATTGGAAATTCCCGTTGTTAAATACCATTAACGTATGCATGCAATATCAGTCAATACTGAAAAATATATAAATGCAATAAACAACATATATGACTAATTAATGTGGTTTCGAGAACCTGAATCATAACTTCTATGGTATAACGATGAAAAAACTGGTCTTAAGAATCGTAAAAATTAGTTAAAAAAATCATAACACTGCAGACTTGGATCAAACCTGAAGAACGATAAATTACTTTTTGTTTTTCTAGTTCAAAATTTTTCAAATGCCATTTGATAATGCATATCTTTATAGTGTGAATCTTAAGTCAAAATGTCCAAATACGAAGATTAACCTGTTAAAGAAAACAATTTCGTTTATCTCCCCAGACGGTTATTCCATTAAGGACAAAGCCATTTTCGTAGTCCTAATCTAAAAAAAACATTAAAAAGCAAAGTAACTGTACAAGACATTTGTTAATTCACCTTCGGTTGATCTATAAAAATGCAAACCTAAAATAGATTTAGATAAGGCATTAATTAGAAACAGGTTGGCGTGTAAATTAAGTGCCATTACAGCTTGATTACGTCGTCTTGTCTATGTATAAACTAAAGAAAAAAGAGAAACTGGAATTCGCAACATGATTTACATATTCTGACAAACGCGATTGTACCAACAAAACCCAACCACGCACCTTCATTACACGATTGCAGTAATTAAGCCCCACCCAACAGATTAATAATGTAAGTTTACTACTATTGCTACGCATTGTTGACGAAGCTGAAACAATATTGACTTTATATCTAAATTACTTAATCACAGAAAAGCAAATAAGAAAAATTTAAATAAATAAAAAGAGATCGCCGTGTAGAGAATATTGACCTACCGTTTTATGTCTTCAATCTAATAAATGGTAAAAGATTGCTTTCTTACAAAACACGATTAAATGCATAAAATTTTTGATATTGTAATAAAAAGAAAATGGAATTTGCAACATCAAGATATATAGCAGGTTCGCGTCAGATTTGAAAATGTAATTGTTCGAAGTAATTGCGGAGACTATTTTTAAATTGCGCAAGTGAACGAACTATTGCAATTAAGAAAATCTATTATTAAATGTAGCAATTTCGCTAGTTTTATATTGTGTTTTGTTAAGATTGAGTAATCGTAATTTTTTTTTAAATTAATATAGAATTCAATTAAAGTTAACGCACGCCTTGTATAAATCGTTCTAAGATAAATACATACGAGACGTACAGAAAAAAATACTAACAAAGCAAATGCGATTTGACTAGAACAGAGTGACCACGAGTTTGATATATTTTGATAAAGCCCCCAAGCTACATAAAAAAATTATTTTTGTCTCTACAGATAATCAGGCAACAGCTAGCTTTCAAATGTTCTAATAAAGCAAGATAAGTGTTAAGATATCTAAAACGTTTTAGCTTTTAAGATATTTTTTTAAATGTTGTGTGTCAAACACATTGCTTATTTATAAGGTAACTCATAGTACAAAAAATTTTCGAAAAGCACGTTTTGTAATAAATCGAAATAAATGACTAGATAATTCATATTCAATCATATAAAATTCGTGCGTAGCCCTGTATAGCTGCCGTCAATATTTCTTGTTTCTGCGAGAGAAGTTTGTTGCTTTAAGTCTTCTCATTAATTTATTATTATGTTAATAATTAATTGTGGAAGGTTAATTCCGATTAATATGCACCGAATCAGAACTTAATTTACTCAATTTCTTTTGGGTTCTTAAAGCTGTGTAAAACCAAAATGTTTGGAAATAAGTTCATTTCTAATTCAGTGTGCAGAACACTACCTTTCAATAGCTGTAGTCGTGGCGGGGCAAAATGTATTCTTCATGTTACAATTTTAGAAATATATCATCACTATAGAATACGCTTTTTCGCTATTTACGTAACAATAGCTATCAAAATACTGAACCCAATCAATATTTTATGTTGCACCCCATCCCAAAATCTTTATAACCATCAGAGATGTCAAGTCACTAAACTATATGTATATTATTTAACAAGTAATTTAAGGTAGCTATTCTTACACGAGGATAAAGTTTGTAATCATCAGAGTGTAATAAATAAAAGAAGAAATTCATTCGACCTAAACTTTATTTAAATAGCTCGTATACCTCTTATTCAAAAGCATACCAAAGATGAGCATTATTCAAATTACATGGTGATTAATAACTAAAATAACAAATAAAAACTTATTTATAATTTAACTGATTTTAAATTGTTATTATTTTAATTGACAAATATAAATTCAATTGTTAGTTTAGTGGTTCTAAGTAATAAATAAAAATTTATCGATTCCATTATGAATAATAACCAAAAATTCAGTATTTTACTAATTCTGATAGACAAATAAAATTTTATTCATTAGTCGAATGATAATTATTTTATTGTCGCTAAACGTGAACGTTTTTGCAATATTTTTATTACAAGAGGATAGTAAATGACAAACATCGTTGTTAATATGATTCTAAATAACAAATGAAGAAATAATTTTTGTTAATAAATATTTATATAAAAAAATCTGTGTATTAAAAAAAAGTTTAATTTAAAATCTACAAAAAAACCAAGTGTAATTAAAATTTCGACACTTTAAAAAACTTATACGAACCAACAAAAACTTTGATTATTCATCACTCATTAATCAATTAAATAAGAATTTGATTTTAAAATATGTATCTGAAAATATCATTTAACGTCTGCGGAATGATAAATACTTTTTTATTTATCATTTAAAATTGTTCTAATTAATATAAATGTTCATTCATCTCATGAAAATGATACTCGTAGTGTTGAAATAAATAAGAATTCATACTTCGCCAGTTGTAATTACATAAAAATTAATTTAGTCTATTGTGTGTTAGGAACTAATAACACACTTTTCTTAATTTGTTGTCTCTTTTTAGTTAAATATGTATAAACTTCCAGTTAAAAACTGCATAGGATTTTTATGTTTTCTTATAATTTCATCTCTGTAAAAACGAAAAAAATAACACAATTTTTTATTCTGGATAATTCCCGTATTGTCGTTATCACACAAACTGAGCTTCCTTCACACGTCGCTGTGAACATCTTCAGAGCTCGTAACAAACTGATTGATTGCGTCGTGAAATTTCGCTTTTATAGACCTGCCTCCGATCGATAAAATTGGTTTCTAGTTCTACACAAAAGTTTTTCTTTGTAATTAGTGTAAAATTGCTAATTAACTTAAAATTTTGTAGTCAGTTTTTTATTAGAAAAATGGCCTTTAAACTAAATCTCCTCAGATTATTGTATCAGTTATAGCTAAACTTGGCAACAAACGTTGGTTGAAGAGAATAGTGGTAGGGGGTGGCAGGTAAAGTAGTTTTATTGTTAACGTGAAGATCGCATGAGCGTATTGAAACAGGTTAAAGGTTGATAGTGAGTAATATTACTGATGAGGCATGTTTAGACTTGTTGTCTGGGTTACAAGAAATAAATATAAATAATCTGCTAGGGGATTACATCAAGTTAATAAGTTCATTATTTCGCTGGCGATCTAATGCCATACTCAGTTTATATTCATCGTTCAAACCATACTGTGATTATTATTTTACTTCTAGAATACGATTTGCAAACGTTGTGTAATTTCTACGAACAACTTCTGTTATATATGTGACAAATGCAGAGTAACAAGTCAATAAAGAAACATAAATGATTTTGCGATGAAAGTTTATTTTGTGTATTTCAAATTTAAACTTTGATATAAAATAAATGAATTCCCCATAGATGTGCAGAAGATGCGAGGAATATCTTCCTTTTTGGTTTAAGAGTAAGAAAAACTTATTTCGTTTTGGCATTTTTATGATATGCCGTGAACAGAAAAATCACACAACCGCCTGGTGCTTTGTTCGGTAGATGCGAAAAGATTTAATATAGAAAAAAAATATCTTACCTAAGCTTGATTCAGTTCAGTGTTCCATGGTTCCAAAATACCAGTTCAACAGCAACCTTCCAGCTTAGATGGCATGCTGATTGAGTCAGAGAACTCAGACGCAATAGCTTCCCAAGACGAATCTAGTTCAGACTTTTCTACTACTACTAACCATGGTGTTAGGTCAGCCGGAAGGTTATACAAAATATCCTTGCTTTCTTTGTTTATGAGATAGTAAAGCCAGACAGCTCCACTAGACAAAAACTAACTGGCTTCTTCGAAACAAGTTTAACGCCCGGCAAAAAAACTTCATTCCACCAGAAAAAGTGGGTTTATAAAGATAACCATTGCAACAAAACGGGGATTGTTTCAGATATCTGTGTTGCAAGTTCCCAAAATTCTCTGAAAGCAAGTTACAAAAGAAAGTTTTCATTGACCCTGAAATAAGAACACTTCGGGTCCCCTTTTTTAGAAACAATAGAAGATAAGAAAGAAGAAGCCTGGAACTCTTTCAAGAATGCACTAGTTTTTAAGGAATACTAAAGACCATGACTACAAAAACACTGTAGCCGCGTACTGTCGGATGCTCAATCGGAAAACCAAAAAAGAAAATCAGGAACGAGTTCGGAAAAGAAAAAGTTTAACAAAAAAAAGAGTAGACCTAAAATGTGTATAAATGTCACAAACAATTTTCTGATTAGTTAGTTAGAGAATAAATACAGTTTCTCACTGCAGTCGCGGCTCGTGAGGTCGCGCTAAAGGTAGGCTACATTTGATACATCTGTGATTGTTAATAATGAATACAAAAATAATAAACACATAGCCCGTTTGCATAAAGCGTTAACTTTGACGATGTAGTTAACTACGTAGTCATGTCGTTAAGCGTCGTCATTGGTGCTACGATTTAGTTAACAACGCCGTCAGCTAACAACATAGTTAACTTTGATATGCAACACTTTTTAACTGTTTTTGACGTAAAATAGTAAAGCCGGGTTGCATAAAACAATGTTAACTTTGACGATGTAGGTTAACTACGTGGATATTCTACAAGGATATTCTTAGATCAATTTACGATTTAGTTAACAACGCGCGTTAACTAATAACACAGTTAACTATGTTTTATGCAACCGGGCCTAATTGTATTAAATAATATAAATTTACCATAATAGAATTTACATTTTAATAACTTAAAAAATTGTCCGGGTTGGCAGTTTAAAAATCCGGAATTTCAAATCTATTTGTCCTGGATTGATAATTTTACAAAAAAATGCATTTTCTTTAATTACTACTTTCAATCCGAAACCACGCATTTTTGTTTTGTGTGAATTGAGATTTGAAATTAAGCTACTAAAAAAACGATTGTTTTGAACAATTGCTGATCAACAATAAAATAATATTATTTGATTATGTGTAGACGTTCAAAAATACTAGTATCATTAGTATGATTCAACGGATATATTAGATACGATCAAGTTCGTTTGATTGTATTCTTTTTGATAAAATTGTAATGCGGTATTTTTATAATCTTCCGAGAGATTTTATTTCAACCCTATCTTTTAACGACAGCTTTACAAATTCATTTTTTTTAAATTGTACAGTATTTTTAAAATTTTTCGAAAATTACATTGACAAATATATCGTTTCACTCAGAACAAGTAATACAAATACTACCGCTTCATGATTACTGAATTGAAATATTAAAACCACGATTGAAACCATCGCGGGCTACAAATGCGCGAGCCCTGTCACACGTTAAAACTGCATATGAAAATCTCGTAGTGGGGATCGTGACGTCATGTTACAATGCTCGCTACATATACAAGCATGGGCTCCAATAATTGTAGCCCGAACATAAGGAAATACCTATTTAATATACAACGCAACAATTTAATAATTATAGCTTCAAATTAAATAAAAATGTAAATTGCTGTAAAAATGCATATCGTACACTGCTAAAAATTTATTTAAACAAGAAAAAAATGGATCTATACTTTGTTGGATAACCCTTATTATCGAGCACAGCTAATGTATGAGTTCTAAATTTAACTAAATTTTTAATACATATATCTCTTTCGATAGTTTGCTATTCTCAAAACTCGCCGCATGGTTTCTGCGTTTACCTTTTTGGTCAGATATTTTTAGATATTTTTGGTGCACTAATTCTTGGATCTTTGTTAACTTTTTGAAGAAAACAGTTTTCGTCACTTTTTTTGGAACTAACTTTTGCCTTATTTACAATACCATTTTCACTTTTATAACGATCAATGATGTATTGCACCGTAGAAGAACTACGATTAATCATTTTTGCAATATATCTATCAGATCGACCTTTAAACATATAATTCAGTAAAAATATCCCATGCAGAAAAAAATTTTTTTCCAGACCTGTGTTATTAAATAAATTTAAGTTCATTACAATATTTATGTTGTTCTATTATTTTAACGATTAAATTTTTGTAATAGCGAAGGCTTCCATGGCCGGAATCTATACTAAGATAAGAATGTCTTCCGGGTTAGAACCGTGTCATTGTTGTTGTAACCAAAGTTGCCAACGTTTCGCCCACTTTCGTAAGGGGCTTCATCAGGGCGTGAGATAAATCGCAAAAGTCAAACCTTCTTACCTTTTGAGAGTTTAGATTATGGCTTGTTTCATGCTTGTTTCACAAGTGGATAACCTAATTTTTGAGAAGTTCTTAGTTAGATGTCGGTTGCTTGTTTGAGTTTTGCGATTTATCTCATGCCCTGATGAAGCCCCTTACGAAAGTGGGTGAAACTCTGGCAACTTCGGTTACAACAAAAATGACATGGTCCAAACCGGGAAGAAATTCTCATCTTAGATTAAATTTTTACTTATTTCTAATCTTAAATAAAAAATCATCCCGTCCCTATACTATTTCAGTCAAAATTATGTCGACCACTTAATTGTTCAAACTATTCTATCGACACTGAAAGAGATTATTTTGACTAAAGTTAACAATGCAGTGGCTTAAACAAATATTGTAGAACTAGTACTATATCACTAATCCAGCTACAAATTTGTTTCCCAGAGTAAAAACAAAAAATGAAAGATCCTTGAATGTTTGTACACGCTCTTAGACATGTTAAAAACAATATATCTTAAAAGCCATAACCTTAGCATCGACCAAATTCAGGTTGTAACTTGTAACGTAGTGCAGCAGGTCATTGACAAATATTCAAATTAAAATAATAAATAATCAATATACTTTTTCAACACGTGAAATACAAAGAATAAATAAATGGAATGGAATCAATATTACAAATAAAAAAAAACAAATTAAACATTGACCAGTTTTTAATTCGTACTTGAAATCCATTATACTATGTAGAAAAATAGCACGAAATCAAATATTTTATACAAACAGTTTCTTAAAACTTATCCTCAAATTAATTACAACTTAAAAAGACCATGTAAAAAAGAGTAACATTCGACCGCAAAAAATACTTCGTGATAGGTTGTGTAGATTAGTGCAGATTAAGTTATTTTAAATTGTTATATCAAAGGTTATGTAATTGGGTATTAATTTATATCTTTAAATTAGTTGAAATGGAACAAGGTAGTCATTATAACAAAGAGAAATGTTTATCGATAAATAATTAAAATTTATGTAAGTAAATAAATAAAAATTGAGTGTTCAAATAAACTGCTACTATACAACCAGTTTTAGAACAAAAACACAACTGGATGATCTCTTACTAAGCCTTTTAGACAGTAAAGTCTTAGAGTTTAGAAAAAAGTCTGAATTTGTGGAATTTTGGAGAAAAGTATATCTAATTAGCTTATTTTGCACTATCTCTTCAAGATAGCTAAAATGTGTCAATCATAAGCGAAAAACGTTTTAGTTTTAATTTATTATTCTAAAGTTTCATTAACCTACGTAAATCTGATAGTTTATATACTATTTGAATAAATGAATATTATTAGCAAAATGAATAATTAACTGTGAAATTATTTAGTTGTGGGGGCGGCAAATTTGGGTTGACCATGTAGGTCGTCATTGCGTTTATCCAAATTCCTGTTATCATAAGATATATTTTCAACGCTGTTCGTTAAAAAAACATCAGCTCTGGTTGCTTGCTGTTTTTAAAATAAATCAACGCTTTTGATAAACATGTTCAAATCTTGGTTTAAAATTTTTGGGCATAATTCGGCATCACCAATAATTTCATAAGTACTCTTATGCCCTTTTTGTAGTAAATTTACTTTCCAATTTTGTTAGGTTGGGTTCAATATCATCACTTATTACTACGTGACAATTTAGTAACACCACAGGTAATACTATTACACTTTCTTACAACAACAAATTTGTATCCAAATTATAAATGTAAACAGGTACGATGAAATTATCATAATTAAACAATTAAGTTTTTGTATTAGCGAAAGATCGTTTTGAGGTCACGACTGTAATCGTTTAACAACCGCCAGTAACACAATCTCTTAAGCAAAACAAGTTATCACTTTCATCGAGATATATCAAACAAATGTTATATCATGTAACCTGTTTATATGGAAATAGGTCAATTTGTGGTAAACCTAAACTAACGTCAAAGTCGTTTGAAATTCTAATTCGTATGCAAACATAATACGCCTTGAGTAATAACATTGTTATTCTTTAAAAAAATCCTGCTTTTATTTATCAATTTATGTGGGTGATAATTTTTGAAGTTTCAAGACCAAGTTGAAAGCGACAAGACCAGACGTAATGGCCATTGAACTTATGTAAGTTTGATCGAATCACGTCTGGTCGTAGTTACACAATCAATTGATTCAAAAAGAACCGACAAGTTTAAAATCTCAAATTAATATATGTATAACAGTAACAATAACTTTCGCTTTCAAAGATGACTGGGAGAAAGCGACAGATTTTCGTAAATATGTTATCAGCCAACAATACATTAACGTTCTGAAAATACTTACTTCCTCTTATATAAGAAAAAATATGCTTAACATTTAAAAAAAAAGACAATAAAAAAAGTTATAATTTGTAATGTCAATACACGCACGCACATACACACGCTTTCCATTAATTATGAAAGCGGCCTCCTTAAAGTGTAAAAATTGTAATTTGTCCTCGTTTTTAATTTCTATTCCAACGCGGAATAATAAAGAAAACTAATTAATTTCAAAACACTTAATTAGAAGATTCGATTTAAATTATTCCAAATAGGAAACTTTGCCATTGGTTATTAAGCAAAAAAGTTATTATATTTGAAAGTTACTCAAAGAATCTTTAACGGGTGTAATCAAATGAAATCGATTCCATAACTAATTTGACAATAAAAAAAACTTTCCAATCGTACATAGAAATTGTACTAAAAACAAAGGTTAAAAATAACATAGAAATATTTGTTATCTCGTAATCGAGAAAGTGACATCTTTGTTTGTGAAAATATTTTTTTTGAAATCTACAATTTTCACATTTAAGTTCAGATAAATTTGGAGATAAAAAAATATGATAGATGCTTATGTAAATTCGTAAAAATAAAAAATTGCGTTGGTGTTGTTTACAAACACATAATCTCGCTAAACTACGTATATTAATTTCTTACATGTCTAGTATTATAATTACGTCTAACTTCATAATTTGCATTTTATTATTATAAACGACTTTGAAAACATAGTACAAACATAAAATCTGAATCTGATTAAATACTAGTTCGTACAAGATCAATGTTAGAATGTAGTCTAATACGCGGTTAAATTGGCTTAATACCCAACTTCAGAATAAATATGAGAAAAAATAAAATATTTAATAGACAAGAAGATATTGCTGTATTAGTTTCAGCCCGTAAACATTTCTACCCGTTACTGCATTTAGATTTTATCAAATGAGCACCATGAAGTACAAATAACAATATATCGTTCTGAATAAAAACATTAAACTCCACGATAACATCTTGAAGAATGAACTGTGTGAGTAAAACTGTTCAAGAATGTTTAACATTAGAAAACTTAAACATTTTCCGAAAGGTAAGAAGATAAAAGTTATAATCTAATATTAAGAAACTTTTCATAAAAGGTGTGACATAAAAATTAGTATAATTGTAAAAAAATGCAATTAAAAAATACAGTCAACTATTTTAAAAAACGAAATCTAAAAAAGATGTGGTGAGATGGTTACCGATTTTGAATTTGAACTGAAAAATGAAACGAAGACGATGCTATGTTAAGGACGAATATCCTCAAAACTATAAAGACTTGTTCCGCTTTTTGAAAAAACGTTTTTTATATAAAATCAAAAAAGTATATTCCAAAATGCAGTATGAGAAACCAAAAAGATTAAAAGTACATGAAGAATTTCCGAGATTGAAAAGATTTCCTGAAGAGATTGCTGAAAGGTGCCAGCTTGTGTAAAGCCCTGTTCCGGCAGAAATGAAAAGTAAAGTTTTTCCCCCCAAAAATTAGTAAGTTTTAAAACTAATAACCTAATGATGTTTACTCGTATATATGTAGACATTTCAGCAGAATCAGCTTGTAGAACTCTGGCAATATTTCTTTCAGTAACTTGTCATCTTCTATAATTTTTTTTTCTATCGATGTCGTCTGCGTAAAACTAGTAGACGTCGTTTTCTTGATTAGTTTTTTCAACCACTAATTGATCTGCGATTTGCAAAAAAATTGTTGCAGAGGAATTAGTTCTAGAAGTTAAGCAAGCACTATCTATAATTCCAAAGAACTATTTGTTGTATATAGTGATCTGTAACATTGTCAAACATGTAGCTATGTAACATGCAAACATGTAACACGACACTGACGAAGAAGCTTTGGTGGGTCTAGTTTGAGAGACGCGTTTTTTATTGATAGTTATCCATAACTCTAAAAACGAATCTTGTTTTCTGAAAAATTCCATTACAGTCTTAGAAGAGATACCAGCATAGCAGTTGAAACGGCAAGATATTTTTATACATAGTTATAATTAGTATATTAAAAAAACTCAAAGGATTCCAAATAAGACATAAAAAAAGCACACTTGCTTTTGCCTCAACTTTCAAACTTAACAGTTTTTACATAAAAACTACAAGACTCAAATAATTTAACCTCAACATGTACGATTTCTAGAAACATTGAGAAATTATTGTGGGTACTAGAAATCCGCAAAAAAAAAGTTCAAAAAGTAACTCGGCGCCTACTGCACACTAAGAAAAGGTGGATTTTGTAAGTAAACTCGGCAGTAAGATTTAGCTACTCAGAGGTAGTAAATGAATAAAATTTTATTCAAATGAATTAAATGGTAATGGCATAACTGACGTCTTTTGTTGCTACTACTTCATTATCGCCTGGATGTCGTGCCAGACATTGATAATTTTAATATTGTTATCTCTTGTGGTTCTTCTGTTTAACGTGTTTTGAGAGTGTGATTATGCCTCGAGTGCGACAGCTTGAAAATTACCGCTAATTAAACAAATTCGAATTGTTGGCTTACGTAAAGGTGGTGTTTCGTACAAGGAAATTGCAAATCGTCTTAACAGTAACCAATGTGCTGTTATCAAACATAGAATAAAGAAGGTTGGAATCGTCGTAGACAAGGAAGTGAGAGACGGAAGCAAACCAATAAGTTTCAGATTGTAATCCTATAGGCCAACTCTTGTTCTATCACTGACGGTTTCACACCGACATCAACGTTTGACGATGACTCCACTAGAATCTACAATGGCATCGAGTAGTCTTCAGTGATAAATCCCGATTCCGTTTGGGAGACGGTTCATAGTCACATGAGAGTCAGATGATAACGGGTGGAACGCCGCAATGTGCAATTTTCTTATAAGCGGCATGTGCACCACACTGTCGGGATTATGCCTATAGCCTATGGGAGTAAGCCTCTTTAGATATTCATTCAAAGCAATATAAACACCGGCGATGTGTTAACGAGATGGTAGAACCTTCCTTCCATTTGTCAGCATTTGGAAGACCCACTTTCCAGTAGGATAATGCCGGTCCTCACATAGCAAGACACTCTATGGACCGATTCAAAGAGGCCAATGTTAATCTCTTACCACGACCTTTGGCCTATTACACACGTGTAGGGCATTATGGTTAAAAGACTAAGAAACTTAGCGCATCCTCCACAGAAGCAGGAAGCTGTCCGGCATGAATTGCAAATTGCTTGGAATACAATAACTAAAGATAAAATCGACCACCTGCTAGAATCGACACCACGAAGAGTGAAAAAGTGTTAAACTAATAGGGGGCCCAACACACTATTAAATAAAAAATTGTCCCTTGCTTTGAATTTTTAATCATTTACTAAATCTAAGTAGCGAAACATTCCTGACAAGTTTGGTCACAAAATTCCCACGCCTTCTTGATGTTGTACTTTTAATGCCACAGAGTATAATTAAAAAACATTTATTTTATTTTGATTCCAAACAGCTTGAAAAAACAAAACTTAAACCCAAAAATTTATTGTCGATGAAATTAAGTTCTGAAAATTTATTAACCAAAAAAATTCATAAAAATCCATATTGCATCCACTGCTTACGCTCACGTTGCTTAGCTTGTACATTGCATTTACTAGTTATAGATTTACTAAAACCTAAGTCTGTTGATCAGTTCTGTAAAAAGATCCAAACTCTTTCGTGATGATAAAATATAAAAACACTGTAAGAATATTTTTTCAAATTTGCAGTAACTGAAGTGGGTTCTAGGATGTGATAAAAAAAAATCCAATTCATGACGATATTTTCTGTAACCGAATTGAGAAGACAATGCACCTTTTGAAGTCACGTACTACACGAATATCAACAAATAAAGATACCATACATTTGGTTTGTAAGCACTTAGAAATAACTGAACAATTCAAGGTTAACTCGTCTACTTGGCTAGTAACAAAAAAAAGAAATCTCAACTTTACAAAATTTATTGATAGGTAGGTGCCCTTATGCGTATGGTATGTGTGATAATATAATGACAGGAACGAAAACGACCTAAAAAAATAAGAATGACTATTATACTAGCAACAATGCCGTCAGGTTTTCTTTGATGATAGGGCAAAATATTTAGAGGGCATGTTAGGTCAGAAGTGTCTTGGTGTGATTTTCATACCGTATAGGTTTCAACCACTTTGCGCTACATTCAAGGCGACGCGCTGTGAAGTTGCTTCTTGATAGCTAAAATTATCCAAGAGAAAAAAACTAATTTTTCTAGTAGGTGGATACGCCTGGCATAATCTCTAACGTAAATGCCCAGCAAAGTTTTCACTTCTAAATTTTCACACTCATCCGTGTTATAAATGGGTGTAGTATTTTCGCTGCTTTTGTGACCTTATTGGGGTGAGTATTGATTTATATTTTTGTGATTTACTTTGATTTTCCCGTAGTTGTTATAGAGACATAGAATACCGCCACGTGTTGGCAAAGTTGGAGTGATTCATGTAAATTCATTACCTTCTGGTAGAAACTAGAACTAGAAACACGTAGTAAAGGAGGATATTGGTTAATTAAACCATTTCAGAAACATAATCTGGTGATAAGTCGTTGTTTATATTTCATGTGATGTTCGAATAACCTTGGAGGCATATCTGCAATAGGATTAGTAAAAACTACTGGGATGCTTGACGCATTTGATTACAACGATTCATTGTTTGTTGTTAAGCAACTTACTTGTGATACGATCCTATATGTAATTATTACTTTATTTATCTTAGCGAGTTTAGAGGATGATTAAAGTATGCAGATAGCTATTCATATGTCTTGGATAATCGTGAGTACCTTTTTTTGCGATTAATTTGTCGAACGTAAAATAAAAGTGACTTAGATTTAGATGTTATCACAATTAACGTACGTAGATTTTTGATTGCACGATTTCAATTTACGCTAAATGCGATTTGCTGCGGGTTGCGAATTCTCTAGTTTCGCATTGAATCTACGACTCTGAGATTACATATTAATTTTGTTATACTATATTACGATAACTGT
Source organism: Aquatica leii (assembly GCA_035610365.1). Lineage (NCBI taxonomy): Eukaryota > Metazoa > Arthropoda > Insecta > Coleoptera > Lampyridae > Aquatica > Aquatica leii. Next base: position 77,108,402 of record CM069436.1, on the reverse strand, counting down.
ATGTGTGGAGTGTTGCTTACAGGCACAGCGTATAAATTGCCGGATTTTTTGTTAAAATACAGGATTCCCTGACTTTTTGATTCACTTCTAAATTCCCTAAACCCTAAAATGATAAATATATTGGTAAAAAAACGACCACCCAGACCCCCCCTTTATAGCCGCCGTTGCATTCTGAGATTTATATTACATTATAACAAAAAATAGTAAAAACGAAAATGACGCACAGTGCATTTTCATATACGAGACTTTTAGTAATCGGAAAATTTTCGGTCACGGTATTCTTAGGACTAGCCTATTACTAATCTTAAATACTCTGAAGTATGAGAATAAACCAGTATAAACAACAAAAAAACCAGTTTTAAATAACACTAAAACTGTAGACACTAAAAAAAAGTAATTTTTACAACAAAAACATTGCAATACTGCTCCAAAACTAACGCAGTATGAAACGTAATTAGCAACATTAACAAGGTCCAACAACAGAACCTTGTGCTGCACCAATTTCACCCACTTTATTACGCGACAACACATTTCGTCTCACGCTCAAAGTCGATTAGCAAGTTAATTGCGATTGCAACACGATAATGTTATATTCATTAATTGCAGAAGAGATGTTTGATAAATTATGCGTTTTTGAGTATAATACATCATCATCATTATCATCGGTGTCAATTTCCGTTGTATAAGCCCATCTTCCTAAATTTACCATACGTAAAAAAGTAATTATGCATCTGCCATGTGAAAGGAAAACGCAAATGAATCTCCTACTTCCACAACGAATTCGTTCTTAATAATGAGAATCGCAAGCGGAAGTGATCGTAATCAATTTCAAGACGATTATGCAATTTCTATTAAAAAGACGAAACTTTGGTGTCGGCAGAAACTGTTCTTTTGTAGTGTAGCAAAATAAAATATAGCTCTGAAGTACCAGATACCTTGTATTAAAGGTGTGTGCGTACAAGAAATTAAGACTACGTAGCTAAAATAAAGTAACAAGTAAACAGATAATCATACACTGAAATTTGTATTAAACACGAAAATATCTGAATGTAAAACGGTCACGAACGATCGTGAGGTTTAAGCGATCGAATGCAATTTTTTAAATTAATATTCAATGATTAATAATTCGCTATCAATAATTTGCCACGAAAGAAAATAAAACATTACGCGGCACTTTTAGAATTCAGGAAATATTAATATGGTTATACAAATATATGATAATCACTTTGGATAAATTTAGAATGACCCGCTTATAAGTATAACTTTAAATATATTAAAATAATATTTGTGTAATAATTGCTTACCTTGTGCAACCACGAATGCTTGGTAATATTGAGACAAATAGGTGAGAATCGATAAACGATCTGGAACTGGATACTCAACCATATCTTCTGGTTCCAACAAAGCAGGTATTCCCAAATGTCGTTCGGCAGTTTGAAACGCCAAGTCGTTGTTGTAATAAATATCTTCTTTGTTCAATTTTGCAAAGTCTCTGCAAATATAAAAATAAGCGATTATGCATCGTTAGAACAACAACCTTTGACATAATAATTAAGTTTCGCAATACACGCAATGAAACAGATTGTAATTAAAACATAATCGAGTTAAATATATTCATTGCAGTGTGGTAAAAAAAGAGCAATAATTTGTTTACAATTTTAAATTAGGTGGTTATATCATAAGATTGTTGACCACATGGCGAAGCAAGTGCGCGAGTACATCCTATTGAACTCGGGATTAAGACTTTATTTGTTGATGTATACGAGTGAATTTAAATGAAGATTACGTAATTACACAAAATTGTATTAAGTCATCGCTCTGTTTTTTCGGTAACTTGGACCAGTAGTATAATTTGAAGAATGTCCGTGATGAGTAACTCATGACGAATTTCGTAATTTAATTGCGGAAAAACTGAATGCCAGCAGACAAACAATGCACAGAAAAGAATTTACATTTATTCGCAGAAGTTCATCAAAATGGGAGAACTTATATAAAATTTCTTTCTAACTACTTAATATTACTAATATGACAATCACAAGAAGAGGAATTCTTCAGACGTTTGTCTTCTTTAAAGTTGAAAACAATTTAAAAAAAAATACAATACTAAAAACTCAAATTAAAATACGATAACTGCCAGTAAATCATCAACACAAATAATAGTATATTATATATCAAGGTTGAGAAGTGCATCATTATAACCTAAGCGATAGATTATATCGCGAGACGCGAAGCGTCGAGGGATATAAATCGCGCAGGTTATAATGAACTTCTCAACCGTGTTATATATACAATTTTTTCCACTACTAGAATTATTAAAACCTTTCTACCTGTTACTAAATCAAATTTAAAATTTAAGATATTAATTTTAAATTAAAAATCAAGTCAGTAATTCTGACAGTTGTCATTAGATTAATAGAATTAATTTTGACGTATTTCTTAATTGTGATTTAAAACACAAAAATAAACAGATAACGTAAGTTTTTATTGCTAAAGTTGTTTAAATTGTTTAAAAACATTATTATTTTAAGCATTAATTATATCTAAAACATATTTAACTCAATAATATTCACATTTAATTAAGCGCGAACTTCAAATAACTTACTTTTTAAAATCAAATTAATTTATTAATTGAGCGATTTGAAAACTTAAATTAGCATTAAATAAAATCTCTTGCTCTTTGTACGCAGTTTGGTAAACTTTTTTTCTTTGAAACTGTTGTAGTATTATCAGAAAATGTAAATATGTTCATTATTAACTACTAGTTAATAATGAAATATTATTTACCTGCGCTTAAAAAAGTACAACTTCACGGCCTTCTATTATACGTAATAATGCAAGCGTATACAACTAGTAGTGGAAAAAAGAATGTATGTGTTTTTTCCCTAAACGGTATGGTTATTAAATCGATAGAAACTCACGATGACGATATTCTTCGGAAATTATAAGTAACTTCAAGTGATGTAGAAAATTCCTTTATTACGTCAGTATAAACAACGAGTTGTTTAAAAATATACAAAATATGTCAGTGCGTTATAAAACAAAATGCAATCAGAGTCGAAAAAAGTTAAAAATGTCCTCTGACAATGTTACAACTTCGTAAGATAGCAAATTAGGAAACAGTTCAGCAAAATCTAAACCACAATAATTAATTTACATAATAAACTATGTTTACCACCAAATATAAAAAGGCAAACAAGGTCTTGCGATACACTTAAAGATACGTTGAGGTTTTGGAATAGTTACATTATACACAAATTTAGAAGGTTGCTTCTCATAATGAATTTTTAGTTGCTGTGTCTATCAAAATATTTTTTTTAAGTCACGTGAAACGATTATAATTAATACTATATATATAGTAGGTACTGATTGTAATTCTTGCCTACAATTATAGAAAGAACCAACCCGGGAGGATTTTAACAAATTGGAAGCAGAGAGTGGAGTTTTAAAAGAAAATCCTAAAATATTTATTATTTATTTTTTGAATTTACATTAGTTTCGAATAGCATCCAATATTTGTTGGTTTTTTTACCACAAAATTATACAAAGTTTTACATGAAAAATCGAAAGTTGTTAGTATTTTTGCTGTTACTTAAGAAATATTCATTCGATTTCTATCCTCGCTCCATACTTGCTCCATCATGCTGAATATGCGTTCGCAAGAACCATTAGAAACAGGAATGGAAAAAACAAACGTCACTATTCTTTTCACTTCAGGACAGGGATTTCTGGCTTTTGATTTCGTAAAGAAGTCAACCCAGTGTAAATCCACTGGATTCTCTTCTGCGAGATGTGGTTGCATTTTACCCAAAATTCCAAGCTCGTCGTACAGGAAAGATAATACTTTTATTGTTTGGTATTCCGAATCTTCAAAGTTATGCCATTCTTGTAAATAATTCAAACAACGCGTAAAAAAGATATCGACATCAGTATTTTTTGCGGTTCAGCAAACTGCTTTAATATATCCATGGCGGATTTATTATAAAATTGATCAGCCTGTCTGCTTTGTAGCTTCGTTTTCAAATCAATCATTAGGTCATGAATTTCAGTGCTTGTTAGCTGTCGGATTCTAGTAATTTAATGGCGTTCTGAAAGACTTGCATTATATTTTGCATAAAATAAAGAGTGCATTAGACTGCATTTGTTCCCGAATCACGGGCACAAAAATTATTCCATATAAATTACCTTCACCTTGCTCTTTGAAATAGCCAATTAAGCAATAGAATTCAGCCTATGACAAGAAGTAAGTATAACCAACGAGTTGGCACATGTCTGGCACATCTGAGCAACTTATTATCAATCCATCTTTCTTTTTAGCAAAAGATGATAATTTGATCTAAACTTACAAAATAATTAATTCAACATCATCAGGGCTTTCAAAGAATTTTTAACGCAATTGTGTAGTATATGACACTTGCAATTTGCTTTATATATTTTCGAGTTTTAGCTTTTCGTAAGGAGAAACATTTATTCTATAACTTACATCAGCATTGACGGCAGAATTTGTTGAGATTTGACTTACTTCAAGGTCGTTAAAATATTTATTATTTGATCTTCCCTGTTTTCTTGGTAATCTTCGTAAAAGTCTAATAAGACGGTTTGAATGCCATTTTCTAATGAAAAATATTGAATCAATAATAGATACATTTTCAAATTTCCTGTATTTGACAAATCACTCGCTACTGAAAAATATTGACTTTTTTTTAAATTACTGAAACATTTTCGGCACACTGCTCGCTTTTGTTTCTACAGCATATTTTTTTCGTAATTGTCAAATCAGAAAACATGGCAGCGTTTAATTTGTGTCCCCAATCTTGGCTGTTATAATTATGATGATGTTTGATGCCATGGAATGCTGAAGTACCTTCCGCAGCGGTAACTAAATCCTCTTATGTACTGTTTTTACAGGGAAAACATACGTGATACCTTGATTTACACAGCTCCAAAACCGTCAAACCGAAATTAAATGCTGGCGTTACATTTTAATGCGAACTCGTCTTTCTTCGATAGCTTGTTTGATAGTTGTTTTAGCCAGTAGTCATCGAAAGAACCACAGTACTTTTTTTCTTTATGCTTGTACTACTTCCACCTCTCGAGTTATCACGATCCATTTTTTTCAAAATACTTATTACCTTTCGTCGCAGTAAAATCTGTCAACGCAATACGCACATCACTAAATGAATATCTAATTAGACTGAGAACAACAGGGGAAGAAAGTGCGCGGTGCTCGCCCAGCCGCGGGTGGGTAGGGCGCGAATATGGCGACGAGACGAACAGGTTAAAACCGTGCCGGGAACAACACGCCAACTGCATAAACTGCGCAGGCAAGGAAAAGGCGACAAAAGATGGCAACGGTGGTAAAGCCTTTCTAACTGGTGATCGGCTGAAGAAAACTCGTGGGTGCGACCCATGTAAAAGTATCTCCTTTTACTCATGAGTGCAGCGTACCTTGTTGTATCAGTGCAAAGCTACTTTCACCGTGCTAGGAAGCTACGGCAGAGATCGTTTGCTGTGCTACCGAGTTCCGGTAAGAAGTGTCTTCTTGCTGATGGTGAATCCGCTTATAATAGTTTTTAAGCCAACAGATGATAACGGTCTAGTGGTTTGACCAAAACAGATCCTTGCATTAGCGATAGTGGTGGTATACCTACATACCCTCTTACTTGTGATGGGATCACGTTTGTAATCGTACGTAATGGGCTTATGTGTCTGCTACGATAAATCTCCAGACAAAACTTCTTCATAACGTGAGATTAACATACAGATCAATTGTTCCGTATGTGTATGTATCGGTAATGTTAGCGGCGTAAGGTTTGTAATTTATAGATGGGCGTATCTCTTTGAGTAATTTTCGTGCAAAGATGCAAACGTCGGCGCCTGTGTTCATCAAGAATTCTATTTTCGTGCTCAGGTCTGTTCCGAAGAACCAAAGAATTTAGTGTTGATCGCCATTAGACTGCTCTGTTCGTTTCTTAATTTGTTTGATGCTTTGCGTGGAGGTCACCAATTTTGTGTAACATAATTAATACAAGTTAGTACAATGAATCAGACACTTGCAGCATGCTTCTGTACTCCGGGATTTTCAGTTCTGGCGTCGGCGGTAATTGCAACACACAATGTGCCTTCGTGGGGTGGCTAGGTTGATTGTGGTTAGATAGATGTCGGCGGGCAAGTCCTGCCGCTTCTGCAGCTGTGTATATTTGCATCAATTTTGTACATAAAGATTTTCATAATTATTAGTTAATTAAACTACTCTTACTTATTACATTGCCCGCAATTATGATTAATTTTATCTAAAATAACACTTAAGAAAAAACCTACGAAAAAAAATAGGCATGTGTACCTAGTATTGTCGTTGGACTGGGCATTTGAGGAACAACATTCTTTCTTTCTTCATACTCAGATAACTGCCAACATAACGTAAAATTCGTTTTTTTTTGATAAAACTTGTACCTAACTCTGTAGTGGTTCTTTGTTAGATTTTCGTTTGCTTTTCAAGTTTATCGTTTTCTTTCTTACCTTTTCTGAGTTTAGAATCTGGCTTGGTTCACAAGTTGATTACCTAACTTTTGAGAAGTGTTTACTTAGATTTCGGTTGCTTGTTTGAGTTCTTCGATTTCTCTCACGCCCTGATGAAGCCCCTTACGAAAGTGGGCGAAACGTTAGCAACTTCGATTACAACAATGACACGGTCCAAACCCGGAAGACGTTCTTATCTTAGTATAGACTCCGGCCATGCAAGCCTTCGCTATTACATCATAAAACTAATAAAAAAGAGATCTCGAAAAACTGTTAAACATATAGATTAGATTTCCACATCAACAGAAACTCATCATTCAGTATGTCCAAGATAACGTTGAACATCATTGAATAGTATGTTTACATGTCAATAACAAAACTAGATTATTATTAAAGCGTTCCCGAAGTATTTGAGAACTTCGAGAGATTGTCACAAAAGATAGTTAGAAGTCGGAAGTTTAAAGAATCGGTCTAAATAAACAGTGTCTAACGCGTGTGCCAGTGAAAATAAATACAACGTCGTGTAAGTGAACATGTTGATTGTTTAGAAACATCTAGTGATAGTCACATATAAATTACTTGTAAATTGTTTTTCTTAAATATCGTTAAGATATTGTTATGTAGTTTAATTAAGAATTAGTTCTAACTTATGTATTATATTATAGTTTTCAGGATATTTAAAAAAATGTGATTTTTGGTTTATCTAATTTTTAAACTTATTTCATGAGATCTCCAAATAGTGTGCCTAAATTTTTGATCCGACATTTCGTCTCCGAAAAACAACCAGTTTTTCATATAATTTATTTAAAAGCATGTAAATAATAGTAAATTTCAAAACTTTTTTTGTAATTTAACCGTCTGTCGAACTTTCGCCGATTTGTTAAAAAGTTTTTAAAATAGTAATTGATTAACCTTGACTACAATATATTTATGGTTCAAACACAAACGTAGAAACAGAATATGAAGGCATTGACCATAACAGAAGCCCAACACAAACAACTTTAACAGATAATCAGAAATCCTCGTAAAATAGGAAAATTACATAAATGTCCATTAATACTTTTGCTATCAATGCGAATGACTAAACATATTTTAAAATAAAATGATTTAAAAAAAAAATTCTGTATTTATAATTTAATATTGTTTCTGAGAGAAAACACAATAAGTACCTCGTTCAAGGACCTTGGATTTTTTTCGAGGTCAGACAGAAGAAGAAAATGAGTACTGGTCATTGATTCCAACATAGAGTAAGTTAACCTTAACAATCTTTGAAATACGGACCCAATATGCATATTTATTTTTGTAATCAACATTTATTACTCGGTTAATTGTCGGGAAATTAACAGAACTGCATGTAAAGAAGAAAATTAGAAGTTAATTGAGCTGCGAATTCTATAGATTTATAATACCATTAACGACATAATTTACTTATGTAGTTAAGTTCATTATAATTTTATTAGAAAACCACAAAGGCCTACGCGGTTTGATTTGATACGGTTAGATAATTACATCCCATATTTAACTGCTCGACATTGTTCTAATGACCCATATTTTCGCGTGAGCAAAAAACTCAATAAACGGTAAATGAAATTAAATTGTGTGCCTCATAATGACTAATAGCTATAACAACAAAAGATCACAAACGTTTTTAAAAATTTACAGCTATTCCTTTGATTTGTGTTCAATGCACGCGGATATTATTGATGACTGCATGTAACTAAACAATACAACAATAAAACTTACGCTATGATTTAATTTCGTATACAATCGATGCATATTGCTCATAGTACATAATACAAAATAAACTTTGTAGGAAATTCATTAAAGGTCAAGAAAACGTAATCACCACATACCAAAAAAAGTAATAACCTTTGAAAAATCAAGAAAGGAAATACGTACCCATTTACGGTCGTAATTATATTTACATACATTAAAAATAAAAGTAAATTAAAATAAAACCGTTTCACGTTGTTTTTTTTTTATTGGGGCAACAAAAAAGTTTATGAGAAATTCTGCACTTTTCCCATAGCGCAAATTCCGTTATTGATGTAAATTAGTTTTATTAGAAGCGAAGTAAAGCGCGTCTGCGTTTTGAAAATCAACCATCATATAACCACTTCATACGATAGTACGTTTTACAACCGTTTTAAACTATACAATGCCCATAAAACGATTTTAATATTATTTAACTATTACACGACGTGTTAACGCGTTTACCAGATGATTGAGGCAAAAAAATTGCGAATTGACTGCTTTGAGGCATTCACATGGTGATTCGTTTCAAATCGACGCTACTATACAGTACCGTATGTTTTATTGCACTTACGAAAACTTTTACTATGATTGGACCAAACCTGATTCGTTATGAAATTGCAAATCTGTTTAGCATTCGAAAAATGATTCAAGCTACTTCAAAAAAAAGTTTTTGATTCGCAGAAATCGAATCAAAAGAAGATGACCACAAATTCAATCATTTAATAACCTAATTAAAATATTAATTCTTAGTGGGAACGAGAAAATATATACATAGTCAAGATATACTGCAGAGCCGAAGATCAAAAAATAATAATGACAGCACTCCGAGGGTAGACGATATAACAACAAAATTATTAAAATACCAAGATCAGCTAAATAAGAAAATACAAGAACTAATATTAGGTATGAATTTATGAAACAAAGAAGACTAGTAGAGAAGTGGTACCAATAAGTCCTATCTAATTGTAAAAAAAAATGATAAACAATACCTACAGAACCATACCATAAATATTTACAAATATCCTGCAGCAAAGTATAATAACGTACGGCGAAAAAGAAATCAGAGGGTACCAATCGAGGTGTAGACATAGCAAATCCACGGTGAACTAAATTTCACCACTGGAAATATAACATACCTATACATAAATTACTTATCGACGATAGTATAGATCGAGACAGATTATATGGCATCATAGAAAATATGAGTACTCCGGAAAAGCTTACTAAACTCACAAGAATGACAATCGAGAAGTACTATACAAGAAGTACCTGATTAAACTGTCCCCAATATTTAAGACAATTAAAGAAGTAAGATAAGAAGATGGACTGATCCCAATACTTTATATCCTCGCAATAAAAAAACTGATGTTGTCACCACACGACTTTCCTATAAGAAATTTCTACATATTTTTTATTTTTAAATTAAAGAAAAACATCCAAGTCAAAAGAATATAAAGAATTCAGAAAACAGGTTTATAATTTTATTTACTTAAAAGAAACAATAGTAAAAGTACTAAATATTACACATTAGACAATTTTTATTTAAAAATTTTTTCATCCTACCCACTTTGAAATGATATGTACACGTTTGTATTGACTTCATAGCATGAAATACTTTTATTAAAAATTTTATCCTCGATTTCATTAGGATATAACCGAAATATGGTAAATTGAGGTTATGTTGTCATATCGACTAACCCCTATATTTGTGCGCCTAGATATTGTTTTCTCTTTTAGTAAATCAGTAAAACTTTTTATTTTTAACGTATGTTGCTTTCGGTTCAAGATGGAATTTTTTTTTAAAAACAATCGTCGCAGGTAGAATTCAAACCTAGATTATATTTAGAATTCATTTTAAATTATAAATCAAATATCTAATAAACTGTTAATGTTAGAAAGTTTTTTTATATGAATAAGTTGTTAGAAAGAATTATCTCTATAAGAAACTGTAAAAATAATTCAAATAATTTACATACGTACAAAATTATATAAGAAAAACTGCTAAAAATGAGAATTTCAAGTTACTAGTATTATTGGTTCGACAGTTATCGTGGGTACAATGTTACACATACACAGACATCCAAATTCTTTTTTGTCATCGATACATTTTTCTGATTCAGGAGACCTTGAAACGTAAAAACCTGCAAAATAATGTTTGCATATAAATTGCGATCGCTATACGTTCCTAATAGAAATGTCAACAAATACCAGTGAAGCGCTTATTATTCTAGTAATTCAAAATGAACTGGACACGTAGAACGAATGAAAAAATCAAAAAAGTATACCAAGAACAAATAAAATATAGAAGAGAGATAAGACGCCCAAGACAACAAAGATAAAAGAAGATTGAGAAGTCAGCAAATTCAATTAAACTTGTATAATAAGCTAAACAAGAATGTATAAAAATAATTCTAAATAAAATAAATCTAAAAAAATTGCAAATCAGAAGAATTCTATTGAAAAAGAGAATTCTGACATAATCCCTTCATATAAATCACGAGCAAATCACAGAATGATTCTTTCTTGGATAGATATTAAAGTTTGTATTTCTTCGGTTTCCAGAAAATTTCTTACAGTATCGTTCATCATATAATTGTAGATCTTGTTACTTAAAGAGACATTGTTGATTAATCTTTTTTTAATGTAGCCGGGTTACTAAATTAAAAAAAAAAGTTAAGTAAAATGTTTCTCTTATCAATAAAGAATAACTTTCGCAATGTTATTTCAAACTTCTTTCACTTTTTTTCACGTTTTTGAGAATATAATTAAAATGAAATCTGTAGTATAATAATGAAAAAAATGTAGAAATGGGATAAATACTTTATAAACTATGCCCCCCCCCCCCATAAGGTAACAACTCTAAAATAATTATAACATCATTAGCTTACAATAAAAAATTACTTTTTATCATCAATAGAATACCTAGCAGTGTAACAAAATATGTTAAAAATAAAGAAACAAATTTTAATAATGTGGGGGTGGTGTAATAAATTATATGCAAAGAGATTTAATTTGGGAGTCCCTGAACAACGTCAGGGATCCGCGCAAAGTTTAATACAAATTTAAAAAATTTTGACACATTTTCATGAAAGTTCAAATAAATAACAATAAATAAATTATTAGCGATTTTTACGTCTTAAGTAAAATATAAATATAGACAAGTTCATAAAATATAACTAATAACAGGCATCGCGGTGAGTCTAGTGTATAATAGAAACTATAAAAGAGTCGTGCGTCTACACAACAATTTAGTGCTGTGTTATACGTGATGTGAAGTCATACAACAAATTTTCCTAGTCTTGGACCAAAAAAAGGTATAATTTTTTGTATTGTTACGCAGATAGCGTTATTTTTAATTTAAATTTATTTAAGCATAGTTATACTCTTGTTTAAGTTGATTAAAAAAATTATATATCACAGTTACCAGTACAGTAATCCCTTATTCATTCATGATTTATTTTTATTAACTTAAGAAGCGATTGTAAGTTTTTCTAACATAGATGTGTTTTTAAATAATATATTATTAATGATTCTACAGAAGAAGTTTATTTTGTTTACTTCCGTAACCAAATCCGCAAATGTTTGGAATTACTGTATTATTATATTTTGTTCATTAAAGTTTGAATTATTTAATTGTCTTGAAAAATGAATGGACACACAATAAGTGACATTTACATGGAATTTTATTCTTACATCTCAAGTAATTAATTCAATAAAGCGTTACATTCCAGCATTCCACATAAAAAAATTATTATAATTTACAGTGGTTTGTTGCTAATAAAAATTTTGTTATATATATATTTTCCTATATCTTTTTGGACTCTTTTTTTCAGATAACAGTATGAGTGAACCGAAGAGAAAATGCGGCGAATACAATGTTGAATATGTAAAATATGGCTTTATTCCGTCATTAAAATTTTGTTTTGTATTTTAAAACAAAAGTTATAATTTCAATAAATACAAACAACAAAATATTTTATTTTTACGTCACCACTTACCATTGAAGACATCAAAGTTAAATTTGTATTTTGTAATGCATTTATGTAGGTTTTCACTCGGGGGGTCCGTGGGCTGGTTTTGACTATGAAAAGAGGTCCGTAGGCCAAAAAAGTTTGGGAACCTAACAACGGCGTCAGCTAACAACACAAGTTAACTTAACTGTTTTATCCAACCGGACTTAAGTGTTTAATATTGTATAATAAACATAAGGAAACAAATTTTAATAATGTGGGTGCTGTAATAAACTATATACATACAGTACAAGTAGATAAAAGTATTAAAAAAATAAAAATAAGATTATTTAAAGTTTTAATCCAATATATTGACACTCACGGTCCAATTAAACACCTAGGTGTGTAATATTGTACTTTAAATATAACAAAACCAATTTGAATAATGTGGGATCGTGTAATAAATTATATGCGTACGACTGTAGATAGTACTAACAAAAATGTAAACATTTGATTGTTTAAAGTTTTAATCTATTACAGTAGGACACAGTCCTATTAAACACCTAGGTGTTTTTAGCATTGTCTGCTTGTACTGTATGCAATTACACTATCCCATATTATTGATTATTAAATATTTATTCTTTATATTTAATATACAGTGTTACACAGCAAGCTGTTTTAGAAAATTTGTTTTAGTTTTTATAAGGTTATGTTACATTTGTAATTCATTTATAAAAATGAATATGTTTAATAAGTTCCTCGAAAAAGGTGGTGCACACGGATTTGTAGGAATAATCAAAAGTATTTTTTATAGCAAGCTAATGAATGGGAATGCTTAGAATTGATGCTTATACCAACTAATCACTTTTAGTTTTATAACTTTTCATTTTTGTAATTATTTTAAGATTGTTGTACCTATAGAGGTGTCAATCTGTTGTAATTAATTTGCAAAAAAATTTGGTATTTATCCCAACTCCATATCATTTTTATCGACGGACATAAACTAATGCTAACCCACACTCGTTTTAACGCTACGTGGAAAGTGTAATAAATTAATGTGTACAAAATTCTGTTATATTTTTTTTTGAATAGACTACAAGTGCTGGTGTAGCATTAGGTGTACAAACTAAATCATTTTAACACTCTTGAGACAACCTTCAAATTCATTACGATGAAGAAATATTACTTCCACATCGTTATAAACTGAAATTGTCCAACGCAACTTGAACTAAAAAAGAAAGCAATAAACATTAAAAAAATAATATTAGACTAGAGGAAGTACCAGCATGAATTATCACGTACTTTCCTTATTTTTAACACCGCTCTATAATTGTAGCACATAAACCTATTATCCATTGATTTTTATTAAAGAAAGTGACTGTATTTAAGAGAAAGTGAAATTTATAATTGTATCACTTGTATATTTAAAATAATCTCATAAACAATCGTAAGCAACACCAACTTAGTTTCTAATAATAAACATTATTTAAGTTTATTGCTCCAAACTTCTAGAATAATGCATTCAATTTTGACGTCAATGTTGAACAACGTATCGCCTTAATTAATTTGCACAATAGATTTCTTAAACCGCAGGTATTGGCGTCTAGGTATTGATAATTGTCAATTTAAATTGACTATTGTGTTCATATTTAGAAATTGATAATAAACTTTAGTTTGACGAGAATTTCAATAGCAAAAACATTGTAGGTTTTTTTAGTACAGCCAAGGGAGAAGTTTTTAATATTACCTTTAAATATAATTAAAAAAATTTTTACGAACATAATTAGATACTTAATTTCACCAAATTTTTCAAAGAATACTGAAGATTTTACTTACATTGGTATTTACGCCTGCAAGAAATCGTTATCTACTCTCCATCGAGCTTGAATGGGTACTAAATAATTCCATTTCTTTAGGAGATAACAATTATTGTATTTATCTTTATGTATTATAAAAATGCATGCATCCAAACATCTACAAAAAGATTCTGTACTGATAAACCTTACAATGACGTGTGATCAATTCAAATGACAATACAAAATACCCAAAACCTAGAAAAAATTAACTAAGGTTAACTTGAGATCTAATTTCGAGATAAATCGACAAAATCAAAGAGTTTCTATTTTGAGCCTTATCAAAACTAAATACGAAAAAGCTAGTACGTACTTCACTTACAATAGTTCATTTAGATTAAGAATATTTTTAGTTATCAATAACCCAACAATTAAAAAATAAATAGCACAAGACATGCTATACGCATCATTTTATTAGAAGCATCTATTACAAAATGTTTAATTTATTCTAGAAATTGCGGCACTTTTACAATAAAGAGTTATAATAAAACTAATACCAGTAATTGCCTTATTACATTTTTTTTTAAATTTTCATACAAGCCAACGAGTACTAATAATAAAAAAGGTTAACTGGTAAATTACATTTTCAAAGTAATCGTTAAATATTACTTTACAACATGTAGCCCAATTACATCTTGGGTGGTGCTCTTTTAATCTGCGATCTTAAGTCCCAATAGAGGCAATTTTAAATCTGTACGACTTTCATAAATCGATTATTTCTTCTAAATTACTTTTAATTTTAAAATGGTCCATTAACTTATACATCTAACTGTATATCTAACAAAGTAAATCTTAATATTATTCTAGCACACCAGTTGCAGACAGAAAGGTGTTAATCCACCCTCAAAACCTACCAAGTTTGAAAAGACTTTATTTGTTAATCCGGATCAACTTAAAGTTTTCTATTCAATAGAATAAATGGACCGCATGATTCTCGGACCCATTCTACAAACTAAGCATTTGTAACTATTATTAAAATGCACTTTAAAAATCGATAATATACGTAAGATTAAAGTAATCCATTTTCTCTAAGTGCACTGAAAAAAATCTATGTATTTTTACAGTGTCTGTAATAGTAAAAATTGCATGATTATAACTGTACTACTTTATCCATGTTTTTTGCAGTAATATTTAATAACAAATGTAAAATTACCTAAGTACGCACGTTAAAACTACACCTTTAAAGCTTTTTTAAAAACATTTGTAATACTTGTAATGTATAATTTAGATGTTCAAAAATCAGTTTATAATTATTAACAAATGTCTCGTCTCCTCTTTTTACTTCTAAAATAATTACATTAGTTTTAATTTGTAGCTCTAAATGAAGGCTTTCCAGCAGTTTAGCCAAGTGACTTTGTCGCAATTTCCCGCACAAGTTGTAAAAATTCCACAATTTTAAATCATAATTTCACCACAGAGGGAAAGGAAAATCGTATCCCTAAAATTCCTCCAATTACTCACAACCACATTAAATTTCACAATTGGCAACACTGCTTTCTAGGTACATGTTTACTCATTACTAATCGCATTACAAGGTTTATACGGATATAGGATTAAATAAATGTCTCAAAATATAGGACACTCACGAACGAACGACAAGAACGGACGCAAAACGCACGACGTAAAACGAAGAATGGGAAATGCAGATTACACGGTAAGGTACGGGCAAGAAACGAATAAAGTTTAGAGTCAATAAGCTAACTAATACCAATAACGCAAACAAGGAAATGGGCCAGCGCACACGTAACCTAATATGAAAGAGGCTTACAACATTATGTAGATTTAAACTCTTTTACAAACCCGACTAAACATCGTGTTTTTTGCCACAAATAAAGGCAGCCACAAACAAATAGAACCGGGCACGAGTACTGACCAGGCGGTTTATTTTAAGTTTAAAATAACAAGTAGGATAACGGGACCAAATTGTAACGCTATCACAACGTAATCGCAAAAAAATTTTAGTTCTCTTTCTGTCCAAGAAAGATCGAACCGAAACGTCGCAGACATTGTCTCCCTTTCGAGTGTGTAAAGTTGCCATTTCTGCGACTGAGAGATGCAACTCAACGACAGAGGCACGCAGCCCAGATGGGACGAGGTCATAACTGCTTTTGAAAAAGAGACAATTGGGCTGGATTAAAACAGACAAACCACAAAGCATCGACATATTTTATCTTGATTTAGGTTGAACTATTTTCAGAATGTTGTATTCATTTATTGAGTATAAGTTTGTGGCCCACTATGGTTGTCACTGCGGCCTTCTAGGTAGTGTCAATCCAATACTAACGAAATGATATGACGAAAGTAACATCGTGAACAGCGCCACGGAGAACCGGTGCTTACCATAAGGGCAAATGTCTTTCTAGTAGCATCACGGGGTACCGTTTTCGCTGTCTGAAATTGCGGAGAGGATCAACTGTTCTTTTACGCTTGTTGTCGGTAAGTAGACGGCTTAATCGATCTTACGATTAAAGTCTGAGAAGTTCTTCAGTCTAGAAGCGGAAGGTTTGAATAGGAGATACAAAGTTCAGTTTAAAAACGGACGGTTTGAATAAGAAATTCAAAAAGTTAAATTTATCAGACGGACGTCAGTATTATATAGTGCACGGTATCAGTGATATCAAACGGAAATTGTGACCTCTGACATACAAGTTAGTTACAGGTAAAATATTGGGAATTTCCTGTGTTCGGTTGAACTAAGTTTATTACTACTGATTATTGGTTTTGCTCTAACTCTAGCAATTAGTAATTTTTGGTTGTCAATGTGACGATATTTTTTCTCTGACCATGAACGACAACAACATATAGGTTATTGTGACATTGCGACAAACAAAAAAAATTACAAGAAGATTTACTATAACAGGTTTTTGAGTCGTTGATGTTATTATCAAAACAAAGCCTTCTTTTAAATCGCTCTGCGATTGCTTGAATTCGTTCATTTTTCGACATTCCTCGTTGAATTTCGTTGGTTGATTTAACTAGCTCGTTAATTCAACGACCACCACGATAGCAGATGATGGGCGTAGTTTTCACCCTTGTATGTTGTATGAAAAATATGTAAATCTTCGCCCTCCTGGAGCTGAAAGTCTTCGTTTATTTTTAACATTTAGCAATGGAAAATGTACTTTTCTCAATGCTAGTGTGCACACTGTTGGTGGTGTACCAAAATATAAAAAAAATGTCAAAAAAAGTTCTCTGTTAGTGACTATAAAGATGCTTGTCTTCTACTTTGGAACAAAAGCTGTAGTTGGTGCAGTTCCAAGCATATCGTCGAAAAATGCAGCATCAGCAGAAACACGTAATAGTTGTACGATGATTTTTAACATATATGAATGTGAACAACGCTACTAAATTTATTTTCAAAGTTAAAAAACTGTTTTAGTAAATGGGTACAAATCAGTAACAAATGAAACATTAAACTTTTGTTTGTAATCGCTTTTATTATTGTTTATAAACTATTACGTTGCAGAAAAGGCATGCGTAAGCTATTGAAACTTGTACCCTACATTATAAATAACTAATTTTTAAAGTATTTGTAGAAAATACACCCATTTATTAATTCTCGATAAATACGTATTTTAAAAAGCTGGACAATTTAAAAACACCCAAACATAATATTGAATATTGAATGTCATTGCGTGCTTTTCAATATGTCTTTGAAAACCAACGCTAAACTTTAGTTCTATCAAAGCTTTAAAGCGAAAACATTGCCAAACCAAGGTAAATGTACACCACGAATGAACAACGTCCTTTTTGTTAGCGTTTTTAATCATCACTTTTACAACTCTGAATCTTTAGAAAAATTGTTTCTATAAAGTCAAACCACTAATTACAATAAAATTTGGCAATATTTTATAAAAATCATGAATTGTAGTTTTTTTTCGTATGAAAAGTGTCAAATATTACTGAATATGTATTCGTATAAATTTTATTCAAATATACTACATATTATTGTATAATGTCTAAACTAAAATAAACGGTAAATCAAAAAAAAAAAAAAAATCATAACAAATCATATTATTGAAGACACTATGTTTTGAGTACGTGTATTCATTAATTACTCGTAATTGTCAGTATGCATAAGTTGATTCATAAAATCATTTCACAATCCATAATAATTTATACATTCATAAATAATTCATGCACAACGAACAAAAACTACAATTATTGATTCAATATTTAGAATATTAATTTAATCAATTATAATTTTTTTAAATTTTAAATACAAAGATTTTAGTTTTTTTTAAACAAATTCCAACACTATAATGTGCAAGCTTTTGAATCGCCATTCAAGAGTCTTTAATTACCTGTACACTCATATAAAAAACACAAAAACAATTTTTTTCTAAAAATAGTTGACTTGGATAGGTATTTTTTTAAATATAGAGCATTTTTTAACGTTTTCTAACTGTATTTTAATACAGATGTCAAAATGTCTCAATACACAGCTTATAATTAATTGAATATAAAACAAAATGCATTTCAACATACAATAACTACAAGCATCAACGAAGAAAACGAAAAAATCAATAAACCCCACAAACTGTAGTAACATTTCAACTTTGTTGATTATTTACTATAGACTGTTGCGGCTAAGCAAACAAAAGAACCACAAAAGAAACATATTAAAAAGTATTTACATAAATAATTGGTAAAACAGCCTAGTGAAAATGTCACCTATAACAACAACACACCTGTTTCCTTCTCACCTGTTGCGAAACGTGACATTAAGACATTAAATGATTCGCTTAATATAGTTGAAGTGGTGTTAAGAGTTTCTATGAATCAATTTAAAAGCAAATAAGTATTTGCGTAATTTCGACTACGTCGTCGAGTAAGAACAAGAAAGACTCTTTCGTATTAACGCGAGTCTTTGTGTTGGTAAAGTAATTAACTTAGCACAAACTTAAAACTTAAAAAGGTCAATGTTCTAAAAACATACATTCACAAGTTACACAAAAAACTTACATTAAGTCGGGCCTGAAATGATGAATAATAGCGCAAAAACCAAGACCATCTCTCCAAGAAGTAGTCATATTATTTATCTCCACGCCCGGGTATCCCTCCGTCATCCTGCGACACCAAAGCTCTAATCCTTTCGTTCCTCGTCGTTCTCCCATTTTATATCTGAAATTAAAAAATTAAATTTAAAAAAAAATTAAGAAAGATCTTCTACACATTACTAAATGATTCGCACGATTACTTTCGTAAAACAATCGAGATAAAGGATCTTATGCTGTAAATCTGCTTTTCATACCGGTGATGCAATCACGACACACCTGCATTATTTAATTGTATTATATTTTTCTGTAATTTATTATTACACAACGTCATACTAAACTCACGTTGTTATTTATCGGGGAAAAAAACTAAACTAAAACAAAAGAAGTCCCGAACTTTGTCCCACTGACATGGAGATTTAATTAAAGATTTTGGGAGGTCCATTTTTTGTTTATGTACAAGAAACGATCGTTTTACCACCTGTCGTAATATAGTAACTCTATGAAGCTGGACCCTCGTAAAATTAATTAAATAAATTGTTACCGTGTCGGTTCCTTTTATCAAGCGAATTTTACCGATAACTTCTTGTTAAAAACAAATATAAGCAAGCACTCCTAGCGTTCGTTTAAAATATGAAATTTTCAAACCAGTTTGGATTTATTATTTAATTAACGTAAGACGCTGTAAAAATTATCACTTACGTGGATAAATAAAACTGTCATCAACGCCATTTTCTGCAGACAAATTTATCTAATAGTGTGTGATTTATATATAAATAAAGACGCACGCCGGAGATTCACCTTTCACACACAAACACAGTAATAAAGCTTAGGTAGAATTTTAGGTGAAGAAAAACCGTTATCCTTGTGACCAACTCACGATCAACCGGAGTGCCTTGGAAAGTAATACAGCTGTGTTGAGGTCGTTTCGTTGTCGATCGAGTAACTTTACCCGACCATTGAAGTAATAATTTAATAGGCATCTAATTGAGTGCCAAATTCAAAAATTAAACTATAATTCAGTGTAAAAATTGAAAAATACCAGACCAAATTCGTATAAAAGAAAATTACCGATGAATGACTAATGTGTGAATACAATCTACCTAAAAGTGACTTGTGCTTATTGTCCACGACCCTCAAATCGTAATTAGAAAAAGCTTCTGAAACTATTCGTTCGCATAATTGAAAAATATCCCCATAGAACACAAAATATTTTGAAAAATTTTCACTTTTTGCATTAAAGTTAAAATCGAAACCAGTTAATTAATGTTAATCTATAATTTTTACAACGTTACTGAAATCAATTTAGAAATCTACAAATAAACTTAATTTAATTTAATTTTTGTTCCAAACTAAAAAAAAATTTTGTTGCACCTTACTATACAACATGCAACTTGGGTATTTATTTGATTTTTTTAAATTATTAACTAACTCAGAATGAGATTACGCAATAATAGCATTTATTTGATCGAATACGTAATACGTAACATGCTAACATGGATTGCGTGAACTCAAACAAATCTGATTTTTTTCCTGTCTGAGCTTGCAATGTACGAAACTTTATATATTTAAGCGCTGCATTGGTCGCGATTTCATTTGTTGCCTGATGCCCAATCAATAATTAACTTAGCGAAGTGAAAAGGTGCATGGGGTAAAAGATATCTGCTTTTGAAACATTAGTTTTTTGTAGTTTTACAGACTTTATAGAGATGTGTTTTGTGTTGTGAATTAAGGTGAGTTCATCTAAAATTTATTTTTTATTTTAGATTTATTAAAACATTAAAAGCCAAAAACTTGCATCTCAAAAATCCTTTTATTTTTGATTATATAAGCATCATTGTTAATTGAAGTGAATTCAAACAGAATAATTGATAAGCACTAATATTACTATTTATAAAAATTTATAAATTTTGAAATAACTTGAAATAAGTAATGTTGAGAAAATACTTTCGAGTTTGAGACGTCAAAACATTTCTATTTTTCATGAATAATTTGTCAATTTGTTTACTTACGTATTAATTTCTCTACCGTATACAGGATGTCAGAAAAAAAGAAGAAATTGTCTGGATACCAAAATTTGCTGAATAACAGAAGAAGAGAGGAAGAACTAAAAAACCGTGTCAAAATTACGCATTTTCTTTTAAAACCCCGAGTCTACTTTGCCAAATATTAATAACAACAATAATACAGATGAATCCTAATATTCTAAACCTGTACTTAAAACAAGTATCAGCAGCAGATAAAAAACTGATCTTCTAGAAAGCAATCCATCAACATCTTCAAGTTCCCTTGATAATGAGAAATCAACACCTTCAAAAATTACCAGAACGGAAAATATGTGTCAACTTTCGAAAGATGCTGCACTATGGCCAAAGAAATTACGCCCTAATAATATTCAAGAATTAATAGAACGTGGTCCTGCTCATTATCAAAACAAAAAAGGACATTTATCCGAGAGATAGTTCGGAGTCAGGGCGTAAGTTTTCCAATAGTTACTTGTTTAGAATTTTACCGAACAAAGAAAAAATTGAGCGTTTTTGGTTGTTTTATTCCGAAACAAAAAATTCACTTTACTGCTTCTGTTGCAAAATTTTTAATGACAGCGATTTGAAATTTGTTCGCCTTAGTGATGAATCTGGTTACAATAACTGGCAGCATTTAAGTGAACATTTAAACATTCATGAAAAGAGCAAGTTACATATCGAAAATGTTCTAAACTTGCTAGATCTTTCTAACCGTTTCAATAAAAATAAAATAATTGATTCTGCGTGGTAGGTATAATGGTCTATAAGAAAAAAAATTGATTTTAATCCGCGAGCTTTCTTTGTTCCTTGTTGCAATCATATCCTAAATTTAGTCGTCAATGATGCCGCAAAATCGCATACTTTGAGCATCAATTTTTTTCTTTAGTTCAGTATTTTTTTCAACTTCTACTAAACGCTGGTCAATTCTGAAATCTAATTTATCTAATGTAACAAATTAAATTTTAAAACCTTTATCGGATACTCGATGGTCTAGTAGAATGGATGCAATAACTCCTTTAAGGTATCAACTTGGGGAGGTTTATGATGCTCTGCTTGAAATAAACGAAAAAAACTTTGAAAATAACGTAAAAAATTTGGCTGCATCGCTGGCCAAAAATTTTGAGTTCATTTGCATTTTTATATTGTGGTATAATATTTTAAGTAAAGTTAACATTGTTAGTAAAATTATTCAAAAACCAAACTTTGAAGTTGCTCAGTGTTGTAATCGTTTAAATAATTTTTTGAAAGCTTATCGCTCCGATAAAGGTTTTAATGATCTATTGATTGATGCTAAAGAAATATCATCCAGCTTAGACCATAGAACTTAAATTTAAAAAACAAAGAGGTCTAAGACCGCGAAAAATAAAAAAAAACATTTTGATTATGAATGTGACGATGAACCGATTCACGACGAAACTCTCAAGTTCAAAGTTGATTGTTTTTTTATTGCTCTAGATGTAATCATAACATCAGTGTATGAGAGATTCCAATTACTTTCTTCTTACTCTATTAATTTCGCGTTTTTATGGAATATTGATAAATTAAAAAATTTTGAAAACGAACAAACAATTAGAATTATGTCAAAAATTTGAAAATTTAGTAAACGACAAAACTCGCAATGAACGAGACATAACTGCCGTGGAATTGCAATATTTACAAAATTTTGATGCAAAAGTTATTACGTCTCCAGAAAAAACTTTAAATTATATAACAATTAACAACTTAGTGGATTCTTTTCCTAATACGACCATAATACTTCGTATTTTATTAACAATGCCGGTTTCTGTTGCTACCGCAGAACGATCTTTTTCAAAACTCAAAATAATGAAAAATTATTTAAGATCGACCATGAGAGACAAAACCGACTAAGTAATCTTGCTATCATTTCAATAGAAACGGACCAGAATTAGACACCGTCGAAACGTATTAATAATAATATTAGCAAATCAAACGTATTGAGAAAATAAGCAAAAAAATAATATTTAATATATGTATGTTCTAAAAAAAATATTTTTTTTCCATATGGGGATTTAAATTCGCATGCTAGCATTTCAACACTAACAGTAGTTAGTTGACAAGTAATTAATTATCAAAATTAGATAAAGCACACGCAGATGATGTATATTTTTAGAAATAAATAATTTTCCGTAATAAGTTATCATATTTCGTTAAAAATTGTAATAATAATCTAAAAACTTTTAGTAACCAATCAAATCAAAGAAAAGAAAATACTACTTTATATAAAATTAAATTTTCTATTTGCATAACTTTAAAAGTGAATGAGCAATAAAAAATAAATCAAATCGATGAAACTTGTTGCCGTTAGTTTTGACACAGATATCCTTTTTATTGGCGAATAATATTTCGATAAGTCTTTACAAAAACGTTTTCATTTCAGTTAAAATGGCATTTAAATTTTATTGTCTCCGAAAACTGCAATTTATAATAATGTAAGTTAGAAAATAATTGCTAACTCGCTAACCAGCTAGTATCAATAAAATGAAAAATAAGTTATAAATATTTAGATATAAAAAAAGTCATCTAAGAGCATAGAAAACACAAAATTCATTTATTTATATATTATTTAAATACGTCATGTCCTGTATAATTTTATACCAAATGCTTTAGGCATTGTTATTTAAAAGTTTAAGAATCGATTAAAAAATCTTTAGTTTTTAATCTAAGCATTAAAAAAACTAAAATTAGTAACACCAACAAAAAAATTCCCAGAAACTAAAACTACATAAATTAATGCACATCTGAGAAAACATGAATGAATACACAAATTTCGTGGCTGCAACATACTTTCAGTATAAAACGTTAATGACAAACTGTAATAGTCTGTATTAAAAACTGGGTCAATTTAAATAATATTTTAGAAAAAAAACCATAAAAACATTAGAACGGTACAAAATAATTATAAAACCAGTAAATTTTCTTGGAAAAAATCATCACAAAATCCATAAACGGCGACAATTATGCAACATTTGACTACTAGCACAACAGTTTTTTTTGTAATAAAAAAACGCATTTAGAATTAGAAGTAAAAATAAAACTGTGATTCCGTACGTGTATTGGAGTTATTATTCCACTTGAAATGAGTTGGTCAACGTTATACCAATGATTATGATACGGTAAAATGTTTTGTCAAAGTACAATTAGCTTCCGCATTGTTATACAAACATTACAAATAACGTACAACAATTGTCTTTTTTTTAAACAATAAAACCCGCTTTCTTAAGACGCAGAAAAACAAATACAATCTTTTTTCTATGTATCAAATATCTGAAAACGTAATTAGATACAAACGTGCGAGTATAACATTATGAATAGTTTTTAAATAAAAAAGTTCACATACCGCGACATTAATTTAAAAAGAATAAAAAAGACAAAGATGCTTCTGCGGTTGATTAATTGTGATTGCAAGATATTTAAACTTAACCTTGCAAGAATAGACTTTTAATAAACGTGTTTTCGTAAAAAATGTGTGCTTTGATGAATAACAACACGTTAGACGTGGTTTATAAATATACTTGACGATAATTTTCTACTCCAACAAAGTTAAAACCAATAATACAAGCAAAAATAAACGCAGTTTGTTTTCTTAGATATCAAAAACTATTAAAAATGTAAGTAACAAAAATCTTATAATATAAGCACAGAAAAGTTACACAAGAAACCGTGTGATTATTTACACCATATTGTTTTACAGTTGCAATAGTTTTGATCAAATTACTGTGTTCTAGTTAAACTTTTCCAACAAGACAGTCCTTTTATTTTATTTTAGAAACGTATAAAATGACGGATTGCAATAAGGTAGAATTAAAGAATACAAATTGTTTTTTATCTGATCCAACGTAATGGTTAAACCAAACAGAAATCTAAGAGTGCTTAAAATCTTTGGGCAATACTTTGGGTAAGATCAAGGTACCAAAAACGACAAAAAATCATTTCGAATAAGTTTAGAAAAATCCACCAAACAAAAGCACAACTTTAAAATAAATGAAAAACACTTAAAAGAAGTAAAATATTATCAAATATTATCCATCCACCATAATGTACAAAACTAGTACAAAAATTATCCAAATACTCAGATAAACGCTTTTGACGTGACATACATAATATCAGATGAACCAGCTCGTACACAAACCAAAAAATTCAGAAATCTTTCTGTGTCCTTGATAGAAAAGTGACAAGTTGCTTTACCAAATATTGTCACTTCTACTGATCTCATATGAGAACTAAGCTTGCAGAGTTCATACGTTACTCATAACGAAGCAAGAAACGATAAAGCTTTCAAACAAAAGTCTACACGTCTACATAAAGATTGTACTGTTTCTCCGAATGTAAAAGCTTCTACTATTGCTTTTGCATGTACTTCTTAAGTCGCTTCTAACTGTGCTTTGTTGTCTCCTTCTTCTAATCGTTCTCTTCTTTTTCATCGGCGTCGCAGGCGTCGTAAGTGATGATTCACTTTTTGACGTTTAGATTGTGACTTCTACTATCCTTCTAGATGTTGTCTCTTGGTTTTGGTGGAGTATTTAAATTAGTCGTCGGTATCTTGCTTGTTATAGTTCGGATGATATCTATTTGCTTTCTCCCATGTTGCTGTCACTGACAAATTTTATTGATAAATTTCTTTTAGTTTCCTTCTCCATCTTACTTCACAACAGACTACCTTTCCATGTATATCGTTATGTCCGCTTAGTCGGATGTTGGTTTGGTTTTTCTTTTCTTGAGTTTCTTATTCCGGTTGTCGGTATTAAAGTCTTATAGTAAACTATTCGATTTGAGACAGCAATTGGTACGCATTCGTCGTATGGCTAACTATGATATTTATTGGCAAACTCTTAATTGATATGTATCTGCTTAATTCTACATAATTTTTTTAACCTCTTTCTCTCTTCATTAAAATATTTGCTGTTATAATTCTGTTTTGCAATTTGTTTACCTTAAGTGTTTGACTGCGACCTAAACTTCTTTCTTTCATATATCCCTTATTTTCTATTGATTTGCTTTGGATTCTCGTTCGGTATGTCTATGGGACTGCATTGGTTTTCTTTCTTTTTGTTGAAGTCTCTTTGGTTCTTGTACGTATCATTCCGCTTCATGCTTTTTTTGGACACATCCGATTGGTAATATTTAGCAAACTGGGAAAGCATCTTTTGTTTACGTATCTTCTAAGGTTACTCCTTTCTTCTACGGAGAGAAAAACGAATCACATACTTACATCTAGTCTTACCTCTTTCCGTCTTTCTTAATTTTAATTTTTTTTCTTCTTTTTGGTTGATTGGTCACCTGAATGCTACATCTCTTTTCTCTTCTTTCTCCTGAAAGTTTACCTTTTTGAGCGGTTGGTTGAGCACCGTACGGTGCTGGTGGTCTCTCTTTACATTTACCAGTCTTCTCTTTCTTCGTCTTTCTCTTTTCGCTCATTTCTATGTTTGTTGCTTTCTTTTTCTCTCACTAACTTCTGTTGATTGAACACTTTCTTTCTCTTCTTTTTAGTAATTTTTTTTTCTTTAGTGTTCACTGCAACTATGTTTCTTTTCTTTCTCCGTTACTGATCATACTTGATTGGGTTGATTTTTGTTTTGTTGTGTTTGGTTTAAAACTTGAGATAGATTGCAACGTCGTTTCTGGTACTCTATGTACTTTCGCTGGATCGGCAGTTTTTATGTCAATCAATGTTAGAATATTTCTTTTCTTTGGGTTTCTTTTGCTCTTGAAATATTTTAATCCATTCTTCAGATTTTAGGTTCCAATGTGACATTCCAACTCGACGAGGCACTAATTACCGATGTTCGATTAGCAAGAGATATTACCGAACCTTTTTTACTTATTTTTCTTTTTCGGCTTTGTGTTATGCTGATTTGAATTTTATTTGGATTAGTACACTTTAGTAGTGTTTAGCTTTTTGGAACTTTTTGATTGTGATCTTTGGATTGCTGGTTTGTTTCTCTGCCTTTTAGGTGTGTCGACTTTTTAATCAAAATTTTTTTTGCTTGACATTTCGTTGTTGGTTCTTCTTTTCTTGGATCTTTATGGTCTGTTTTTTTTTGTGGAAGAATCTTGTTTCGTCCCGGAACTGCCTGTTGCTATATTCAAGTGTAGGCTGTCATTTTGTTGTTTTTCTTGACGGATGAAGTTATTCAAGGAAAAAAAGAAGATATTTCCGGTGATTTAGAGACGGGGATTGTACATGGTCATCTAACGTGCCCGCTCAGTGAAACTTTCAGTTCTTAACATTCGCATTCATCCACGTTATAAATATGTGCATTAGTTTTGCTTCATATGTGAAGGTCTCTCTAGGGTAAGAATTAATTTTTGTGACTTAATTTGATTTACCCGTAATTGTGATAACGATTGAAGATACCACCACGTGTTTGCCACTTTAGAATGGTACATGTGAATTAATTACCTTTCGTTAGAAACGATAATTAAGAGCATGTACTAATGGGAATATTAGTTAATTACACCACCTTCGAAACGTAATCTGGAGACAAGTCGTTGGCGTACTTGGTGTAATGGTTGGCTAAATTTGGCGGCACACCTGCGATAAGAATAGTGAAAGTCACTCGGAAGCTTGACTCATTCGGTTACTTATTTATGATATCATCTTATATCTAATTACTTCTTTCTTGACTAGACAATCGCGAGTACAATTTTTTTAATTTCTATTAATTCGTGTATTCGTCAAACGTACGTACGTACGATGTAGCTATGTTATCACGACTAACGAACTCAAATTTGTTTGTATAATTACGGTTTGAATTTATTTTAAGTGCGATTTGCTTCTGGTTGCAAATTCACTAGCTTCGCATCCAATCAAAATTTAACTCTTCGATTACATATTATCTTGTATTGTCATACTGTATTACGATGACTTTATGTATAGAGTTTTTGCACACCCTTAAAGGCGTGTATAAACGTTATTAATTGTAATATACGTGATATGTGATGCCTCGCTTATTTGTCTAACCTTTCTTTCTTTCATCGTTAAAAATAAATATAATGGTAGTTATAACATAGGTTTTGTTATTTGGTTTTCTTTCAGTGTTGGATAGATTTAAACGGTGTCTTCCATTAATAGTTTTCAACCGTTTTGGCGCTTTTTTAATTTATTATAAGACTAGCACACTGAGACTTGCAACCCGTTTGCCGAACCGTATGAAGCTAGCCTTCGACAATTAAGTCGTAACAATTTCATACCGTCTGTTGACGACTTTTTGGCACAACTGCATTAGTTTTTCTTTTTGACTTTTCTCTTTCTAAGCCCGCATATCACCATTAAAAATCTGCTACATAGTGATGGTTGGTTTTTCCATTTTACTTCCTTAGTTTTGTGTGCGATTACGATTCTTTCAGTCTTTATTGTTATTAGTGAGTTTCACTTAATCAAGTTTTATTTCGCTTTTTTTGTCTTGTTGCACGATCTGAGTTTGCTGATCCTTTGTAGTGGTTCTTTGTTTGATTTTCGTTTGCTTTTTCAAGTTATCGTTTTCTTTCTTACCTTCTCAGAGTTTGGATTATGGCTTGTTTCACAAGTTGATAACCTAACTTTTGAGAAGTTCTTAGTTAGATTTCGGTTGCTTGTTTGAGTTTTGCAATTTATCTCACGCCCTGATGAAGCTACTTACGAAAGTGGGTGAAACGTTGGCAACTTCGGTTACAACAACAATGACACGTTCCAAACCCGGAAGACATTCTTATCATCAAAGATCAGTGTTCAAGAACTATCTATATCCTACGCTAATACGACATCTACTTCCGTCTCTTCTGCTAATCCTGTTACTTGCTCTCTTAATGCTTCTTCACCTTCTTCTTCTGTATCTACTCCTACTTCGAATGCTTGCGTTCGTTGTCGTTCTCAAGATGATAAGCCTTTACGTTCTGTTAGCGTTTTTCTTTCTCTTCCTTTTAATGTTTTTTAGTTTCTAATATTATTAGGCATACTACTGATCCTTAGTAGTTAGGTCTAGTGTCCAAAGTTACTGCTTCTCGTCGTTTCTATCGTTGGTGTGTTGTCACAGGTTTATGTAAACGTGTACGTGTCTCTTCTTCTGATCCTTGCGTTTAGAAATTAGTTGTTCTATTGGACAAACGCAAGCTACTAATCTAAGACCCTCTCTACAAAGCTACGGTTAAATTTACGTAACAAGATCGTGAAGAAAGGTAAGATTTTTCTCGTTAGCAACACTTTTCTTCACTATTTCAGTTAGCAACACTTTTTTTCCATTCAATTTTAGGGTACATTGTAAATGAACAATTTGTTAAATGATTAAATATTACACTAGAAGATGACAAAACTGACCGCAACGCAGACAACGATCAATTAAATTTTTTTACTTCGCTTGCTGTTACTGTCGATGTTGACGTTTTAGAGATCGAAGATTGCTCTTCAGTCAAACTATTACAAATATTTACTCTATTTTCGATTCTATTATTGACAAAAAAGTTGTTTAGCTTAGGTAGTCCTAAACACGCAGAAATTTTCTTTGGAAAATTTTCAATTTCATTAAATGTCTACCTGTAGTCGTTGTGTGATTCGACAACTGTCACGCAATAAAAATAATCTTAAGAGTATAATAAAAAAAATTAAAATTAGCAAATTCGCAGAAATGAAAAAAGAATTAATCAGTGTAGAAGAACACATAGCTTTTCATACATATCCACTACCGAGAAAAAAATATAAGAATATTTTACATAGCGTTTACCAAAACCGTTACACTGTTCACGGGTACAAGTTATCAACCTCAAATTACTATCAGCAAGCTGCCTAAAAATTAGAACAATAATAAATCTTTCAAGTGAGTTTATCAAAAGCCATCAGTAGACTTTCGCAAATCATAGTTCATATAGAAATTATTCGCTTTTCTTGGAAAATATGTTCTAATAAAACTTTTTGTAGATACGTTTTGTTTTGTCGCTCCCAATACCTAATGGTTCGTAATATGATTTTCAAGCTCTTAGCATAAAAAAAGCCGAATAAATGCATCTGGTATTTATTCGAATTATTGATTCTCCAATTCGAGACCAGTAAAATAACAACTAAACTTTTATTTGTTACTCAAAATTATTTAAATAACCATAAAAGCGTAGACTAACCAAATCGAATTTAACATGATTTTAAAATTGAAAATTTAAGTTTTTATAAAGTTTATAATCTTATTCGTCACTCAGAATTAGTAAAATAATGATTGAATTTTTATTGATGATTTAGAATTACTTCATAATACTTCGCAGTATTTTTAATTTTATAGATGTACTCTCCAAAGTTAAATTTATTTAAAAACATTGTTTTTTTTTGTAAATACAAATAAGAAATTAACATAAAGACGACTAAGAAAATATGCACCAACTTCTTTACGTTTACAGGTATCTAAACAGTATTTATAATTATTATCAAAGTTAACCGAAACGTCTATTTAAGAAATTTGTAATCTAAAGCACAACATATGCATCAACTAAAAAAATAATCCAAAGGTGGTGGTTGACTCGAAACATCCCACGGTTCAGTATACAAAACTTCCTTTAGTTTAAAGCGCCGTCTAACCATGTTAAGTTACGGTTAATCGCTTGGTATTTCAAAAGCAGAATGTGAAATTTGAATTTTAAAGATAAACCGAACTGCCTAAGCAAATACTACACAAAAAGCTTATCGAAATAAATAAACAGATATCTCGATAGTGAAGTTTCTATTTCTAACACAAACAAGAAGACAAGTGGTTCTAAGCCTTCCGCTTTTTATATATACACGAACGTTGCTCGCATCGAAGATGTAGGTTAACGGTTTAAACACGGCTAGATACACTAATCATTTCTTAAGTACACAACAAAATGAAAGCCGACATAAGATGAAAATACGACAGTTTTCTATGATTAATAGTTATTGGCACTTCGACGACAAACACAACACGTGTTAAAAAAGGAGGTGCAGCCAATTAGCAGGAGATGAAAGCGTTTAGTTGTAGTAGTATTGTCTTTTATTATATATAATTGGCACGCATTCGCGAGTGCAACCAACAAATGTAAATTGGCGCACATTTCCGCAATTTATAGTTACGTATTTCCTATTACGCACCCACTTGAGGATTGATTAAAAAACATTTCGAAATTGATTGTGGTTTTAGTATAAAGGGACGTAATATACGATTTTTTTCGTTTGCCGCTAGTAGGTCGAGGACTTACTAGTAAGTAAATAATTACGCACACACACTTCCTTATTTTGAATGGATAATTACATCGACTACACATCCTATTTAGTTAATTTCAAAACTCCAATGCCAATGTAATTATTTTCTCCAAATTAATACGAAACCTCGAAAGGCTTGCTAAAGTGATTTGGGCAAACCAATTTCCCAATCACAAAAATACATACTAGAATCTGTGATATATTTTGAAAACCAAAAAATTGAACAAGATATAGATGAAATGTCTCAAAATCGAAGTTTTTATGGGACAAAGTTTAATAGGCCAAAGACGGAACATAAAAGATTTCTTATCCACTGTAAAGTTAAATTAAAAAAATAATAACACATATTATTTGCCAACACAAGTTTAATTATGCCAAGAAACCTTTTATAGCACACGATTATCACTACATTCATATACAAACAATTTAATTTTACGAGAAGACGACTTTTTTTAATGATACTTTCTGAAACTAAATATAAATTTCTAGATGATAAATAAACGTGATAACGTAATTATATAAATAGAATGATATACGTAAAATTATAATCCTAGTGATGAAATGATCATTATTAATTTAAACAAAACTATTTAAAGTTCAATTAAAAAATGAAGTCAATGGAACAGTAGCAATGTTTTTCAAACTTGGAGAAACGTTTATTAAGCAATTATATCAACATCCTTTATATAAAGTTTGCAGTCCAAGATAAAATAAATAATAAAATAAAAACTTTCACGTGTTGACATTAACCATGGAAAATTAAGATGACACGAATTGTTACTGAAGAAAGTAAAATTCATAAAACATTGGAAACAATATTAACAAAAAATGCAAGTACAAATATTACAAAAATAACTCAAAAAATACAATGAACCACAAAATGGGAAAAGCTTAAAGAATCTCAAAAAAGACAAAGGAAATGCTAGATTTCAGAACTAAGTATTGTTCTATAGTGGAGACGATAAAGAGTACAAGCTGGTGTGAGAGTAATTCTATGCAAAAATTTTAAAAACCACAAAGAGAAAATATACCTACCTTCCTCAAGAAATTACAAAAAACGTTAAACCAATTACGAAAAAAGCTTAGATCTTTATAATAGACGATTTCAACTCTAGAATTGATAATACAGCTATCCCAAGCAAGTATTTCATAAAAATGAAATTGAAACTCAATGATTGTCGCCATCAAGAAAATTCACCCAAGTCTTAGGGTGCGTGCTAATCTCGGCCAATGTATGAATTAATCAGGCTAGTCACCGATTTAAAAACACTTTAAAAAAAACATACAGCACAAGATCTATTATAAAATTATTTGAAAACAAAAGTACAAAAAATGAAATCATAACTAAAAGTTCAAATAAAGCACCCGAAACTGAAAAAATAAATATTCATTTTTAAAAAATCGTGATTTACAGATAATGTAGAAACAAAAAAAAAGTACACAAATCAGTAACAAAACTGAAACTCCAGAACCTGATTGTCCCAGATAAAATTCACAAAGATAGAGTAAAAACACCGACTATACTGTTCCAAAAGTTATCTTAAACCAACAGAAAAACCCAGAAAAATTAAGGTTTTTAAAAAGAGACCCCGGAAAGACCCCGAGAACTAGAAAGCTAATAAGTAAGTTGTTTTTAAAATGACAAGTAATAAAATAAATGAATAAGAAAAAAAAAGAAAAAAATATGAAAATGAATAAGTGAAAAACAACAAGGTTTCAGATAGAGTAGTTGAACTTCAATACTCTGAGAAAATCAGATTGAGCAAAACTGCACCAAAGTCATATAACATCTAAATAAAAACAAAACAAAGAAGGAAGCATTATAGCTACTTCCTTCCGATGCATAAGACAAAATGAACTCAATCCTGCTCAATT
This sequence comes from Aquatica leii, assembly GCA_035610365.1. Lineage (NCBI taxonomy): Eukaryota > Metazoa > Arthropoda > Insecta > Coleoptera > Lampyridae > Aquatica > Aquatica leii. The sequence goes on along the minus strand of CM069436.1, from coordinate 77,075,237 downwards.
TAATGACACAATTATACGAAGTGTTAATGTGATGTTACGGAAATTAATAAACGAGGCAGCATAGAGAAAAAAAATGATAAAAATACACTGATCACGTAAAATAATTTGCAACGTAAACGGTACAGACTTAGAAAAAAACCGCTGAAAAATATAACATAATCATGAACAATGATCATATCGAGAGATCAAACGCAAATTGGCAGTATATGAAAAACCAATCTAACAAAATATCAAATATTAGTATTCAATGACTAAAAATCAATAAGCCACACTACAGATAATTAATATCTAAATAACATCTTATATACCTAGTATACGTTTTCAAAAAAACTATCAGATTTTTTAACTGCAAAAAAATGTACTAAATAATCAATCAGATTAAAACCTGAACCAACAGAAAAAAAATGAACTGAAGTCTAGTTCCAATAGAACAGAAAGTAAAAAGAATCAATTTCAAAAACAGAATGTTCAAAAAATTTAAAAACTTGAATTATGTTTCAAAACTTGAATTTGACTTTTTTGTAGACTTCAGGTGGAATAACCCATACAGTCCAAGTGACGATAAATCAAAAGTTTTTTTTAACTTTTGATGAACTATGAATGTTTTTTTTCCCTTAATATATAAATAAGCATTAATTTGTTTAATATGCGACTTTTTAAAAATGTACAAAAATTTTAACTAAACTCAAATTTACAGGAAACGAGATTTATTTGCAAAAGAAAAAAATAAGTTTGACTATGTGTCATAGAAATTCTTATACTAGAATTTGATTTTTTCAAACTCAATTTGTCATATTCTAGGATTATAGCTACTGTATTTAGATAAGCTGTTATTGCATTTTTTTTTAATTTGCACAATTTCAATTGCGATAAGCGCCTTAAAAGTGCTATGTTGTTAAAACGGTTTGTTATGTTAGTTTATTAATACCTGCACTTCATTATTTCAAATACATTTCCTCTAGAGACATTTGAAATGAATATGAAGTAAATTTTTAATTTGAGTTGAATTAAAAAACTTCTTGCTTGTAGTTTAAACTGAAAAAAGAAATAACAAAACATAAAGAAACAATAAAAAATACATCACTAAACGACGCAAATGCTTCTAGAAAAGGATGAAGAATTCAACCTTCTCAACTTTGAAAAAAACCACGTTGGAGTACTTTCGAAACCTCCGAGATCTACCAATTCATATCTAGTTTTCCATTAGTATTTTAATCCACTAGAAAAGTTGGAAAAAAAACTCAAAACCGTAAGTGTTGGTGATAAATTTCCTATAATTGAAGAAGTAGAAAGCGCGATTAAACTGAAAAAAAGAAATAGCAAAAAATAATCAAGAATCAATAAAAAACGACGCAAATGCTTCTAGAAAAAAATGAAGACTTCCACTTTTTTAACTTTAAAAAAAGCTAAGTTGGAGCACTTTCGAAACGTCTGAAATCTACCGATTAATATCTAGTTTTTCATTATTATATTGCATTAGAAAAGTTGAAAAAAAACTCAAAACTGTATGTGTGTGAAATAGTAAAAAATACATCAATAACCAACGCAAATGCTTCTAGAAAAGAATGAAGAATTCCACTTTCTCAAAGGCGTACCGGTACTTATCTAGTTTTTCATCGATATTTCATTGCACTATAAAATTGGAAAAAAAAGCTCAAAAAGTGTTCGTGATAAACTTCGTATAATTAAAGAAGTAGAAAGCGGAATTAAATTGAAAAAAGAAATAGTAAAAAATACAGAATCAATAGTAAATACATCAAAAACCAACACAAATGCTTCTAAAAAAGGATGAAGAATTCTACTTTCTCAAATTTGAAAAAAGCCATGTTGGAGCGCTTTCGAGACATCCCAGGCTTACATTTACCCATTTGCTGTCCAATAAGCATAAATAAGCTTCGCTAAAAAAATAAAGAAAATAGGAATAACACTATAGAAACATTTATGATTGATGAAAGTGTGGCGGTCTTTGAAGCTGATGGTAATAGCAGAAACTGTCATAAATTCTAATTTTTTGCTTTTGTAAACCGTCTTTGACAGTTTTTGCACACTTTTCAACATAAACGTCAAACTATTTTTGAGAGATTTTGAGACTTCGGGGTTTCCTAGTCTCTGTTTGAGCAATAAAATGTTGTATTCAACTGTTCCTGTTTAAATTGGGCATTTCTTTCCCTCGTGAACTTTTAAAACCCTCGTTTCAATTGGGTTTAAACATACCCACTCGTGAAAAAAAGTCCAATTTAGACAGGAATTCGTTAAATAAAGAACTATTTGTTTGACGTTAGTAATTTCCCTGTGCACAATAAGACAATTTTTAACAACTTGAAATTGTTCTAGAAAATATTTAAGTCATAGATGGTGACAAAAACGAAACTGATAAAAAAATGAATGGTTTTTTAGATGTCACCATTCAAAAATTTTGTACGAAAAACTTTTTTTCAATATGAAATAGGTATTTGATTTTTATTAGAAACTATTCGAATTTTTTTTTCGAGTTAACCGAGTAGCTAATAAATACTGGCTGTAGTTCAAAAAACCAAAAAAAAAACGTCAAAAAAGAATTGTTTGTATGTGAAGGTCAACTATAACAACCACGTAAATAATAATAAACCAAAAAAAGGTTTTAATTAATAATAAGTATATTAAGTCCTACTTCAATCCTAGGCGTTAACTTCCAAATTTTCGTACATTTTTTGATTCTCCAAAATGAAAAAAAATGAAGGTGAAGTGGTAATTAGAAAAGAAGATTGAAATTACTGAAACCTTCAATTCGTTTAAAGAAACCGAGACACAAAAACAATGCCCACATTTTTATCAAAGACGAAATGTCAACAGATTATGAGAACTATCAAAGATTTACAAGACTTCATTGTCCGTTCAAATTTAAACACCAAGTGCAAATGAGTAAATAAAAAAACATTACAATTGCGTCGTTGTATTTAAGACCACTAACCTTAATTTAAGTGAAAAAATGTTTTTTGTAATTGTTCTAAGGTATAAGAAATTAGCAACTATTTTTAAACAACTTCTACTTCAAGTTCAACAAATACGACCATAAAAAGCTAGTAGTTTAATTATAATTATCATCCTACTGAGTTCATGTATAAATATTGTTTCATATTCCAGTTTAATTTCCATATAATTATTAAAATACAAAGCTTAATGCGATTTTTTTTTGTTTTCTATTGTGAATCCTAACTGCAAAATCATCATGAAAAAATATAAACACACGTTCATGATTGAGTTATCATAGAAGCGAGACTTCAAAATCGATGAAAGTAAAAGTTTCCTTTGAAGTTTTTCATTACACCTTACATCTAATTTAATAATTTAGGTATTCATTAAATTAATAACTACGCTATTTAATTATCTAATTAACCCAAACTATGATTTACAAAAACGAATAGAAAGTGTACTGTCCAAAAAAATAATCAACCAGTAATTTGCCCGAGAAAAACTATTTGCAATTGTTTATATTTTTATATTTATTTTAAAGCTAATCCGCAAATACAAAACCCGGCAAAATGATAAAAGTGAAATTTTCAAAAAGAAAAATATATTTAGTTTAAAATGCAGAGAAATCTCTCATTTATTACAAATTGACCATTACTATGATTAATAGAGCAATGCGATCATTAAAAATATATTAAGATTAAATTTTGTAATAATAATAACGCAAAAACATCTGTTTTGAAAGTAAATTTTAATGCTTTGACAACAATAGTGATAACAAAGAAAAAATGCCGACAACTTTATCTATTTTTAAACGTGTAACGAAATTATCATTCAAAAAATGTAACTGTTCAATTTGATATTATTTATTAGAAACGTGTATTTTCTGATAAGATGTGCACAATAGTTGTATTGTGTAAAATGCATTATTTTAATTGCAGAATGTATCAATCAAATAAATATTTTATTACAGATTTTGGAAATATGTATTAAATGTAAACTACATGTGTAACAACAGTCATTAAATACATAAAATAAATAAAAATTAAGGCACTATTTGGAGACTATTAAAAAAAATGCAAATAAGAAATAAGTGATAAAACAAACCTTACCAAACAAGATTCGTCCAAAAAAAGATAAAAAAGGCACAGCCGCTTCGAAAAATAAAATAAAATAAACGGAGCGCACTAACGCGAACGTGTTATAACCAGCTAAAGCACGATAAGTTTAAATACACACCGAACACTAACATGTGTTCAAAACAACTGACGAGCAGGAATTGCGGTTGAACACTGCTTGCACTGGAATACTATCGGTCTGGGTCTGGGGAGACCGCTTCGAAAATTCAGCCAACCATAGCGCAATCTCACCATCAACAATTTACTACTTTGACATTTATTTCTACAAAATTACTTTTTTCTACATTTTAATTAGCAAAAATACGTGTAGAAAATGCACACGTTAACCTCAAATATTTGATACTAAATCGATTACCACAAATTTCACACACTCAATAAGTATAGCAATTTAATCGTAATTCTGACTGGAGCCGTACCCGCTTCATCTTACCTACCACAGCGAATCTCACTACATATTCCCTTGAAGGTACATTCGAAACACCCGTGTACCAGCACGGCATTTATTTTAAACACATGTGCTTTTCACATTCAACAATTGTAGTTGCACAAGAACAACTTTTAACGGGGCTTAAAAAGCATTTGAAGATTCTATTATACCGACCCCTTTGTACCTGAGGGATCTTACAATGGCTACCTACTTCCTGTTTACACTGTGAGAAAATACTTAAGACAAAAAAATGAAGTAGGTACAAGGTAACTTTACTTGTATGCAAATCGTAAATACCTCGCGCTGTGTAAGGGTTCGTATAAAGAACAATGGGAAAAGAATACATAAATCAAACTTTCCTTAATGACATTTTCAGTTTATTCTAACTTTTTGTTTTAGATAAAATAAATTATTAGAACGATTGTAGTAAGATTCATTAATACATTAAAAACTACTTAACGTTTTAGTGGTTATTGAGTTACCAGAATCTTTGTTTCGTTGTAATCATTAGTTACCCCGAGAAACTCATTGTTTTTGTTTGTTTTTTAATAAATTCTGGCCAAAAGTTAGAATCTATATTTAGTTGAAAGTAAAGCAAGACGATTAAAAAAACGGAAGTATGGAATAGAAATTACACACCGTTACAAGCGACTCATCAACTATTTTCAGTAATCAAAAGATACGAAGATAAAGAAAAAACTTATACATGTTTATATTTAGTAGACAGAAATAAAAACTAATTAAAGTTACAAAAAAGCCACACTTCACGGTTTCTTAAAATAGTTTTCTCTTATATAAAAAAGTGACATAAGTCCCAGGTTTGAATCAATAAGCATCAATGTTTGAACAAAAAATTAGAGTACTAAGCCTAGAACAAGCTGCACATTAAGATTAATGGGATAAAATCCGTTATGGAAATGAGATTATAAAGAAATCTCACGTTTTAAAAAATAAAGGGTTAAATCAATTATACCCGGAACTTGCAACTAGTTCAAATTTAAACAGATTAAACCAAGTTTTTTCATTTTTTAAAAAAAGAGTAGGAATAAATTTATAATACGCAAAAGCGATGAAATCAATTGACTGTTAATTGGTAAGCTTTTGTATACAAAAAAGTCTACGCAAGACTTAAAAGTATGAAATCAACATTCGGCAACAATTTGATGATTAGACAAAGACAAAGCCAGGCGAATAGAACATCGTTTCGCAAACTGTAGTACGCCAAAATACGAATTTTTTCCGTACGTATACAACATACGATGCAGATTTTAGTGTTAGTACACAAAATTTTTAAGATTTTGCCTAGTAGTACAAAAATTAAAAAGTTTGAGAAACGCTTGTATAGAATAAATAAATCTGAAAATAGTAAAACAATATTTTATAAATATCCAAGAAACCTAAATGTGTTGGCTAAAGGCTTCAGCGTCGTCGTACAAGAAAAATACTTTTCTTCTTGTATCAACAGGGATTAGACGTTGTAGTGCCAGATCAGACTTAAGAAAAATAATTAAACTACCACGGCCTTAAAACTTATCTTTTTTTCTTTTTGGGCAGTACTATAACGATTACAAAGTTCAGCTGGCCCGGCTAATAGTACCCAGTAAGGGCTCCTATCCAGGGTTGCAAAACAAGAACGCCAACGGCTTTGAAGACAGAACAAAACAAATAAACTCACGAGTGAAAAAGCAACAAAAAACAGACTTCAATAGCGGCGTCCAAATTAGGCAGCCGCAAACAGCTTCTGACTACAGAGAAATGGCGGAACAAAGTAAAGTAAGAATGATAACAAAAACACAAAAATACCGGTACACCTCACGGATTTTGAGGAAGGTAAAAACCCGTTAGAAAAAAATAAACACAACACTAATAAAGATACAAAAATATACATAGCCACGTACAACATATGTTCAATGAAAGGAAACGAGAAAATAGAATAACCAGAAGAACAATTGAACAAAATAAAATGAAACATACTTGCTATCTCAGAAATTAAGAGAAAAGAAGAACAGTGCATAACCCTAATATCAGAAAATGCAGTATATTACAAAGAACAAAAAGAAAAAGAAAACATCCACGGAGGGGTAAGATTTATAGTAAAAAAAGAAATAGTATCATATACAAGAATATAGAAAACGCTGTATTCTAAAGATCATACAATTTTATGCTCCAACATCAACATATAACGATAAAAACTGAACCATAATATGATTTTAGCAGCAGTAGATAGACACCCATGTAACTACACAATAACAACGGAAAACTTTAACGAAAAATTGCAAGAAAGAAAGAAAAACAAGAAGACAAAATAGATAACTGACCATAAAAGCACGAAAAAATAAAAAAACAAGAAACAAAGTAGAGTGAAAAAACTAAGAAACTAAGTAAGAAGAAAAATTAGCTAAGAAATAACGAAAGAGTTAGTATAAAGTAAATACAAATAAACAAAACACTAAAAAAATCTATGAAAGAAAGCAAAAGAAAAGAACTAGAAGAGAAGATAGAAAAAGTGATTGAAGAAAATATAAACATGAAAAGTATTAGAAAAAGGTAACTGGCAACTCCGAAGATATGCCCAGATACAGATGAACAAGAGATAGCAAAAACTCTGAAAATAAAATAAAGAATAACAAAACACCAAAAAAAGATGGCATAGCTGAGTTAATGAAAGGAGGTGAAACAATTCCTAAAGAATTGAAAACACTAATGAATAAATGTTTACATAAGACAAAAATACCAAACGATTGGAACACATCATTAAGAATATTATTATACAAGAAATCATGCCTTTAACTTGAGGTTTATATTGGCAATATGGTAGGTCAAGACAAATTTGACAAAAAATCGCTTTGAATTCAGATCAGTAACGTTTCACAGCTTGTTCAACTTTTGATTGTTCGTGAATCGCAGTAAAACTTCACCACTATATCACCGACCGATAGAATGAACCTGCACAACCGTTAGCACGCTATCTAGTTACAAGTTTTTTTACCGTTGACAGAAATTAGAAAAGCAAAATTCAAAATTTACGTATAAAAACACAAAACATCCACCTCAGTTCTAACGTAGTGTCTCTCCTTATTAAAGTCTAAGTAGACAAAGTGTTGGTGAAACCCAAAAAGAAAATTACTGAAAAATTTCTGCTTGTCAAACTTGGTCTCAAGAGTACTTTTAGTTATGACTACAAGTTCAAACCAAAATCTTGATTCAGATATGACACATTTGTTGTATATTGTAAATAACAAAGTGATAAACGGTGATCAAATTCAAAAGATCCATGAAACCTAAATGTGATGGCTGAAGGCTACAGCCTGAAGCGACATCGTACAAGAAAAATACTTTTCTTCTTGTGTAAGCAGGGATTAGACGTTGTAGTGTCAGTTCAGACTTAAGAAAAATAATTGAACTACCTCGGCATTTAAACTTCTCTTTTTTTCTTTTTGAGCGGTACTACAACGATTACAAATATTTGAGTAGTCTCTTTTACATCACCCAATTTATGTGTTAACTCCGTCAGTAATCATTACATTATCACTTCTTGTTTCAAGCCAGGAAAAGGAAAGAGTAACAATATCGGTAAAAATCCAGGTTTCGGCTGATAATTCCAAGTGAGAGCTTCTATCCAGAGTTACAGGAAAAAAATGCCAACGGCTTTAAAGACGAAAGATAACAAACTCACAACGTAGAAAAACCAAAAGAACCGACAATTATAGCGGCGTCTGCAACCAAATTGAGTGGTCGCAAACAACGATCGACTTCAGACGAGTGATTGATTAAAACTAGCCAATCCGTTCGGCAAGTGTTGCGTTTTAAAGCCAAAAAATGATAAAACAAAAAAACAAATATACCTCAGATGGATAAGGTATAAAACCCATAATCCAACACCGGGTAACCGATACTCCTCACGAATTCTGGAAGAAGCAAAAACCCGTCAGTCAGAAATAAACACAAGACTTGTAGCGATAAAACAAAACTATACATAGCCACATATAACATATGTTCAATGGAAGAAGACAAAAAATAGAACAACTAGAAGAAATTACAATATAAAAAGGAACATGCTTCGTATCTCACAAATTAAAATGTAAAAGGAACAATGTATGACCCTAAGATATCTACTATATTACATAGAACAAAAAGCAGATGAAAACAACGAAGGAGGGGTAGGATTTGTAGTACGCAAAAAAAACCGTACCATAATATACAAAGGGCTATCACATAGAAAGGCATACATCAAAATACAGTCAAAACCCCGTATTCTAAAGAACAATCAATTTTACGCTCCAAAATCAACATGTCGATGAAAACACAGAAGCATTTTATGCAAAAGTTTTAACAGTAGTAGATGAATACACAATAACAATGGAAAATTGGAAGAAACAAAAACAAGAAAACCAAATAGGCAACTTTAAATAGAAGCTGGCCAAAAAGTAGCAAAGAGATTAAAAAACAAAAAAAACCGGAGTGAAAAAACGAAGAAATTATTCGAAGTAAAAAAAAGAAACAAAACACTATAAAACCAATAAAATAGGACAAAAAAAACTAGAAAAAAAGATAGAGAAAGTGACTGAAAAAAATAAGAATATGAGAAGTATTAGAAAAACGATAAGAGAAAAAGAAATTAATAAAATCAAAGACAACAAATAAATAGTAGATAGGAAAGAAATACTAAAAGAAGTTAGAAAAATCTATAAAAATATGTATGAACAATTACAAGAAACGCAGTTAGAAATTAAAGAAGAGTAAAGTTAAGAGTTAGAATCAGTAAGAGTATCGTACATATTTCTTAGTTTGTTTAACTTTTGTTTGTTCGTAAATCTTGTTACCTTGGATCTCGTAGTCATACTCCTTTTAATTATCAATAAACAAGCTTTGATCACCAGAAATCCAAGTATGCCACGAATTTGCGATCTACCCAAGATACACAAAGAAAGGCCCAATTCGACTAACATTAATTGACCCACAGAATCGTTAGCACGCTATCTAGTTACAATTTTTTTAACCGTTGACAAGAAATATCTTTACTAAAGAAATTCTGCTTGTCGAACTTGGTCTCAAGAATACTTATTTCAGTTATAACAAATATAAACCAAAATCTTGATTCAGATATGATGACGCGTTTGCTATTTGACCTCGTGGCAAAGATAAACTAAATCAGTTCTTTCAACATCTAAATTCCTCCCGATAACTTTCGATAGTTAAAGAATAACAGCAACCTAGCCTTTTTAGAGGTAGTGATGACCAGGAATAAAAATGGGAAATTAAAGCACTCCGTATACAGAAAAAAATGCAAATCAACAGATATTTAAATGGCAAATTCCACAATCATCCAGTACAGAAGACAACTGTTTTACATACTTTGGTAAAAAAGCTATACCAACGCCAAATAACAAAAAGCTACAAAAAGAAACACTGTTGGAGTCCCTACAACAAAATAGGTGTAAGGCCAAGAAAATCCAAGAGGGATTAGAGAGAGCAGCCAATCCAAAAGTCACATAACGTCTCACAGCAGCACCGCTTATTTATTGTACTGTACGGGTACTGCTACAGCAAAATTCTGGTTAGTGTTGATGTCGAGTCGTGCCGTTACCTGATTCAATTAACTTTATTACACATTTGTTCAACGAGAACAATATTTCAAGCAACATAGTAACTATTATCGAAAAATGTTTGACTTCTACATATACTTTCCGAGAAAAGTTTTACTCACAAACAGGAGTCGCCATGGGATCTCCGCTTTCACCGGTTTTTGCTAATATATTTATGGAAGATTTTGAGAAAAAACCTTTATCCACATTTTATCTAAAACCCAAGTGCTGGTACAAATACGTTGATGACATTTGTCAGTTGGCAACATGGTCCTTCTACGCTCAACGAGTTTCTGTCATTTAAACTCAATTCATCAAAATATTCGTTTTACTATGGAATTAGAAAGGGACTATTCTGTACCATTTTCGAACGTTTAAGTTAATTAAAGCGAAGATGGTTTTTTATCACATGCAGTTTATCGAAAACCGACCCACACAGATAAATATTTAAACGGATTGTCTCATGATCACCCTTCTCAGAAATTATCAGCAGTGAATTCTTTAGTGTACAAAGCTGTTTTTTTTAGTCAACCCCAAAACCTCCAAAAAGAGTTAAATCGTCTAACCAAAATGTTAGTCGCAAACAATTATAATAGAAAAAGTATTAACCGGTCTATTACAAAGTTTACGTCTGCCAAACCAAGAGTAACCGCGGAATCTAGGTCTCAACAAATATCGCTTATCTACCATATGTTAAAGGTACGGCAGACCGTCAAGAAAAATGTTGTCTAAATACAACTCTTCCTAAATTATTCCTTTTCAACCTGGCGGCGTTAATAAAATTCCTTGCTCTTGTGGTCGTGCATACATAAGAGAAACGGGTAGAAACGTGAAAATTCGTATTAAGGAGCATCCAAAGTGTAGTCGTCTTAAACAATCTTCAAAGTCAGCGGTGGCGAAACACGTGCTAGAAACGGGTCATCAAATGCTTGAAAACACTAAAATTTTGGCGAATGTTTCTAATTACTATCAGCAAAAAATTAGAGAATCCGTTGAAATAATTACAAATCCTTTTAATACTAATCAAGATTCTAGTATTCCTTTACCGGAGATTTGGAAACCAGTTTTATCGATCGGAGGCAGGTCTATAACAACGAGACTTCACGGCGCAATCAGTCAGTTTGTTACGGGTTCTGAAGATGTCCACTGTGACGTGTGACAAAAGCTCAGCCTGTGTGATAACGGCAACGCGGCAAGTATCCAGAATAAAAATTGTCATGTAACATGATTTTTTTTTTACTTGCTAGGATCAAATTTCAATTACAATTTAAATGGTAACGCTAGGGAATTTCTTCTTGGACCTCACAAAGCTCATTCTTTTAGCAATCATTTCGCATAAACGACTAGGTCATCGTGTGTCAAAATTGTTTTTCTTACCGGTGACGTAACTACTTTTTATGGACTCTACCGCAAAGATCTGGAAAGGGATTAAAAAAAAAACAAAATTCATCGTGTCTATGTGATTAACATAGTTTGTGGGTCCTTTTAGCTAGCTAACACTACCGCATTGCGTGCCCTGCGTGTCCTCAGTTACGCCAATCATTAAAAATAAGCAATTAAGCAATTCAATGATTAAAAGAAAACGCAATTATTAGAAAATTCAATAAAAAATATATTTTAGATTCAATTAAATCATCATATAATCGATTTTATTAAATCCACCTAAAAAAGTAATAATAAAATAAACATTTTAAATAAAAACTGAATTAATAAAGTAAAATATTTCTGAAAAAAATAACGATTATGAATATAAACTCGACGTTAAATTAAAAAGAATAATAACAAGATTTCTCCAGATTAAATGTTATTTGATAATAAATTTGAGAATATAATGCTTGAGAAACACGAAGTTTGGTGTTAGTCTAAGAACCAGTATAACCACTTATTTTAGATTCTGGTATTGTTAAAGTAGTTTTACTGTCCCTAAAATCGTAATATGAGCACGCATCATATGTACACGTATTGTGTGAAATATGTTAGAATGACAAGTGTTGTTCTATATTCAAAAATGCAAGTGACGCAATATTTGTAACAATTTTTTTAATTTAATGTATACGTTGCATAACAAAGAAATACCTTACATAGGTACAATCGTGGTACAATATAATATAAATGTAATAGTACTAATGATTTTGTAATATCTTTGAAATTTATGCAAAATACAGACGTGCAATACGTTTTAGTTAATTCATAAAGCGTTTACGAAATAATATACTAGTTCAAGTGCGCTTGAAGGAAAATCAGAAACAAACATAATTTATCACTTATGGCAATTCAAAATGATCGAAAATAATAATAGATTAGTCCTCTCCACTTAAAGACTACCGCAGATATCCGGTCCTGCTCATAATAACGTCGATGATTAGCAGTAATGATAGTTTGACCTTGCTCCTTTTTTTACTCGATCAGGAAAAGGATACAACTTTTTTGAATTTTGGTATTGCGTAATGGATTCGCCTAAAATGACACACTAATTTGACTAACGGACAAATTAAATATATCAACAGCATCATTTAAATAAAACTACCATTATACTAAATTCGCCAGTTTTGTGGTATTAATTAATGTTAGAATGTTAAGTAATTGTCTAAAAAACCGGAAATTACTAATCAAAACGTTTGATTAAAGTTGAAACAAAGACACACTAGGAAATCCAAATACGTTGGTACAGACGAAAAAAAAATTCCCAAGTAAATGAAAAATTTAGCAATGGAAAAAGTAGCAATTAAAAGCACCATTAAAAAAACTGAATATGACGACATTGAAAGAATAAGTAATTTACTCTGCTTATATTATTTTCTTTAGAATAAAAAAGTGGATGCACAATTTAATAAAAATCTTGTATAAATCACCACTCCGAAGATGCAAACTGCAATGTCTTGCAAAACGTCAGTTTGTTTGGGTTCACGAACGACAATACGGCAAAGGTCTACTTCTTGTTTTGGCTCTCAAGGAGAGACTAGTACCAAGCCTAAAAAGTCTGGGTGTTTCACTACGACGCGGTCTAAGCCGAAAGTCGCATATTATAATCGCAGTAATACATAGTTTGGTGCAACTCTTAAAATACAACACAACAATGGTTTCTTTGTTTTAAGTTATTTTTAAAAATGTATAAAACTTTATCAGAGTATAAAAAAATCATTATAATCGAGTCAAAACCAAATCTTGTAAAACCAGACATGTACCTTGTATTTACTTGTTTTTTTTAAATATTAATATGCATAGAACCATTAGAATCAGTAAATGAGTACTCCGTATAAAATCTGTCTAAAAAAACAAGTTTTACCATTCTCAGTTCTTTTACGATTCCTCATGTTTCAATAAATAACAAAAAAAACCAAATATTCATTACAATCTTGCAGTTGATGCGATCGCAGCTACAAGTTACATGTTTTATAAAATCTCTAAAGCAATATTATGTTTATAGGCTTCCCTCGAGAAATCAAGATTTAACTTTCTACTCTGAAGCAGTGTATATATGCTCTAATGAAATAAAATTCTGTAAGTTTCCATCCTTTAGCGATTAAACTGTTGACCGATTTACAATACAAGCTTCTAAGCAAAGAGTTCAACCGTAGACCAACAAACCTTGTCCACTTTGACAAGTGTTAACCCGTTAAACCAAATACCAGTCGTTACTAGTTCCGATCTAGTGGCTTCAGAGTAACATTTAACCTGCCAAGTGTATAAAAACAGCGCGTAGATGATTTTTCACGTAACACGTGCTGAGAGCTCAAAAAATTACACTTTTAGATGCTCATGAAGAAAACTCCCTAACAAAACTTCTGCAGCAAGAAGCAACTAAAACACGAGATATTGTAGACAGAAGTATACCCCTTTGGTACCAAGAGAAACAACTTAAAAAACCCATGGCCCAACCCAAATACAAGACCGCCATATAAAAACAATAAAAAAATAAATCACCATTTATTAGTTATATAAATACAACAACAAATGAAAGAGAGCAAAAAAACTTTATATAAAACTCAGTGTATATGAACCACCAATGCCAGAAGTTAAAAAATTTATGCAATTTTCTGAAAATAACATAACACAACTTTTAGTGTGACTTCACTACACACTATGAAGTTTCAAAAAACATAAAAAACCAAAAACAACGTGGAGAGAAAAAGAAAAATAATACACATCACAATCGGTTTAACTATTACTCTCGAACAATAAATACAAATAGGATCTAGATCTATTGAAAGAGAGAGAAAAAACTAAAACAAATATTAAATAAAAATCAGTTAAAAGTAATGTCAACTAATAGAGCACATTTGGTAGAACTATAAACTCTTTAACAAGAAAGAAGAAATCTTTTTTCAGCCATACATGAAAGATCAGAACATACAAATTATAGATACATTACAAAAAGAAATACTGTGAAGAAGGCTATAAAAAGATTAAAATATAGCTAAATTTAAGTAGACTACATAAAACTTCACAGACAAACGATCAAGGTAAGCTAGGAAATGATATTGTACAGCACAATATTTTCGTCAAATAGATCTCTAGATCCAGATGAGATAAAACTTTGACTTGTACAGATTGTTTATAGCCAATATAATTCTAAGCTTTATCGCAAATGATGCAAAAAGTAAAAATATTTTTTTGTGGTAAGCAAAAGTGAGAATGACGTCCAGACCAAATAATTTCGTAGAGTCGCCTTGGCATTTTTTATGACAATTGAAAAACTGTAGATGCGCATATTAACATCTAAGCACTTGTCCAGTTTGCAATAAAACTGAGATCTCTACCACGCAGGAAACTTTAACGAACTGTTCACAGAAAAGATTGAAGTTTTCTAAGGTAAAAAGTTGAACTGAAAATTTCACGCCTCTCTAGCCAATCATATGTTGTTATTACAAAAAATTACTGCCACAACAAGAATTTACAGAAAATTGTCTTGCAGGTACCTTTGGCCAAGTTGAACTGGAAATTTTTTTGACAGCATAAATAATAAAATTCACAAATGTCATAGTTTTTATGATTCCACATCACTTTCACAAGCGTCTCTTTGTAGTCTCCTCTATATGTCTTTTTCACGTTAAATGCGTAGTCTTCTAAAATGTTCGCTAGTTGTATCACGGTTACAAACTAATCTATTGTATAGAATAGAAGAAAAGTATGACTATAAAAGTAAAACATAATTTTGACTATAAAATGTGTAGAAAATCTATGTGCATTTGCGGCTATTTTAATAGTCAAATATTCACACTTTGGAGCCAAATATATACAATGTGCAGAAGAAAAGTAATGAGACACCACTGCAAGCAATATGGTAACGCTGTGTTACTCTCCTTCACAAGGAATGTCAGTTAATCCCCTCCAGATGCTCAACCCGAGTTTAAATTCCGCACAGTCACCATGTGATTTTTGAGACCGTTATAAGTGATGTTGTGTTTTTGTTGTGTTTCATGCAAAATGAAACAAAAGGTTTTGGAGCAACGCGTTAAACTTGGAGACTCTGCAAATGTGATCTTTAAAAATGGCTTATGGCAAACATTCCTTATTGAGAACTGACGCAAATCATTTTTAAATGACCAAAATAAATCTCGTCCAGAGATGCCTTCAACCACAAAAACCGATTAAAACGTCGAAAGTGTGAGTTCTTGTGAAATCAGACCGTTGTTTAACAATAAGAATAATGAGTGTTCAGTTAAAATTGAAATTCACCGTGTATCAAATTGTAACTAAAGAAAGGTCTGTGACAAAATGGTACCCAAAAACCTCACAATTAAACAGAAAGACAGTCAAAGAAACGTATGCCTTCTAGACAAAAATGCCAATGACCACGATTTCTTCAGTCGTGTGATCACAAGTGATAAGATATGGAATTTTTAATACGACCTTGAGACAAAAAATCGAAGAAAATTCGAATGAAAAAATCAAAGGTCAAATCAACGCTGATTTGTTTCTTTGACAGTAAGAGCATCGTTCACAAAGCATTTGTACCTCTACGGCAAACTGTCAACCAAGTTTTTTTACAGGAATATACTCAAAAATCTAAGAAAAAGGGCGATTCGTGTAAAACCAGACATTGCAAACATGTGTATTCTCCCATCATCACAACACCCCAGTCACACGGCCATCTTCATCAGCGAGTTTTTTGGCCTTAGAAGGCATCAATGTGATTCCCCATTCAGCTGATCTGAATTCTTATGACTTTTCTTCTCCTCAAACAAAAAAATGTCTTAAAAGGACGTCATTTTAAGACTGCAGGAAACATCAAAAAAATGTGACAAACATGTTAAAGCCCATACCGTTTCAAACTTTCCAGCGTTCTTGCCAAGACTGAG
The DNA here is from genome assembly GCA_035610365.1 of Aquatica leii. Taxonomy (NCBI): domain Eukaryota; kingdom Metazoa; phylum Arthropoda; class Insecta; order Coleoptera; family Lampyridae; genus Aquatica; species Aquatica leii. The sequence goes on along the minus strand of CM069436.1, from coordinate 77,058,835 downwards.
AACGACTCCGCCGGTATATAACTATCTAAAAAACAACTACTTTGAAGAGAATAATATTGTTGTTTATCACTTTCAGAAGTGTCTTCAATGTCCAACCAAGTGGAGTTTTCTTCTTTGGTAGCTACAGAATTGCACGCAATCAAGATATTACTCTATCTATTACAATTTTCCTTTCTGGATAATTCTTGTGTTGTCGTTATCACACAAGTTGAGCTTTCGTCACGCGCGCAGTGGACATCTTCAGAGCCTGGAATAAACTGATTAATTGCGCCGTGAAGTCTCGTTTTTATAGACCTGCATCCGATCGATAAAACTGGTTTCTAAATCTCCAGTAACAGAAAACTAGAATCTCTGTTATTATTAAAAGGATTTTTAATTATTTCAACAGATTCCCTAACATTAGCCAAAATCCTAGTGTTTTCAAACAAAATTTGATGACCCGTTCTAGCAGGTGTTCCGCCACCGCTGACTGACTGAAGATTGATCTTTCTACGCTTAACAAGTTTCTATATCATTTAAACTCAATTCTTCAAAATATTCGTTTTAATGTGAAATTAGAAAGCAACTCCTCTTTACCATTTTTGGTCGTTTTAGCTATTCGAAATGAAGATGATTGATTAGCACATTCTATTTATCAAAAGCATACCCATACAAATGCATATTTAAATGGATTGTCTCACCATCACCCTTCTCAGAAATTATCAGTAGTAAATTCTTTAGTGTACAGAGCCGTTTCCTTAAATCAACCACAAAATCTTCAAAAAGAGTTAAATTATCTAACCAAGGTGTTAGTCGCAAACAATTACAATAGAAAAAGTATTAAACAGTGTATTACCAAGTTTACGCCTGCAAAACCAAGACTAACAGCGGAATATATGTCTCAACCGATTTTTATCGTTTATCTACCACATGTCGAAAGTACCACGGACCGTATAGGAAAAAACACAACAATATTGCTCGGTTTTCTACTCTTCCTAAATTCGGTCAAATCTTAAATCCGATGAAGGACGTTATTCCTTTTTAATATGACGGTGTTTATAGCAGTTCTTGCTCTTGTGGTAGCGCAAACAAAGGAGAAACGGGTAGAAACGTGGGAATTCGTATTAAAGACCATCAAAGATGTAGTCGTCTTACAATATTCTAAGTCGACGGAACATGTGCCGGAGATTTGGAAACCAGTTTTATCGATCGGAGCGAGACTTCACAGCGCAATCAATCAGTTTATTCCATGCTCTGAAATTGTCCACTACGACGTGTGACAAAAGCACAGCTTGTGTAATAACGATAACACGAAAATTGTCTAGAATGGAAAATTTTAATACAAATGCGAGCTGTAGAAACATGAATTGTACTATTACTATCTATCGATACTTCGACAAACGACGAATACTTAAAAGGATTTATATGCAAAAGGCTGGTTCGCCATCATAAACAAATTTTTGAGAAATAAATAGAACTTTTAAAATAAGTGTAAAAATATTTTTGCAATATTGATTCCATTCTATCTGAAAGACATAGGCCCAGTTGCTTTTACATTGCTAACTTTGACAATGTAATAGCGAAGGCTTCCACGGCCGGAATCTATACTAATATTAGAATGTCTTCCGGGTTTGGACCGTGTCATAGTTGCAACCGAAGCTGCCAACGTTTCGCCCACTTTCGTAAGGGGTTTCATCAGGGCGTGAGATAAATCGCAAAACTCAAACAAGCAATCGAAATCTAACTAAGAACTTCTCAAAAGTTAGGTTATCCACTTGTAAAACAAGTCATAACCTAAACTATGAAAAGGTAAGAAAGAAAACGATAACCTGAAAAAGCAAACGAAAATCTAACAAAGAACCACTACCGAGTTAGGTAATCAACTTGTGAACCAAGCCAGATTCTAAACTCCGTAGAAGTGACTTAAGAAGAAATAGTCTCCGTATTTAAAGGAAAAGGATCGTCACGGATGATTAAGCTCGACCCTGATTGGGTTACGGTTGCTAGGGGGGCGTGTTTTTGATAAATGACTAATAACCGGGAACCAAAGAGGGAATAGTTCGAAACCATGATCACGATTGAAGTTATTGGGGTGTTTGATGATTTCTATGCTTTCTCGGAATTTCCTGTTGAAAAAGAATGGAGATTTGGCAATTAACGAAACATTATCAAAATCTATCTTGTGACCTGTAGTAAAATGATGTTCAGCGACCGCAGACTTGGAAGTATACCTTTTCCTTATACAACGATCATGTTCTGAAATGCGACTAATGACGAAACGACCGGTTTCACCAATGTAGACTAAACCACAAGAACAGGGAATTTGGTATACACCTTGAGATGAAAGTGTAGGAAATTTGTCTTTGGGAGAAGGAAGAATCTGAGAGATTTTGCCTGTCGAGTTGAATATAGGTTTAATACCATTCTTACGAAGGAGTTTCCCTATTTGATCTGTAACCTTGTGAATGTAGGGTAAAAAGGCCAATTTCGGGTTGGATTCGGGTGTAGAAATGTCCTTAGGTAATCGAGTACGTGGATGTAAACGACGATTAATAACTCTATGAATATCTCGCTTTACATAACCATTGTTCACTAAGGTTCTAGTAAGATGACGGAGTTCTGAGTCTAGATTCTCAGGTTGACAAATATAAAAGGCACGATGGACCGAAGATTCAATAACAGAACGCATGAAGGTATCTGTCCGTATGGGTGGGTTTGCGATAAACAGAAACAATGTAGTTAACTACATGATCATATCGTTAAGTGTCGTCATTAATCCTCAAGCACAAAATCAATTGTTTTGCTGACGACATTGTCGAATCAATAGTTACAATTCAGTTAACAACGGCGTCGTTTACTTTAGTGCTTTCCACATCTGCTGCCACTTCACTAATTTATTTTTTCTACAGGAATTAGTTTAAGCCCAGCGCACAATAAGCGTTCAGTCTTGTTAACGGCAATGTCAAAAATGTCTCTTTTCTCATTCATAAACAGTTTAGGTGTTGTAATATGGCACTCTATGATACGTTCTATTTCAAGATATGTAACGCATCCTTTAAATAAATCCAAAGTCTATTTAAAACTGTACTTGTTTGCTCATAGAAAATTTAGAGTAGACTTAAAGTGATAGTTCTTAAAAGCACTTTACCTTTGAAAACACGGACGAGTTCCGAGTCGTGATTGTGAGTGTGCGACGCGATAATAGATACAATAAATTTAATAATAAACTAATGAGATTTTAACATAAAATAGTAATAATACCGTTAAAAATAAATAACAGTACGTTACAGACAATTCATATATAAAAGAACGGCTAACCCCCAGCACTATGCTCCCGTGCCGGTAGTGCAGTCAAATATACAATATGATAACCTAAATCCAGTACTGCAGCTCCATTATTAACAACCACAAGAGAAATATCCGCTGATGGCATCTAATTATTGTATGTACCAACAAAACGATCTTTTCAACCACAGAATTTAGATTCTCAAGCGCCTTATGAACAAAATCAGTCAAAATGGACTACGGTGACAAACAAAAAACGTCTAAGAAGCCCAGCAATACTGAAGACTAGAAAACAATCAAAAACAAGCGACTGTTGGTTGTAGAAACCATTAGAAACAAAAACTAGATTTAGCAGTTTATCAGAAGAAAATGATGAAAGTACCAAAAAGGTAACATGAAAGATATGCCTATGCCGCCTTCTACAACCATGTACAAAGTAGGAGTAATTCAACACATACACGATTTTTTTAAAATTAGTTACAAATAAATATACTGTTAAAACCAACAGCTATGAAACAATTAAAGTCCAAGTTTTTGAGACACAACGCTTTAAAACACTAATTAAAGAACTTGACGGTAAAAAATCCACAATACCACACATTTAAGCCAAAAAACAAGGAAAACCTTTCGATTTGTTTTGAGAAGACTTCACTATAGATCAGATACCAAGCCATAAAAATAAGCTTTGCAGAACTAGATCACAAAGTAGTGAACATACACAACATAAAGCATCGTATTACAAAAGAGCTGCTAACTACAATTGTTCTACATTGACATTACACCGAATGAAAATAACAAACAAATATACAACCTAGACAAACTAGAAAACGGTATCATCCAATGCGAACCACCTCATGTCAAAAGATTAATCCCTCAATCCACCAGATGCCGGGTTTTTGGTCACACGAAGATATACTGCCTTAAGAAAAAAAAAAGAAACCCTCAGCCACAGACACAAGTTACATCAACCCAACATATCCAACCAGGAATGTCCTACGCGGAAATAACCAACAATAATAAGACACAAAATAATCTACAATCAATCAACATAACAATATGAGCAAACTAAATAGAGTAATGGACAAGCTCATGAAGCAAATGAGTACATTACTTGCTTACCACTGTCGTAAGCAAATAAGCATAATGACGGAACATTTAAAATATAAAATAGCTATCTTCAATGCCAATAGGCTTCAACAACATACTCAAGAACTTAAAACATTCTTACACGATGAAAATATAGACATCATGATGATCTGACGCACTTTACGGACGAGCACTACTTGCATCTACCTAAATATAAATCATAACACACAAAACCTCCAAGTGAAGGATTTTTCAAAACATTAGGTAACAAATTCTTCGCAAGGCAAGACTGCAATGTAAAACATCCAACTTGGGGTTCAAGAATTTCAACTCCAAAAAGTAAAAAACTCTTCAAAGCAATGAAAGCATATAATTTACAACATTTATCTACTGGCCAACCAACGTATTGGCCGACAGATAGAAACTAAATTCGGATGCAAAAGGAATTGACACTAAGAAATATAAAGCAGAAAACTACTTCGACTCTATAGTAATACCAACCGTACTTTCACACAACTGGGATAAAAAGAAACAACCACCCTTGAACAACTATAAAATAGATTGGCATGTATTAAAAAAAAATTAGACTATCTAATTTCACTAAAGACCACTAAAGACAAAAGTGGACATAGAAACAGCAGTGGAACATTTAACAAAGAATATTCAAGAGGCTGCGTGGTTTGCTACACCTACCTTCATAACACTACTAGAAAAAAGTGAAATATTAAAGAATGTTAAAAATAAAATCTTAACAAAAAAACACCTGCGGAGACAATGGCAGCAAACCAAAACCAAAGAAAATAAAGAAAAAAGTTAAATAAAACCACTAAAGAATTGAAAAACTTGATTCAAAAAGAACAGACCCATTCAAGAAAACAAAAGGCACGAAGTACTCTCTAGAATAGAAAAGCTAAAAAACCCAACACAATCCTGCTATCAAAAAGCACCAGACCTGAGCCAGAAACGACAAAGAAAAAGCTGAAGCCTTTTCAAGACCTCTAAAAAACGTATTTAAACTCTTCCCCTCGGTACTGTCTACCGAATAGGAAAACGAGATAACAGGCTTCTTAGATGTCCCCATCCAAATGGAATTACCTCATAGTAAAGTCAAAATCAAAGAAATAAAACAGGCTATAATGGAAAAAATTAACATTAAAAAGACACCAGGATTCGACCTCATTACTGGTAAAACATTGCAAGAACTGCCTGAAAATTGCTACAAACTAATAACTTCCATATTTGCAATACTGACAAGGGAGACAGACCCTTCGGGTCACCAATTTTGCCCAAATTTTACAGATATCTAGTAATCATGTAGAAGTAACATTTACTGCCCGGAGACGATGCGCCTCTTAAGCATTTACAAGAAATCGCGGTGTAAAGTTCAGCATGTTTCCTTATTAGAAATATTAATAATAATAATTATTACTTAATATTATTTTTATGTGATTAAAGCATATTTTAGTACAATTTAAATTTTGTGCAACTCTGTATGGCGTATTGATTCCTCTCACGATTTTGAACAGTTAAAAGCGTTTTTCACGAAGAGCAATTCGTATATGCAATATATATTTGGTTATACAGTAATACCTCGTTAATCCGTACATCCAGTAATCCGGATGACCCAATAATTCTGACTGCTTCGTTTTCCCATTATGTATCTTATAGTCCGGATTTATTATAGTTTCGGTAATCCGGATTTCCCAGAAACCAGGAACAAAGAGAAGTTGGCACGTTTCGACTTGTTTCTAACTAATTTTAGTTTAAGGCGCATTTTGCAATATGGTACTAAAACGAAAGCACGTCACCTTGAGTATTCAAGAAAAAATTGAAATATTGAAAAAACTGCAGTGTGGTGTAAGTGGGGCAAGTCTGGCTCAAAAATATAATGTCGGCACATCAACAATTTCTGACATTAAAAAAAAATAAGATTAAAATGGAAAAATTCGTGGACAATTGTTACCAACAAGTTCCCAAGAAAAGAAAAACCTTGAGGCAGGCGGAATATCCAGAAATGGAGAAACGACTATACAATTGGTTTCGAACCCAAAGATCCCGACATACTCTCATTTCTTTTAACATTTTGGCTGCCATGGCACAGAAAATATATTCAGAAGTTTATGGCAACAAAAATTCTGTCGCAAGTAGAGGATGGTTAGCAAAATTTAAATCCAGATTTGGTTTAAGAAGATTAAAAGTGTGTGGAGAAAAGTTATCAAGTGATAAAACTGCTGTTCCACCTTTTATTTCCAAACTCAAAGAGAGAATATTAGAACTGAACGTGGGTCCATCCCAAATTTACAATTGTGATGAATCGGGGCTGTTTTAAAACAGTAGTAGACAGCCAAGAGAAAACAGCCCCTGGTAGAAAAGTTGCAAAAGAAAGATTAACTTTTTTATTATGCATGAATAGGAAAGAAACACATAATTTTGTCAAAGGCAAGTCAAGAAATCCAAGAGCATTTAAAAATGTAGATTTGCCAATAGATTACAGATCATCAAAAAATGCTTGGATGATATCCGAAATCTTTCGCGATTGGCAAGAAAACTGTTTTGTTAAACAAGTAAAAAGCGTTCTTAAAAGCAAAAATTTGGAGCAGAAAGCATTACTGTTGATTGACAACGCGACATGTCATGGTCCAAGCAAAGAAAAAATAGCTAGAGATGAAGGTGATTTTACAGTTATGTTTCTACCCCCAAACACAACTGCTCTTATTCAGCCTTTGGATCAAAATGTTATTCAGTTAACGAAATTAGCTTACCGTAAAAGTTTACTAGCTCACATTTTGTCATCAGATGAAAATAACATTTTCAAATGCATAAAATCTCTTACGGTGAAGGATGCTGTCTTTTGGCTTTTTCATGCATGGCAAACTATTGCACCACAGACAATATCCAAATTATGGACGAACATTCTTGGTTCCGAAGCCAATGATCCTAACGAATATGATGAAGAAGACCATTTGCCTTTAAGCATTTTAAAATCACAGATAAAGTCTACAAGAAATGATTTGCATTTAATACCTTCTATGTTACTACAGACTGGAGGAGAAGAGTTAACAGAAGCTGAAGTACAGTCCTGGATTTGCGGAGATGCAAATTTACTCCCCTTGGAAGAAAGTATCCAAATTCAATCCGACGATGATGAACAAGAACCATTTAGAAGAAAAATTAAGAATGAAGAAACAGTAAAAGCTCTAAACACTGCTTTAGAGTGGGCGGAAGAAAGAGCATTTTTCTTGAAGAGTGAAAAATTATTCCAAACGAAAGTTACTAGTTTTTTCTATTTATATAACTTTCAGTTGAAAAATTCAAATGATTCTGTTTTTATAATAAATTTGTTACATGCACTTAGTATTTGATTTTTTGTATATACGATAATGATTCCACGTATCCGGATTTTTTCATAATCCGGATGGGCCATGTTTTAATTAGTCTAGATTAATGAGGTACTACTGTAATATTAAAAATTTAAAAAAAATGTATGTATTTAATGAATCATTTATTAGTTTATAAGTGAACAAAAAAATTAGAATAAAGTATTTTCTAATAATATTTATTATTAATACTTCTAATAAGGATACTTAAGAAACATACTGAACGTTACACCGAGATTTCTCGTAAATGCTTGAAAGGCGCATCGTCTCCGGACAGTATATGTTACTTCTATATGAATACTACATATCTGTAAAATATGGGAAAAATCGGTGACCCAGAGGGTCTAGTCTCCCCTTGTGAGATTAAACTGCTTCCTCAGTATCTTGATAACTGCTCAAATCATTATGATCTTCAAACCAGGAAAAAAAGCTAGACGATGTCTCTTCCTACAGGACCATAAACTTATTGCCAATGCTCTTGGAAAAGTTTATATTCTCAAATAAACAACAGAGCAAGTTCATACACTAGTCAACCAAATTATTGACGATCTAAACGCCAAAAGATACTGCTCTGTAGCTTTCCTCGACATATGCCAAGCTTTTAATAAAATAGAGCCCAGCGACTTACAACTCAAGTTAAAAAGGCTCCTTCCTCTTCTCCACTACCAATTGCCTAAATCATATTTAACAGATAAACACTTCCTAGTAAAGCAAAGTAGGAATATATCAACTTATATATCATACACTCAAGCGTTCCTCAGGGCAGTATGCTTGGTCCAATATTGTATCTCCTGTACATGGCAGACCATGTCCCCGTTCAAAGATTAACAACTGTAAACTTTCGCAACTCGTAAATGCTAAATATCTCGGCATGTACTTGGAAAAAACATATATTTATCAAACGTAAACAGCTTGGATTAACTAAGCCATATGTACTGCCAGGCGCGGCTTCAGAGGGGGGGCTATGGCCCCCCCCCCCGACATTGAAAATAATACTGAAGTTTTTCTCAGTTTATATGTAATACATTCGCTTGTTTCATAGTTGTATAATTTATGATGCTTTATCGCTTGCAAGTAAAAGCTTGGTGCATAACAAAGTGTTATTCAATTTTATATTAACGCCATATTCAATACATTATTATTAAAAAATGTGATGAGCCCCCCCCCCCCCCGCTTTAACCTGATGAAGCCCCCACCGAAATACACTGCTGGAGCCGCGCCTGTGTACTGCTATACCCATCCATTCTCAAACCAATCTGGACTTATGGAATTGAGCTATGGGTACTCCTACATTGCTATTTCAAAACAAGGTTTTGCGTGTCATTGCTGACGTTCCATATTACGTTTCCAAAGAAGTGATTCTATACGATAATCCTCTAAAGTCTGTTAAAATAAAGCCATACATCGATTCAGTGCAAAATAGTGAAAGAGTGTCAGCATAGGCTAAAACGTATGCTGCCATCAGAGCTATCTTTAGAACCCAGATAAGTTCAAAAATTTAGGCTGCATAGACAAATGAGCTCTTATGTTTGAGATTAGATAATTTTAAAAGAAATACTTAACATGTCATTAAAAATACAAACGCCTATTGCCCACCAAGCAGATTGTATCTCAAGCAGTTTAAGTTGCAGATCTCAAAAAAATTCTAATAAAGATCGTTGTAGTCGTTTTAGTTCAAAACTGACAAACTTCCAGTTATTTTTTTTATAAACGATTTGGTAATTAAAAATTTAAGTTAATACAAAATTCAATAATAAGGCCCGTTTAAAAATTTGCTTTTTGGATTGCGCTCTTTAAAATTATTACTGAAGTACAGCAAAATAAATCGATATTACTATTACGTAAATTAAAAAAAAAACGGACAAACAGCGAAAAAAAGACCTAAGACTCATTTTTTCGTAAATTAAGATAACGATTTAAGAGTACGACGAACAATAACCTACAGGTCTTGTGAATCAAAATATGTCACAATTGTATTAGAAACGTGTTAAAGAATAACAATCAGGATTCATTTTAACAATTTTTTCTATTTTGTATAATTATAAACAGTATATTGTACATAAGCTTTACGAATAAAACTACAAAAACCTATATAAAACACAATGGCACCTACATAAATTTGTACGCAAAGCAAAAAACGATATCGCGTAAAAACCGAACAGTAAAAACTTAGAAATACGTGGAAATAGCACATCGAATCGATGAGTAATGACCGCATACGATATCTGATATCGGACGGTCCGATACACATCGAATGAGCAAATCAAATTTGAACAAGAAAAAATTCATCAAGCAAAAAAAAATTTTTTGCGTTCATTAAAATCGCGAAATATCTATCAGTGAAATAGATTAAAACAGCACTGGGCACTCATCAAAAACCAATATTTTCAAGACGACTACTTTGAATAAAAAACATATTTTACTGCTACACTCACCGTATAAATTAGCGTACTAACCTTCAACAACTATTTAGTGGATTAATTTATTTGTGCATTAAAGTAGAAGCCGAATGCCAATTAATTGTGTTCAAAACACTTACGCAATTCATACATCGAAATTTAGTGAAAAAATTTAAAGGCCGTTATAAATTAAAAAAAAATGTGTCCGAGTTTTATAATCATATATTAGCATTTTAATTGTGTTTACTTAAAAATTTTAATTAAGTATATGTTTCTAATTCGTAATTACATAATTAAAAACAATAATAAAACGCAAAACTAAATTTGAAAGCAAACGCAAGAACCAGCAAAAGATGGACCAAAGCAGATCAAATAAACACAACTGGTGTTTGTCGTTACATAAGTAACAAATATTTGAGTTATTATAATTGGTACCTCTTTTTTTAAATCGTTTTCTGATATTGAAATAATTCATCGTTGATTGCATTAAACCTAATTTGAGACGTTTAATTACAATTGTGAAAATATCGTTTCTACAAATTACAAGCAAATGACAGCGGTATTTTTTCCTCGACTATAAACTAATTAAATTTTCTCTGCGCTGTAAATACCAAACGTCAAATTAATCATAATTTAAAAATTCCCTATTAGAAATGCATCTCGTTATGACGTTTCACAATTATGTACTAATTAAAACTTATGAAAAATAAATTTAACGGATTGGCATGCTTTAACTTTCGCGATTTTGCGCAAGGCTCTTTCGCCTAGAGGAATGTTATTATTACGATATAAAAATACTTTAGATTATAAAATGTTCGAATTGACAAGCAACTCAAGTTCTTAATAACAATAAGTTTCGTTTATAAAATCAAATAAATACGTTGGTGGAATTAATCATTTTTAAAGATATTTATTTTTATAACCGAAACGACTAATCAAAAATACAAATATTTCATGTAGTTAACTTTCAGATTGTTTATGTACAAATTATTAAACGTTTTCAATTGCCAACATGAATAAATTGTTTAGATAACTGAATGCAAAACATCGTTATGAAAACACGTGGGCCGGTATAATATAAAAAAGAATATTATGCTAATAAATCGACTCTAAAATTTATGAACGTAGATATTGCAAAAATTGGTTATTGCATTTCGAATTGTATAAGCTTTTTAGTATTATCTTTCTTACTTATTAAAATCGAAATTGCTTAATTCCAATAGTCAATTTCAGTAGTTGAACAGGTTTTAGAATTGAACTAACCGTAAACGGTCAAAACGAGATCGCATCATTTTACCAAAAAAAAAAAAAATTTAGACAAACGTGTTAATTATTTATAAATATTTAAAAAAATACATACAAAGTTTAAAAGGATAGATTAGATTTCTTGCTCGACCCAACTTGTCACAATCAGAAATCAATCAATAAATCAGGATGATCATGTTAGCACAAAACAACAGGCACATGTATGCTTTGCTTTTGGTTGGAACGACTTTGAATTTTAATCCATACAATCAAATAAAAACAGAAAAAAACTGCTTGTAAAATAAAGTGAAAAAAACAATAAAACCATAGAAAATTAGAGCAAAGAATTAATTAATGCAATGACTTATTATTTATCAATGCCAGGCATTTCTTCAAAGTAACCTTCACCGTACACTGTCAAATTAAAGCAACCATTAATCGAGAAATTCAGCTTATACTTCATACACATGTTTAATTATATAAAGGTAAAACATTAAATGATAATAATCAGTAATTATTTGAACCGTAGCTTTGTGCAATAATTAAATTAATAACAAACTCTTAGTATTTCTAAAGAGTAGCACACATGTGATCCGATTTATTATTATCAACAAAGTGTGTCAGCAGATTAATACAGTAATGAACTGTAAAGAAAAGCTTTAACCAACGATATCTAAATATGAATTTTCATTATTATGGCAGTCTGATGTATTTTCTACTTCTAAAGTTAATAAACGTGGATTCCTTAAAACAAATAATAATACAAATTTAGATTATCTATAAACAATAAACATTCGCATAAAAAATATTGAGTTTTAAAAAAGCAACAGTTTTCAGATTATACCTAAAATAAAAAACTACAAAAATGCGTTTGTATAATTGAGGAAATCACTAAGAGATACAAGTAGACAGCTGTTGCGTCTTTTTAAGACTTATCAGCACTGGTTAAATAGTCAATATACTACATATAGAAACGTTTGTTTGTAATTGTTGTTCTTTTGCTAGAAACCATAGTTGGGTGAGTGAGAATTTTGTGACCAAACCTAGCAGAAAGGTTTAGGTACTCAGAAGGAATAAATGATTAAAATTTTATTCAAATGTTCAAATGAAGGTCAGAATTGTCGTAGAAAAGGAACTGGGGGACGGGAGCAAGCAAATGACGTGTAGAACCGCCATCTTAGACTGGCAATAAGAAACCGATGTTCCAGTACCAGATCAATCGGTGATCAATGGTTGGTAATGAAGGTCGTCCTGTAACCGTTTGAAGAATTTACCATCAAATCAGAAGTTTCAGATTGCAATCCTATCGGCCACATGCACTGACCGCTCAATACCGACATCAATATTTAGAGTGGTGTATCCCTATTTCTTCAGAAAGAAGACCCACTTTTCTAGCAGGATTATGCCCGTTCCTGCATAGCAAAACACTCTATTAATCAATTCAAAGAGGCCAATGTTAATCTATTACTATGGCCACCCAGATCTCCCGACCTTTCGCCTATTGAACACGTGTGGGACATTATTGGGGTAGAAGATTGAGGAACTTAGCGCATCCTCCACAAACATAAGAAACTCTCCAGCATGAATTGCAAGTTGCTTGGAATACAATAAATCAAGAGAAAATCGACTACTAGCTGGAATCGATGCCACAAAGAGTAAGGGAGTATAAAGCCAATAGGGAAGACCAACACATTATTAAATAAAAATTTAAGTAATTGCCGACGTCACACAGATGTCTTTGATTTATTAGCTGTCCCTGTTATTTTACTTTAGAAATAAAATAAATTGCGCGCCTCTTTGCTAAATGTTATTAATTTGACGTCAATTTTAAAATGAAGGGCAAAAACGAGCATTTTTGTTTTATTTTACTTTTTTTATTTCCATAAAGGACAGAATGCAGAGCAAAATGCTAAAAAGTTACATCAAGTCTATAGTGTGAAAGCCATTAAAGAAATTTCGTTCTGACAATTTTTCAATCAATGACCATCATTCAGGTCAACCAGGTGTGCTTGATGATGACCAAATCAAAGCCATAATCGAGTCGGCCCGTCGTGTATCTATACGGGGTTAGCAAAAAAGTTGAATTTGTTACACATAGCGATTGAGAAACATTTAAAACGTATAGAACTCATTAGAAAGCTTGATGCTTGATTCCACATGATTTGAAAGAAATTCATTTAACCAAGCGCGTCAACGATTGCGATTTGCATCTTACATGTAATGAATTCGATCCTTTTTTGACACAAATCATGACCGGTGGTGACATATGTGCCACCACAAACTGCTTCGAAAACCGATATTCATCAAAAGAAGATTTTGTTGTCAATTTGATGAGATTGGAAAGGTGTAGTATTATTCGAACTGGTTCCAAACAACCAAGTGATTAATTCGGTTGTGTACTGGACAAATTAAATGCAGCGATCAACGGAAAACTGACAGAATTGTTAATTAGGATAAAGCTAGACCGCATACATCTTTGATCACTCGTCAAAAATTACATCATGTAGTCCTGACCTTGGACCGTCAGAGTATTTCCTTGAATGGTAAAACTTTCAATGATGATGACACCGAATTATCAAAAAAAAACATCGCAAACGTCAATATTCGTTCGTTAGTGTAGTTACGTAATGAACGAAAAAAGCTGTAGGGTGGCAAAATGAAAACTAGGAATCCACATAAAATTAAGTGTTCAAAGTCAATTAATATATTAGAACGAGTATGCGACAGGTGGAAAAATAATTTTAAAAATCTTGAAATTCAGTTAAAATTGAAGAAAAACGATGTTAAAGTTAATGTCAAATTTGACAGATTTAGTAATAAATGTAGTACCAAAATTATATTTCTGTTGATTTTTTTTTATTTTTTCAAAAAAGAATGTAGATTTATAAAAGGCAACACAAAAAATAATGTACATTACACTCGTCGAAAGAATCATAGCATAACTCACTCACATGCAACGCTCGGCCGTACGGCCTCGCGTCGCATTAACGTTCGTTATGCTATTTCTTACTTTCGACTCTTGTTACGTAATCTACTATTAAGTGTACCAGAAACAAAACGAAAGTAACCGGTCGATCAGGTGCATAAATAAAGACTTCGCTTTCTTTACAATTAAGTAAAAGGTGAAAAAACTATTGGTAACAGATTTCATAATAACTCCCACAATCACTTATGTTGACCACTCTCAATAATAAGGAAAATGAGATGACTTATTATTATTATTGGCACATTTTGTCATACATCAGTGTCCACTAAAGCATTAAGCTGCGTTTCCACTGCAAGAACATTGAGCAAAATTTGTGTTTTGATATGTTTTTTCTTGTTGACGTAAACTAAAACTTTGAGAAACATATGTAAATTTTCCCTGAAGAAACCAAAATTGCTAGTTATCACTAATAGTTTCAGTTCCTCATTTCAAGCGTAACGCAGTGTTTCAATGTATCAATTGTTATGTTGTGTACTGATACAATACTATCAAGAAACGTGAAAAATATGTGCGATAACATGAGTTCATGATCGAGCTAAGCCATCAGCTTGCCGGGCCTTGGATGGAACAAAGATTGAAAATCAAAAATTTACGCCAAACTATCAAAAAAATTCTAAAAATTGATGACCAACCTGATAATTTCTTTAAAGTTGAAGGCAACATGCTTTTATTATCCTAGCCGATTAAAACGGATGACGACCACGTACTGTCCTCAATATAAACGTGGTGCACTGAGTGTTCTTTTTTTTACATTTTAATAAGTAAAATTTACGACATATTAGGATTAATGTATAAAAAAGCATATTAGTATTCTATGGTTAATCGTAATTTAGATTAGTGTTTCACGCAACTTTTTTGATATGGTTAAAATTAAAGTACATCGTCTCATAAACTGACATTTCAGTTAAACTAGCATTATATAATTCAAAGATCAGGATTACTTAATTTAAAGTAGATTTATTGAGGGAAAATTGCTTTTTCTTTAGTTTTCAGTTACTATGTTCATATTTACGTGCAAAATATAGATTCCGTTAACAATACGAACCACGAAAATGTTATTTTTTAAATTTATTTTATTTAATATTTGCGAACAAGAATGAAGTTTAGGAATAAAAATTATATGATTTTCAGAAAGACCACAAAGAAGAGGAATCAAAAGATTCAGTTGACAAATATGTATGATACGATTGTTCAAAGAAAGACTAAAATCACACTAAAAACCTCTCAAAAGTTAGCTAATCAACTTGTGAACCAAGCTAGATTCTAAACTCTAAAAAGATAAGAATGAAACGATAAACTTGAAAAAGCAATCTAACCAAGAACCACTACAGAGTTAAGTAATCAACTTCTAAGTCTGATTCTAAACTTCATAGAAGTGACTTAAGAAGATGTAGTCTCCGTATATAAAAAAGAAGTATCGTCCCAGGTGGTTAAGCTCGACTCTTGCTTTACTTGGGTTATGGTCAAAAAGAGGCGTGTTTCTTATAAAGAAGTAATGACCACGAAACAAAGAGGGAATAGCTCAAACCCGTAATCACGGGTTATTGAGATGTTTAATGATTTTTATGCTATCTCGGATTTTCCTATTGAAGAAGAATGGAGATTTTGCAATCACCAAAACGTTATCAAAATCTATATTCTGACCTGTAGTAAAATGATGTTAGGCAACCGCAGACTTAGAAATATGCCTTTTCCTTAAACAACGATCATGTTCGGAAATGCGTGTAATGACGGAACGGCCGATTTCATCAATGTAGACTAAACCACATGAACAAGAAATTTGGTATACACCTTGAAATGAAAATGTAGAAAATTTGTCCTTAGGAGAAGGAAGAATCTGAGAGATTTTGCCTGTCGAGTTGAATATGGATTTAATACCATTCTTACGAAGAAGTTTCCCTATTTGATCTATAACCTTGTACACGGAGAGAAAAGTTTACTGTAATAAAGTAAAAACAGCTATATTTCATGCAAATAGGCTGTTGGTTTTGAGTCAAGCGGATGTACGCTTAAATAAAGCTTTCATTTTATTACAACAAATATTTTGAAAAAGAATTGTATAGATTTTATAATATATCAATTTAAGAAAACATCGTTTTCTTTTATCATTCAAAAGTTGCTTAATGTGATCGTAGAGAAGAACCATAGTTATGACAAGTACTGCTTTTTCTTATCTCTGTTGATTGTTGCGTTTTATCATAAATAGGTTTAATAGTAATAACACTTCGTAATAATTTAAGCACGCAGTGTCATAATGTTTGCTTTTGTGCAGCTTCAGGGTATGAATGATTTCAGTAAATATACACATAGTTTAAACGTATTTATTTGCTAAATTCAAAATAAATGTGTTATATTTTTATCATCACTACAGTTTATGGTTTAATCCTAGTTTACATTAAAATTTATAATTATTGGTAGAAAATATTACCGATCCAAATAATACTGTCCTTGACACCAATATGTACACGCATCAGCATTAATAGTATGTTACACTTAGAATATTAGTCGAATCTACACCATCCGAGTTAAATAATCTTCTTGTAACTTTTGGAAAGTTATTTTTTTCTGTCAAAGGGTTCTCCAACTACTAAACTTAACAATCAATCCAAATTCACCTTCCTTCAATATGTCCAAATTATTTTCCGTTAGGCACACAAGAGATGTAACATCAATTTCTTGTTCTAAAAGAAAAGCAAATGCACGATAATTTCATTTCATTGCAAAAAACTAAGTCATACATGTCAAAAAATGTGCAAGCTTTGCGACATAATTCTAACATAACGACAGTGAATAATATTCAAAATCAGAGTCAATACTTACTTGTAAGTTTCTGATAGTTTCCAATCGTTCACTAATTGATGTAGTGAGTTATAGATTATATGCTGCAAGCAACTTGTTAAAAAATGATGGATCCATGTCGTATAGTTCCAAACAAAAAACTGTCGGAGTCACGGTACACGTTAATTTATCTTTGCCACAGCTTTAGCAAAAAGTTTAGCACATATTGCAAACCTTAACGTAAATTAAATTGCTGATACCTTATTTTAGACCAGCGTGGAACAAATAGTGATAACATAAATGCTTACTTGAAATGCCTACTTGTGGTTTCGTAGTAATTTATTAGGTACTTTAATCGCTGATATGATTTATTATAATAATTAGTTGAATTTGATCAATTTGTAGTCTTAATTTCAACAAAAACTTTTTACTTGTATCATTATAATTATGAATGATTTAATAAAAACATGTTTGGATTGCAATAAGAAATTTACTTTAAGTTTTAGAACATGTAGGTTTAATTTTATTTGAATGTGAATCAATTTTAGAAAAAAAGCAAATGCTTTAAATATGAAATTGTAATGATTAAATTCAGCATAATATTTCTCTCCGTGTAGATGTACGGTACAAATGCCTTGGATTCGGAAGTAGAAATCTCCTTAGTTAATGAAGCACGTAGATGTAAACGACGATTAATAACTGTATGAATATCTCGCTTCATATAACCATTGTTCACCATGGTTCTAGTAAGATGACGGTGCTATGAACCAAAGGTGCAATAACAGAACGTACCTGTGCAGGATGATGATGAGACAAAACATAAAGGTATCTGTCCGTATGGGTTTGCGTTAAAGCAAAATCGCCCAGAAGTTCATCGGGCTTACGAGTCACAAGAACGTCAAAAAATGGGAAAGAAAAATTTGATATCTAGGTGTTGGTTGTTTAGATGATCAAGAAACTTAGACAATTCGAGACGAGTACGAGACCTAACAGTAAACCTGTCGTCAACATATCTAAACCAAACTTTAGGTTTTAATATTGATGATCCCAAAACTACCGTTTCAAAAAATTTCATAAAAAGGTTAGCTAGAACAGGTGATAGAGGAGAAGCCATAGCAGTACCAGAAACCTGTTCGTAATACCGTATCAAATTGGAAGTAAGTGGATGATAAACACCAAACTCAAGTCCTTGCCATGTTGAGGCAAAATTTGTTCAATGATAATAAGCGAATCCTTAATAGAAGCTTTGGTAAAAAGTAAAGTGACATCAAAACTTACGAGAAGATCTTGAGTTTCAAGTTTTATAGTTTCTGAACCTTAAATAAAATTCTGAGATGTTTAGTGTCTAGAGGTAGTTTAGAAGATTTGATGATTTGGCTGACCTCACGTTCAATACTCGAAGTGGAATTACGAGTTAGAAGAGCGTACGTTTCCTTAGACAAAATAGAAGGGATTTTTGTAGCATAATCAATTTGGTTCAAAACGACAGTAGCCTTGCCTTTGTCGGCTGGAAGAACGATAGTATCGGGGTTCCCACGAAGACTTTTTAGAGCTAACTCTTCTGACTTGAAAATGTTGAATTTAGCAAATTTAGATGATTCAAGGATTTTGTCAGTGTGAATACGAATGGGATCTAAAATGTGGCGAAGAAGATGTTTTATAGAACACTCGATAGCACATAAAATCTGTTCTTTAGGAATACGTTTGGGAGCAACAGCAAAATTCAAACCCTTAGATAGCACCAATTTCTGTTCTGAAGTGAGAGTTAAATTAGGTAAATTGACTACTGTCTTCAAGGAGTTATAGCGGACAAAACTTTATGATTCTTGGATTCCCATAACGTAAACTTTTTGAGATGACCTTTTAGACTGCTGGTAAGTAATATTGTCAAAAAGATTCCTACCATCCGGGATTAGAGTATTGGCCAACTCAAGATGAAGATAAAAGAGTTGTTTCAAAATGGTGTCTAACTCTCGTTTAGTTTGTTTAATCCGTTCGCGTATCAACACTAAACTAGCACTGTGATAGAATGTTTTTAGAAGAACGTGTCTAAATATGGAACTTAATAAAACGACAGCGACTTTGCTACAACAATATAAAGACGTTTGTGTTTTTAATTTAAGTTTACACAATTTCATCTCATCGTCAACCATATTTAAAATAAAAAAGATGTCAGTAACCTAAAATTTTTCTAAAAATGGAATTGCTTATTCTTATTCAAATTATAATTGACACTTCACAAATTATTTGTAATACTATTTAACATTTCTTATTTTTATGTCTTTTCAAAACAAAAATAATAAATATAATTTAAATTCTAAAAATCGTCAGCGGATACAGGAAAGATAAAAACTATAATTTGTAATTTTATCACTGAAAAATTTTCATTGGAATGAGAGTGTTTATTTGTCACTCAGAAATACTTAAATGATTAGGTCACTCAAAAATATGAAAATAACGATTAAATTTTTATTCTCAAATCTGAAATGAAAAATCAGCCTATTCTTGGTTGTAGATATTTTTTTAAAGAATAATTATTGTACGCCATTTGTAACTAAACAGTAGTGGTATTCTTTTACTATAAAAAAGACGGTGATATTTTTATTATTGGTTTCATTTTATGTATTACAATGTTTTACTAAGTACCTACAGAGAAAGTTTGATTTATGCTACGTCCAAGAAAGAACTTTATGTGCTCTTTGGTCTAAGCCTTGTTCGTATGTTAGTACTTAACAATTATAATTTCCTTATTTCACCAATAAAAAATTACGAACACTTCCAAGTGTTATTCTCAATTGTCCAAATACGGATCCTCTCAACGAATCTTGTAAGTACATTATATGTATTTATTATTAAAACTAAAGCAGTTGACATCAAAAGAAAGTGGTACGAATAAAAGTAGTTCTTATTCAAATATATTTATTAATTAATATAGCAGAAGCAATTATAAATAATGAAATAGCAACTACTATTTATGATTTTTAACAATTACATTGTAAGTAAGAATTATCGCTTCTGAAAGCGATTAAATAACATTTTTACGTTCATTGTAAAGCTCTTCAAACTTTCACTGCACATTTTATATATCAAATACGTTGGCTCACGCGGCATATACAAATAAAATTATTAATGAGGACTATAAAGTCGAATTTGCAAGTTACGACCACATTTTGTAGTAATTACATTTCAAAGTGTATAGCGTTACATTGTTTTACAATGGCAACAAAAACGTGTTAGAACATCGTTAGGTAATATGTATCTTTCTGTGCAAAAATATCTACGGCATTAAAATTAATTAACGAAATGACTAATAAAGTAGCAAAACAACTAAATCTAACCGCTTTA
Organism: Aquatica leii; assembly: GCA_035610365.1. NCBI lineage: Eukaryota > Metazoa > Arthropoda > Insecta > Coleoptera > Lampyridae > Aquatica > Aquatica leii. Next base: position 77,038,355 of record CM069436.1, on the reverse strand, counting down.
GTGTATGCATTGAATAAGGTTAATCAGAAAAAAGTCATTCGAACACGGAAAACCCAATAAACTTCTGTTGTCTGCCTTCTATAGAAGCAATATAAGCTAATACCTTAGAAACGCAATAATATATAAGCGTTCTGAAAAGCCAAGAAGATTTCTAATTTATTTTTATTTGGAGTAAATTAATTATAAAATTAACCTGATTTCTAAAAAAAAAACTAAGCAACTTGTTTCTTTTCACAGGAAATTGTCATTAAACGAGAAATTATCCGAACATGTGGTTGTACATATAAACTGTCGCATAGAGAAAAGTCGGCTATCTTAGATTTAATTATAAGTACAAAAATAAATTTATGGTGACATTGAATAATGGCATTTCTGATCGATAGCTAAAATAAAAACCCCAAATAAAACTTGTAATTATTCAAGCTGTAGCTTGGATAAATGTTGAATTAAGAAAAATTTAATTTAAACGATTAAAAGGTTATGTAGTAAAGTTGCAATGAATAGATTGCCGAAGCAACACACCCTCCAGTTTAATTTTACATAACTGTTTTAAAGACGGTTTATTTATTATACCAGCTTATGCAAAGCAATAAATCGTTATTTAAAATGCTTTCACTGTCTGTCCACAGCAAGCATAATTAGTAACTAAGTGCTTTGAAATCGTGCTTGGACATAATCCGAGATTCTCTTTGCAAATTTAAAGTTAATCGACATAATTAAATCTAATTATTCAAGCAGCGTCAATTATTCACTACCTAATAAATAATTTAAATGCCATAGAACTTCTATTATTTTACCACCTACTAAAGAGTTATTGCTCTATAAATGATCTTTCCTGGTTGTAGTGCAGCAATTTCCGCCTACAGTATTTCAATAAAGAATTTAAAACTATCGATAAAAGAGTCAATTAACAATTCATTTCATTTCCGCATGTAATATATTTTGACAAAAGTATCAGCGACTTCGGTGATTCGAAAAGAGGCAACGATGCATTTCTTGTCTAACCGGTCGTTGAAAAAAAAACACAAATTAAGATTAGAAATCAGATTATTAGCAATTTTTATTTTGTTAATATTTTTTTACAAACATTTTACTGGCCCGTTAATCATTCCATATTTTAAAAATTTGAAATTTGAAATAGAGACCGAAATATCAATTTTATATCTGTTGATACGATGTCATTATGTGAATCGATTCTTATTTATGTAAAACTTAAAACAATATTGTTCTATTTTAATGATTTTTAAAATTTAATTTTATAAAATCTCTTTTTTCAATTTTTAAAAATTCGTCGCTCATGTTAGCATGACAAAAATCAAGCTATACATTGTGAATACGTTAAATCACATTTAACATTGTGTAAAATCATCTAACGAAAATCTTCACAAGAAAACTCAATTTTTCACCTAATTGTCTACTATAACCATTGAATTATAACGCGTAGCATAGTCGGATACCATGATAGAATCCGCTACCAAACCAAAGCTAAGCATTTTCACCTGTATGTTTTGTCAAGAAAATCATTCTAAAAATTTGTTATAAAACACAAAATGTTTAAAAAACCCCATCTAAAATAAAATATAATTTTTGTGCTTCCGTCCGTTTTGACGTATTTTACAGGCATCATAATTTTACTTTTCCGACCTAGGCCGGTAGAGTGTAGTAGAATTTTATAACTAAAAGTTGGCACTAGTAATCATTTATTAAACGTCATCTGTCAATTCGTCAGATTTATTAACATACACTATTATCTGTGTTATTGTTTAGAGTACCAACACCAATTTTTTTTTAAACAAATAAATTTGCTTATATCTTACAATTGCTAAAAACAACAATGGCTTTATTTTCATATAAGTGAAATTGTAATAATATTATGTAATTAATATCAAAAACAATTGTATTTGGTCATTACAGGTTTCAGTTTTATCAACATATGTTATTAAATTTTATTAAAAATCAATACTTAAATAACTGCATTCAATTAATTTATACTATAAAGGTCAGCACAATAGTATATTGGAAAACAAATGTCACAATGAGACTTTTTGCCGCACGAAGACCAGGTTTGCAGACCGACTGAAAGGAGGTCTGCAAATGGTCGAGTGCGGCAAAAAGAAGTTGTGACATGTGTTTTTCATACTATTTTTTCTATTTCGCGTGCATTTACTTTAAATTTTTTAATAAATAAAGATCTTAATTGTTTGTGATTTTTTTAAAATTATGTTGGTAATTGTGACATTTGACAATTCAAATTTGAAATTTTTAATTATTTCTGAATTTAATAAAAAGTTGTAAAAATAGAATCTCTAAGTTGTACTTCGCCTGACGTAAAAGAACTAGCTAATAAAGCTTTAGATAACTTGATGCCAACGAAATCCCGTGCAAAATATCAAAAAGAATATAAAAACTTTTTAACTTGGTGCGATCAAAACAATGTAAATTCAATTACAGAAAATGTGGTATTGGCGTATTTTCAAAATATAACTTTATAAATTAACCTTTAAATATCGAAATTAACTGTAATTTAAAGCAAAAAACTTTCATTAATCAGAAAATACAGCTGTAATATATTTAGTTAGGTTATGGTTTACAGTCAGATAGGGTTTACAGTATTGCAAACTTAAATTTATTTAATCACTACAGCAGTACGGAAAGAGAGTCTCTTTCCGTATCGTTTACAGTACGGATATAAGGCTATAACCGTCGCGAAATAGAAAAAAAATGTTGTGTATCACACGTCCTAAAAGTATTTTGCGAGTATTAGTTTTTTGTAGGCCCCGGCTTCACCTCGGCCTACAAATATGCTCATACTCGCAAAATAGCACTTTCTGGACTAGTGATACAAATAACTATTTTATATTTTTGGTAGAAGTAATATAACATGAAAATTTGAAATTAGGAAAAAACTAATGAATATATTGAATGTGACTCCTGAAACAGTTTTAACCAATTTCTGATCCATTGAGCAACTAGTATGCGGTTCTAGTTATAAATAATAAATACATAATAAGGCTTCAAGAATGGTTGCTGTTAATAATTTGAAGTACTCTCACAGAAAGGGGCGTAAGCCTAGTAAAAGTACCGCTCCAAACAAAAACAATCTATAACAAGACTGTGCAAGTTACAGAGGCTTGCATGTTTAGGAATCACAGAGGCAATGTCTAAGACACCCACTGCCGCGATAAAAACTCCAGATTGCCAGATTGTTCAACTCTACATTATTGATAAAATTAGTGATTTTGGCAGTAGGGTACAGGCTAAAATTTAACACTTTTACTAGAGTAGAATACCATATCAAAATTTTTATGCAAATAAACAAAAATTACATGCTATACACAAAGTCGGACAAACTATCGACTCCCGCAAGCCTTATCAAGTATCCTATCCCATCGAAAAAACAGCATGTAATCCTTAGGTACATAAATAGTTCAAAAGCTGCATAAATGACTAGAGAAGAATTCGCTGAAAGTAGAAGCAACTGTAGCATAAGCTTGGACTGTTTAGCAACCGTATTTCAAGTAGAAGTTACTGCAACCTCCGCCAAAGAAATGATTGGAACGTCCCATCAAAATAAAAAGATCGCTCTAGAGAAGGTGAACACTGTGTAGACGCGATAACCCGTCTATCCGAGCACCACGACAAAGAAAACAAGAAAGTAAAGCTATAAGCAAAAAAGAAAACTGAAATTTTTTTAATAGGGCTTATACCAACCTATGGTCTACCATATAAGACAATCAGAAAGAACATAAAAAACGCACCCCCAAAAATCAATCGAATGCAGCCTTTATGAGAAAGCTTTTCGTACTGAATACAGTTAGCTCTTGTTAGAGACCTCCTTTATGACAAGCAAATACATTACCAAATGATCAAAAAAGTAAAAAAAATTAGATTCACGATTCAAGCTAAAATAAACAATAATCTAACTGAATGCAAACAATGACAGCCAACATAGAAACTGATAGTTAAAAACGAAGATGATATTGAGATGTTATTGTACCAGTTTGATAAAACATCGAAGGTAAAATCATCCAAAATACGTAAGGTTTATATAGGTAACAAACTATTGAGAAAATATGTTAACGCAAAAAAGAAACCTAAACTGCAAAAGCGTCAAAGGGCAGTGGCTTTAAAAAAACGAAATGGCAAATCCCGGATCAACAAAACGGCAATTAAACAACAACAACAAATTGATCTCATAGCGTAGATATGTTTGACGTGTACCTTAACCTTCGGATTACCAAGCAATTTTTGAGGCGCCGATTACCAAGCTTTTTTTTACGTCGCAAAATAAATAACAATTGAAATATTTGTTATATATTATTAAACATTGTTGAAAGAAACTCAGCTAAAAAAATATTGGGACAGTTGTAAAAAAAACTTAAGAAAAGACAACAAAAACAACACGTCTGGGGTCAAAAAAGACCCCAATGGTAATCGGAAAGTTAAACATCAATCTACAATATGAAACGTCGTTAATTATTTCATCCTTTTCTTACGTGAAAAATAATATTTAATAAATCGCAAAACGGATGACTTACTTGCGGAGGAACTTTATCGTGCATCAGTCATCAAATTCTTGCGCAAAAGTATTTGTAAAAGTACAAGTCGTCTGTAAGGCATTCTGCTAAAATAAACGATCCAATTTCTTCCATTTCTTAAAATACCCACCCAAACATTAATAGAAAACCGCCACTAAAAGTTACTTTGTTGAATTTCATGAAAGTTTTCTACATTCGAAACATGCGTGTTGTGAAAATTTAGCACTCCATTTCCTGTAAAACAATACTCATCTGAAAATATTTTGATAATAAAGTCAAAGTCAAAAGCTTTTTCTGCAAAATCAATGCCGGTTAACTGTTGGACCCGTTGAACCTGGTAAGGCTACAAGAATAAATCCTTAAAACACGATGTAGCGTACTATGAGACACGTTAGCTGAATGGCCTATTTCTCTAGTGCTACTTCGTGTTCGATCTTTTACAATTTACAATACCTGCACATACATTGAAGAAAAACAAATATTTTGATTTTATTAAATAAATTTATTCTTTTTCGGTTGCTAATAAATGGGGTGCTCTTTCTCGACCACGGCCTTCGTAGGTATAAAGAACACCTCCAGTTTCTCTAACTCTTTGCACTCAAGCCAAAATAAAGTTTATTGAAAGCAATTGTCTTTTAGAGTATTGCTCAACCCACAATCTACGTGTGGTGTGGAGGTTACAATTACACTCACCGTACATTAAAACAGTATCAATGTTGTATATAATAAAAAAAAATAAATTAAATATTATGTAGTACGAGTACGTTAACACAAACCGCTTAGCATCAACTAAAAAAATCGTGACAGAAATAAATCAGATTGTCAAACTCATTTCTAAGAAAGCTAAATTTCGCATTTAATTATCTGAAGTCCTGTTTTGGTTACAACCAAAGATAAACATGATCGTATACACAAAGTACATTAGGTAAGTAATAATACTAAGAAATAAACGTTACTAATTGCTTTAATTATTTTATCAACAATTGATTTTGTAGATGATGGAAAATTAAAGAATACAATAATTAACACAATACATCAATACGTTTCACGGATATTACAGCATTTATACCCATCATTTACCGCTTAGTTACAATCAGCAAACTATTTCCATTTGTTTAAATAGTCAGGACAGGACTAAAAATTGCAAATATCTCAAACTGGGTCACTTTAGACCAAATCCTTAACACCACAAGAAAACTAGTCTTTGAGTTTGTAGTCGTATTTCAGATATACTTTGTACAACAAGCTATTCATGTAACCACAAAGAAAAAACCCAAAGGAAGATGTTTGAACCCATGTTGATAAAACTTCAGAGAGGCAATAGAAAGACATGAAAAAGAAGTTTACTCATTCTCTGCTATTTAGAAAACATGTCAACGCCAAGTAAATAAAAAGAAAATGGATTGTGTACTCTACATCTACAAGAAATGTGTACTTTTTTCCGTGCGTTTTATTTGGAGAATTCACTTTTTAGACGGATTTTCTGAGTATACAAGATAATTTAGTTTTCAACATAATAGTATCTTGTTACGTGCATAAATTTAAAAATGCGCTACTCTGTATATGGCTTGAATTAAAGTTACTTTTCCGTTTCTCGACATCTATCGAGCATTGTTGGTCCATCACTTTGCATGCAGAAAGTTGTGCTTTAAACTTCTTTGATGATGGAGAATTTGAAAGTTTTCAATTGCATAGATGACAGTGACTGGATGGTATAAAATAATGACACTAAGTCAACAGCGAGATTCATCAAACCAAGTACCTTGACTTGATTTTCAAGCTTTTTTAAACTTTCTTGCTCAAACAAAAGAAGTTTGCGGCCTTAGAACACATACCTCGCACATTTTACAGCGCACTGCCATAATATAAATCATATAAACAATTACCCAAGTGCTAAACAAGGTTACCTCAGAACTGAAATGATGAGGCAATGTGTCATCTAGTATATCAAATCAGATGTGATCCATGCCTGACTAGATTTATTTACGTGTAGTAGACGAGGTAACTTAGTATACAGCGTGTTTCTGATAGACGACTACAAACTTAAGAAAAAGTTTTCTTGTGGAGTTGAATAATTTTTTTTCCTGGTTTGGTCTAAAATAATATTTGACATTAAAGTTTTCAGGTCGGTTTTGCCTACTTAAATAAGTAAAGGTTTACTTTTGATTTTAACGTACGTACGTATTTTAAAACGTCTTCATGTATTGCTTTAATTATGATTCTCTTAAATTATCCGTCATCCATACAACAAATTATTAGTAAAATAATTACAGCAAATACCAAACTTTATTTCTTTGTATTGTAACGAGTTTTTAAAACTAATTTATTTACACTAAAAATATTTACACGTTTATAAGTAACCGAACTCGAAACATAATGTCCGCGGATAACTTCTATTTATCTAAACACTGACACTTGTTTACATTGAAGTCACGCACGTTATTAATTCGTTGTATTTATTTCGACACGCGTTAATCACTTATTTATTTAAACTTGAATAATCTTCTTAGCACTGCCGACTTCGAATTACCGACGTAACTGTCCTATGAATTGTTTGTACCGCATTTATACATTTCTGCCATCTTTCGAGAATCTTCTATATTCTTTCGTGAACGTTATAGACGTGGATAAAAAGTACGTGAACGCTCTCAAAATTTACAAAACCTTCGCGAATGTTTCAGTATTTACACTGACCTTTGTCTACTCGATTATGCTTTTCTGCGGTTGTAACGAAAACAAGACTTCAACTAAATAAACAAGAAACGTTTCAGTGTAAGTAGTAAAAAAGTACAAATTATAAATTTAGCTTTCTTAGAACTCAGCTCGACAAATTGCTTAATTTCTCTTTTGATATCTTCAGTTGACGATGTTTGCTAAAGTGATTTGTGTAAATTGCTTTCGATAAACTTTATTTTGGAGTATAAATTTTACATCAAGATAATATTATTTTCAAAAGCTTAAAAGCTTGACCTTTAAAAGTTTAGTTTAGTTAACATTAAACTTGGCTTGATTATTTAAAAGCTTAGTTTGATTTTTCGAAAGCTTGGCTTGATTACTATACACTGCTTGCATTCACATATCGATCTGCAATAGTTACAAATTTTCAGCACACAAAATTGAATGACAACACTCTGATCAGACTAGTTATTGACAACAAATGCCATTGCAATACCTAAATTCGATAGCAAGTAATCAGTGTGAGATTTACATATACTACTGAAGTTGCAAACCATTAGTTCAGTGATTAAAATTGTTTCCAAGGCTAACCTGATCAAAAATAGGTTTTAATTCAACTCGTAATTACAATTACCACCACCAAACTATCAAGAATTCAGAAAGCAAGTAGCACAACGAAAGAGAAAAAAAAGCTGCCGTTACTCGAAAATAAATTGCTACCATAAACTAGTCTACGTATGAAATACCAAGAAAGAGGGAATATATAACTTATAATATTTCTCTGCTATTATATTATATTATATGCTATTATATTATATCGCCAAACTAAGTATAATAAAAGATTATATGTATAGTTGAAAAAAATTAAATTTCAATCATAAAATGATCAAAGAATAAATAAAAGATAAAAATTGATACTTCTGAATCATAAAAGTTACTCAAACTGCATTACTATGAAGGCAAAATCTGGCAATAAAAATATTAAAACCCTTAGAAACATTCTAACTTGATTCATTTATCATTAAAAAGAAAACCATTTTACATACGAAAATCAATACTTTCTATGTTTTTACTTGCACAATGATTCTGTTTTTCCGTTTTTCAGATAGTTTCAAGACGTTAGGTAAGCTCTTATTTACCAACTTTACTAAGCTTAATTTTAGCTGTTAGCGTTATATTAATGCAGCGATTTAAAGTGCTCCTTACATAAAAATGTTACTTCCGCCTTTTCCTGTGTCACGTATGCAAATGTCCTTTGTTTAAACATCAACCATATAAGGTTTCGTTGTTTTCCGGAATGTAGAATATTATGACAAAGAGACAAACAACGAGTAGGTATGTTAAGCATCAAGTTTTTAAGTTACTTACAATATATTTTGATTAAAAAAGTTGTCACCACGTGGTATCGACTATTAAACCAGCATTTGTAATTACGCGATTTTTTAATTTAGCGATGACAAGCTATAGAAAATGAAATTTACAAAATATGTGTATACATTAAATAGATTAAAGTGTAAGTATGTTGTTAAATAAAATGATACGAGGCCAAAGTCATATTGAACGTAAGCGATAAATATTGCAAAAAAAACCAGAAACATGAAAAACATGCCAAATCCTTATATGGATTGTAAGTATCTAAAGTATGCGAGACTGTTTAACTGAGGGGTCCTACAAATCTACACTGTAAAAATAAAAGTTAGATAAGATGGCGTGTGTTGTTTTAAAGCACAAATCTCGGCATAACTAAACAAAACGCATATTATAAAAACAAGAACAACAATAACATTTTAACAAATTAATCAATCGTCTATATTAGCACTGAAAAAAACTACGGTTGTCTATTGGTATCCTTTGATGACCACAATATGTTTTCAGTTTTAAATTTGTAATTCATGAATTATGAACAAATCCCAAGTTTTATAGAAGCTATTCGATTGATTAATTATTTGTGACTGACCGTTTATAAATGAGTAGATGTGTTATTGTCTTTAAAAATAGTCTACGAAAAATTAAGTGTCGTTTAAAACTTTGCAGGATATTATAAAAAGATTTGATTGAAGAATGAACACTTTCACATGATCAATGAGAATATTTACAGTTCGAAACTCATTATCTTATGACATAAAATCAGTTAATGTTTTTCAAAAGATTAATTGACTGGATAACTAACGCTTCAAGCACTACTATAAGAGATCCTTTTATATATAAGTTTATAGATAATATCGAGTCTCATCGAAAAAGTGTTTTTTATTACGTCAAACTCAATTTATGTCATCTCTGCTATTAAAATTGTCAAGTAAAACTTTTTATTTTATTTCAAATCAGTACTGAAATAATTGATAATTAGCAAACAGAATATTTATATCACAATAAGTGTATTGTACGTAATAGCAGTGCAATAGTGAAGATTTGTTGAATATATATACATATTTGAATTCTATGAATTTTATTTCATAAGAAAATGTTCAAATCAAAGTTTACGTCACTGTGAGTTACTGTGAATAGCATCCGTCATTATATTCTTAATAAGCAGATTTTGTATTATTTCAGTAGCTTTTTTTAAATACAATTTTAAAATAAAAAAACTTACACAATAATCATTAGTCACGGTTTTTGTAAATATTATACAGGGTCTACCACGGTACCCGTGCGTTATAGGTATTGGTGATGATACAACATCTACAATTTTGTTTTTTACAAAATGAAATAACTTGTAGATCTCGAGAGAAGCAAAATATTTTAAACAGTGTAGAACTTCCAGCTCAACCAGAAGTAGCTATTAACCTTCTTATTTTAAATACAGCACCCTGTATATTATTACATTTTTGGCTTTCCCAAGCAATTCGGTGATAAGTTGTATCAGGTATTCCTATACCTATCTATAAAAATTATTGTTTAATAATTTTAATTTGAAAAATTTGCTATTTATTGAATTCAAAAACAACAAGCGGCGTTGCAGCTTTATTGAAAAACTTTTTGAAAATAATCTATTGGCTATGACTTTACTACCCTTTCTAATAATTACTTGCAAATTAAGAATCTTGACTATGCGTTGACCTAGTATGTATTTGTTCTATATCCACTTTTTGTCGGTTTTGAGTTAAGAGCACTTTTAACATTAGTATAATGTGTTTGTTCTATCTCCTCTCAAAAATAAAATCTTTGATAGAAACGTAGTTATTCAATAAATTAATGTCCTACATCCTTTAATTTCCCGTACTTAAGACTGCTGTTTGTCCTATATCCAAAAATATGTTATCTGTTCTATATCCACATCGAACTGGTATGCATCTTGTTCTATGTTATTTTCTTTAATTTGGATAATGAATTTGCTATTTGTTCTACCTCCTGTTAAAGTGATATACAACAAAAACAGACCTTATTCTAGTATGTATACCGTTGTCTTACGTCCGTTTAAGTTGTTCTATGTGCACTGACAAAAATAGTGGGGATGGTAAGGTTATGACATTCTGCAGTTGTGTTATGTCCTTCGATAGTGCCACAACGTGCTAATTTCGTGAATTGGATTTAACAAAAATGGGTGATTACACTTTAAATTCTGATGCTGGTAGTTCCCCTGCGCCGTCATTGCCAGAAACTTTAAAAAAGTGAGTTTTTAGTAAATAACAATTTGAATACGTTAAATTACTGTAACCTTCTTTATATTATAGTTTCATGAAAGATATTATCGGGTCTACCGACAATGGTGATGCTTCCCAAAATATTACTGTTGAGCCACAGATAAACATTTGTATGATTTAACATAAAAGGACAACATTTTTAGTAAAATAGTAAAATTTCAGTTTTCAATCTTGTAGTACAAGCAAATTAAGTTTTTGTGATGGTCCCTTAGATATTTCAACAGGCTCAGCTATGCCTTACGATATAGAAAATATGGAGGTAATTTATGATGAATCTGTTAATTATACCAACAAAGAAAGTTTCAATAATAATGAGATATTGATTCTAAACAAGGAACCACCGCTGCCGACTATAACTATTAGTGAAAAAGTAATAGATTCTGGTGGCATATCTGTTGTTACTAATAATGATAATGTATTGAACAGCTGCTGTTGTTGATGTTATCTTAGAAGATAGAAATAAAAATAAACAAAAAATAAAAACTCGGAAGGTGGTAAGAGCTCCAAAGCATTGGAAACAAAATATTCGTAAAGTTAAAAGAGAAAAGGGGGGAAGTATATGTAGATAGAAAGGGAAAACAACATCCAGCGCGACAAATGAAAAGCGAATATCGTGGGCATTGTGCGTTCAATTGTTGTGCCAAGTTTACAGACAAAGAAAAGGCTTTGGTATTTGAACAATTTTGGAGATTATCTGACTCAAAGAAATCTCATTTTTATAGTAAGTTCATTAAACGAAATGCTGTTAGTCGTCGAAGGGTTGATAGACGTACCGTTTGTAAAAAATTCTTCTTAAGTACCTTGAACATCAGTTCCAGAAGAATTTATTATTTTTTTAAACACATTCAGAATTAAGTCACAAATTTTCCGAGATCACCGTTGAAAGGAAAAAATTATGTCAATAATCGCGAGCCAGAAGAAGACAAAAAATTTGTTCGAGATCACAATTCTTTTGCATGCCTCGATTCTCACTATTGTAGAGCAACCTCGAGCAAAAAATATTTAGATTCCTCATTAAATATCAGTCATATGTACAATTTATATTTGCAGCAGATTCCAACCGACAAAACACCAGTTAAAAAAGCGATGTATTCTAAAATATTCAATACCGAGCTCAACTTAAGCTTTGCTATACCAAAAAAGGATTTATGTGACAAGTGTGAAGAATACAAACTCATAAAGACGGCTTCAGAAAATCAGCAACAGGACTATGAAGAGCATTTAAGAAGAAAAGAATTAGGTAGACAGGAAATAAATAGGGATATAAGTAATTTACAAGAATCAGTTGCCGTTATAACGTTTGACTTAGAAAACGTATTTCCTCTACCAACATGCAAAGTTTTTTATATGAAAAAATTAAATTGCTAAAATTTAACCGGCCATTGTAGTACAAATGGAATTACTTACTGTAGTATTTGGCACGAGTACATTTGCGGAAAAGCAGCTAATCATTTAGCCAGTGCCTTAATAAAAATATTGATCAATGTGGTAATGGATAATCCCACACTCGAGAAAATAATTCTGTGGTCCGACAGCTGTGTGGCGCAAAATAAAAATAGTGTAATGTCAATAGCATTGCAAAATTTTTTGCACTCACAGAAATCAAAAAAAGTGAAAATAATTAAACAAAAATTTTCTGAACCGGGGCACGGAAATTTACAAGAACTAGATGCGGTACACAGTGTCATTGAACGATACTTGCGACATAAAGATATATACAGTCCTGTAAGTTTGGTTCGACAGCGTGTATACATGCCTAAAAAATATAAAACAAAATTTAAAGTATTACAGATGAGTATAAAAGATGTTCTAAATTTCCAGTCCGCTGCTCAGCATTTTGTATATAGTGTTATTCCGTATACCAAAATTAAACATATTGTTTATACCTCAGAGTCACTTTACACATTAAGTTACAAAAAATCATGCGAAGATAATTTTGAAGTTACCCAAATTGTTCGATCTACTCCGGTAAGACGTGCACAAAAGAACGATAATAGAAAAAATGACCACACAACTATATTCAACATAACCCAATTATCAGAAACGAATGCAGGAATATCAATAGATAAACAATCACACTTAGTTCCTTAACAAAGTTTATGGAAGGTGTTGATTTGGATTTTTTTAATTTGATTTTAGAACGGTCTAAAGAAGTTTGTGAGGAGATAGATGAAGCAAAGAAAAAATCTCCGAGCAAGAAAAACACGAATAACAGAGGAGTGAAGGAATGCAAAAATATAAAGACAAATAAAAGCAAGAAAAACCCCTTAAAAAGATGGAAACAAAAAATCATGATATAGCTGTTGTTTCCAAAAAACCTCGTACAAAGAAAAGTAACGAGAAGATAAAAATAAATAAAGGAAAACCGTCCGGATAGCAGCAGGAATAACCATAGAACTAAAAAAAAGCAAATTGTGGTATAGTAATGAAAAAGCAGAGTGCTATTTTTATTTCTCTTTTTAGATTAGGTATTTTGAATTAAATATTATAATGCACACTTCTTAATAAATACTTGTTCTATATCCAGGATTTTATATCAAAAAATTGCAAAAACATGAAGTTTGTCCTATATCCAAAACAAAAATGTGAAGTATTTCTGTTTCTTAGTGACTGCGATCTGGGAAACTAAACTAAAATGTAATTCTAGCTATAAATAAGCAATTTGGAGTCATTTGTTTTGGTTTTAGTTGATTACAGTAGGATTTTTGCATTGTCATACTTTAAAACCGTTATATCTCGAAAGTGTAAAAATGTACATAGAACAAATGCATAATACAGCGACGTATGCACAAGCGTGGTAAATTAATTAATTGTCTGTTCTAAGGTTAAAATCACTTCCGAGATAAGTTTGGTCAAACTCTACACGCAGCAAAGACATTGGTTTCAATAACCACGTAAAAATTTAAAAAAACTTTTTCTGACAGCTTCTTGATGAAATTTTAATTAAAACAAACATCTCTGATAAACTAAAGCTACTCTTAAAAAAGTTTTTGCAATTAAGGTTTATTATTGTGCAGTAGAGATCGTCATCGAAGCATGAAAAGTAGGTTCAGCAAGCATAAGGTTTTGTATTTGCATTTATCTTGCTTTGACTCCAAGCGTCTTGAACACGTAACACCGTGAAATATTGAGTAAAGTAAACTAAAGGAGGAAGTAATTTCATTCTTAAATGTTTGGCCGGAAATGTTTAACAATTCTTTAAAAGATGATTGCAAGAAAGACTCAGATGTCAAGTGTAAAGTTGGAGAAAAAAGTACGAAAGAATCGAATAGAGACAATGATGAAGATATTTACTGCTCAAACAAGAAGAAAGAGTAAGATGTGAATGAAGTTTGCGTATAAAATTGAAAAGTAATTGTATATTTGGTAAAATTGGTTGGTCGTTTGTAATGCTGGTAAAAAGCAGACAATAGTTTGGTTTTGGTTCCGCCCCGCACATCTATCGAAAAACAAGCGCAATTCAGTTATTTCGGGTGGTATATATGTGATTCATTATGTAGTTGTGAAGAATTGTGCATACTTCATTAGGTTCTTTTTGAGCTTGGTCTTCATAGTAAGTATTACAATACACACACAAGTGTATAAGTGGAATAAAAAAAGTAGAAGCGGCATATTTTGTATATTGTCAAAAGATTACGTTTGGTCGTTCATTACACAGCGCCTGTAGTTTTTTCAGTGGTCGGATGTATCGCGATAAAAATATCGCGATACAAGTATCGCGATAGTTTTGTAGTATCGACTATAGTATCGCGATACATTTAAAAGAAAGTATCGATTATCGGTATTGCGATACTTTTTGTAAATAACGAATATCGCATGATTCGATACTTTTGCGATACTGTTTTGCAATAATAGTCTAAAGATCTCATCCAAATAATAAAGAAATACCAACCGCATCTGTATATGATTGTTCGTAGAAATACGTAGAAAAATGTAAAAGTGATGTTTTGGAAAGATGTGTTGAATGGGATTAAAATTTAAAAGTAAATCCACGGCAACCCGAAATGAATGAGTTCGGAATTCTGAATATTTATATTTTATTGTCTTGTCGGCACCGTCTTGTCAATGTCAGCTTATTAAGTAACACAACTAGTAACAGTAAGACCATAAATTACAAAGACCGACTTAAATAGGTAAATAATTTTAAACAAACTGCTGTTATTTTGTTTTGAAATTTAATGCTAAAAGTATTTTCTACCAATACCTACTTTAACAAAAAAAATATATTTACTACAAACTCACCACTTTTTCAAGGAAATTAGAAATTATTTAGGTAATCGTTTTTATGGAAATACCTGATACTAGATGTAGATTGTAGATACTACCTGAAAATATTTGCAAACAATGCGAAGGGTTTTAAGTTTAACTATTTTTATCCTTTTATACCTACCTTCAGCTTTACTGACTTTTGTGTAATATGCTCAAGCTAGAATTATCTACTTAAGAATTGCGGATGGGCTCTTTGATGTTTTTACACAGAAATGCAAATTAATAACGCCTATTTATTTTAACCCTTAACCTTAACTTAGCTTCGTGTTGTCGTAAATTGTGGTATATATTTGAAACTTGTGTATCGAATATCTTATAGTTGTTTCCTTAAAATTCGTCGTTCGAAATTTACTATTTACAATTTAGTTATTATTATAAGAATAAGAACCGTATCGTGTCGTGATTACGTGATATAATGGAAGCAGCAAAAAATGAAAGATCTGTAAATATTGTAAATAATACTATTAATACTTTACCGTGGGCCCCTTACCGTAATTTTTTTGTTCGGTCAAATGACGTTAGCGATGCAAATGGAAATTTCAAAGTTATGTGTACCGTTTGTATTCCGCGGAAAGAACTTAGTTGTAATACACGAACGGCTGCAAATTTGAGAAAACACATTTCGGTGAGTAACACGATTTATTATTAAATAAGTACGGTGGTTTATAAAATTCCTTTGTGTGTTATAGAGTAAACATGCTCCATATTTACCAAAATTAGACACACTTATTAGAAATGAAAAATCCACCAAACGTTCGCAGTCGTCAGAAAACAACGAAGGTGCAAGCAAACAAATGAAACTTGATCATTTTAAACTGAACGGGACAATGATGATTAACCAAACGACAGTCGACAACCTAATTATTAATTTTGTAATAGCAAGTGGGCAACCATTTTCAATTTGTGATGTCGATAATGAAGGTGGAGCATCATTTAATAAACTGGTTACTCGCTTACAGCCATCTAAGAAAGTAATGTGCTCTAAAACACTTAAATCGAAACTGTCTGCATTATTTTGCAAAATGCAAAACAAAACCATAGAGACAATGTCTAAAGTTTAATATGTGAGCACAACGGCGGATTGTTGGTCAACCGCAAAAAAAAGTTATATTGGCGTTACAGCTCACTGGATTGACCCGGAAACACTTGAACGTCACCAATCCGCAATTGCATGTCAAAGATTGGTAGGGCGCCATACATTTGACGTATTAACCGTCGCATTATCAAAAATATTTGAAACGCATAAAATTCAAAATAAAATAACCGGCACCACTACTGACAGTGGGAGTAACTTTATAAAAGCATTTAGAGTCTTTGGGAAACACGATAGAAATGCAGAAGCAGAACCAGTAGATGATGAAAATGTGGAAGCAATAGAAAACCAAACTATTTTTATGTGATGAGAGTAATATTGACAATTATGATCAACATACAACATTGCCACCTCATTACAGGTGTGCAAGCCACACATTAAATTTGGTAGCCACCAAAGATACAAGTGCCGCAATGGGGGATCTGCCTTATAAAAAAATTCACCGCTCTACATTTGCAAAATGTCAGGCTATCTGGAATAAACAAAATATGTCTTCGGTGGCTAGTGACTGCATTAAGAACAATTTAGGGGTTTATTTCAGAACTCCTACAGTTACTCGGTGGAATTCCACGTTTGATGCTTGTAACCAAATTATAGGAATTATTTCGGTCAATGATGGATTGGACAAAATACATTCCTGTTGTGATAGCCTGGAACTGCCAAGATTTCAACGTACTGAAATTACCTTTTTACAAGAATATGTGGAGGTAATGAAACCATTGGCCATGGCTTTGGATATCATACAAAGAGACCGATGTATGTATTTAGGTTATTTACTGCCTACTTTGTACCAGACGGAATCCGATCTAACTAAAATTAAGCTCAAGAAACTACAATTTTGTGCTCCTTTATTAGAATCTGTATTAAACGGCATTTTAAAGCGATTCGAATCTATTTGGTGGAAACGAGAGTTTGTACTTTCGAGTTGTCTGCATCCTAAATTCAAGCTAGATTGGTTGTCACAAGAAAAGCAACAGGAGGCGCGAAGTTGGCTAATCAGTGAAATAAATTCTATAAAACTCGAATTGGTGGGAGCAGGAAGACAGGAAAAGGTTGTGTCTCCTATCAGAGCAACTTCTTGTGATACAGAAGAGTCTGAAGAAGACAGGTTTTTTAAATTTCCTTCTTTATTAGTGAAAGATGCCAAATATGAAACGGCAGAGGAAACTCTTTCGTTATTTTTAACTAACAGAGAACGTTCGTTAAAATTTTTATGATTCAGATTTTAAGCACTTAAAAAGAATTATTTCTTAAATACAACACAACGCTTCCTTCGAGTGCTTCAGTTGAAAGACTTTTTAGTGCAGCTAATTCTGTGCTGACTGATAAACGGCATGGATTGAGCGATCATAATTTCGAAATACAGTTACTGTTAAAAGTAAATAAGTTTTATTTGTGACGTAGTTAATTTAGTTGTAAGTGTAGCGTGTTACATTGACTTATTATAAAATAATAAAATTAAACTTATTTCTTTAACCACATTTTTGTAATTTTTACAATTTGCTGTGTGACAAAAAGTATTGTTAAAAGTATCGCGATACTTTTTAAGTATCGACTATCGATAACGCGATAGTTTGTAAAAAAAGTATCAAGTATCGCTATCGCGATAGTTTTTTTAATAATATATCGGTATCGATACCGCGTTACTTTTTAAAAGTATCGTTCCGAGCACTGAGTTTTTTCATATTACTGTAACATTCAGCTTCGAGAGCATTTACGAAGTTACTATCAACGATTAGAACCTTTGGAAAAGATGTGGAAAATTCTCGAAGGATGGCCGGAAATATATAAAAGCGACATAAACGAATCATAGTTAGCTATTTCAGTAATTCGAAGTCGGCAGTGTTAAGAAGATTATTCAAGTTGAAATAAATAAGTGATTAACGCGTGCTCGAAATAAATACAACGAAATGTAAAAGGTATGTTACTTTAATGTAAAGAAGTGTCAGTGTTGAAATAAGTAGAAGTTAACCGCGGACATTTTCTTTCGAGTGATAGTGCTATATAAATTATTGTAAGTGTTTTTATTAAATATTCTTTTCGCGTTGTCGTTAAGGTTACCATATTTGAGCGTAACCCCAAGTCTTTCACACTCCGAGCAAACATCAACCTGTAGTCTTCCAAACTTAAGATTGTAGTTGTCATTATAATACTACATGGATACTCTACAGTCTTCCTACCATTATTCCACAGCAACCGGTAACGTTTAACTAATAAGTACAGTTTTTATGCTCACTTGATAAGGGAACATTTTTTATACAAAATGGCTATCTTAGGTTAAAATGACAAGTTTTGTAGTTGTACGGTTTTTGAACTCCAATTAGCAACTAAAATTTGTTAAAATGTGGTCCACAGAAATAGAATCAGGTAACTGTAAGCTGTATCAATCAAATTTTAACATGACTTAAGTGATTTTACCATTTAAGCATATTTTTAGTAGTAGCGTAGTAAACCCATATCTACCTGTTGAAGCAAGCACACCGTACGACTCAGACCTGCCGCTTGTTGGCGCCCTCAAAACAGTCTTTTCAGCACACTCGTTAGGGTTCCAGCACGAGCCAAAAGGTTACTGCTACTTGAGCTAAATCTTAGCTTCAGGTATTATACTTAAATAAACGTTTTAAAAACTCTCTTGTCTGTAAACAAAACCTTGACAATTCTCAGAAAACACAGTATAAATAAACATTTGAGAATATTTCTGATAAAAACATTTTAGTCATCATTAGTGCCTTTACAACTGACAAAGTATGGTAAGAAAAATATTATGGGAAAACTCAACACCAACGCTACCTAACCTGGTTCCTTTTAAGCCAATAAGGATTCTGACGGCACAACCAAAAAAATACTACAAATCAATATAAAAGTTACAAACACCTCAAAAATAAAGGTATTAATTATATTGATCTAGGCTTCCGCAACCGTTGTCTATTAAAGGAGTTTGTTCCGGAATAAGCCATCGTCGTTGAACTTTTCCAAACGTTTCGCTGACCGTGCTGCCAGCTTCTTCAGAAGTTATTCTATTCCTAAGCCTAGATTAACTTCTGACGAAAGAAATTTAAGAACACGGCATATTCCAGATTTCTAAGCTTCCAGTTTTTTCAATAGTATATGTACGACCAGAAAAACTAAGAATACCGTATTTAAAAAAAGGATTTGAAAGTTGGCCCAATTCAGGTAGTGAAAAACCACATAACGACGTTGTATGTCAACAAAGTACCGTTCACATGGAGTAGATAAGCGATTGACAAAGGTTGAGCTTTACGATTCTGATGATAATCTTGGTTTGGAAAAAGTAATATTTAAAACATACTTTTTCTGTGTTAGTTATTTGCAGCTAAAACATTTTCAATGGCTTTTGAATACTTTGGGACTGAGTAAAAAAACAGACTAAGAATTAACAATCCTAAATTTCTTAGAAAAGTGGTGGTGACCAAATCCATTTAAATGACTATCTGTATAAATGAGTTTGCTAAAGAACCACCTTCATTTTGAGTAACTAAAACGTCGACAACGACAAATACTATTACATAAAATCTTAAGCTTTCGCAGTTGTTTTGTTTATGATTATAAGCGACTTCTGGCTTATATCGCGTCGTAGTTAAACGCCCAGATTTTTTAGGCTTGGTCCTAGCCTGTCCTTAAGATCTGGATGTTTAACTACGACGCGGTCTAAGCCGAAAGTCATAAATACGTTTTCTTATTTTATTGCTTAATGCAATTATTCTGATAAATACAGTTGAGAAAATGTGATAAAACACTTTTACCTGAAATATGAATACATATGGCCTTCTTTTCAAAATCCTTCATAAATATATTATCAACAATTAATTAAAGTAAAAAACTCGTAGCTTGCCCTGATGTTTGTAAGGAAAATAAGTAAAGTTAGAGGAAACCTTTGAAATTCGAAATTAATTATATAAAAAATTATTACCAATGTTGCTAAAATAACGTATTAAACATTACCTCACAACCTACAATATAATTTTTTTGTAAGTATAAATAATTACGATAATATTAATTTCTTTTCGAATGTCAATGTTCTTTAACATTTGCATCATAATTAAACGCAGTAAACTTATCCAAAGAAAGATTTCAAAAGTTTTTTATGTAGGCAAACTCGTAAAAGTGACAACAATACCCTAATGATAACATTATCCACAATTTTACTAGTTTAGACACATTTCCTTCATATTATTTGCAAGCAAGAACGAAAAACAAAATTCAAACTCAAGAAGTTTAATTTTTTGTTTCACTATTCAATCATCACAACGATTAGCAGTAATTATAGATAATTAAAAGAAACTAAAATTATTAATTAATATTGTTGGAAAATGCCATAAAATTTCATTTTAGTGGTTACTACAAAATGAATTGAATTGTCTACAATTAAAAAACTAGGCTACGTTCTATGAACTACAACAATTTTCTGTTTAAATAATTAGTTCTTCGTAGCAATCATATTTGCATATTTCCAGTTCCATTAGCAACTTGCAAAATAAAATTTAAAAACGGTAAAACGTGTACTTCAAAGACATAATTACCACTTAAATATTGTAACAGTTTTAGAAAAATATGGTTTTTAGCTCACGTGCTATTAGAGGACAAAAGGCAAAGGTCAGACAATAATTTACAATATGAAGACGAAGCTAATAAATGTAGGAGGTTCCAAAAAATTAAAAAAGTTAGTCTGATTAAGTGTGACAAGATTACTCGGTCTTAATTAAAATGGATTAAAAATAGAAACGATAAATGTAGTACATTTGAAATGCGAATATAAGAAAGTCTCATAAATCATAGTATTTTCGCTATTGCAATTAATCCATTTGCATATAGGTACAACTTGATTGTATTAGATAAATACTATAAATCAATTTTTATGGTTAAGAACTGTAATTCGCAAGTCCTTTCTTTGCTTAACACCCAAACCTAATTTCTCAATACTATACGTTAATGTCTAATGATTAATTTTAATTTTATGATAAACAAAAGTGTGCAATATTTGAGCAATAATTTTTCGACGAGCCAAAATAAAAAGCGAAAAACGTAATCAACGTATGGATTTTACCTTAATTTGAACGAAACATACGCGCAATTCAAGAAGACACATTTAGACACATCGTAAATACACTACAACATAAAGAAACTTACCAGTTGTAACCGTTCCAAAAAAAGCATAGTAATCCAAAAATGACATTACCAGAAAAAATTTAAAAAAAAAACAACAGATATACGCAAAATAGGTAAAGACATCTATCTCGCAGACAAAGAAGAAAAAGTTGTAATACCATAGCGTTGACTGAAGACCATAGTTATTGAACCAGTTGAATTTCAAATTAAAAAAAAATTATTCAGTATTTAATGATCTAGCTCAAAAGAAAAAACCCGTTTGTAACAGACCATGAAAAAATGGTATAGCATCTTTTTGATCAGAAATCCCAGAGAATTGACGACGTATATCCTTCTTCAACTAAACTTACGACAGAAGAAAAAATATCAAAAAATATATACAATTTTAGAAAATCACAAAATCCGAGATCACCCAGGACAAAACGATTTTAACGCAACGCTAACAAAAAATGTTAGAACTGAAAACGTTCCTGCACAAGACAATATTCCTACATGTTCCAAAAAAGTATTGAAACGTTAGAGAAGTTATTCTCAACTTTGAGAGCCTTCGCGAGGTTTTTGTACATTTCCAGCATGTATTCCGAAAGATATAGAACATTCGAAAAGGATTTCCAAAATGTATAAATGAGGCACAAACAAATCAGAGGTCAGTTATTTCCAGTAATTCGAAGACGGCAGTGTTAAGAACATTACTCAAGTTTAAATAAATAAGTGATTAACGCGTGTGAGATAATAAATAACGTGACTTGAACGTAAACAATAAGTGTTAAACAAGTGTGTGACTTTATCTTATCTTCGTGTCAGTGATAGCGCTATACATAAATTAGTGTAAGTGTTTTTATTAATTATCCTTAGATTTAATTAGTCCGGTTAGTTATAAACGTGTACATATTTTTAGTATAAATAAATTAGTTTTAATAATAAACGTAACAGTGGCGTCAGTGCGGGGTATCGAATTGAATAAACCGTTCGCGATTTTAGTGTGAATACCATTAAAATTAATATAATATCGCTCCCGTAATAAAAACATTGATTGCGTAAATGAATAAAACTTTAGTTCGCGTGTTTGTTTATAGCGTTTAATCTTAGCTGTTCCATTTCGTTAAACTAGTGTCGGACTTTATTAAAATTTAGTGTTGCCGGTGACGCGTTTGCAAGCAGTTAAAATGGATTCAAAAATATTTGAAATTCTCGAATCGATGAATAAAAATATGGAAGAAAATAATAGAAAAATGTCCGAAAATTCTCAGAATAATGGGAAAAAAACTGTCTGAATATTCTTAGAAATGGAAGAAATGCATGCTAGTATTGGAAATCAAATAAAAACTATAGAGAAACCAATACAAATTAGTGTAGAAAACCAGATTATAACTGTTCAAGAAGAGATACAAAGCGGCATTTTAAATTTAAGAGAAGTTGTAGAAGACAAAATAGAAGAAGTAGAAGACAAATTAGGACATAAGTTAGAAGAACTATAGAAGATAAACTAGAGCAAAAATTAGGAGACAGAATGAAACTGCTTGAAGAAAAAATAAATCGAAAGAATTGTCACGCCGAAGGAAGCATCACGAGTGAAGATTTAATAATAGATCATCGGGAAGAAGCCACTCACAAGTTTAAAGTGGTACCTCCCTTGGAATCTTGCAAACTGTTCCTGACCACCTTGTTACATGCCGAAATTAATACAAAGTCACTGCCTGCAATGAAGTAACATAAACGGGGGTTGTGCCACTAGCTCAATGGAGAAGGGGTGGGTTTTATTTAAAAGTTTCGTGATCGAAATGGATTGACTTGTCGAAAACACAAAATCGATAAATAATAATGTCGAAATCAAAGGGCGCCAGGAAGGAGTAAAGCTTAATGGACTAATGACCCTTGCCAACCATAAGTCCGCTTCTGTAGTATGCACCCCCAATGGACTTACCTTAGAGGGTGCATTTGCTAAAATCTAAAATAAACTAATAAAGTTACACACGCGGAGGCCGACGGAATTAAAAGCTCTTTACAATTTAATAATTTAACATTTATTTGAACAAAATAAAACAAAATGAATAAAATAATAAAATAAAATAATTGAATTGAGATTGACAAAATTAATCACACAAAACAGTAGCAAAATAATAGAAAAATTACGTGAATGCACGTTAGATCAAAACCAATTTACACTTAATGGAATAAAATACACAAACAAAATTATAAAATACACAATACAGAATTTTAAAGAAATAAACAGCACAAATTAATCAAACTAAAACATCTATGATCACGGCCGTGTGTGTCGATATAATTTAAAAACAAAATGAAATAAACTTATAAACTAATTTATATACATATAATTTGAATCGATAATTCGGTCCCGTTTAATAAATTTTAAACTTGGGATAAAGCAGTACCGTAAAATACGGTCATTAAATAGTTACATTAACGATAACTTCGAAACACTTGTAATTTTTAATTGAAAATTCAAAGCTTTTAACACTTGATCGCGTAAACGTAAATAATATCTTCTCGATTAAATAAATGGTGCAACATAAATACCTTGAATTCGTCGTAACTGCAGGAACGTACTTATGGTTAGGTGGTCCGGGATGGCCAAACGAAAAGGTACTCCAAATAATTTCTATGCCGGCGGAAGAATTTCTTTGTTAACACTTAACATAATCCGCACTAATGCGACGATTGGACACAGTACAACCCAACGATTGAATATCCAACTTGAAACTTGCGTTATAATTATGGAAACCGTGAAATTTGCATAATCCGTAAATTACGAACATTGAAAAGAAGATAAAAATCAAACTTTTCCATCACTACACTACATTTTCACGGTACCAATTTTCTTTTAACTTCCGCGGTAGGGCATAACGAAACGTACCCTTACCACCCGGTAACCGGTAATTTAAAATTGCGATCAACGATCGATTGATGATTATCCATCCCCCAAACCAAAAAAAACTCTCATATTTAACACCTCGTGTTCCCACCAAATTCTCTTCGCTTGCGCGGTAACATCTACGTAAAAGAAAGAACATTGAACAAACGAGACAGACAAAGATGAAAATTATAATTAGCCACGTGAATTTCCTCACGTAGACTTCGACGAAAATAATTCTCACAAGAACGCTGAGACTTGCATTTTTGCAGGTGGCTTAATCAAAGTGTAATTACCAAGAAAAATGTATCAACTTACATTCCACAAAGGAAGTCGTAAATTATATTGAATTGGTATTCTACGAAGATAACTAAATAAAGTACTAAATCAAAAACAAAACTACGGATCTGTATGCATTTAAAAGAAAATTTCAATAATGATTGAAAACAACTTGAAATATCATTAAACTCAAACCACACCAACAATAAACAAAACGTTCTCGATGCTAATACTAAATTAATAAATCGAAACACACAAAAAAAAAAAAATCTTACGGTGTTTTTCACAACGAAAATCAAACGCAGGTCACACCTCCCCTAATTAAAGAGGGATTTCTTAAATCACTCTAAAAATAGACAAAACAAACAAACAAACGAAAACCCATAACAAAACGAAAAACTAAACCTATGGTTCTCGCGATCTCGCAATCATCGAGAACCCCTAACGAAACTAACGGAAACGAAAACTAAACGATAAGAAGGGTAGCCTATGTTTGGGTTCGACACAGATCACTCGATGCTGCACAATAGAAGAGGGCGCGCTGCGCTTCACGAGATCCGCGCATTGCGTTTTCCCACAACTAATGCCCTCACCGAGCGATGGCACCTAGCCACAAACACTACAGAAATAAAAGATAAGAACAGACAAGATAGCAGAAGAAAGAAAAATGGAAATAAAAGAACCGTTGTTTAGTCGCCTCTTACGACAAGTGGTGTCCCCACTGTAGAGAAATATTCTTAGTCCGTCTCTACACGGAACCCAAAAACGAAACTAACTAACCTAAATAAAAAACAATACGATAGAACAAAAACAAAAGAACAATACTCAAACGATAAAACCTAAAACTATTTATCCCCAGTCGGGTTCAACTTTAAGTCCTTGGCGTTCCATATGCCTTTTGATGCTCCCGTGTCATCAGACAACTCATAGGTCTGATACGAAACTTTCCGTTTCACGTAGAACGGACCGATAAACTTAGGTGCCAGTTTGGCCGAGAAATATCGAGATGCATCAGAAAGGACATAATTCTTCCGCCACACTGTGTCTCCCACCTCAAAAGGTGCTGGACGACGACGTAAATCGTAATAATGTTTAGCGCGGACATAAGCGGCATTCAAGCGATTCTTAATGTCGACGTAAACTTCTCTAAAAGCTGGGCCTCTTTCGGCCAAAAAGGTACGATCAGCAAAAGCTAGATCGTCGATAGTGTCTGAATCGGTAGTTTTTCCATGACGTGATCCGTCGAGACAGATTTCACGTCCGAAATTGGCGAAAAACGGCGTTAAGCCGGTGACTTCATGTACAGCGGTACGAATAGCACATGCTACTTTAGCAAGGTACTTATCCCAATGTCGATGGTTGTCTTCGATATATGACGATAGCATTGTCTTCATGACTCTGTTGACTCTTTCAGTTGGATTCGCTTGTGGATGATAATTAGCGTTAAAAATAATTTTGGACTTATATGACGAAACCATTTTCGTAAATTCTGAACTACGAAACTGTGTGCCGTTATCACACAAAAGATACTGAGGAACTCCAAACATTAAAAATACATCTTCTTCAAGACGTTTAGTAACTGCTGCTGCAGTAGCGGAACGTAACGGGAAAAATAAAACAAATTTAGAAAAATAATCTGCAACCACAAGAATATACGAATAACCACTCTTAGATAGCAGTAGCGGTCCAACAAGATCGGTAGAGATCAACTGCCAAGGTTTGTCCACAACAGGATGACGGGTCATAAGGCCAGCAGGACGTTTCTGTTCTGGCTTATGCGTGATACAGACTTTACAACCATTGATGTAACGAATGACGTCAGCCTTCATCTTAGGCCAGTAATAAAGCGGAACTATTCGTTCGAGAGTCTTAAAAATACCAAGGTGTCCAGCGGTAGGCTCATCGTGAAACTTAGACAATATTTCAAGTCGTTTTGACTTAGGCACAACTTCTCTCCAATTGTCATTCTCAGAACGAAGATCGGGATAGTCTACGGTAACATGCTTAAATAGCTTTCCGTTACTAATTTTCCACTGTGGAAAAGCGTTAGGTTTTGAACGTACACGTTCCATAAGTTTCGATAACCATTTGTCCGAAGACTTAGGTTCGGTAGTGTCACAATCGGTAGTAATGTTGTCGATAGCTGGTACTGAACGAGATAGTGCGTCAGGTACGACATGATCCTTTCCTTTACGATGAATGATCGTAAAATCAAATTGCTGCAGTCTAACAGCCCATCGTGCTAGACGACCGGTAGGTTCCTTTAAATTATGTAACCAGACTAATGATGCGTGATCGGTAACTACAGTGAAAGTTGTTCCTTCAAGATAAGGGCGTAATTTTTCAATAGACCACAGGACAGCCAAACACTCCTTTTCGGTAGTTGAATACTTGCGTTCACATTTTGTGAGCGACCTACTATTGTAACAAATGACACGTTCTTCACCGTCGATAAACTGTGTAAGAACTGAACCGAGACCAAAATCAGAAGCGTCAGTTTGAACTGTAAACGGAACATTAAAATCAGGGCAAGACAAAATAGGTGCGGAAACTAAACAATTCTTAATAATTTGAAAGGCTTCATCACAATCACTAGTCCAATTAAAGCTGGAATTCTTCTTTAACAGAGACGTCAATGGAGCGATAATTGTCGAAAAATTCGGTACAAATCGGCGATACCACGAGGCCATGCCTATAATTCTTCTCACTTCAGCGACACCAGTGGGAACTGGAATACGCAAAATTGCATCGACCTTTTCCGGGTCAACCGACAAACCGGTAGAATTGACGATAAAACCAAGATACTTAAGTTCAGGTTTACAAAAATGACATTTGTCTTTACTTAGCATCAAATTAGCCTCTCTAAGGCGACGAAGAACTTCAGTTAACACTTCCATGTGTTTCTCGAAGGAAGGAGCGCAAATAATGACGTCATCTAAATAAACAAAAACGTAAGGTTCTAATTCGGGACCTAAAACTCGATCAATCAACCTCTGCCAAGAAGCTGGTGCGTTAGCTAAACCAAACGGTAAACGCGTGAATTGGAATAACCCACGGTTCGGAACTGTAAAAGCGGTATACTGCTTAGACTCTTCGCTTAAAGGAATCTGCCAATAAGCGGACTTAATATCGAGAGATGAAATAAACTTAGCGTCACGAAGACGATCCAAAATAGACGAAACGTAAGGTAAAGGATAAGCGTCCTTTTCGGTAACCTTGTTGACTTTTCTAAAGTCCACGCAAAAACGATAAGAGTTGTCCTTCTTCTTCACCAATAAGATCGGGCTCGACCAAGCGCTGCTTGATTTTTCTACAACGCCTAACTTTAACATTTTCTCTAACTCCAGATCGATTTGTTTCTGGATAAACGGCGAAACTCGGTAATATCGTTGCTTAATTGGTTCGGAAGTAGTTTTGATCTGATGTTCGATCAAGTTGGTGCATCCAAAATTTTCATTCGAAGAAGAAAAATGATTACTAACTAAATTGTCTAACTGATTGAGCTGTTCTGAGGAAAGATCGAGACGAGACTTAATAACTGAATCTTTATCTTCCAATTGTGAAATGGTGTCCATATTTTCGAAACGCCACTCACCTTTTCTAAGATCAGGAACGATACCTGCTTGTTTCCAAAAATCAACGCCTAAAATTAAATTATGCGGAACGTCAGGAACAACTAAAACTTCCAAAACAATAATTTTTCCTTTAAGTTCGATTGGGACGAGAAGTGAACCTAAACTTTGTACTGATTTACCATTAGCGACAATACAATTAACTTTAACTGACTTATTTAACTTCAAACCTAACTGACTAAAAATTTCCCAACCCTTAGAACCAACAATAGTGCGAGAAGCGCCACTATCTAATAAACTTAAAATTTCGTGACCAAAAACTTTAACGTAGACGAAAGGTCTTTCGTCAGACTCAGCAGACTCTAAAACATAATCTAACACGACTTTATTTTTATCAAAACTCTTTTTCTTCGAAGAATGTAAACTATTAAAATAGACAGCCGATTTAACTTTAACCTCTGACGTCACTAACCGGCTTCTTAGTACGTCCTTTACTCGTTTCCCGAACACTTAGAACAAGTGCGGACCGTAACGTTAGATTTTCCACAACGATAACAAAATAAACCTTTCTTAGGTTCTTTGCAAGAAGCAGCTCGATGGTTTGGCTTCCTACAATTCCAACATAATTGCGGACTACTTCGATTAGAAGAAGCAGGCGCGTTAACGATAGCTAACCTTCGTGAAGAAGGTGCGATACTAGAAGACGGTAGTCGTAAATGTTGTCTAACAGGTGGTGTAGATTTTTCACCACTACTAACGTTATTTGAAGAACGAGAAACTGCAATGTCCTTAACTTGAGATGTTACATAAGCGAGATCAGGCTCCATGTCCTGCTTTCTACGAGATGGAGGCGTGTAAGCTTCAATAGCTTGCATGCGGTCCTCGATAATACGACCAAATTTAATTAATTCCTCAATTGAAGTAACTGACGACAAACCAAGCTGAGTTTGATAAACGGGAGAAATATTTCTTAATAAAATCTTTAACTGTTTTTCTTCAGAAAAAGGTTCATCGAGACGTGAAAACATGTTGCGAATAATTGCAACGTAAATACCCATAGGCTCATCATTAGCTTGAGTGCGACGCTTAATTTCTTCAATAAGTCGTTCGTCATAATCGGTAGGCTGGAATTGTTCACGCAAAAACTTAACTAAATCGTCCCAAGAATTAACTGAACTACGAATAGATCTAACAAAAATCAATGCATGACCTGTAAAAAGATCAGTACACTCCAAAAATAACTGATGACTTGAAACGTTACGCGATAATTGAAGTTCGGCAACTCGTTCTAAAAATGCATTCAATGAAATTGACTTTGCGTCACCAGAAAACTTTAAGTTCCATTTTGAAACTGAAACACTCTTAACAT
Organism: Aquatica leii; assembly: GCA_035610365.1. Classification (NCBI taxonomy): domain Eukaryota; kingdom Metazoa; phylum Arthropoda; class Insecta; order Coleoptera; family Lampyridae; genus Aquatica; species Aquatica leii. Next base: position 77,008,919 of record CM069436.1, on the reverse strand, counting down.
GACTAATAAAATTTTGACTAACAGCAGAAGACGTCGGTAAAGCGTTATCAACTACAGAAGGTTGAACGATAGGTTCGATGACTTCATCGGCGGAAGTAGACGGATTTGAAACAACAATTTGTTTATCCAAAAGTTCGTACTGCGAAATTAAAACAACTAAATCTTTTAAAAACTCATCTTTAACTTGAGAATCGTCACCTTGAACAGGAATTGAATTGCCAATACGGTTTAACAAATATTTAATTTTGGTTTCAATTGTAGAAGAAATTTTTGTAGTCGGAGTAATTTTCAATGAATCTATTAACTTTCTAAGCTCATCGATACCTTCACGAATCGCTAATTTATCTGCATTAAAATCGAAAGGATACGCGGGACGAGATATTTTTCCGGTAGCTTCTTCAATAAGGAAATTCTTGAGTAAACCTCGTAATACGACAACACCTAAAGATGCATCACCACCTCTAATCAAAATTTCATAACGTAATTCGTTATGCGATAAACGATCAACAATCAATTTGTAACCCATTTTAAAATGAAATTACAAAACGGTAAAATCTTCCAAAAATCACGAAACTTAACAGGCAAACTAAAATTCGAAAAAGGCCACACGCTGGAGACGCCAAATTATTTATGTTACATGCCGAAATTAATACAAAGTCACTGCCTGCAATGAAGTAACATAAACGGGGGTTGTGCCACTAGCTCAATGGAGAAGGGGTGGGTTTTATTTAAAAGTTTCGTGATCGAAATGGATTGACTTGTCGAAAACACAAAATCGATAAATAATAATGTCGAAATCAAAGGGCGCCAGGAAGGAGTAAAGCTTAATGGACTAATGACCCTTGCCAACCATAAGTCCGCTTCTGTAGTATGCACCCCAAATGGACTTACCTTAGAGGGTGCATTTGCTAAAATCTAAAATAAACTAATAAAGTTACACACGCGGAGGCCGACGGAATTAAAAGCTCTTTACAATTTAATAATTTAACATTTATTTGAACAAAATAAAACAAAATGAATAAAATAATAAAATAAAATAATTGAATTGAGATTGACAAAATTAATCACACAAAACAGTAGCAAAATAATAGAAAAATTACGTGAATGCACGTTAGATCAAAACCAATTTACACTTAATGGAATAAAATACACAAACAAAATTATAAAATACACAATACAGAATTTTAAAGAAATAAACAGCACAAATTAATCAAACTAAAACATCTATGATCACGGCCGTGTGTGTCGATATAATTTAAAAACAAAATGAAATAAACTTATAAACTAATTTATATACATATAATTTGAATCGATAATTCGGTCCCGTTTAATAAATTTTAAACTTGGGATAAAGCAGTACCGTAAAATACGGTCATTAAATAGTTACATTAACGATAACTTCGAAACACTTGTAATTTTTAATTGAAAATTCAAAGCTTTTAACACTTGATCGCGTAAACGTAAATAATATCTTCTCGATTAAATAAATGGTGCAACATAAATACCTTGAATTCGTCGTAACTGCAGGAACGTACTTATGGTTAGGTGGTCCGGGATGGCCAAACGAAAAGGTACTCCAAATAATTTCTATGCCGGCGGAAGAATTTCTTTGTTAACACTTAACATAATCCGCACTAATGCGACGATTGGACACAGTACAACCCAACGATTGAATATCCAACTTGAAACTTGCGTTATAATTATGGAAACCGTGAAATTTGCATAATCCGTAAATTACGAACATTGAAAAGAAGATAAAAATCAAACTTTTCCATCACTACACTACATTTTCACGGTATCAATTTTCTTTTAACTTCCGCGGTAGGGCATAACGAAACGTACCCTTACCACCCGGTAACCGGTAATTTAAAATTGCGATCAACGATCGATTGATGATTATCCATCCCCCAAACCAAAAAAAACTCTCATATTTAACACCTCGTGTTCCCACCAAATTCTCTTCGCTTGCGCGGTAACATCTACGTAAAAGAAAGAACATTGAACAAACGAGAAAAACAAAGATGAAAATTATAATTAGCCACGTGAATTTCCTCACGTAGACTTCGACGAAAATAATTCTCACAAGAACGCTGAGACTTGCATTTTTGCAGGTGGCTTAATCAAAGTGTAATTACCAAGAAAAATGTATCAACTTACATTCCACAAAGGAAGTCGTAAATTATATTGAATTGGTATTCTACGAAGATAACTAAATAAAGTACTAAATCAAAAACAAAACTACGGATCTGTATGCATTTAAAAGAAAATTTCAATAATGATTGAAAACAACTTGAAATATCATTAAACTCAAACCACACCAACAATAAACAAAACGTTCTCGATGCTAATACTAAATTAATAAATCGAAACACACAAAAAAAAAAAAATCTTACGGTGTTTTTCACAACGAAAATCAAACGCAGGTCACAACCTACAAGAAAATTACGAACTTTTAATTTCACGCTCAAATTAAAAGTCGGGTTCAGAAAGCTGCCGAAAGTCTTCAAGAGTTTGAGAGTGACATCGCCAGACTAACACGGCTTGCGTATCCTGCAGCGCCAGATACCTTCTTGAACCAGTTAGCTAAACCAAACCATTGTAGAAGGCCTCCGAGAGACAACAAAACGCAGCAGACTCTTCGGTTAGCTCAAGCGAAGACGTTGCATGACGCAGACATTAGAAAGCATCGAGGAGACACGCGACAAATACTTCGTGAAAAAGGAGTGACGACTTTGAACTACGGTGAAATAGATCATGTACGACGACATCGTACTAAACCCAAGAAAAAGACAAGAAGAGCGCTCGAAGATTTGGAACGAGTTGACAAAAAGAGACAAAAGTTAGTCTCATCTAGTCAGGTTCCGGAGATTACAATTGAAATGACATCGCCTAGCATAGCATTTATCTCGATGGCAAGGTCAATGGAAGAAGTGTTCAGTTACTGGTTGACACCGGAGCGACGAAGACCATCATTCGTCCTGACATGTTATTGGAAAATGAGAAGACATCACCAGTTACAGTATGACTTCGAACGGCGAAGAAGTACCTACTCGCGGACAAGTCAAAGTAACCATTGGTTTGGGAAATGGAGTACTCGACCATCAAGTACTGGTAAGCGACATCACGGAAGAAGTTATCTTGGGAATGGACGTTATAAAGAAGTATGGGTTCCATTTGAATATGAAGAACGATGTCCTGAAGATTAACAATGAAAAAATTGCTTTTTATTCGTCAAAGAAGGCAGCCGTGACTCTGCCTGCGAGGACTGAAAGTATGGTGATGGCACGCCTGGATGGAAATCTCCGGGAAGGCTACATACGCGCGATTGAACCAATGGAGGGCGGCTTAGTTGAAAAGGGACTACTCGTTGGCAAAAATTTAGTACGAGTAAAGAACACGATGCCAGTAAGGATCTTAAACATCAACTCAGATCCTGTAACGTTGAAAAAGAAGAAAATATCTGAAATTGTGAGATGCGTGAAGTCTAACGAAGATACGTCGCGGAAGAAGTGTCCATAACATCTATTGGACATTCTTACCACCAAATGCCAAAACCTCAGCCAAGACCAGCTGGCTAAAGTTAAAGTGTTGATCCAAGAGTATCAAGATGTGTTCGCGCTGGAGAGTGGTTCCAAAGGAAGAACTAACGTGGTGAAACATAGAATTAATACCGGAGACGCTCGGCCGATACGGCAACATCCACGCAGACTTCCTTTGGCGAAAAGAGAGGAAGTGGAACAAATAATTACGGATATGGAGAGAGAAGGCGTGATTGAACCTTCAAGTAGCCCATGGGCATCCCCAGCGGTACTCGTAAAGAAGAAGGATGGATCAACGAGATTTTGCGTAGACTACAGGCAGCTAAACGACGTGACCAAAAAGAACAGCTACCCTTTACCCAGAATTGACGATACGTTATTAGACACCATGTCAGCATCCCAGTGGTTTTACACGTTAGATTTAACGCGTGGTTACTGGCAGGTAGAATTGGAATCCAAGGATCGTGAAAAAACAGCTTTTACGTTTGGAACTGGTTTGTGATGAACACCATCTTCCGCGGATTGTCTTGCAAACATTTGAGTATGACCATTACACAGAACAGGAATCAGGATCAGGAAATGGTCCAGCGAGAAAGTGCAAAACACCCATGAACCAATACAACGTAGGAAGCCCTTTGGAACGAGTAGCGATTGACATCGCAAGGCCATTCCCAGAATCCGATTCGGGAAATAAATACATCCTGGTGGCGATGGATTATTTCACGAAATGGAGGGAAGCTTACGCCATACCCAATCAAGCAGCTACAGTCGCAGACGTATTAGTAAAAGAGTTTTTCTGCCGGTTTGGAGTTCCGTTGGAATTAAACTCCGATCAAGGCCGCAAGTTTGAGCCTGAGCTGTTTCAAAAACTTTGCTGACTGTTGGGAATTAAGAAAACTAGGACGACGCCTCTCCATCCTCAACCTGACGACATAGTTGAGCGCATAAATCGAACAATGGGAAAATACTTAGTCAAAGTAGTGTCCGAACACCAAAGAAACTGGAATCAGTACTTGCAACTTTTCCTAATGGCATACCGATCATCCGTTCACGAAAGCACAGGCCAAACACCATGCTGTGTGATGCTCGGTCGCGAAATACGACTGCCATGCGACGTCTAATTTGGACGAAAACCGGAAGGAGAAGTTGCTGGAAAAGACTACGTTAGCAAGCTGACCAAGAGGCTAGACAAAGTACAGAAAAGGTCCGTAAAAACACACAAATTGCCAGCGACAGAATAAAGACTAGATATGACGTCAATGCACAAAATAGTGGGTTTCAACCTGGCGACATGGTGTGGTTGTATAATCCCCAAAGAAGACGTGGTTTGTCACCGAAGCTGCAAAGGCAATGGAAAAGCCCCTATGAAGTCGTACAGCGTATTAATGACGTCATATATCACATCCGAAACCACGCAGAGGCAAGCCAAAAGTGGTCCACGTCGATCGTCTAGCCCCGTTTGCTGGCTATAATTACAATACACAAGAAGAACAACAAGAGCTGTTCCAAACACAAACAGATTATGCCATCGCACATTGTGTGAGCGAGTATCTTCACATGTCCAAAGTGTTTGCAGTCGTATTTAAAAACAAGTTTGAGCAGTTAGATAAACTACGAAGACAGCAACCGGCAGTCGGAAAAGTTATCAGACTACGTGGTGACAGACGCTTCATTTTCTATCTGGTAACCAAGAAATATCGGGTCAGGAAAAGTCCATTGACTGTTACTTTTATAGTCAAGAAAGTTGCCGAAATGGAGGAAGCTGCCGCTATCGCCACCATCCTTTCTAGCGGTGCGGCATCCAGTCTCCTGTTCTGGGACAGAACAGTCCTAAGAAGGGGACAGTGAAACGTCTGAGAAGTTATTCTCAACTTCGAGAGCCTTCGCGAGGTTTTTGTACATTTCCAGAACCTAAACCGAAAGATATGGAACATTCGAGAAGGATTTCCAAAATGTATAAATGCAGCACAAACAAATCAGAGGTCAGTTATTTCCAGTAATTCGAAGACGGCAGTGTTAAGAAGATTACTCAAGTTTAAATAAATAAGTGATTAACGCGTGTGAGGTAAATAACCTGGTACGTGACAACGTAAACAATAAGTGTTAAACAAGTGTGTGAAGTTATCAGCGGACTTTATCTTATCTTCGTGTGAGTGTCAGTGTCAGTTCGGTTAATTATAAACGTGTACATATTTTTAGTATAAAAAAAATTAGTTTTAATAATAAACGTAACAGTATTATGACCAAGGCCTAAACGTTTAATAGTAAAAAAGAAATTTCAACGCCTACAGAAACACGATAGAAGTTGTACTAGAAACTTTCGATATTGCCAAAAAAACATTAAGATACTGCCTCTCGATACTGCTGTGTTCTGGGTTCGCGTTCAAAAATTTATCTGCATTCGAAAACTGAAAGAGATGTTAAATCAGTTCTTTCCATTGGGAGAGATCAAGAAGAGGTTCAAAGCAAAACTATACAAATTGCCAAACTTTTTTTTATAGACATGGTTATTATCTTTTACAGATAAATAATATCTTCGTTCTTCCTCCAAATTTTAAATAGGTTATGACAAAATATTTAAAGGAAGCTAAATTACTAAACCTTGTACACTCGTGTACCAACGCTTCAGCTGCGAATCTTTTGTTACAATCTCTTTTTAGAATTAGGTAAACAATAGCAATTCAAAAAACTGCGAAGATGTGAATACGCAACGACAATACATGAACACATAAGTAGTTTAATTAACTTTCGTCATTGTACAAAGCATAAAAGTGTTCTATGGTTTAGTTATCACAATTGAGCAAATGTTGTGTTCTACTCGTAACAATAAAACTTCTTACAAAATATGGCGCAACATACTAAACCACTTTACGCAAATAACTTGAAAAAAGTAAAATAGAAATAATAGAACAAGAGAATAAAGAGGTTAATTAACACAAAAAAACTCAAAAACATAAAAGACTTTTGTTTAGTGTTTCCGTTTATGAGTTTTTGACGTGCACGTACATACGTCAAGATGAGGTTACGTTTTGTTGGTGCGGCCACAATAGCCATAAGTAGAACATGCCAAAGCTACAAAGAAACAGAAAAAATAGTCTTATTCTAATTTAGTGTTACGGTTATAGGAAATGACTAAACAAAAAATATCTATTTAATTTAAAAATCGAAAGAAAATGAAAACAAAACACAAAAACAAGATCTAATTAATGTTATTTATTATGACCTAACAACGAAAAGGATTTGTTCTAATTTTAAATAAGTCAAGGCTTAAGAAATGCGCATTTGTGGTTTCACAGGAAACGAAAATTGAAGTAAGTGAATAATCAGCAAAAAAATTAACTTGCACTTTTATTTTCTAAAATAATTTATAACCCCCACCCACAATAGTTTTTTTTAAGTAAGCACTTGTTTTTATAAGTAATAATTGATGCTTATTGTTATTTAACGTTAACAAATATTTACTATTCAACGTTTACACATCCATAAACAATAACAAAGATAACATCGTGCACTTTACGTGTTATTAGACAAATGGGCAAAATAACTGTTAATGTAGTACAGGAAATACGTGACTGCGCATCCTTTTACTGAAAACAATGTATATGCGTTTTATGCCTAAACAAATTTCGAAAAAATGATCGTGTTAAAAATATTAAAATAACTACTTTGCCCTACAGTAACGGAGCCCTTGAGAAAATAACTTGATAAGATCGTCTAAGACCACACGTGGCTAGAGTTACTTTATGAAGAAACCAGATACACCACGTAATTCTTGAAGAAAAATTACATGTTACATCAAAGTCGGCTGCCAAGTTGACTTAAGAACAAGGAAAATATTTTTATAATATAACAAAATTCTTTAGCAGACGTCAACATGTCTACCAAATATTAGTTGAGTCATTCCATTAGCACTTGGTACAATCATACAAAAATTTTACACGTTGTTATTTGGAAATAAAAAAACACATTAAACACGTTAGGTATAAAACATTCATCCTTTATTTACCACCCACCATATTTCGAAGAGAATATCAATAAAGAGCTATTCATGAAAAGGCAAGTGAATCGATTTATAGCCATTCCATAATGTATAATGATTCAAACTGTGACAGGGTAATCATCGTTTACATGCAATAAACGTTAATAAAGCTGGAAATTCTAAAAAATTTTAAGTGGCAACGCAGACGGGTCAGGGTATAACAAAATTGTAATATATACATATGAAGTGGTCGTTAAAATCCGTGCAAGTATATGATGATGGAAAAGAAAAAAAGGGATATTCACATACGAGACTGTCGTGGGAACCGCAGAACCTGTTTGGAGTTTGTCTTTTTAGAACAAGTTACGACTCTTCTTAAAATCAAGCTTCCGACCTCATTTGCATTTTTTTCATTTTATTTTTGCTCCTTTATTTTGTTTACAGAAGTTCACCACTTTTTTGTAGGTAAGATTATGCAAAGTTACCTTGCTTTTAAAAATTCGATCTAATTAATTTGCAGTAAAGTAATAGTCGTAGTAAAAGAATAGTTCTTTTTTCAAGGTGCAGTCTTATTATTAATTGTAAGTATTTAGAAGTGGAAGTATTAGTTAAAAAAAACTCAAACAAGAATCATGATAAAGTTTTCAGCTTCGTTTGCTAGTTTGACATAGTCTAATCCCAAAAGACGCTTTTAATTTAATATAGTAACTACCTGGTTTATCGTTTGCCAGTTCTTAGACTATTAAAAAATATCATGTTTACGGACTGTCCAATTTTATTTTAAAAAAGTACCGTATAAAATAAAGCAAACGTGGATTATAAACAGAAAAAAAATTGGTGTGGTCACCATACGACTTTCCTATAAGAAATGATAAAGAAATGTCTACATATTTTTTTAAGGTTATGTTGTCATAAAACCATTTTGAAGTGACATGTACACGCTTGTATTGATTTCTTAGCATGCCCTAATTTTTTTGAAATTTTTCTTCTCGATTTCATTAAGATCATATTGACTAACCCTTATATTGTGCGCCTTGATATTACTGACCCCTTTAGTAAATCAGTAAAAAAATCCTCGCAGGCTGGATTCGAAACTATATTATATTTGTGAATTCATTTTAAATTACAAATTAAATATCTGATAAACTGTTAATGTTAGAAAATTTTTTTATTTGAATAAACTGTTAGGAATCTCTATAAGAAACTGTAAAAATAATTCGAATAATTTACATACGTACAAAATCATATAAGAAAAACTGTTAAAAATGGCGGATACACCAACTTCTTGTTTCTTTATCATGCCCATCTTTTGACAAAGCAGAGAGAATATAAAAAGCCAGCTCCATACGAAATTTTAAGTTACTAAAACTTTTGGTTCGAGAGTTATCGTAGGTACAACCAAAAATAATTTAAATAAGATGCAGCACTCCGTATATAAACAAGTCAAAAGAATGTAGAGATAAAATATTGATTTTTAACATATCTTGCTTTTCCTTCAAGATATGGATTTTTTTTCTAAAAAAATCGTCGTAGACAGGATTCGAACCTAGGATTATATATGGAATTCACTTTAAATTATAAATGAAATATCCAATAAACTGTTAGTGTTAGAAAAAAATTTATTTGAATATATTGCAAGGAAGAATTAACTATAAAAAACTAAAAATAATTTGAATAATTTACATACGTACAAAATTATATAAAAAAAACTTTAAAAAAAGGCAGATACACCCACTTCCGGTTTCTTTATCAGACCCATCTTGCTATAACTGAGAGAATAAGAAAAGCCAGCTCCTTAACAAATTTCAGGTTACTAGGACTTTTGGTTCGAGAGTTATCGTGGGTACATCGTTACACACAGACACCCAAATTTTTTTTGTCAAAAATACGTTTTTCTGATTCAGGAAACGTAAAATTATACAATAAAATGTTTTAAAAAAAATTGCGATCGCTATACTTTCCTTATAGGAAAGTAAAATATGGACATTATCTATGCTTTAAAAACAAAAAAATTAAGATAATAGTGATAAGTTTAAAGTTATGAAATTAAATTTTGTATTAAAAACTGCAGATGCAACGAAAAGCTTTATAGTAATACTCGTAAAAAAATATATGATGAATCATATAGAAACAGAATTCATTGTACTAGTAGAAAGAAAGAAAATAAAAAACACTAAGTTCTTCTCTTCTAAGTTCTTGTTAAAGAACACGAAAACCAGTTGCAAGAGCACGATGAAATATGTAAGCGTCCACATAGACGCCGGACACATCGTAAAGAAGCCAACAAAGTTCTAAAGACAATGGCGGCTGCTATCACTAGGATAATATAATACAGATCTTCTACAAGAAAAAGAAAACTAATAGCGTCGCCCATGTTATATGAAGCCCCGGTGTAGGTAAAAGCGCGGAAAACAAAATACAAGAATATATACACATAACCGTACAAAACGGTACCTATCGGCTAAAGCGACGAAAGTCAGGGCTAAATTAGAGAATACATTTAAATAATTAAAAATCCTTTTACTATTAACCGAGATTCTAGGTTTCCTTTACCGTAGATTTGGAAACCAATTTTATCAATCGGAGGGTGTTCCTTAAAAGCGAGACTTCACGGCGCAATCAATCAGTTTGATCCGAGCTGTAAAAATGTCCACAGCGACGTGTGACGTAAACTCAGCTTGTGTGATAACGACAACACGGAAAACCTAAATAATACTATAATACCACACCGTTGATTGCCACCGAAATTCTAGTGATGATAAAACAGGAAGAAGCAAATACATTCAGACGTTGGTAAGAAAAATAGGACAATTCCAATAATCTAAAATGGACTTATAGCAGACGTAAAAATATGGAATAACACGAAACATAAAGTCACAAGTTATCACTACACACACTTCTGAACAAGACATGGGCGTTCCGCTATGCCGTTATCAACCACGTCCATCAGACAGATGCAGATATACAATATGACGTAAAAAAGTTATTCAACTTCAGAAAATGTCAAACAACCTAATTTTTACATAGGCAGAAGATATAGCAGGCAAAGGTTCCTAAAAACGTACAAATACCTTGATTATTTTATAAAAATCATAGAAGAATTAATTTTTAAACAGTATTATTCATGGATGATTACTTCTCAAAGAAATATTATTGTCAGTAAACAAATTTTCAGAATTTTCCATAAAGCATCGTAGAATTGATACGATAAACTACATTCGCGACATAAAAAAAATTCCAAATTTAAGAAACTAACTACAATACGCTAAGGAAGAAAATAATGCACATGCAAATTGAATTGATTCGTTCCTCGCGTATTCTTCCGACTCTCATACGGTCACCATGCATCCCCAAACAGAATCGGAATTCATCACTGAAGACCACTCTATGCCATTCTAAATTTCAATGAAGTCCAACCTACAACACTCCAAACCTTGATGTTGGTGTGGACGATATGATTGCAATCCAAAACTCCTGAATTGACGGTAAACTGTTCGAAGAGTTACAGGACTACCTTCATTACTAAACCATTTATCGGTGATTGATCTGGTACTAGAAAATCGTATTGCCATAAGTCAAAGATGGCGGTCCTGCACCTCATTCGTTTGCCTTAGTCCCACAGATTCTGATCTACCATAGCCTATACTTGATAACAGCGCATGCTAGTTGATTGGTTCCACCATTACGTAAGCTAGCAATTGCACCTCTGTCGAATACGCTTAAATGGCGGTAATTTTCACGCTGTTGCACTCTAGGCATAATTACAATCTCAAAACACGTTAAACAAAAGAGCCACAAGAGATAAAAATATTAAAATTAACCAAGACTCGCACGCAACACACACGATAATGAAGTAGTAGAAACACAACAAAACATCAGATATGCCAAATTAATAAATTTAAACTCTTCATTCAAGGAAGGGCATAAAAACTACCCAGTTTTTTCTTTTTAGCGACGTTTCGAGCACTAAATGTGCATTTCTTCAGGCCACTGCAATTTATTATAATAAGTACTACAACTATTTGATCAAATACGGTATAAAGTATTCAATTACAGATGTAGCAAGCAACACTAAATGTAAGAACTTACATAAACATTTGAGCAATTACTACAAAGTTTCAAAAACATGACTGTGTAGTAGTTCCATTTTTGTTTAGAAATATGCTTTTGTATCTTTTAAATTCTTTAAAATGTTCTTACCTTAAGTCCTGCAATGTCAGTTTCATTTAAAGAGATTTTTTTAGACTGTACGCCACTATTGACATAAAGGGCAGGCACAAAAGAAACAAACAATAAAATAAACAAAGAGAAAATAAAAGTATTAAGATCCATAAAAGGCATAATACTAAGAGATAGACAACAACAACAACAGATACCGAATAAGAGACAGACAAACAAGAAAAATCCTAATTATACGAGAAAAAAGAAGAAAAAGGTAGTGTCAGTCACGTTTTGGTGAATTATGTTTCTAATAAATAATTTGCACTTGCATTTTTTGTTTGAACTTAAATTTTTTTTCGCTTTATGACGGTTTTTGCTTGTATCCTGCTTGGCGTTCCTAAAATTAAATGGCAAGTGTCTTCTTGACAAATAAGTTTCCATTCTTCTAAAAAAGATTGTTGCAATTGATTTACGGTTAAAGGAGCAGGAACACGCATTATTCATCCAAACATGTTCGATTGGGTTCGCATCTGAACTTACCGTTGGCCAGTTCATAACAGGAATGTTTACATCGTTTAAGAACCGCTGAGTGATTCTCGCGGTATAAACTTTGACATTATCTTGAATTAAAAAAAATCATCTCCAACAAAATCAGCATAAGAGACAACAAAATCTTCGAATCTTCATCGATATATCAACAGTTGTTAATGAGCCTCTTGGAACGATGTACAACTCAGCGTGTGCCTCCAGAAAAATCTCTGCCTACACGATAACTGAGCCTCCTTGGTAGCCTACTCTAGGGCTGACATTCTGCAAAACGCACCTGGAGTCTTCGCTATACTCTCTCACGACCATCTAGATATCGCAGCCTAAACCTCGATTCATCGGTAAACAAAACGCGCCTCCATTCATTTATATCCCAGTCCTTCTGATTTTTGGCAAACAGAAGTCGCGCAATACAATGATGCCTTAGAAATTCTGAACCTGTCTACAACCATTAAGATTGGCTTCTCCAAATCATCGTCTAACTGTCCGTTCGTTTACGTTGGTATTTCGAACGTGATGAAGTCTATTTCTGATTTCTACAGATGTAGAACGACGATCTCGCAGACTTAGTAAGATAATAAAGCGATCATCACGGGCGTCAGTTCTTCGTTGAGAACCAGTTCGCGGTCGTCTCGTGTAAGCTCCAGTTTACAACAAAAACGTGTAAAAATAGGGTGTACAGTACTATTGAACATTTGATATTGTTGAGCAACAATAGCGGTCGCTGATTCGAAATTTACAACCATCGTTTGTTAAAGTAAACTATGTAACACCTTCACAATATGTGTGACACTTGATTCGACTTGTCAAATGAAAAAAACAAAAAAATACCTATGACAATCATTAAACTGAAATATTGGTATAAGTTTGTAATTTATGATAGTTGCGAATTTCTGTATGAAACAATTTGTCCTTCCGTTTTTCGTGCCGCTGAGTATATATGTTTTATATTTCACTGTACTCCAATTATTTGTTTCATACACTTTTACTACTGAAAAACAATTGTGAACTATTAAAGCAACAATGGTATTTGTAATATAAGATAAAATAAAAAGTTAATTGCCAAATATTGTAGGAATTAGAAAACAGTCATAAAAATAATATTATATTTATTTAAAATCACAGTGGTAACATACGATCGTTTCGCCAATTATTATAATAGCTTCTTTCTTCTTTTGATTAAATAAAAAGTTAATTACGGCAATTATAAAGTCACTCTCATATAGAGTTTCGCGCTTAATCAAACTTTAGAAGAATTGATTTTTTGAAAGTAATGAAAAATTAATGTTTCAAGTGATTTTGCTGACACTGAAGATTGGTTATCATATAAAAGCTGGCGTAATCTTTATGTAAGAATACCGAATCATAAAAAATTGTTTTACGTAGAACAAAATACTTGAGTCAACTCCAAAAAAACGTTATTTAAATACCATGATAGTATGGATAAATATTTAAAAAAAATAAAAACTTTACAAACCCAAAAATAGTGAGTACAAGGGATTTCTTTTTGCGTAACCTGCAAACGATCATATTTTGAATAAAATTAGAACCTCCAAAGATTTTGTCGATCACTTTCGATGCAACTCTTGATGATGTTTTGTTTATCGTTACATAGAAAAAAGTTTTGATTATTATAAAATTCGTGGAATTTTTTTTTTACTTTGGTGAAAAAACTAGAGATGTTTTATCAAAAAATGATACAAGAAAAATCAAAACCTGTCCCTGGACCATTATCGTGTACAACGATATGAGGACGTTCAATTAACAATGTTACAAAAAAAGTTATCGATTACCTCTCCTTGAGGATTTCATCCTGTTAATTTGCGCAAAATTCATTCTCATTTTCTAAAAAACGCATTTGGTTTTTTTGGAGTAAAACAGAAATTATATGCTATTTTAGTTCGGGTATCATCGCGTTGGCAAGTTTTTCAGAATTGTACTAGTTACTCTCTAATTTTTACCTAGTTTATCATATAGTTAAAACAAAATTGTCTGTTAGAACTCAGCCGTGTTGCTCGGCATAAAACAATATTTCAATTCTTTCGAAAGCGTTCTAATAATAAAAATAAAGTCAAAAATGTTAACTTCAATCAATTATGTGAGTACAATGGTTCAATGTTAATAGTCACATGTAACGCAAAATATAAAAACTTAAGATATAACTACAATTCCGTCTGCTGAAGAAAACCGAGCGCCATCTCAATTCACAGAGAAAAGAATTCGAAGACCTAATCCGATGATAATGTCAAAATGTCAAAAACACTGAGACAAAGACGAAAAAAAGTTCAAATCTGTTCTTAACTTGATTACCAAAAATCAGAACAGAGTTGACTGATAAAATTTTAGACTTGAAGTCGATTTATCTTGCTAATGTTAACGAAATTTCTCCACTGCTCACGCACATTTTCACCTATTTGAAGAAATTTTTGATCAATTGTTTATTTTCAAATGTATATATTTAGTACTAATTTTAAAAAGTATCAATCCTGTAACCGTAGCATAATGTGAACGTTATTATAGATATAAAAAAAAAGACGGACTATGGGTCAAAATGGATTGAATGTTCATTTTCAACATAGAGTGCAAAATAGCACAAACAAATTTTTTTATAAGTTAGAAAAACAAAAATCACCACTCAGAAAAAAAAGTATTAAGGTATTCTTTCTGCATGACAATATTCACTTATATAAAGTTTTTGAACACTCGTTCAGTTTGTACTTCACTCCTTATTTTTTTTTACAAATATTAAATAAAAAAACAAATACTTAATAGTAATAACTTTATAGCCAATTTAATATACAATAATATTAATCTTAGATGAACAGGTTAAATTGAGATATAAAGTTTAACTATTATAAGTATAATTTTTAAGTAGTTAAATAAATTTTGCACAACTAACTAAAAGGAATGGTTTTTAATAAATTTAGTATAAAATGTTTCGATATCGAATAATAATAAAGATTATATAGATGAGTTATCATGATTTGTATTAAATCAGGCGAAATCGTTTTTCAGCATATTGGACGGAAATTTAATCATGAAAAAAAAATTTGACCTAATTTTACAAACGTCAAAACAGGAAAATACTTCATATTAAAAGAAAGAGTATGACGGCATCGACACTTATTTCTTATTGGATTAATGAGTTCTTAGACAGTGGAGGTCTCGACCTTTGCTACATAAAGCAGTCAGTTTCCATAAAATTAAATTGACAAAGTGCATTCTGAAAATTTTGTAATGTGCTAATAATAAAACCAAGAAGATTAAGTTACGTAATACAATAAGTAAAAATTAATCAGTAAATTAAACAATAAAAGCTGCAGTTCAACGTACCCAGAAAACAATGAAGTAATTACAAGATTAATGATTATCTACTACACCCACCTACTATTTATAAAATTTAATTTAAAAAACCAACACGTACAACATTATTTCAAAAATTCATAGCATTCTAAACGGGAAAGGTGAAATTTTCAATTGTAACGAAATTAGAATTTTAAAACTTACACATATCTACTAAATAAATATATGCAGCAAGAACAAGTCGTGTCCAGTTTGATTTTATCAAATCCCCGAGAACGGTTCTTATTTAAATTAAGAGGGGTCACTCGCTACCCTCTCATTTCAAGATCGCCGCTTTTGTGGCGCCATGCTGAGACCGCCGTTTAAAGATACTGCTGTGGGCTAAAAAAGAAACAATTGGTATTTTCGTTTGGTAAATGCGATGCATTCTCAACTCGAAAAATATACCACCTAACTTGTTAACTATGGTTTGTATAATAAAAGAAGTTGGAATTACAAATTAAATATTGAATTCGTCATTGTTAAGCTTCGTTCCTTGAGATTCATTAAGTTGGATAAGAATGTGCTTGATATATTGAAAAAAGATATTTGTATTTGAACTTAAAAAATTCAATATACTATATAATGCACATCTTCAAAGAAAGTTGCTTACTTTCACTGTTTGATTCAGATATTAAGTTTTTCAAATTTAGCACAAAAAGTGCTTTTTGTTAAATACTATCTTTTTTCTAAAATTCTAATTATTTACTTTTAAAGTCCTAAAGTGTTTTTTACTAAAACATATCTTTTGAAGAGATTATAATTTAATTTTATAAATCTGATGTATCATTATACAACATTTTAAAATTTTGGCATTTCCGCTTATACCGAAAGTCTATACATATTTTAGTACTTAATTTTTGAATTTGCTTTAAATCGATGAGTAGAAATTTCAATACATTTACATAATTGGTTCAAATTATTATAGAAGCAATTAAAAATAAAAGATATACAACGGTAAATCACGATCAACGACACCAGCTTAGCAGAAACCAGTACTTTCACAATATTTCAACTATCAGATTATTAACAGTGTAAAGTTCGAAAAATGTTGTAAAACAATTAGGTACATATTTATCATCAAGTGGTATACAACGAAATGTTTAAAGCTCGTTTAGCTAACAGTGAAAAGCAACTACACTCTGGCCAAACTTTTATGTATTAGGATGTTGTCTTCCAAAAAAGACAAATTTAGTAATTGAAAACCCCCATAATAAGATGAATTAATTATAAAAACGATTCCAGCAAGGTAGTGTTAACGAAGATTGAACAAATATGTAAAATATTTTTTCTTCTTTTCCGATACTGAATCAAAAAAATTATACGCTGCTCTGAATGTTAAGTTACCAAAACGTAATTGTCCAAAGTTACATTGAAAATGAATTAATCGGTTAAATTCTTCAGAAAAGTTTCTTAAATACCCTCGCTCAAGATAAGAAGAATGTCTAAAGCGTAACGGGTGCTATTTAGATAAAAATATTTTTTGAATATGATTTTCCATAAAACTACATTGTAAATTAATAAAAAATAATTTTTGCAACCGCACGTTGAGTTGCTCGGGCGCCTTCCTTGGTGGCGGATAGGAAAATGTGATGATACCGAAGAAATTAAATACAAAAGGCAGACCAAAACTAACACCTGACGGAAGGTAGCGGTTTCATTAGTATCAAACGTAAAGTGTTAAGGACTATCTTTTTCAAGTATTTTCAGTTATACCCTTGTTTATATACATTATAGTTAGACAATGACTGCGCTAAAATTGGAAACATTTATTTGGATTCAAAAAGGAGTAGTTTTGGATGCAAACGCAAAATTGACATATTTGGCGCTGTTTTTATTCATATTACAGATTCCTAAGTTACACATCAGTATATTCTCTTACAGTAATCTATAAAAGATACAGTTTCAGAGATTTGGAAAAGACATACGTTCTTTTTTTATTACATGTAAAATAACCTTGAAATAAAATTATATCTATGCACGATAACACTTATGTTATGAAATTCGGTCTACGTAAACAACTGGTATTCTGAGAAACATAATTATTCCCCTAATAGAAGACAATCTTATAATTGAATGTACAGTTTCTAATTTGTATATATTTGTTTATAGTATTCGAGCGATCAAAACAATAAAATAAACTACCAAAATTACAAAATTTCTACTCAAATTTGATATAAATTAGATTAAAGTTAACTAGTTAATGAATACACATGCTGATAAAAAAATTATAAAAGATAATTTGGGTGGGCAGGCATGTTTAGCTAAGAATGCTAAGAATGGTCCTTTAATCTCAATAAACTGAAATATTCTACATGTTTCTGTTTATTGACATAATAAAAACACATCTGGGATCTGGTATATTGTAGGTAATCCCGGTATTATTTTTGGCCGAATGCCTGCGTTTTTAACTATGCAGTGCACGCTGCTAAATAGAATCACGTTGGGAGTGGTTGGGATTTGAGTTTTTTGATAACGATAACCGAATGATAACAATATACGAAATTCAGGAAAAATGCTTATTTGTTAGAAAGCAGTAAATACATACAGCGTATATGTGATTAGCAGGTTGTTAATTTAGAAGGTGAAATCAAAGCGTATATAAAAGCAAAAAAGAATTTATAAAACGTTTAAAAAAAGCAGCATTTTGAGCCGACGGATCTGACGCATTAAACAGTTTTCAAAAACAACAACGTTATGATGCTTCATTTTCTAAGAACTTCACAATTCTTCTCAGAAATTTGCTGATACTAAAAATAAATACTAAACTTTGTTATTCTAGGAAGGCACGTGCTTTCCAAGTTAATTCACAAAGATAACGTATTTACAGATGTTAAAATAATGTACCGTTTCGTAAATCAGTCAAATTATTTTAATAAATAATTAACACTGCAAAAATGAGATAAATATGCAAAACAACTATTTTTCGAGTACAATGATAAAATTTTTCACTCTAAACAACCGTATTGTGAAATGCATACAAAATAAGTTATTGATCATGTATAGAAACAAACCTGAGAATAACTTGATAACATAAACCTAAATAATGATTACTATGTTACTTTAGTAACGTGATAACATTACCCGATTAAAAACATTATCCGTGATTCCGATAAGCGGCGAGCGCTGTAAGTAATTCATACGAAAATTTAAATCATTAATTTGGTTCTGAAGTCCGAATCTTTGAATCATCGCCCTGAATTTATTGCTAAAGATACATCTAAAGTGCTAATAAGCTTGTATATTTATATTTTATGCGCCTTTTGAGTAGTATAAAAATTTTAGAAAAATTAAATTAGTACATCTTCGTTGGCTTCCGGCTTGAAAAGAAAATTAAACAAAGTAAATGAAACAAACCATACTCAACCGATTATAATTTTATCGCAACGTTTGCAGGATTTTATTTATTCTATATTTTGTTTATAAACAGAAATTCAAGTGTACGAATAATTTTTGCAAACTCAGAGTTTTAAGAATCAAAGCAAGTTAAGTAGTAAAACATTGCTTTGCACGTATGTCGAAACTAATAGCGTGTGTAAGTAGCTTACTTGTGCCGCCATCGTTTGCAATCTTTTAATAACAAAAAACGGTTTGAGGCTTTGCATTTAATTATTACCTTGTTTCCACTATCGCCATCTAACATGACTAAAAAATCTGTTTCCATATAAAGCTATCTCATTGTCTAACTATAATGTATATAAACAAGGGTTATGGTGCTCTAGACAATTGTAACATAACAAACTTAATTTTTTTCAAGGCAACACTATTTTATGATATTTTTAGATTATACGTTATCTTGAGAGAAACATTTAACTTAAAAAAGAAGAAGAAGAAAAACACTGAAACGGTCTACTTAAAACAACAGATATTTATATCAAATGATTATGGTCTTTAAGGCTTACATTTCCTATTTTAGTAGGCCATGCTTTTAAGAACAAGATATTGTACTTTCGACACATAATTGTTCCTTAATGTTGATTTTAGAACCTCAAGAATTATGTTACTACTGCACTCTGCTCTCCATAAAAATAGAAAGTTCTAATCTAATCAGTAATAATACAGAAATACTATTTGAACCCTCTAGTTGGCGGCTGTCATTAAACTCAGTGTTCTGTTTACAGTTGAGTAGGTACTGTTTTTAATTGTAGCAGCTATTACCTTTAATCCTACAAATTTGAGTTTTGTTAATAAAATGAAATTATATTCTCAACAAAAAAGAGTGGATATGACGTTTATCCTTCGTGAATGTTTTAAAAATTGTTTTTTGGCGTCAAGGGTATCCAGACAAAAGAGCTTTCCAAGAACTACTGCGAACTTTTTGTGAAACGGGTAGTGTATTCTACAAGAAAAAAATCAAAGTCTGTTGTAAATAACGAGAACAATGAGTTTTTGGTTTTATAAACAGTGATCTAAAATGCAAATGTAAGTTCAAGAGAAATATCTAGACAAACTGGAATTAGTCAATCAAGTGTATGTAAAATTTTGAAAAAACACAAGTATCATCCCTATCGTATAACAATTATATGGACGAAATATTCAACAGAGATTGGATTTTTGCTTATCGAGTCTTGAAAATGTTGCGGAAAAAGATTTCTTTAAATATGTTTTATTTATTGTCATCAACTTTTCATAACGGCTTGGAAAACCGACACAGCTTTTATTATGATACTGAAAACAGTCACCTGTATCGCACTGTTGACTATGAAAATCCGTGGAGTGTCAATATTTTTGAGGCAATTGTAGGAGACCACGTAATTGGTCCTATTTTTTTATAGAAACTTAAACGTCGGAAAATTTTTACATTTTTAATATTAGAAAGAAAAATTGGCTACAGATGGATCGTGTTCCTCCATATTCGAGTCGTCCCACCGGATACCCTGAGAAAAAAATCCTTTGAAGAACGGGTACGATTATGCATAGAAAAAGATGACCATCATATTTATCATTTATTGTAGTTTTTTCTGGTGTTTCTTCCACAAATGTTTATGGTTTGGTTTTAGTTATACATATTTTTAATTAAATTTTGATCGCAAAGAGCTGTTTCCTTATCGAATCTACATATTCTTTTCATAACAATCATCTAGTCGTTAAAGCTGTCTTACTATTGACTATTTTTACGGATCTGTTTAAGTCGTTTATTGAATGGTAAGACCATTTTTCCTTAACTCGTACAAACCTTTGGCTCTTACAATTATTGCTCATAAGAAGGCAATGGGGTAAGATAACAATAGATACTTTTACTATTTATCAAATACAATTAAAAAAGTAAAGCTACTAGAGACGAAACTGAAATTTTTTTTTACAAATTTGAGAGAAAATTCATTAACTTTTTAATCATAAATTTTAGATATATGCTTTACTAAAAGTTTTTAATAGAAAATGTAATGTTCTTTCCCATAAAATAAAAAAATACATGATAATCTATGTAAGTTAAGGGAGTTTTTATAATATGAAGTAGAACGTTTCTGTGATTTTAATTCTTATTTAAGTTGAATATTCCTCTTAAAACCACAATTTTCGCAAAATCGATAATAGATAGGTATAGAAAACCTTTAATAAAGTGTACCTAGTCTTTAACGTATAATCTAAAAATGTTATGAATGTGAGGGTGAATCGATCCACAAGATATAGACAACATAAGCGTACTGGCATCAAACAGTAACAATTAGAAATGACAAGACATACATTAGCAAAACTAAAAATAAAACGAGGCGTTCGACAAGAATGTGTGATATCCTCTTTTGTTCTTTACTCCGAGACTGTGTTCAATGAAACTCTTGATAATATAATTGTACGCTTAAAAATCATGATCACTCTACCGACGACCTGCGATGCTAGCCGGTAGTCTGCCAGAACTCCAACATAAAAAACCCTTAACAACATAGATCAATCTAAAGATTTTATAACGAATGGGAAAGAATAGAAAACTTCAATATATAGGCCATATAATGCAAAGTGTTGAGGTTGCTAGTCCTCCATCGTGCGTCTCCCCAGATGGTGGATAAGCGATTGCTCGCCAGATATAGCGGGTACCGAAAAATATAATACTCGAGGTGGACCAAAACAAGCATAAGAAAAAAGCGTCTGCCTCCAGAGGAGCGGCTCAAAACAGCGTCTGATCCAGAGTGGGCTGATGAATATAAACAAACAAACACGCCTGGCAAGCGCGACTTATAATACATATTCCTAATACTCCCTAATAGAAATGTTGATATGTTGGTCAAATTCCTTAAAAAAATTACCCCAGGTGAGTAGAGCAAGACACTCGAATCTCACCCTGATAAGTTATCAAGCCGCCCCACGAGGGGCAGAAGTTCGGAACTAAAACATAAAAGTATACCAGTGCAAAAAACTAAATGTCCGCACACTAAGAGACGATTACAAAATTAGAGAATTTGAAGAGGAGAAAAAACTGGATTAACCTCGACTCAGAAAACACGTTTCTGTATAAAGAAAGAAGCGAGTGAACAACAGCGGGTATAAAGTATATTATAAATAAAAAACCAACAGCGTGCGTTAGAAAATTCAAACCTGTCTGATAAAAAAGCATACATACTCTAAAATCATCAAAAAAAAAAATTACAATAAAAATTACACAAATATATGCACCTAGATGAAAAAGTAGAAAATTTTTAGGAACAACTAAACGAGAGTCATAGAGTCATAGATATTGACCACACTGAATGGAAAACCATTATGGAGGATTTCAATGCCAAAGTGGGTAAGAAATAAAACAAAGACGAAGAATACAAGGGAAAATTTAGAATTGATAAAAGAAATAAAAGTGGTAAATAGCTGATAAATTTTATGTGTGAACATAAACTATACGGAATGAATACTTTCTTCCAAAAACTAAGATTGAAGCGAAAATGGACATGGATATCCCCAGATGAAAATACCAACAATAAAATTGCATTCTTTCAGATATAAAACAAATAATCTAAGACGTGACAGTAGTGAATACGCGTAACACAGGTAGCAACCACAGAATAGTAAGAGCAGAAATCACCATTAACAAAAAAATAAAACGCAACTTATGTTTAAAAACTACAAGAAGAAAATAACGTTAGAGGAAATAAGAAAGAGAAAAGAAGTATATAAAGAAATAATAAATAAACATATAGACAAGAGCAATAATGAAATGGTGGAGGAATTAGACGAGAACATACAAAATGTATTGCATAAATTTAAAAACGCTACTAACAAAAGACAAAAAGGAATCAATTAATGCAAAAACTAAGTAATTAATGAAAGTGAGAAGACAAATGACAAAAGAAGATAACAGTGAAACCAAAGAATATTCACGTATAAACAAGAAAATTAGGAAAAGTATGAGAAAAAATAGAATGGAAACACAAGAAAAACTAATAAATGAAGTTATAGAGAACAATAAAGAAATGAAATGTTTAAAACAAAAATGGGAAAGAAGTGAGACTTGTGCAGTACGCAATAAGAAAGGAAAGTTAATATACGAAAGAGACGATATATTAGAACTAGTATTTTACACAGAACTCTATGATTCCACCCAAACAAACACAGAAGAAATAAAGAAAGCAATAAAAGATATGAAATCTAACAAAACCACAGAAGAGGACGACATATCGATAGATATGATTAAAGAACAAGGAGAAAATTTAATCAAAAAAATCACAGATTCGCTCAATAATTGCCTGAAACACATTGAGATACCAAAAGAATGGAAAAATGCTAATGTTATATTACTATTCAAAAAGGGAGAAAACACGAAACTAGGGAACTACCGACCGATTATCTTATCACACCTATATAAAGCAATTAAAGAAAAAAAGTTAAATCAGAAATAGACAGGATTCAGACAAAATTACGGCGCTAATGATGACCTGCTATAAGGCCTTAGCAAATAGCAGAATAGACTAAAAATATATAGACTTGACAAAACAATCGAACGAAGAAGCCACAGCTACATACCTCCTGCACGAAAAAACAAAACCGATCCCCACTTAAAAGGGGAGTTAGACAGGGCGACGCGCTCTCACCCAAACTCTTTACGTTCGCGTTAAAAACGCGATATTGTTAGATCAAGGAGAAAGTAATTGGAATCTCTCTTCCACTGATGTTATGATTACATCTAGAGTATTAAAAAATCAATCAACTTTGAACTTTAAAGTTTTGTCGTGGATCGGTTCATCGTCACATTCATAATCAAAATGGTTTTTTTTTATTTTTCGCGGTCTTAGACCTCTTTGTTTTTTGAATTTAGGTTCTATGTCTAAGCTGGATGCTATTTCTTTAGCATCAATCAATAGATCATTAAAACCATTATCGCAGCGATAAGATTTCAAAAAATTATTCAAATTATTTAAATGATTGCAACACTGAGCAACATCAAAGTTCGGTTTGTGAATAATTTTACTAACAATGTTAGCTTCACTTAAAATATTATACCACAATATAAGAATGCCAATGAACTCAAAATTTTTCAATTTTTTGGCCAACGATGCAGCCAAATTTTTTACGTTATTTTCAGTTTCCTTCGCTTATTTCAAACAGAGCATCATAAACCTCCTCAAGTTGATACCTTAAAGGAGTTATTGCATCTATTCTACTGGACCATCGAGTATCCGATAAAGGTTTAAAAGTTAAATTTGTTACATTAGATAAATTAGATTTCAGAATTGACGAGCGTTTAGTAGAACCTGAAAAAACTACAAATAGTTCTTGAACTAAAGAAAAAAAAATTGTTGCTCAAAGTATTCGATTTTGCGGCATCATTGACGACTAAATTTAGGGTATGATTGCAACAAAGAACAAAGAAAGTTCGCGCATTGAAATCCAAAACTTTTTTTGTAAACCATTATGCCTAGGACGCATATTGGCCCATTGGCGTAACCCTGACCCCGCAAATCGTTGATATTTAAGCCTTCTTTCACTAACGCTGACAAAAGAAATTTTGTCAAGCCTTCACCCGACACATCATCTATAGAACAAGATAATAAAAAATGTTCTATACTAATTCCCGTGCTCTTTAAATTAACAAATCTCATACAAACTAAAATTTGTTCTTGGTGACTAGACTCAGGAGTGCACTCTAATAATATGGAATATTTTCCCTGTTTAGTTAGTTCTAAAATTTTGGATTTGATATTTTCACCGATCAAGTTGATTACTTTATTTTGTATTTTATCCCCGAGATAGTTTTTGTGATCTTTTATTTGAGAGAGTTTTGTATGTTCTGACATAATCGGGTCAAATTTGGAAATCATTTCTATGCATTTTAAAAAGTTACCATTGTTTTTTCTCAAACTACTTCCACGAAAAGCTAAATTTTGCTGACCTAAAAACTGAATCACGTAAAAATTTTTTTCTGTGGCAGCTTGCCAGGTATTTAGATTCTTTGTTTATTACATTTTGAATTTCAGAATCAATTATTTCATTTTTATTAAAAAGGTTAGAGAGATATTGCATTTTTTTTTCTTTTTATGAATGTTTAAATGTTCACTTAAATGCCGCCAGTCATTGTAACCAGATTCATCACTAAGGCGAACAGATTTCAAATCGCTGTCATTAAAAATTTTGCAACAAAAGCCATAGTGCAGCATCTTTCAAAAGTTGATTCATATTTTCCGTTATGATAATTTTTAAAGGTGTTGATTTCTCATTATCAGCGGAACTTGAAGATGTTGATGGATTTCTATGTATAAGATCAGTTCAGTTCAGAATATTGGGATTTAGCTGTATTATTGTTGTTATTAATATTTGGAAAAGTACTCGGGTTTTGAAAAAAATGCGTAATTTTGACAGGGTTTTCCAGTTCTTCCTCTCATTTTCTTTTATTCAGCAAATTTTGGTATCCAGACAGTTTCTTCTTTTTTTTCTGACATCCTGTATAGGTAATGTAAAGAAATTAATACGTAAGTAAACAAATTGACAAATTATTCATGAAAAATGGAAATGTTTCGACGTCTCAAACTTAAACTCGAAAGTATTTTCTCAACATTACTTATTTCAAGTTATTCCTCAACTTTATAAATGTTTATAAATAGTAATATTAATGCTTATCAATTATTCTGTTTGAATTTAATTCAATTAACAATGATGTTTATATAATCAAATATAAATTTTTGAGATGCCAGTTTTTGGCTTTTAATGTTTTAATAAATCTCAAAAAAAAATTAATTTTAAATGAACTTACCTTAATTCACAACACAAAACACATCACTATAAAGTCTGTAAAACTACAAAAAACTAAAGTTTCAAAAGCAGATATCTTTTACCCTATGCACCTTTTCACTTCGCTAAGTTAATTATTGATCGGGCTTCAAACAACAAATGAAATCGCGACCGATGCAGAAAAGTAATTCGGTTCCCTCGTCTCAAAGAGTAAAAATAAAGAAATTAACAAATAAAAAACAATGTAATAGCTAGCAATTCCTTACTGGTTTTTTATGATTATAAATTTTGTTTTGACAATGTTGTTTGTTGCTTTATCTATTTTTTACTTTTGGGTTTTGAGGCTTTTCGGCGCCGTCGTGCACCACACGACTTTGCCCTTATGTACGGCGCAGGACTGAATAGAGATACGCTGGGCATGTAGTCAGAAGTGATGTAACTCAATGGAACTATAAAATAATATAATAAATTGGACGTTATACGAGCACAAAAGAAGAAGAGGACGACCACCAATACGCTGATACGACGCTTTTAAAAGAAAAGCATGAATTAGTACCGCATAAAATCGAGAGCGATGCAAGAGATTGGGGAAGGCCTATATTCAAGATTGGACATGAAGGATTGAGAGGATGATGATGATAAATGCAAAGCGGGGAGATATGAGATTCTCCGCCTGAAAATTTATAGTTGAAGGATTTGCGCTTATACAAAGCTCTACACGAACCATTGTTTTATTGTGTTCAAAAACAAATTTTAGATCTCAAAATCGCCACAAAAATTTAAAAAATCGGTGAATGTAAAAAATGTATTACTACAAATTTGTGGCTAAACTTCCAAGGTATGAGAACCTTTTTTTTTTAAATTCCATTATAAATTATGCATATAGATTCATGAATAAGCGTTTTTTTAAACAAATACGTTTTTACAATTAAGTACATTAATAACATACATTATTGCCAAGTTTTGAATTAAACTAAAATTGGTCCTAAAACCTGTAGAAGTAAAATGTACAATGTCCCCCTTTTTTTAAACATGTAAATGTAATCGGCGCAACTCCTTTGATAGTTGCTATTAGTTCTACACTTGATTACGCAATGATTATTGTATTACAACATTAAAAGATTAACATAAAAAACCAATAATACAATTAAAGTAACAAGACACTCACCGTAAAGGTGTAACAACCGAGATATTTCGGCAATAGCAGCGGCCGTCCTATATTATTATCCTATTTCAAATACGTGATAAATCTGCAATAAAAAAGTATCAATATAATAAATCGTAAATAAAAAATTACTATAAATAGAAAGTCAAGGTGATCAACGACAAAACGGTAATTTAAAAACATATGATTTTTATTGTTTTTAATCGTAGGTTTTTTATATATTTACCATGAAAATAATGTGTCAACAGGTGTTTTTCACAGTAACGAAAAATCCAGAACGTATTATTGCTTTATAATAATTAAATTGAGTTGAATTAAATTAAACAAAGCAACGTGAAATCGTTTATTGCATACGTCCTTTAATGCAATTATCCCAACAAGTATTGTAGAAAATAAGCCCTCGAGGTATGTTATGTTAGTTTTATCTAAATAAGGAAATCCGTTCAATTTTCAACAAAAATAGCATCTTCGTTAACTAATAAATGAATAAAACGAGTGCACGCGCTGTATGTACACATATGAATATCCATATTTATGGTAAAACAAGCTGTCTGGTACAGCCTCATCATTTAAGATTTCATCATTAAACCTTTTGTTAACAAACGATCTAATCCCATAGCAATATATAAAGTTAAGTTAGTTCCTTTGAAAGTAACAGGCGCCGCAACCTTCCAATCATCCCCAAATAAATCAAGTTTTTTGTGCCCTCCCTGTTGGAAGCCGCCTACTATTTATGCTAACTAACGTTTCAAAACGAAAAGAAACAACTAATTTCTATATTTGTACAAACATAATGTGTTTGAGGGACTGTATGAGAAAAATATTAATTTTTAGTATCTTTTGTGTATTTTAAAATAATTGAATTGATTCACTAACTGGTGACTTGTCGGTGGTCACTTTATTGCTGTTGTTCATAACTAAAGTTCGAAACTATAGTCTGTAAAATTTAACATTTTCAGTTTCGGATTAGCGCTTTATTTAACACTGACATATATACACTATTGCCGTTTCCTTCTTACATGTAGGATTTCATCAAGTAAAGCGAGCACGTACATTAGTTATCTGAATTAAGAATTACACTACACGTTTGAAAGTATTCGTCATAACAACCATTAGGTTAGAAAGAAATACCAAATAAAGCAACCATGCGCTTTCTTAAACACATTTAAAAATTTTACAAACAAGTTTTGAATGAATAATCCCATTCAAAACTTGTTTGTAAAACTTTTAAATGTGTTTAAGAAAGCGCATGGTTGCTTTATTTGGTATTTCTTTCTAACCTAATGGTTGTTATGACGAATACTTTCAAACGTGTAGTGTAATTCTTAATTCAGATAACTAATGTACGTGCTCGCTTTACTTGATGAAATCTTACATGTAAGAAGGAAACGGCAATAGTGTATATATGTCGGTGTTAAATAAAGCGCTAATCCGAAACTGAAAATGTTAAATTTTACAGACTATACAAGAAATTTCATACTCTCTATTAATGTTTGGATTGTTTTAAGACATCATATTTCGCGTTACTTTTTATATATAGGTAAAAATTGGATTTTATATGAAAACGCAATATTTAAAATTGTCATATTAGTTTCATATTTATTCCGTATTAAAAACTTGCTTCCAATAATTGTCATTTTTGCATTCAAATCTAATAAATATTTTTGGGTGTTACAAAGACGAATTTTTAGAACGCATTATTTTGGACTTTCCCAGACTAATTTTTTACTCATTTAAGCTAACAAATTAAAACATGTTCAACTTTCGAATTGCATTGTATTTAAAAATAGTTTACACAAAACCTTAAAAATCTGACTATGTAGTTGTCTGCTTAAAAATTTCTATTTTGCGTTAGGTACTTTACTAATTATAACATCTTTACGTGAATCCTCCGAACAATTGCAAATAATTATGTTTAGAAAAATTATTTTTTCGGTAAGTTTATGTTTTCTCAGGCGCGGATCCAAGGAGGGAGCATTAGATCCAATTACACCAACCCACTCCCGACATACGAGCGAAGCACTTTATTTAGACAATTTTAAAATATTTCAAGTGTGGTACTGAAATATAGATGAAATCACACAAAAATTGCCACTTTCTAAACAATAGAAGTAAAATTACACAGAATTTGCAGCATTTAGGTGGCGAAAAACGTCCTTATTACTAGAACGCATTCGTTCCCAAAAATGAGGGATAAAGCTGGTGATTATATTCGGAATTGTTTAAAATGTACTGTTTATGTATAATGTATGTATGATTATCAAACGTGTGGTTTTCCATGTTACATCGCTAACACAAATGTTGGTACTATATTAGCTGCGTGAAAAATGATTGACGTTCCCAACTTTACATAAGACTAGTTCAAATAAAAGCACTGGCGGAACGCCTAGTAGATTATTGTTTGGGGTACACCACACCAAAAACATAGTTCAGATATGATCAATTAAAGTTATTCTTGAGCCTATAGAGCCTCCGGAAGTAGTAATGTTAAGTGAATTATGGTAAAAAACCTCTGATAAAATAATTGACAGTCAAGCTTACAATAAAACCTATTTTGATAATCGCCACAAATTACCAAAAAAATATGTTGATGATTTAGTAATCATTATAAATAATGATGCTACTATAGAAGCTAGAAAGAAGCTATTGCCTAGATTCAAAGAACCATATAGAATAGATTGTGTGTTAGATAACGATAGGTATGTAATTAAGGACTTGAACGAGTTTGAGATGACGCAGGTTCCACATTCGCCCCTGGTTTAGTTAGATTCATGGTATTTTATAACGCTGAGTTTTCAATGTTAGTATAACTTTTTTAGTTTTATAATTGCTTATATCGTAATTAAGATTTGTAGATCGAGGTTAATCAAATGTCAGATTGACCGAATCTGTAAGACAATGTTTCAAACTTAGATTTTACAGTGACGTCATTTGAAGTATTTGTTTTGGTTTAGTTAGTTATTTCATGTTACATCTGACCTATTGCTTAAACGTATATTAAACATATTAATAGTTCTTTAATAATGTCGACAACAAAAAAAAATATAAAGCAAATCCAGAAACTTACAAATAAGCAAAGGAATAAATTCGAAAAGAATAAAACTGAATTTTATTGGATTCTGAAAAGGCCAAGCAAAGTCTAAGAAAACAGCATAAGAAATGGAGAAAATGGTCGATCAGTGATATAATAAAAAATCGTCACAAAACGCTCTTCTTTTCCAATGAGTTCATCATATGAAAATAAGTAGAAGTAAAAAATTTAAAACATAAGTAATTAAAACAAGAAAAAATTATGTAAAACTTTTAAAAAGAATGAAGAAATAATGAGATAAATTAATTCAAAACTCCACGTGGTGGTGGAAAAGTTATCCAATAAAGTTTATAAATAGAGATTCACCAAGCCAATTAGCTTAGCTTGAAACGTAAAAGCTTACTTATTTCATTACTCTTTCTAAGATATTCGCAGATACATTACTCACTTGTTAATTTTCACAATAATTCATACGTTTTGATCAAAACAAATGCTAGGTAATCTTATTGTGTCTTATTTTACTATTTTGGTAGCCACAACTACAAGACTGGCTCAATTAAAACCCATAATTAAGGCATATCCTATTAGTTCACCAACCTATAATATTCTTGTAGCTCCTGCTTAAACAATTCTTTGGCAACGTTTTGTACTTCTGCGTCCGATTAAACAGTAACCTTTTAACACGTTTTCGGTGACTACAATATAGAAAAATCGCAAGACAATAAATCTGGGTGCTCTAAAATAATTTTCCCTTAGTACGTTGCCACATAAAGCCGAGTATTATCATGAAGCAAAATGAGACCACGTGAAAGCTTTTCTGAACGTCTTTGTCTTATTGCTTGTTCAAAGTTTCACTGTACAGGTTTACATTGATATGCATTCTAGATTCCGTCCATTACACAAAACAAAAATTCAACATCACCCTGCCTGCAAAAAGATGTGCTTTAAACTTCTTTGGTGGAGAAGAATTTGAATGTTTCAATTACATCAATGACAGTTATGGTACAAAATAATCACGCTAAGTTGGATAGCAGTTATTGACAAAAAAAATCATTCCCATTTTGGCTGTACTCCGTGATAAAGATTTACCAAACTAAGTAGCTTGGCTTGAAACGTAAAAGTCAAGATTTTTAAAAATAAAAGCTTGGCTTGATGTTTGTGGATACAAGCCTGGCTTAGTTTTCAAGCTTTTCTAAGCTCTCGATATTTTTAAAACTTTTTCTTGTTCCTTCTGCAAAAGTAGAATATGGTCTTGGAACACGTACCCCGCACGTGTTAATATAAACAATATAAACAATTACTCAACTGCTAGCATAAGTTATCTCATAACTTCGAGCTAAAGTGAAGAGATAACGCGTCGTCTAGTATATTAAATCAGATGCAGGGTAATACGCACAAAATACTACCCTTACAGAGTATTCACGACGTGAGGGTTAAGTGCGTATACTTGACACGTTCCCGCTTGACTTCTGATTGATCCCGAGTTATGAAGTAACGTAGTATCAAAGTAGTATGCAGCGTGTTTCTGATAAACAACTACAAACTTAAAGAAATGTTTTTTTGTGGCGTTAAATAAATTTTTTTCCTGGTTTAGTCTAAAGTGATATTTGCAATTAAAGTTTTCAGGCCGGTTTTGTCTATTTAAATAAGTGAAGATTGACTATTGATTTTAACCATGTGGTAAATGCTATCAGATCCGTAGTTTAAAACGTCCTCATGTAATGGGTTAATTATGATTCTCTTTATTTATCTGTCATCTACAAAATAAATTGTTAGTAAAATAATTATAACAAATACTAATCTTTATTTCTTCGTATTTACATTGACCTAACTTAACCAAATGTACTTTGTGTACTCGATTATGTTTATCTGCGGTTGTAACCAAAACAAGAGTTCTGCTTAATAAATAAAAAACGTGGCAATGTAAGAAGTATAAATTTAGCTTTCTTAGATCTAAGTTCGACAACTTACTTAATTTATTTTGATTTCTTGAGTTAACACTGTTTGCTGAAGTGATTGTATAAATTGCCTTCGATAAACGTTATGTTAGGGTAAAAGCTTGACATGTAAAATATTGGTTTGGCTAATATTAAACTTGATTATTTAAAAGCTTAGTCAAGCTTTTGAAAACCAAGCTAACCCTGTAAATTCCTATTGATAAACTTTAATTATTATTGCACACCACTGTAACAAAACCTTTGCTGAGACTTATCTTAGTTTGTAACCTATACCATTAAAAATATATTTTTACGTCTGCAAAACTTGATAGTTTTACCAGCACTAAAAATTAGCAACGCAGCAATTACACATTTACTATTTCGGTAATAATTGCAGTTGGTCAAATAATTTGTATTTATTCTTTTTTTTTACTAAAAATCATAAACGTAAATATTTACATACTAAACGCATACATGTGCTGATAATCTTAGAAAATCAAATACTTACAAAAACAGATTTGAACCAATGTGTGTTTTTGTTATACGCCGAGTAATTAATTTGTGTAACAGTAAATTTACACGGGCTCGCTAGTTGCTAATTATTTCTCAACATTCATATAACATATAATAGTTTTAGCACATACTTGTGAAAAATATGCCAAACAATAAAAAAGATATGCTTATTTTAAAATCAATTTAACCGTTTTATAAGTTTCACAACTTGTAAATAAGTTATGTAAGCTTGTTGATAATGATACGATGAATCAATACAATTGTCCTTCGGCCCAAAAATACATTTTAATGTTCCCATAATTTCGGAATTAATTCTTATTATCAATGACAATTTACAATTATCACAAACTTGTTTCTTCAAAAGGACCTACTGGAAACGATCGTCAAACGATTTTCTTTAATATTCCACTACTTTTTATAGTATGATGGTAAACTGAGAAGTATTGCTATTGACAATATTTGTAGAAATTTACATTTTTTATGCGCGAGTTGCTAAAGCGCTTCAGCAAAAAAAATATTTTTGTTGATCGATCAATATATTAAAAACTTTCTTTTTTTGGAGAAATTCTTATTAATTAAATACTTACATGATTATTTATATTAACAACTTGACAAAAAAATATTTAATAAAATTCAGCACTTGCAATGTAAAGGTATACCAATAAATTGGTATTACATATTTGAGAAACATTGTAAAATTAAAAATACGTAGACAACGAGGCTATAGACAATAACATTAATCAATATTTTCTTAATTTCGGAGATGTTTTTTTGACTGTTAAAAGACGGGTGCTTACCAAAAATGTTTAATGTTTCAGAGAATAAAAACCTAACATCTAAAAAATCAATCTCGATACAAAACCGCAAATAAAAGTTGAGTAATAAATCCAACACAAAAAGAATATTGATATATGAATATATCTTGTAGATAGTTACATTCTAGTCGTAAAAATAAAATGCCCGATGAAGTTTGCAAATTCCAAACACGCAACACCGATGAAAAGAAACAGGAATTTGAGTATGTTAAAAAAGTAGGTTTGTCAATAATGTATCCAACATTTATTAATTGCATAATGTTGAGAGTTGCAATATTTTACTTTTACATTAATTAATACAAAAGATTAGTAATAATCAGTAACGCAACATGCTCGGTCAAATACGACAACAGTTGTCAAATTAATTTTATTAGCATAATAGTGAATGTTTCAGCGCATAATAAAGGTAATAAACCAATTGACTTAAATAAAACCGCAGCTTATATAATACATGATAAAAAGCGTAACAGTTTTTTTTAAATAACAAAGAAATGTCTTAAATAAAATTGATAAAAGAAAGGACACAGACTAGTGTAATAAATAAACTAATAGAGTATGTGTTTCACTGTTACGCAATATTTTTGTTTGAAACTACTTCAGACATCTTTCCTTTCAATAATAGAAATTGTTATAAAAATAGACTGTGCTGTCACTTTCGTGCAGCAAAACTTTATTTTCTCTATTCAATAAACATAAAACTGTAATTTTATTTTACTATTTGATTACAATAAAAATTTTAGCATACAAAATTGAATTCTTGCTTGAATACATGCATTATTTTAAAGATCTACTTCAGTACAGTCCGAAAGATCTTTAATATTTATTTTAAATTTATGTGGATGCGTAATATTGTCATATTCTATATTGGTCATCTTTAAACCAACATTATCTATAAATTCAGATGTTTAATAGATTGGAATAAATTTTAACATCAATGTCGTTTAAAGAGAGATGTGTCAGCCATTTTACAGAAGAAAGCAAGGGAAAGAAGAATTTTTGTACACTTTCTGAATCCTTATATAAATTTATAAAAATGAGATATACAAGGTGTACCACGGTACCCGTGCGTTAGAGGTATTGGTAATGACACAACATTTACAGTTTTGGAGTTTTAGAGAATGAAATAACGTGTAGAGCTAGATAGCAGCAAAATATTTTGAACAGTGTTCAACTTCCAGTTCATCCGGATGTAGCCATTACCTTTCTTAATTTTAAAAGAACACCCTGTATATGATTACATTTTTTGATTTCCCAAGCAATTTGGTAATGACTTGTATTAGGTGTTCCTATACCTATCTGTACTTGTTATTGAGATTAATTTTATTTTGAAAAATTCTTAGTTACATAGCACATTTTTTTTAAATGAACACCCTCAAATCTTCACATGACGAGATTCGCACGTTAATTCTGCACAAATTTGATATAGCACTTCTATAGCTATCTTAAATAGTATTTCAGTTATTAGAAGATTTCCTCAGAGCGCGTGCCTATAGCGCGTTCAAGAAATATCAAGTAGGCGCAAATGATCGTAAAAACAAAAGTACATATTATTAACACAGTTTTGCACATATATTGTGAAGTATTTACGTTAATTTTGTGCATTTAGTCTAATTGTTAAGAAATGGATTAAATCGTGGGTTACTCAAATGCTCACATTCTAAATATGTTCTTTATTCTAGGTGAATGCGGAAAAATAGTGGATAGACCATTTAATGCAAGATATACTTATCTACCTGCAATAAATAAAAACAAATTTAGAACATTTGAAACACGTTTCGTGGAAACAGGGAGTATTGAATACTTAGGGCTCTTTCAAAGGTTATCTTCGATATTAAATAGCAACAGGTTCTACAGATTTAGACATATCGGTGATAACAATTCAAAAGATTTTGTAACTATATAGATTTCATGTTACCCAGAAATTACAGTTCAAGCTTTGCATATTGGAGACGATCTCAGACGAACTGAATACTGTGAGCATATGTTTTTAAAAATGCAAGAGAATGAGAACTTTCCAACGTAATGTCGACCGATGAAAGTAAATTTAGTCGAGAAGGCAACGTAAATCTAAGAAATAACCATTATTGGACAGAGAAAATCCTCATGTGCTACGACAGTACAAATTTCTAATACAATTTAGTTTTAATGTGTTCTGTGCTATAACCAATTGAAAATATAATTATAAAATTATAAAAAATGCAAAATTTACTATGTAAATCGAAATAAAAAAAAAATATTTGGAAACTGTGACAGGAGTAGTATTATGTTTTTTGAGCATTAGCACATTCTACTTAGAAGGTTTATTTCCAGCTGTCGTATATGTTTGAGGATCAATGGATTGGTCTTAATGCTCTATGGAAGTGACCTGCTAAATCCCCAGATTTATCCCCACTCTATTTTTTCTTTGGGCATATCTCAAGAACAAGGTGTGCATAACACCAGTAATATAGTAATTACTAGGGAAAACCTTTTAGCTCGTGTACGAACGGCTTAACTAGATTAATATACCGGTTTTTTTGCGCATCTGCTAGAGAATGTAGAAAAAACATTTTAAAGTGTCTCCAGCAGAATGGAGACCGTGTTAAACATTTACAACTTTTTGTTTTGTTTTCATTTGTATTTTCTGTAATTAGTAGTTTGTAAATTTATCTTTAAAAATCTTCTATTAACAAAAAAACATTTAAAATACGTATAGGGAGTGCTATAGCAAATATGTGCAGAATTAACATGCAAATCGCATCATTCAAAGATTTGTGAAGGCGTTCATTTACTAAAAGTGCGTTATGTAGCTTTGAAGTTGTTAAACTTTAGGATGCAATTGTCACCACCCTGTATAGGATAATATAATTTTAAAAATTACTGTTGAAAGACAGATGTATGAAATCCTACCGATAGGTATAGAAATACCTAATACAAGTCATCACAAAAATTTGTTCGAAAATCAAAAACGTAATAATATTCTATTTGAAATTAACAAACTTAATGGCTACTTCCGATTGAACCGGAAGTTGCACATTGTTCAAAATATTTTGTTTCTATTGAAATCTACACGTTATTTCACCCGTTAAAATTTCAAAACTGTAATGCTGTATCATCGCCCATACTTCTAACGCACGGCTACCGTAGTAGACCCTGTACATAAATTGATACTATTTGGTATTGTAGATGGTGTAGGTAGGTTCCGAATACCGCTGTAGAGGTAGTACCTTACATGTGGAGTGCCCAACTCTCACTCATAACTCCTAGTGCCACCCACCGGTTAACTGCATTGACATGTAGACTAAACTAAGTAGGGTAACCAGATATGGCAATAAACTGGTAGCGTCTACCTCAGCGCTGCAAATGAAGTATGTCATACTTATTTGTCAGTCTGCCTTGAGTATGCTGGGAATCAACAAAGCACAATAGGAAAAGCCCAAGAAAATAACTATACATTGCACCCTATAATATCAGAACAATACAATTGTAAGAACACCTGATAAAGAACTCGGCCATATCAAGTCGAGCATTGCAAAGCTATGCAAAACACATCTACCTGGTAAAAAAAACTACCACCTTAAAATCAAGAGGTGTTACACAAAAACAAAACTCTCGGCACCCAGCACCATAATGCAGAAATAGCTTTCTTGATATATTAAAATATTAAATACCTAGTACAAAAATGTCATAAATCTTAAATCGTGTGATTTCTACAATGGTTGTAAGTAAACCATATAAAACTTAAGTAATTCTTAGAGTCATTCAGACGATATACGAAGCCGAACATTTTCATAAAGGTTTCACACTTGGAAGAAAACTAGAACAACCTCAAGTGACAATAAGTATGCGTGACTTCAATGAAAATGGAATTTAAAACCGACAAAAATATAGACCAAGTAGAGAATTATAATCTGACAAAAAATGACAGAAAAAAAGTGAATGATTTTGTTTAAAAAACCAGTCGAAAACAGTTACCTAGAGAAGCCCAACGTAGGTTTTGTAGATGACTTTACTCTGTTTTCCATTGATCCAAAAGAACTTCAAAAAATGCTCCAAGAATTACACTACAACTTTAGATAAAATAAAAGTCTTATGAGTAGCATTTGGAAATCTTGAACACATTTTTAAAAATAAATCAGCTTAAAGTAAAATAAAGTTTACGAACTATGTATATTCCCAGTAACCACGTACGCTTTAGAAACAATAGCTATTATTATACAGGGTGTCAATTTGAAACTGTTTAAAATAAATGCTATCTAAAAGAAAATGAGTCAGCCTCAAAATACTCCAGACTCCACTTTAAAATTTCAAATAACATCATCAATCAAAGGTCTGATTGAGTAGTATATACACGGAGAGAAATATTTTGCTGAATTTAATCATTACAATTTCATATTTAAAGCATTTGCTTTTTTTCTAAAATTGATTCACATTCAAATAAAATTAAACCTACATGTTCTAAAACTTAAATTAAATTTCTTATTGCAATCCAAACATGTTTTTATTAAATCATTCATAATTATAATGATACAAGTAAAAAGTTTTTGTTAAAATTAAGACTACAAATTGATCAAATTCAACTAATTATTATAAGAAATCATATCAGCGATTAAAGTACGTAATAAATTACTAAGAAACCACAAGTAGGAATTTCAAGTAAGCATTTATGTTATCACTATTTGTTCCACGCTGGTCTAAAATAAGTTATCAGCAATTTAATTTACGTTAAGGTTTGCAATATGTGCTAAACTTTTTGCTAAAGCTGTGGCAAAGATAATATACGTGTACTGTGACTCCGACCGTTTTTTGTTTGGAACTATACGACATGGATCCATCATTTTATAACAAGTTGCTTGCAGCATATAATCTATAACTCACTACATCAATTAGTGAATTATTGGAAACTATCAAAAACTTACAAGTAAGTATTGACTCTGATTTTGAATATTGTTCACTGCCGTTATATGTTAGAATTATGTCGCAAAGCTTGCACATTTTTTGGCATGTATGACTTAGTTTTTTGCAATGAAATGAAATTATCGTGCATTTGCTTTTCTTTTAGAACAAGAAATTGATGTTACATCCCTTGTGTGCCTAACGGAAAATAATTTGGACATATTGAAGGAAGGTGAATTTGGGTTGATTGTTAAGTTTAGTAGTTGGAGAACCCTTTGACAGAAAAAATAACTTTCCAAAAGTTACAAGAAGATTATTTAACTCGGATGGTGTAGATTCGACTAATATTCTAAGTGTTACATACTATTAATGCTGATGCGTGTACATTTTGGTGTCAAGGACAGTATCATTTGGATCGGTAATATTATCTACCAATAATTATAAATTTTAATGTAGATTAAACCATAAACTGTAGTGATGATAAAAATATGGCACATTTATTTTGAATTTAGCAAATAAATACGTTTAAACTATGTGTATATTTACTGAAATCATTCATACCCTGAAGCTGCACAAAAGCAAACATTATGACACTGCGTGCTTAAATTAATACGAAGTGTTATTACTATTAAACCTATTTATGATAAAACGCAACAATCAACAGAGATAAGAAAAAGCAGTACTTGTCATAACTATGGTTCTTCTCTACGATCACATTAAGCAACTTTTGAATGATAAAAGAAAACAATGTTTTCTTAAATTGATATATTATAAAATCTATACAATTCTTTTTCAAAATATTTGTTGTAATAAAATGAAAGCTTTATTTAAGCGTACATCGGCT
The DNA here is from genome assembly GCA_035610365.1 of Aquatica leii. NCBI lineage: Eukaryota > Metazoa > Arthropoda > Insecta > Coleoptera > Lampyridae > Aquatica > Aquatica leii. Next base: position 76,970,023 of record CM069436.1, on the reverse strand, counting down.
TGACTCAAAACCAACAGCCTATTTGCATGAAATATAGCTGTTTTTGCTTTATTACAGTAAACTTTTCTCTCCGTGTATCTGTACAATTTTTTTAAATTTAATACAGCGGATTACAAAAATCATAATTCGAGTAAAACTTTAATTAGATGTTCAAAACGCATTGCATTTTGTTCTAAGCAAACGCATAATTTATTTTCAAACTCCATTCTAAAACTTCGAGATTTTTTTTTAAGTAGATCTGAATTTTCTAATAATACGTTCCCGAAGATCTTCTACTGAAGGAGGTTGTGTTTTAAATACAACAGTTTTCAAATGACCCTAAAGAAAAAAGGATTGGGAGATCACGCCATCCATTCTATTGGTTCTTTTCGTCAAATCCATTGACCAAAAACGTTATTCAGAAATTGCCCGACAGGAAGAACCTTTTGTTGAAGATCTATATATTTAGGTTTCTGTTTTTCTATCAATATCGAATTGAATAGTAAATATCACCAGCGAGGTTGCCATAAATAAATAATGACCCGACAACGGTATCACCTAATAATATTCCTGCCCAGACATTTTTTTTTGGGTACTGGGTGTATCCTTTCCTGAACAAATGCGGATTTTTGTTAGTCCAGTATACAGTTATGTTTGTTCACAGAACCATTTAAAAAAACCTGCATTCGTCATTGAAACAAATATTTTATTATTTTAACAACTCGAGAGTATCATGCACTATGTGTCATTGTCTCGCAAAATTGAATCCTTCGATCTGGATCGCCCTCACGTAACTCCTGCAGAATTTGCATTTTGTACAGATGAAAATGATTAAGTTTAAGTACCTGACAAACCATGTTAATTTTCAAAAACATATTTATCATTTTTCGTTTCTATTACACATTCCAATTTGCAACAGTTCAGAATTTTCCAATAAAATAAGATTTTTAGAAAACTGATACCCAATAAATTCATTGATGCAATGAAGATCTATTCAAAGAGTGGTGTTTTAAAATGACAAAATAGAATTTGAAAATAAATTATACGTTTGTTTAGAACAAAATGGAATATATTTTGAACATCGAATTACAATAAATAACATTTCAATAAAATACAGTAACAAGCGAAAGCTTTTACGGTCGGAGTCTATATTAAGATAAGAACGTCTTCCGGCTTTGAATCGTGTCATTATTGTAACCAAAGTTGCCAACGTTTCGCCCACTACGTTCTTGTAAATCGTATGCAATTCTGTTTATCGCAAACCCACCCATACGAGAGATACGTTAATGCCTTGGTCAACAATGGTTATATGAAGCGAGATATCCCTTGATTGAAGCATGGTGGCTCTAATTCCCCTTATTTATATAGGGTAAACTGGGAGAATACCGGCCGTCGGGGTAATTTCGGCCGTCAAGTTTCTCCCACCCTAGTCAGAAGTTGTGGAAGAATTTATGTCTCTGGTCATGCGTCTCAGCAAACCTAACCGCTAGTATCGTTTGGGCAGCGCTAGTGCAAGCTGTGTACTGTAAGGAAACTGTTGTGTTCAAGGCTCCATATTTCAACAACGGTAAGTTGTAAACATTTTTCGTATGTATAAAAATGAACTTTAATCTGTCTTCTTTCACTGAGTTTATCTAAAACTCACGTAAACTTAGGCATTTCTATAGTACGTGTTGGGATTTAGATGATTGTTTTAGGAGTAACTTCGACCACCTTTGTGTGGGTAATATCGGCATGGCCGACATTACCCTATTTAAATTTGTTCCTATTGTTTTAAATTTTCATTTGTTTTCAGATGCCGCGGACCTATAAGCGAAAAACTACGAGACTTCCGAGACTTTTTACGACGCAATCCACAAATTAGACTCAGGAAACCGGAATCAAACAGCGTAAATCGTGTGACGGCCTTCAACAAAGAAAAAAATTAGACTTTTTTTTGCAAACCCAAACACTTTAATGGATAAATACAAATTATCTCCAATAAGAATCTTTAACGCTGATGAAACCGGCGTTACAATGTCCAAATAAAATCTACGCTAAAAAGAGTCAGAAAAGAGTGGCTTCCTTAACAAGTTGGGAGAGGAGAAAAACCCCTACTGCTATGTGTTCATTGAGCGCGTCTGGCATTTATGTACCCCCGATGTTCATTTTTGCCAGGAAAAGAATGGCTGATCACTTGAAGAATAATGGACCTCCAAGCGCTATTTATCGCTGCTCAGCTAACGGGTGGATAACAAAAATTTTTTTCATTGAATGATTAAAGCACTTTCAAGATAGTGTTAAAATTTCAAAAGAAGATCCAGTTTTGCTAATAATAGATAACCACTTCAGTCACTGTTCGTTAAATGTTTATAATTTTTGCAAAGAAATAGGAATTATTATTCTGACGATCCCCCCGCATACATCGCACAGAGTTCAACTACTTGATGTTACTTTTTATGGGACTTTGAAGTCAGCTTATAATTCAGAATGTGATACATTTATGAAAAATAAATATCGTCGCTAATTTGTTCAACAAAGCTTTCAGTAGAATTGCAACTATCGAAAAAGCTACTACAAGTTTTCAAGTAACTAGAATCTTTCCTGTAAACTCTGAGGTTTTCGGCGCAGACGATTTTGCCCCTGCTGAAAACTTATAACCTACAAACTTAAATGAGCAGATTCCCAGAAATTAACAAATATCAGATAATAGAGAAGATAAAAGAAAAGAAGATATGGTAGAACAAGAAATAGAGGAAGACAGAAACAAAAATGAAACAAAACAGAACCTTTCATTTAGAGAAATAATACCAGTTCCTGGATGTAAGTTGGGAAAAAGCAACACTCTGAGATATTTACGTCGACTCCCATGAAAGACATTCTAGAAGAAAAAAATACAAATCAGAAAAGGCTGCAGAAGATAGAATAGTCAAAAATAAAAAAAGCAAACAAGAAAGAAAACAAGTTTTTGGTAACCTTAATGACCAGCGTTTTGGTGAAAAAAAAACACCAGCACCATACAACAACAAAAAATGCTCAGAAAGAAAAAAAAAGTGTCTTACCAAAACTTCGATGAGGAAGAAGAAAAGTCAGACGCCGAAGTTACTGTGGACATTTGCATTATTTGCGAAGAATTTGGAAAGAACAGAGAACTTTAACTAAGATGTGTGCGCTGTTCTGGATGAGCTCACAGTAAATGTACCAATGGAAAAAGAACTAAAACCTTTGTGTGCGATTTCTGCCAATGAACCAAATTGTGGCTGATATTACCCTTTTCTTCAAGGTAATACCGGCCACTATTTGTTTAAATATTTTGTACTGTTTCGTTTGGTATTAATAAACATGTATTTTGCTCCTTAACTTCCTATCTATCATTTAAACCTACCAGTTCCTCTTTAAATCATAAAATCTCTGAGATATTCAAGACTTCTCGTAAGAGGCCGGTATTCCCCCAGTTTACTCTAACTTTTGAGCCAAATTATATTTACAAAACAAAAAACTGGTGTGGCCACCACACGACTTTCCTATAGGGAATGATGAAGAAATGTATTTTTATAAGGTTATGTTGTCACAAAACCACTTTGAAGTGATATGTTTGTATAAAAAACGATTAGTAAATCGCCAGACTTTTGTGCAACCGGAAATTTATATTTTCTAAAAAGCAGGCAGGATTCCAACCTAGATTATATAATGGAAATCACTTTAAATTATAAATTAAACATCTAATAAACTGTTAATGTTAAAAAAAAAATTTATTTGAATAACTTGTTAGGAAGTATTGTCTCGATAAGAAACTATAAAAATAATTCGAATAATTTACATTTGTACAAAATTATATAAGAAAAACTGTTTGAAATGGTGGATACACCTACTTCCGGTATCTTTATCAGATCTATCTTTTGATAAAGTCGAGAGAATATGAAAATCCAGCTCTATACCAAATTTCAAGTTACTAGGACCCAAAATTTTTTTGTCAAAAATATTTTTTCTGACTTAGGAGATCTTGAAACGTAAACTTATGCAAAAAAATAATTTTTTTTAAATCGTCGCAGGCAGGATTCGAACCTAGATTATATAATGAAATGCACGTTAAATGGTAAATTAAATATCTAATAAACTGTTAATGATAAAATTTTTTTTTATTTCAATAACTTGTTAGGAAGTATTGTCTCGATAAGAAACTATAAAAATAATTCGAATAATTTACATTCGTACAAAATTATATAAGAAAAACTGTTAAAAATGGCGGATACACCGAATTCCGGTTTCTTTATCAGACCCATCTTTTGATAGAACCGAGAGAATATGAAAAGCCAGCTTTACACCAAATTTCAAGTTACTAGGACTTTTGGTTCGAGAAGTATCGTGGGTACAACGTTACACACAGACATTGAAACGTAAAATTCTTCAAAAAAAATTTTTTGAAAAAAAATTGCGATCGCTGTACATTCCTATAGGAAAGTAAAAACGACAACATCATAAAGAAAATCAAAATAGATCCAGACCAAATGAATAGCGGACTCTAAATGGCGCTGAGTGACTTATGTAATAAATATAGTAATAAATAAACAGAAAAACAGATAAAAATGGAAAAAACTGAAAGAGGCCTATGTGCAAGAGTGGATTAATATGGGTTAGAGATTATTTTGAATCACATAAAAACTAAAAAGTATACAACAATGTTAAGGTCTTTAATCGGACATAGTAGATAAAAATGAAGAAAAACATTAGTGTGGTCAAGTAAAACCGCTAGAATGTGAAATACTGCATAATAATCTGTAAAAACATTTGTTTAATAATCATCTTAAACACATCAAATGGAATTTAGTCCCAATAAGGTAAACTATATACTGTTAGAAACTATAATAAAAATATTTATATGAAAAACCATCTACTGTATGCATTAATACACGACTTAAATTGTATCTATAATCAGTACCTGCTTCTAAAAAAATACACAGAACTAGTTAAAATACAAGAAAGATAACGGTAATTAAGGTAGGTCTGTTTGATTAAATGCAGTATGTACTAATTAGCGTCATTCAATGATCAAGATTCTATTCGTTCTAAATAAGAATTTGAAAATAATCAAGTGGAAGAAACGTAATTTATTATTCTTTTCATATACTCAGTTCACATTGAATTCTTATGTGTAACATTTATAACGTTCGTTATTACCTTCTGCGTTTTAGGTATCGTTTCCTAATTTAGATTACGCTAAAATCGTTTAATTTAGATCCAGGACAAGTGTTAGAATCATGTCCTAGATTCTTCCATAATGCAAAAAATTGTGTGCATTGCATTGGTAATTGTTAAAACTCTCACTTATAATTTCTGTTAATTACAGTGCATACTTTAAAATGTAGATTCACATACAAAATTACGGAATTCATTAAACGAACGGTTTCGGTTTCGAATTCGCCCAAACACTTTTTCAATATAGAAAACGATGCACATCTAATTAAATTTTCCATAATATTGCATTCATTTCAGAATACATTGAACTCTACTTTCTGAATACCCGTTGTTTTTAAGCAAATCAATTCCTCTCTTGTATTAGTTTCTATCTCAACAGCCGTTTCGAATAAATATATATTTTCTCTCCATATTTGTTTATTAATCAACTATTGCCTGAAATGTTAAAAAAATTATTTTGCTATTTTAAAAAAATCGTACAAAAAAACTAGAATAATTTACGCCAAATAAGGCGTTGAAAGGTTAGTAGCAGTCTGATACCCGTACTCCCATCAGGGTTGACAGAACTCGTTACATCAACATATTGTAAATTCAAGTACAATATGATTACTGTGATTGATTTTTGCAAGACGCATATTAATGTTTTTTAAAATCAAATTATAAATGAAACGTTTGTTCATTGTGCTTTCTTGAAATTGTACGTATGATTTTAAATTAATTATTGCTAAGCTATTTCTTTACTCAATAGCCACGGTGTCACTATCCAGTGAAGTAGCAGTCATAGCTTAGGTTCTGATTTATATTATCGCTACAAACAATCATTGTTATTCTACGAATACACAAATTACTGCCGTTAATCATCCCGTTTGTAACCTGTTCACTGCTGAATTCATTTAGGTAAGTGAAAAAAAAAACCTGCTTGTCTGTATATTTCTCATTACGATCAGAAAGAAAATAGACAATTCTAAATTAGTTACAAAAATTATTAATAAAACTTTAATTTTCAAATATTATTTGGAAATTTAAGCGGATAATAATAATAAAATTAAAAAGTGGACGCCATGTTAAAGTAAACCAAAAATTGTTCATCTTGAATTTAACAATTTAACGTAGAACCCCCAACGTAACAACCTAAATAAGACGTGTCTTAATCAAAATTTAGTTTTGTGTTCGAATACGTAGACGCGATTTAAACTTATACGGATTTTCCAAGAACTATAAACAGAATACACCTATTGGACCTATTGTGAGTAGTATTTTTCCGTCTAATATTTTAAGCTTCTTCTTTGCACATCTTCAACTTCTACATTGTTACCGAGCATTTGAAAACTATAAACCTCAAACCCAAAGATTTTCTTGTTAGTTTTGATAAAGTTCCAGTTAAAGATGAAAGCTTTAAGTTTGATACCTCTTGTTGATGTGTTTATACGTCACTTACTTCCAATTTAGTAGCAATTTTTAAGAACAATTTTCCGATACTGCTGTGAGTTCTAAGTATACATTTTAAACCCGCGTAATTCAAATTAGGTTTGAATGAAAATGCGGGATAAAGCCACAATGTTAAAGACATTGAGATAAAGCAATGTCAATGCAATAATAACATGAAGCTATAAGGTTTGTCGATGCAATAGTGGAAATACATAATAATGTATGTCCCACTCCTGATAAGCCCCAAAAGGGCAACACTTATAACTTTGGTGGTATTTACATAAGTGTATGATCAGTAACCGAGTGAATCGATTCCTTTTAGCCATAGGTGTAGTCATTACCACCTCCATTTTCAATGATCCTTAGGACCTCTTACCGTTTGCAGTCAAAATAGAATACCGCTGACGTAATTCTGCTTTCAGACAGAGACAAAGATTGGGATTTCACATAACTACCGTCCTATCAGCCTGTTCTCCACGATGGAGTAGGTCGATACAACAAGTAATATTTTCTAGGTTACAAACGACTCTACGACGTTGCTGTACGGTCATATAGCTCACGCGACAAAGGCCCCCATCAAACAGATTCAGCCATTATGGAGCAAGACGGTACAATTAACCGCATTTTCTATCTACTATGAAATTCAGTAGAAGTTATTTTGCATAATGATAATGTTTTTTTTATCTGAATTGCAAGCGGAAACATGCGGTTTTGTTCAGTTTGCTATTCGTGTTCAAGCGATAAGTTGTAATGTTTAGAAAAAATGTCATTGGTCTTTGCTGTTGCATTCGTCTATTGTTTTTTAAATATTAATGACTATGAATTCATAGAGTTTTATCATACACGTTTAATTTTAGTGTAATAACTGCTGCTTAGTAAACTTTATAACCGAGAGGTTATTTGCAAATAATTTCACCACATTGTTGATGCACTTCGCAATAATCTTGATGCTTTGTACCGTTCTTCACTTTTTCCTTCAGGAAAGTTACTTCTAGTTTTCATTTTTTATGTTTCCGTTGAATTTTAATACTTATTTTGGTTATTTCTATACACCGAGTTTATGGCGTTGCGTCGACGGTTTCGTTAGCTTGTCATTATTTTTGTATTTGTTAAAAATATTATTTCAAATTAAAATTCATGACTGCACTGGTTTGTGCAGCGACACTGGGTTTTAAATGCGTAAGACCTATGACCTTTACGAGTCCATTTTTTATTCTTTTACCTGTTCGAAACCACTGCAAACGTCGTATCAAACCTAGTCAGATTAAGCGATTTGATTAATAACGTTTGCAGATGTAAAAACAAGTCTAAAATGGCGCCGTGACGTTATCTTTTACCTCTTAGCAAGTTTCGTAAGGCTACCACAAGGCCTTTGTACACGGCTATCTCAAAAATGTGGAATAAAACTTGTGGAGTAATTTATGAAATCAGAAGTAACAAAAGATGACTCGCACTTCCTTCTGAAATATCATATTATCGTATAATCATTTAATTGTCTTTACTGCTGTAATTAATTTATCAGCTTTATGCACATTATTTTTTTATTGTATTTAATTGTCTAATCAATCAATTAACCTTGTGTGTACTATTTACAGTATCGTATAATTTTACTTTTATTTAATTGTATTCAATTTTTTACAACCGTCAGCCTTAAGCGTATTCACTTATTTTATGTAAACATAACGTGGATCATACTGACTCAATTTTGCTTTCAGTCGCAAACTTTGAATCCTCATTAAATTTATATATTGTCGTTGACTACGATGACGTGACATCCGTCAAGTTTCTTCGATCATTTGAAATCAGTCAAAGCCATAGTTAGGCACATAACATAACCGTCGTACGTAAGCTTACTTACCACGCATACTTACATACGAAGAATTATCGGTTAGGGTAAGTTTTTGTACTCATTCTTTTTTTCTCTTTTTTGTGATTCAGTATTATAATTGTCGATTGCATGGTAAACTAAGTAGTTGACCGAGTACCATTTAAATTTTATTCGAATCAATGATATTAGCGCATGTTAGCATTGAATATAATTATTTACTGTAGAACTAGCACACCGAGACTTGTAACTCTCAAAGTATACTGAGCTAGACGCCTGCACTTCAGTTACGAAAAAATTATCGTAACAAGCTTGATTTGTAGGTTCCTCGGTTTTAGTTGTACTTTGTCTTCGGCATCGCGTAACATCTTATCAAATTCCACATCCAAATTCCTATCAGATCCATTTGCACTACACTCAAATTCATCTTTAGAACGTTTTCGTCTATATAATTATATTTTAATAGAAGGTAGTTTTATTCATTCCATTCCAGCTCCTGCACTTGACTTTTCTTATTGAGCTGCAGGTTTGGCCGAGTGTTTGTCAGATCCTTTTTTGCGACCTTTTGTACTATTACTGTTATAAATCAAATCTATCTATTTTTGTAAATTGCAAATACTGTTAATGATTCTGCACAGATCACTAATTTAAAGTCATAATCACTCATAACAAATAAAAAAGTTCGAATTTACGTCGTTATTTTCCGTCACTACCTACATGGGTAATTTGCGCGTCTGCTGCTTACCTTAGATGCAGTAGCTGTTTTTCAGACTCTCTCCGGAATCGAATCCTGATTTCCCGTTACTATCATGATAGGCGCCTAACATACCATCGAAAGTTGATACGGCAGACATTTGAAAGATTCGTCGCCGATGCGGCATAAAATTATTCATATTCGTCGATTTATACAGGACGTCGCAAAACGCCCCGCGCTGGTAGATTTTAATCTAATAAAAAGCTCCTTCTCTCGCCGGTCGGTATTATGTTTATATGTATTAGCTCTAGAATTAGCAGTTATTTAAGTAAATGTAGATACGATCTAATGAACCATAACTAATGTAACTGACCTTTCGCGGTTTCACCGTGCGATAAACTGAAAGACGAAGTAAAAAACCGATCGAGCTACAACGCGTCTTCCGTCCGTTGGAAGAATGACTTCATCCCCTTCAGAAGATCGCCGCGTTTTGCTTCGGTATCAGAAAAAAACCATTTTAAATGCTGATATTAAAAAATTGTAAAAAAGTAGCGCTTTATATCAGAGCATCAGCAAACACTTGACTGAAAAGTTATAAGAAGCCATACATTTCTGCTAAATTTAAAAAAAAATTGTTAAGAATAAGTGCTTGATATCAGAGTATCAAGACTGACATGGTTTAAAATTTATAGGAAGTTAAAGTTTTCTGCAAACTTCACGCCCAGTTGTTACATATTATACAATCCTTAACAGTAAAACATATACAAGGTGTCCCAGAATATGTGCGCAATCTCCGGGACTCAAATAGGACAGATAAAAAATATATGACAAATTCTTATACACTCTTTTTCCTACGGCCCTGCCTGCGGAGTTACAGGCTTACAACAGATGAGCCTCAAATGATTTGCTTTGAAATAACTATTAAAGTATTAAGTGTAATTTAATAATTTTTTAATATGATGGTTACTAGGTAAGTCTCATTGACATAAAATTCTAAAAGTTCTGGCAAATTGTTTTGAAGGTACTCCAAATAAAGTTCTCGAGTTAACGTTCTTGCCAATACAAATGACGTAATTAAATGTTGCCCAATTACTCCGGTCCCTAAATTGACGTTGAATGTAATGAGAGTTGATAATGTCGTTCTTTAGAAAATCCAGCTTCGTCCGTAAAGAGAACTGAACCAATGAAGTTTTCATCGTTTCTGTGTCGATCTAAAACCCAGTTAGAAAATTCCATCCTCTACGGCAAAACTTCAGGAAAAAGTGCATGAACTTTCTGAAGATGGTACGAATGCAACTGTTATTCTATAAGAATTCTAGAAAGCGTCGATTATGGGCAATAAAACTGAACAGTCAATTTTCGGACATTTTTAGAAGGATCTGCTACTACGGGAGATTGCCGATACATTCTGGGACACCCCTTATATTAAAAGATTTGTTTGTTCAAAAACCAACGTTTAACATTTTTTTACTTTAATGTAATGTAATGTGTAATTTGGTATCCACGGTAGGAACCTTTCGTCGATTTATTTTATGTTGAAGATTCGGTGTGACTAGTTTGATTTTAATAGAACCATTGTTCGTTCAATTGTAAGTAATTTTATTTAATTCCTCGTCGTCGTTTTTACTATTAAGTTTTTAGCGATTTTAGTAAAATCAAAATTTTCTACGTATTGACGGATTAAAGCGATTCTCGATCTATTTAATGCTCACAGGTAATGGCTACAGACGCCATCTTGCTTCTGTTAAGTTAAATCTCTTTATACTATCTCGCATCTTATAGACTAAATCCGAGAGGTGTAGTGACGTGGGATTGATAACCGAAGGTAGCCGCTTGAATTGAACTTTGACCCGCTACCTGTCCAGTGTGGTTTCAATGTGCTTTATTAAACTTACGCTCAACGTTACTAATGTGTGATGCCTTTTGTAAGTGTGCTATATATATAGTTTTCTATAATTCTATTAATTTATTATGTATTCAGCTTTATTAGTCATGTTCTATTGCCTATATTAATAATTTAGCTACATTTTTTTAAGAAGATTATTATTATTTCACTTTCAGTCGAGTCAACAATTCAGCTTTCACTTTATTCAACTTTGTGTACCCACGGTGTTGGTTGAGTTGATTCCGATCGAGTATTTATTCGTAGTCAAAACCAGATTTCGGCAATTATACAGCGACCATTGTAAGTCGCATTTTCAATACTAACTTAACATAAAAAATGCAAAAATTATCAATTTTTTTAAAATGTTTGTTTTTAATTCTACACTATATTCTACAAAGAATACAAAAAATTTCATGTCTCTACAAGGCTTAGAAGTTTCTTAAATTTAAGTCTAAACTTGAAACGGCTTTTCTAGCTTTTCTACCCCAATAACGTTTTGTACCATTAGTTCACAATTATTAAAGTTATAAAATTCAATTTTATTTGTACAGAAAATTTATTTTTAACAGTAAGAGGTTTAAAATGGCAGTTATCGTTTTTTGTTTTTTGCTTCTCTTGACAAGTTATATTTTTTCTACTTTTGGTAGACTTTTGTCAAAACTATGACAAATAACTGAGTTTGTTTCTTTTTAATTTGTTCATGGCAACATTGTCAACAAACGCATCCGAGACAATTTTAAAAATCCAGGTTTCTTTTTTACTTTACTTTTAAAATAACACTGTTCAAAATTTCTAAGCCATTGAAAAAATTTCTCTTCCTTTAAATTAAATTTTATCCGTAGTACAGCTGTAGAACTATCTAATGAAAAAGTGTACAAAATTTCATAAAAAGCATTGCAATAGTTTTTGGGAAAAGTGTACCTCAATTTGCATAGAAAATGTGTTGTTTAGTACGCCCTTAAACGTTCAGGTCAAGAACTACCTTTTCGCAACTGCAGGTAAATATTGATGTGTGATCGATTTCACTTCGTGTTTTAAATTCTAATTATTAATTAATAGAGATAGGATTTAATGATTATAACTTTTTTATTATTACTTGTCACCTCTTGAAAGAAAAAAGTGGTAGTCTATTATCGATTGGGAAAATAAATATAACAAAGCTGTTTGTTCTCTATTTGATAGTTACTTGCTTATATCCTATTTCTTCTTTAACAGGAGTTCATATGTACCCTTAGTGTCTCCGAGCCAATAATTTTACCAGTAAAATAGAGTGGCGCCTATTTTTTCTCTTTGCTATTAACTACGCCTACTCACCGATATCTAAGTTAGCCGTGGTGACATGATTGTTACTAACAACTTGTTGCAACAAAAAAGTAAACCCTCAGCTCAATACGTCTATCTATCCAAACTCATAAACATTTTTTTCTGATAAAAATTGTATGAAACCATTTTTTTAAAGCTTTATATTATTTATATACATTACAAATATATTACTGTCAACTCAAATTCACAAATTACCAACATATTCTTTACTCATATAAAAAACTAAATAATTAGAATAATGGAAAATCTTTAAATAGTAAAACAAGAACATTCAAAATAAAGGAACACGTGCCATGCATTTTGAATGTTAAGAAAAAGTGTATGTAAAATAAATGTCACACAAACTACAAAACATTTTTTTCTAAATAGCGAAAGTTTTTGCTTTCCTCGATTATTTAAACTATTGAAAAAAAAATGTATTTAATAATATTTGACAGTACTTTCTTGGGTTGTTTAAACTTTCTTAAATTAAACACAAAAAAAGATTTAGAATACAATTTAAATTAAGCGATAACTATTCTATAGAATTTTATACATTTCAGCACAACGAAATTATGCTGCTTGGGTTAGAAACTTCTACAAAATAAAAATGAAAAACTAAATGTAAAAAAGATTTCCATCTCCAGACGTGGTTTGAAAAATCCATAGTTCAGGCTCCTGTAAATTATTATCCTGCGAGAACGCAAAATAAATTTAATAGGTTGACATAAAATGAGTGTAACCTTGTTTTAGATAATATATCTAAAACTTTAAACATTAAAATACGCTAAAAAAGTTTTGAGCGTTTCAAATAAAAATTACTTTAAAATTTAATTTCCTCAATCATTTGAAGATACCTCTTCCTGATCACATTAAAACTGACAAAAACTAATTCTTAAACAAAAATTGACATCCTTTACTCTAAAAATTACACAAAATGTTAGTTCCGTGATAATTAAAATTAAATAGCCGAAAAAGAAAAAATATATTAATAGGATTATAAAGGACACGCAAATTCTTATGATAATTGAATCTGAAATGGTATTTAAAAGTTTTCCTGATTTTTTAAATAATTCATGGCACTATGTTTTAGACAAATTGCGATTTATTAAATTCCTACTAAATACCTTTAAAATTTCCATAAAGCAAGATCACGATTATAAATTCGTTCATGGTTAATTGCACTTAGAAATGTAAACTAGTTTACACGTGTCTAACCACGCAATTTCGAAAGTTTGTAATTTCGTCTACAAACAGCACATACCTTGTTACATAAAAATAACAAATTTTTTCACCAAAAGGATCTTATTATTTAGGATTAATAACGAATTAATTCAATTTTATTAAATTTAAATTCGTAAATAATTGCTTGACCTTTCAAGTATTCTTTGAATTGCACATAATTTCTTTTAACCTTAACAACCTCATTGGGTCAATACAAAAGTTGGTAATGAAAAAAAAACATTTTCAGTATTAAAATGCAAAATTCACTCACGTTCAGATGTGAAATCGAAACCTTGACCTGCATTTTATTCTTGCATTGTTTAAATATTGTAAACATGAACACTTCTGAATTTTAATCCTCTAAGTACAGTATTCCATTGTTAGCTGTAATTTTCCATAAGGGTGATCTGGGTTTCTTTTGTTAAAATTTTGGCGTGTGCATAATTTTTCGTAACCACGTTGCATCTAATTGTATTGTGTCTAGAAAACATTATCCGATTGTAGTTTTTAAATGCACAGTATATAACGCAGTAAAGAAAGTATGTAGACGATAATTACTAAATGAACATAATTTACATACATATAGTTTTCCACATTAATATTCAATTCGAATTTTACTTAAAAAAAACTCGGAGAACAAAGTCAATATGAAAGTTAGTTAAATATGTCGTACCGGTACAATTAAATAAATGGAGAAAACAATAAACCTAAGGTTATTAGTTAGTATTGTCTTTCGTCTCATTATGAATATGAATAAGTCTCATTATATGCTAGTGTCACTAAAACCATGTCTACTTTATATGTTAATAGTTATTCATAACATGCTTTCACTCATTCTATTGTTTATTATTATTATACTATCTTTTAAGTAATCAGTGATATACCTAAAATTTTTAAGTATTCTCAATATGACGTTTTTATATATACATAATTTTATTATATTATTTATTATTACTAAAGTGACACAGCAGTCCAGATTTTTCAATTTTCTTCTACCGCTATTGATCTGAGCATATGACAGCGGATTGTGATTCGCCACTTTGCGGGGTTACCTAACCGACATTTGAATTGTTTATTACTTAAATATGAATTTTGAATTAGTACGTGAACATAGCCAGAAGATGGAAACGCAATTTTTAATAAAATTTTATATTTTATGGCATATTTGTGAATGTTACAGTTTTGACTTTTTACAGAATTTTTTATTTTAAAATCAGAAAACGCCATTTTGTTTCGATCATTTTTTTACTCTTTATTGTGTACAAAACAAAACAACTTCAATAAGTCTTGTAACAACAATTTCATTATAAAATCCTGAGAGATCGATTTTAGGTTCCAGAGGGAGAATGACATGAAAATGACAACTAAAAAATGAAAACCTTCTTTTGCAGAAAGCCTCTTCCAATTTTTTCAAATGGTAACACGAGCCGAGTTATACATCATTGATTGATGATTAAGACAGAACAGAAATCACATTGCTTTAGTAATATTTCAGTATTTTAATTATGTAATACGTAATAAATGAGAAAATGTTAATGAAATAAAGAGATATTATTTAATAAATGTTCAAAGTGCCCCCTGCCTGCAACATCTGTAGTGTGATTTTGTTACCAATCTTTTAGTCCAGTGGGTCCTATTGGTAACAACCACGTCACCACGGCTAGATGCGATGTCGGTGAGTGAATGTGATTGAGTATATAATAAAATAAAAAAATGGGCGCCACTTCGCTGTAACAGTAGAATCTTCAGTTCGAAGTCACCAAAGGTACATATGAACCCACTGTAAAAGAAGTTAAGAGAAAAGCAAACAACTACCAACGAAAGATCTTAACAACTGGTTAATATATTGTTTACTCGGCAACAGAAGAGTGAAGCGATAACAAAATAATACATACGGTAAATCCGTTAAACAGTAACAATGTACGCTATTACTAGTGTTTTTTAAAGAGATATTAATATTTCAAAACATTTGACTTATGAGCAATTAATAATAAAACTATAATACAAGAAGCAAAATCGATCATGCATTATTAATACATGCAGTCGCAAAGAAGTAGTTTTCGACAAGCGATAAGCAAACGTTTAACTTACTATAATAACATAAAAGTTACCTCAAATCTGAAGTTCCTTACCGCAAGTAGCTAGTAAAAATGCTAATTGTTTTTATTTAAGAAGTGTAAGTTTACAATCGTCGACTTACATTTACCAAACTCCAGTCTTAAGTACAATTAATGGTACCCAATCGGAATCAATGTACACAGTAAATGCAAAAATTTGAATGAACTGAAAACTAAACTGTAGACTCAACTAAAAGTAAAATATTAATAATGATCTTAAAATATAGCTAAAGGCTTAACATGAGCAATAAAACATAATTAATAAATCTGAAGACGTAGTAAATAGAAATAAAGAAAAATATGTAGCACAATTACAAAAGGCGTCACAAATTAAGAACGTTTAAGCGAAAATCAAGTAAAGCACATCCAAAACGACGCTTGACAAAGTCCAATTCGAGCAAACTCCTGCCAATGCCTAGCTGAATCGGTGTATTAGGTGCATTACCAAGAAAATAATACGTTCACCCTTCGTAGTTGGGCTTGAAGAAAAGCTTCAAAAAAATTTTAAATCAAGAAAAACAAGATTGTGTGCTATAGCCATCACCTGTGAGTACTGAGTTCAAATCGCTGAAAACATAATAATAACGACGATATGAAATTAAATAAAAAGAAATTTTCAAACGGGAAATATAATCGTGCAAATTATCCCCACCGCAAATATCGACTTACGCCAAAATATCCAACCAGTGGTGTCAGCGTACTAGTAACGTGGCACGAATTTGATTAAAATACGAAAATGTGAAACGTTATTACCAACGACACGTAACAATTTGGCTAGATTCATGCACAGTTATATGTATACATGTACATACATACAAGACAGAGAACCGCTTCAAAGTAAACTGGGGTGTGTCATACCCCACGTGTCAGTTACTGAAAATGTTTTTCCTTGGTTACGTTTATTTATTTTCTGACCTATTGAGCAATGTAAAAGCAATATTTTTATAGTTATTATACTAAATTTTTAATGTTTTTTTGTCGACTATTTAGTAACATGTGCAAGTTGGAAAACAATCAGGACCGTTTATTACGCTTATGACAAGAGTTTTATTGATGACGATTCAAAGGAAGAAGATAAAATAGATCACGTTACCTGTAATAGCTCCTATAATAGCTGCCGTTGAAAAATGTATCAAAAATTGTAGATTGTTATAGGTCCGGTGAATTGACGATCGATGAAAAATTTAGGATATATATACCCAAAAAACCGACCAAATATGGCATCAAAGTGCAAGCCTTAGTAAATGCCCGCACTTACTACTTGGTCAACATGGGACAACAGCCAAAGATCCATTTAGCTGTAGTAACTGGCCCAAAAAATATCGTTGACCGATAGGTTGCACCAGTTTTTAGTTTCTGGAACTAAAAGAAATAATAACATGTGACAACTGGTATACAAGCGTTGACTTTTTTCGAAACCTACTACAAAAGCAAAAACTGACTGCAGTGAAAACATTCGTAAGGATAAAATAGATATTCCTTCTCGCAATAAAGAGCGATATTTGAGTCGTTTTGTTTTACAAAAAGTTTGACTCTCCTTTCCTATTTACTAAAACCTAGAAAAGTCACAGTACTTTTGTCGCCCTTATACTATGATGATCTGTTTTATGGCTCGGTAAAAAAGTAATCGTAACTTATCGCCTTTACACTGAACAAAAGGACATCGAGGAGACGAAAAAGCAGATTCGTCTAATAGGATTTAAGCAAACCTGTGGTGTAGTATATAAGGCCCTAAAAAACGAGATTCAAAACTTCTATATTATTTTTTTTTCCTCCTGGTATTTCTGATTTACGTATATTTATTTATATCCCAAAAGGAGGATGTGATAGTGGGGAATAAATGCTTCGGATTATTCGATTTGGCGACGTTTCCCATACTGACTTCCAATATCGTGGACAATAAATTATATTCAACCTTAAAACCTGTTGATGAAAAGAAGTGGAAACACCTCTTCACAAACTATGCGAATGCTCAGCTCTTGTAGACGCTAAATATTTACACTTTGGAGATAAGCATTTAGAACCAAAAGTACTAGCAAACAAGGCCATAAGTCTGACTTTGAAATGTATTGAGAAAGTAAACTTATGAGTTCAAACTTTGTGGGACACAACAAGCTTAGAGCTTAGGCACAAGGGCTATTAAGTGCCTGACCCAAAAAAGAATAATAAAACTTCTCACCTTCTACAACTTTAGCAAGGGTGAAGAATGTAGTTGAAGAAATGTCAAAAATAATGTTGTTCGGAACAGTAGAGGCTGGCTCCTAACCATATTTTTTTCGTTAATAAATACCACTTCCATCTGTAGTCTAATTTTGTAGAAGAAACAATAATAGAAATAACATTCTGAAAAAACTATTCGTAAAATATTAAGCATGCAATTAATAAAAGATCAACAAGTGCAAATAATGAAAAATCCAAGATCAATGGCGCGCCAACATTCGTATAGTTCTAGAGGAAACCTCTGAGCCAAAGTCAAAAAGCTCAGACCGAATCAACACACAGGAAGATGGACACAATGCCCTAGCGCTCAAGACAATAAAATAAAAAAGGTGTGTGAGGCCTACAGTATATGAAACATGCATTAGGGGAGGGCCGTGTAATTTGTACCGATGCGATGTGTAAAACGGTCCTGTTCAATAATTATAAAAGCGAAGTATGTAATGACATATTTAAAATGTTTTTGGAACGCCATCCTGTGGTAAAAATACCACGTATGATAATATAGAAAACTATAAATTATTATATTAAATCATTAAATCCAATGACAACTTTTCTACCCTCCGTACTAATTTATAATTTTCTATGTAATGACATCTTACTAATTCGTTAAAAACCATACATTACACGCATTTAACTATAAAACGTTTCTTTAAATTTTTAAGAATGCCGACGAAAGACGCAGGAAAAGTATGAGTTTATGGTACATGAAAACCGGAAAATATGGATGCGACAATAAAAGCGGTTAACTTAAAAAAATGAAATTGCAAAAGCCTTTTCGGTTCCAAAAACTGTAAAAAGATAAGCAAACAAAAATAAGTATTCTTCCAGAAGCAGTTTTATGATCGAAAGAGAACCAGATTTACCACTAGCAGTAGAAAACCATCTAGTTAACCACATTCAGTTAGAAAAAATGATTTACGGGTTAACACGTAAAAAACTAATAAAATTAGCTTACAAAGTACCTGGAAAAAACAATTTTAAAACTAGATTTAATGTTGAAAAAAAGTTAGCCGGTAAAGAATGGTACGCAGCCTTCATAAAACGACATTCAAACATAAGTCTAAGTTTACCTCAAGCAATTTCACTGGCTAGAGCTGCAGGATTTACTAAAACGGTAGTTTATAAGTTTTTTTATGTTTATGAAAGAATAATTAGAAAAGCCAGTATTACTACAGATCGTAGCTTTAATGCTAAAGAGACATCCCATACTGTTGTCCAAAAGCCACAGAGAATAATTGCTTAAAGAGGCAAACGTCAGGTAGGTGCCATAACATCGGCTGAAAGTAAAAATGTTACGGGAGTGTATGCAATTATTGCAACTTACGTCTATATTCCTCATATGAACATACGGAGCACCTCCAGAAACTATATTCAAGTGTCAAAACAAAAGATGGATGGATGCCGATAGATTTTATCATTGGTTAAATCACATTATTAACCATGCCGAACCATCTCAAGTCAACAAAGTGTTTCTTGTATTAGATGAACATAGTAGTCATACCCAGAGCATGAAAGCATTAGAATTAGTTTGTGATCGTAGTATTATTATGCTTCCATTTCCCGCAAACTGTGCAAATACTTAATGTTGGATTCTTCAAATCTCTAAATACCTACTTCTCATTAGCAATTACTACAAAATGATACGATAGGCCAAGAAAATGTTTAAGTGTTGATACTATTAGTAAACTTGTAAACAAATCATTTCTCAGGGCAACTATTATAGAGACGTAGATTTTGCAGCAGTGACAGTATCCAAACGACAGCTCCTTCCAGATCCAAATGGCGTTGCCATTTTTATAACAAATTCTGCTACTCCCGTCCCATCAGAGAACATAAATGTCCTTATTAAAGAAACAAATCAACCTGCATCACAATCAGTTATGCAAGAAACTGTTTCATGAACAGCACCTACAGATGCCCAAACCACATCACAACCTGTCCTAGAAACTACGAAACTATTCCCTTAACATTTCTTTAGGAACTGCTCTAATGGAGTTAGACAAGAAAAAATCTATACATAATTAGTACTATTATTCCACTGGAAATAAGTCAAAAGGATAAATGTATCATGTGTGACTCTAACTTCAACACTATATAACAAATAGTTAGGAGATCTAACAAACACCAAAAACCAATAAGACACATAAACGTAAGTTAATAACGACAAAGGAGAACAGCAACAATGAAACCAGAAAGAACAAGAGCAAGAAAAAATAAAAGAAAAACAGCAAAAGAAAATGCAAAAGAGAAAAATGATAACTGCCACAATAATAAAAGAACCTATTGCCTTGTTTGTATTGGATTGGGTTAGATGCGAAACATCTAGGGAATGGGCACATGCAACTGTAAAAACTAAGTGTTTTTAATGTTACTAAATATTATTTTATGTGTAACATTTTTTGTGCTATTGACAAAATTTTAGAATCAAAATATTAAAACCAAATTACACTTCGAGTTTTTATGTCAACTACATTTTTTTAAATCACACAAAATAATGAACATTTTAATATCGGCAACGTCTAAGTTATCGTAATTTCTTCTTAAGCGGTCTAAATATATGTCTTTCCTTACTATATTGCGAAGTTCTCTACCTGATTCAATAAACTTTTATGGTTTAAACATCAGAATTACTATCTTAAGTTACCATGTACAATAAAGTAGATACATATGCTGTAGTTTTTGAAAACAAATATCTAAACAACAGCATAAACTTTTGTTTTAAGGTAAAAGGTTGAAAACCAGCAATCTAGTACATACACATTCAATAAAATCAACGTAAACCTCGAGTATCTACAAAACGCATTCAAGAAGTTGTTTGGGAAGCTACTCCTATAGATTTATACGAGCACTCAAAATCCGCAAAAGACCGGTACATATAAGACAACTTGTCGCAGAAAAATACACAGCGTGGTCTAAATAAATAGTAAATATCCTGAAATCCTCTTGACATTCACCTACTAGCTTAAAATGCGTTTTACTCAAGTATCACCTCTGAGAATACCAGGTAAACGCTGCACTAAAAAAATAAAGAAAAAAAAATACCTTTAGAAAATATCTCGCACAAGTGTTCATCCCCTATTGATACAATAAAAAAGATAGAAGAACATTTCAGCTTCTTTAGTTAATTATCTCTACCTTTAAGGCCAGTCTTGCCTGTAGAAGTATGTAGAAAAATCAAACTAACCAGTCCATATGAAACCTCTGACTTTGATCCCATAGTAAAAAATACAATTAAACATTTTACCAATCACCAGTTAAACCTCTGCGAAGAACACTCAACTACATTAAAAAAGTATTCAAAAAGAAAAATATGTGCGTCTTGGTACTCAATCATCCCTACTTTTACATTTTATAAATGTGAAGTAAAGTCCTAAATATTTTCTCTAAATTTTATTGAAATGGACTGATTGTAAATGGCAACTTGAGTAAAAAAAATAGAGATAAAGATAGACGACTTGATGCCTTACACCTCAATTAAGGTTGGAAGTTGTTGTGTTAAAAGTGTCTTTGTGTGATTTTTGTACCGTATAGGTTTCGCCCACTTTTCGCTACATTCAGAGTGATGCCTGTGAAGCGGTTGCTTCTTGACTAATAACATTTTTCGAGAAAGAAACACTATTTTTCCGATGATTGTGGTCCGCTTCGCATATATGATCTAACGTAAGCGCCCAGCGAAGTTTTCACTTCTAAATTTTCACACTTATCTGTGTTATAAATAGTTGTAGTATTTTCACTGCTTTTGTGAAAGCCTTCCTGTGGTAAGCATTGATTCATATTACTGTGATTTACTTTGATTTTCCCGTAATTGTGATAACGACCTGGGATACCGCCACGTGTTGGCCAATTTGGAGTGATTCATGTCAATCCATTACCTTCCGCTGAAAACTATAACTAGAAGCACGTACTAAAGGAGGCTATTGGTTAATTAAACCACTTCCAAAATATAATCTGGGGATAAGTGGTGCTTATATTTCATGTGATGTTCGGATAACCTTGGAGGCACACCTGCGATAAGAATAGCGAAAACCACTCGGATGTTTAACGTATTTGATTACGAGGATTCATTGTTTGTCAACAAGCAAGTTACTTGTGATACGATCCTATGTCTAATTATTACTTTATTTTTCTTAGCAATTTTAGGGGATGATTGAAGCATGCATAATTCGCATGTCTTGGATCATCGTAGGTGCCTCAAGAGTATCATTTGGTCAGGTAGTTTTTTTTTTATTTTATATAAGTTGTTATAAACATAAATTGATTCTAAACAATTTTATACGTATTACTAAAAAACTACCTGAAAATTGCATTTATTTGACTTTTCCGTTTCTCTTTTTGCTGTGCACGTTAAATTTTTTTATTATTTCAAAGACCCTGATTTTGAAAAACATTATTGTTTTTAGTTTGATAATTATTGTTTCACATCGACCTTTCTTACATAAAAGCCAAGAGACTGTAACTCAATATAAAAACCGAATGGACGCACTTTGCTAACTGTAATTTTATACTAATGATAAAATTTACTTTACTACATGCTAATAAATAATAGCAAAACATTTGTATTTGACAAGTTATAAAATGAAGAGTTAATACCCGGCATTATAACTATGAAAAGCTATCGATTTATTTTATGATAAATCTTGATTCAATATACGTGAAAAGTTTACAATATTGTTAATACCATACACAAACTTTCTTCATGTACTTAGTACTCAAGTTAATCTAAATTTGCAAACTTTCATTTTTAACGAATCGCTTCATTTTTGCAGGTTTTTTAAATTTACGTAGTAACTTCGGGGCATTATTATAAAGTTAAGCGTAGAGACAACTTGTTCCTGTAGTTTACGTACACGTACTGATTAGATCTCTTGTAATTAGGTATAAACAGATCCAAGAAAGGTCACCTGCTTATGACGTTAAGTAATAAATATGTTAAATTAAAATTTTTTAATAAAATGTAGAGAATATTAACCTCGACGAATGTACTGTAATAAATGAAAGAAAGTATTAAACAAGAATTAAGTGCAACTTCAAGAAATAAGCTTATACTAATATACAACAAAAAACTATTTAATGATGTCTTTAATTAACTTGAAATAATACAGCACGCGACCCATGTATTTTTTTATAATCAAAATAAATGGACATGAACTTTTAATATCAACTAATTCAGCTACAGTTACTTAATGATACAGAAACATTACAAAGAAATTTTGTCAAAACATACAATTGTCACTAAAACTGAGGTACTTGAGTTACAAATACAAAAACGGAAAGACATTGCGTGTGTGCTCAAATTGCTATACACACAGTATTCTTAAGAGTACCTACTGTAACGGAAGTATCAAATTGCACATGAATCATATTCATGTCATGACACGCAATAACATATAAGAACACACTATTAACAGATTATAACTGTAATATGTTGCACTTTAAGTTTAATATGCATCATTTAATGAGTAATTAATAACAAGTGTTAATGATTTATACAAGATTTTTTTAGTATAAACCTACTTTCAGAGAATTAAAAAGAATGTCGTATAAGAAGAATATAATTAACAGAGACATTGATCTCTGCAAAACAATAAAGCTTATTTAATACCGTGAGAACTTAGATTTCTGGTCTTTTTTTTTAATAAGCTGTTAATACAATTTAATCTTTAATTTACTGTTATTTCGGAATTCGAAAACTAAATCTGTAGCTTTTCATTCGAACTTGTATAAGGGCTAGAAACGATTCAAAACTAAAAAATTAGCTCGACAAAGCCCCCAATTTCATTTTTTTAAATAATATTCAAGTGTAATAAATTGTGCTCGTTTTGTGCTAAAATTATTTTAAATTGTGTTTATTTCTAAATTAATACAAAAATTAAAATTTAATATATATTATTATTATATATGTATGTATATATATATATTTAATTGTGCTTATTTTGTGTCCAAATTTACCGTGCTCCATTTTAAATTGGTAAAAAAATTAAAACAAATCGACTAACATATTTTGTGATTATTGTTGATTCAACAATAAAACATTTTTGACTAATGTAATCGCAAAGGCTTCAACGGCCGGAGTCTATACTAAGATTAGAACGTCTTCCGAGTTTGAGCTGTGTTGATGTTGTAACCGAAGTTGCCAAAGTTTCGCCCACTTATGTAAGGGATTTCATCAGGGCGTGAAAAAACTCGAAAATTTCAAGAATTAAACGGTAATCTAACAAAGAATCACTACAGAGTTAAGTAATCAACTTGTGAACCATGTGTTTAAGCTCCCAAATAAATTACCTTGTATTCGTACGCAATGCTTTCCGTTCAATTCTAGTCTAATAGAACAAATATTTATGTCAAATTTTTCAATCTACAGTACTGAACATCCCGACGGCTCTGCGTATGATGGCACGGCTTTGTTAAAAAAAAAATTCAATAAAATAGCAAGAAACAGAGAACTATAACAAAAATTACTTACAAGAAGCATCAAAGGTGGTTGTTGAAAGCTGGTTAGATCCACTTACTATATTAGTGCAATATGCCCTCCAAAACACGCTATTTAAAAAAACAATTCACACAATTTTATTATGGTCTCGAAAACCGTTTCCTCGCGCGCTGCGACTATAAAGGTAAACGCGCGCATTGGGGGTCTAGATAGCAACCAACCAAGTGCAATTTCTAGTTTTTATTTTTCATCCGACAATTCGACAATCAAAATAATAATTTTGACATCTCTTGTAAAATTTAAATCTAAATATAGACTGGGCCGTAAAACAACTAACCAAGACAATTCGTGATGCGGCTTAGCAATCCACCCCTGCGACAGTCAAACCCACCCCACCACTAAACTACCCATTGATATCAAGGAAAAAATTGCAATAAAACGAAGGTTAAAAAAACCTGGCAAAATACAAGATTTTCAGAATATAAAAAACTCAACAAAGCATCTCAAGAACTAAAAATTTTAGTAAATAGTCACAAAAATAATAGCATCCAAAAATATCTTAAAAACCTAACAGCTACTGAAACCACTGCGGATTAAAAATAACGATAGTAAAGCTCATATTTTTGCTATTTATCTGGAAAGCGTGTTTCATCGAAACCTTCCTGAAACCAACGAGAATCATAACAGCGATATGTCTAATTACTTCGAATCACCCTATCTACTAGAACTAGGCGCTCTTTATAGTCCTTCAAGTAAACCAGGTTATTAAGAAGTGGAACCTAAAAAAGTCACCAGGTCAGTCAAGTCAGGAACTTCTCGAAATATCAAACAAAACCTTAAAATTTTAGAAACTTATTTTTAACTCCATCTTAAGAACATGCTATTTCCGCTTGTATGGAAAATGGATCAAATAATGATAATTACTTAGCCAAGCAAATTAGAGCTAATAAACTACAAATAATTCCCAAACATCAATTTGGGTTCAGGTGAGAACACCCAATTATTGAACAAGTCCATCGTCTAACCACTACAATTTCTCAAGACACCTAAAAAGTAAAAATTATTGCTCGACAGCATTTTTAAACATTAGCAACTTTTGCTAAAGTCTGGCAACTATTCTACAAATTCTACCTTCAAGATCGTACTTTTTTTGTTAAACACCAAACTGCATTATCTGCGCTCCACCATATTAACGCGAGTGTGTTTATAACATCTCATCGAAGACTGGTTAAAAAAATGGCGTATCAAAGTCAACACAACGAAATCGGTTAATGTTACTTTTACAAAACCGAAGAAGTAACTGTCCACCTGTCATGTTAAATTACCTGCTGATTCCTCAACGTAATGATGTTAAATATCTTGGTATGTACTTGAATAAAAGATTAACGTGAAACAAGCACATTTTTATAAAAAGGAAACAGTGAGCAATTGAGCATCAAAATCTATACTGGTTAATTAGTCGTAAATCCCAACTCTCTACGAACAAGTTGTTAATCTACAAAGTGATCCTTAGATCAATCTAGACGTATGAGATTCAGCTGTGAGATTCCCTCTTAAAGTCAAACATTGAGAACCTAAAACGATTCCATGTTAAGATGCTGGGCATGATTGTGCAATCAGTATAGTTTGTTTTGAACAACATCATCGCACACTCGGTGTAATCAGTAAAAAATGATTAAAACCCATCATGAGAAATACATAAAAAAACTACAGTTCCGTTCTAAGAGTCTTGCTCGTGAATTTTCTCTATTCAACTTTTTCTAACTATTGTAAATAATAGCACGCCATACCATAACCCCATAGTGTGGTGAACATGCCGCTCAACAGAAAACTGTACATTGCGACGTTCTCCACGTCTACGTTTGAACATCATGCGACCATCGTGCATTCCCAAGCAGAATCGGGATTCGGCACTGAAGACCACCCTATGCCATTTCACGTCAAAATCCAGTCGCAAGGTACATCACTCCAAACGTTACTGTCGATGATGAGCCGTCAGCGAAAGTACAAGATGTGGGCGATAGGACTGCGGGCCAAAAGCTCTAATTCGACAGTAAACTATACGTCATGTAATATGACGTCCTTTGTTTCAAAACCATTGATCGGCAATTGATCTTGTACTCGAGAATCGGTCTCTTAATGCCATTAATCGAAGATGGCGGCCATGGACTATATTGTCTGTCTTGGTCATCCATTTCCCTGTCTACGACGTTCTTGACCTTCTCCAGACCATGTGTAACACCGTACTATTGAGAATTGGTTACGATTAAAATGGTTAGCAAATTCTCTTAATGAAAAACCACTCTCACGTAAGTCAGTAACGCGACCTCTATCGAAAATTTTCACGTTGCTGCACTCTAGGCATAATGGCAGTCTCAAAATGCCAAGAACACAAAAACAAAAGAATTGCAACCAAAAACAATACCAAAATCGACTTAATCTCTCAATAAATATACCTGATAATTGCGATTGTAACAACAAGTAAAACGTCAAATTTTCCATGACTACTGGATTATTTGAATAAAATTTTAATCAATTACTATCTTTGACTAGTTAAACATTTCTTGATGTTGCATTTTTTATGTCACCGAGTATAGGTAACTTATTTTTGAAAAAAATATGAACAAAAAATAAACGAGAACACAACTTTGATACATAAAAAAATGATATTGAAAAAACTCTGAAACGTTCGTAGTCCACTGACAAATGGTGCACTAAAATATTCAAACAACATTATGTCCGGTGTGAAAAAAGCTCTTTGGTTGTAGGAATAAGCTCCTCATAGTAGTAGTAATTTTTTAAAGGGATGTAATCAATCGTACTTTAAGTTTTTTCAAGTTTCTCGACAGTTATTCTGTTTTGGCATTCTAGTGCAGGCAGAACGATTTCAGCAACTTGATTCGATTTCTTTCCTTTTTTGAGAACGTTGCATACATTCCATAATTCGAATTCACTAAATGATTTCATTGTTTTAATAATTGTTGGATTTTCTTTACTAATTTCCCTCCATGAAATCTCAGAGATCTGTAGTTTTGTTGTATTTATGTAATCCTCAACCACACGTACGAAATTCACAAAATCCTCTTTTTGTAAACGCACTACTTTAAATGCATTTTAATGCGTGCACTAGAGATCATTTTTCCTAAAGAAACAAAACATTTTGTTACTCGCTCTCTTTTTTCAATTTGTGCGAGATCTCTATCGTATGTGAGGTAGCTATGTCCATTTACTAAGACCTTCTGTTCTATTTGTTCGAAAACACCGGAAGCTACCAGATACCTAGGTATATGATATAAGCATATGAATAATTCTATTTTCATTTTGTCCTGTGCACTTGTCGCACCAAATAATGAGCTTCCGTTTTTTTAACAAACATTTCTTGGTTTTTCATGGAAACCTTCCACTAAGCAGAGACAATTTCGTTACCTCCTCTACCTGTTATTGACTTGTCCCATAAACCATAAACACATTATGCCGGTTTCTGTTTCAGATATATGTACACTAAAGTTGTAGTACGAAAGTTGGCAATTGTAAAACATGTCGAAATAAATAAGGGTGGGTATGAACAAAACTTGCTCTAAATCGATTGATACGACGTTAGTGTTGCTGCAACATCTTTTTTCGCGACTTTTCTATGATGCAGCTCCAACTATTTAGAAAGTGTGTGGTTTTCCAAACAGTTAGATGACGTAGCTTTGATCTTATTATTCAGTTTGTCACAAGGTGAACATGTGCTATCTGATTTAGGACGCCCAAACCGCAGCATTGGGTAATCTTCGTAAACAGTAGAATAAAACTTTTATGCAACGATGGAATTTGGAAATTTATTTTTAAACGCCAGAAACATAGAATTTATATTAAGATCTGGACTTAGCAATTCTCTGCTCGATTTGCTTTGGCTGTAGCGATTCTCCTTTCTAGGAAATCTATTTATGTGTTCTTTGACTTGCTGTTGCTGTTTTTTCCACGTTGATCGACGAATTTCAGGTCACCTTGTTTTTTTCTTCGAATATCTCAACAAAAGTTTTTCTGCATACTTAAATGTGCTCACCCCGACCATCCGAAACCTATACTATACTAAACATTGTCTACGACTAGCCGCCAGTACCTCCAATTTCCTTTGGTGCCTTTTATTCACCGTTGGCACCTTGATAAGAGTCAGAAGGAAAGTACCTTGCTTTTCATAGTCGGAAGTTGCGTACAAGTAGGTATAAAACCTTAGCTTCTGATCAAACGAGATTGTTTTGCAGGAATGCATCTAAAATAAAACCATGCGTTAACAAAATAAGACGAAGAATGTGAATTATAGCTCTCTTACTTCCGTACCGTGTGCTTTTTTAGCTGATATTTGCTCGCCCTTATAACTTCTATGGGGTAAACCAACAAGTTTCAACATTTACCTTTCTTTTCTGATACTCTCACTTCCTTTTTATCTATTTTACTTGGTTTTCTAGCACCACTAAGTTTTTATATGCTTCCATTTTGTTTAAACCTTTTAAAAATCATGGAAAACAGACCGTTTAAACAGAAAATACGCGCTCGGACCTTGCTCCACTTCAACCATGCGACTTCGCTCGTAAAATTTCAAGATAGCATATAAACGGTTCTGTGGGTTATTGGCGGTGGCACATAAAAACAGCCCAAACTCAAAACTCATAAAACTGGCAGCTAGACCTTTTTGCATTTCCACTCTAGAAACTATAAAATACAGATCCAAACTTAATTTAAATGAAGTAAAATATTTCGGCTATAGTAAATGTAGGTAACGAATGAAGATTTTGTTAATAGAATTTAAATAAATTAATATGATGTAATCTTTGCAGACATACACAACTTATTGTTATTCTAATGCATTGGTATGTATTGGAATTGGAGCGTAACTTAACGAATTACAAGTATGTGGAAAATATATTCCAAAGCGTAAAAATTATGCAACCTATTCAATTTTTTTTCGGTAAAAGCAAAACTATTTGCACAAAAACCATTAAAAACAGTTAATATAGTCAAATATACATAACGGTATATGTGTTTTGTTTCAGTAAAATTAAACAACATTTATGGATAAATCATTCTATTTTTTGGTACAGAACAAAGCACTGACATCGAGTAAATCGTTTGCTTCCGTTTTGGACCGGAAAGCGGACAGTAAATAATTGCTAATGTATAACGTGTAGCTTCACAGGACATAACAAAAATTCGCTAATAAGTTTGAAGAAATGTTGATTCATCTTAAACTGTCCACTGTGTAATTTTCTTCATAAACGTTTTTTAAACTAATCTATTTATTGTCGAATCAATTGTTAGCGTTTTTATTTTAAGTTGTGCATCGTCGCAGAACCAAACATAAATGAATCAGAGCAAAGCAAGCATTATTAACGATTCTACTTATTGTAACGCATGTATTACATAAAGAGCTAAGAAAAAGTACAACTTGTAGAATTTAATTATAATCTTCTGATCATTGATTTTATAAAAGCATTTTGTATGCCAGATGTTTTCCAAAGCTAAATATTTGTACAATTTAATGAATCCCTAAGTGATAGATTAATTACAGTAATTAAGACAACGGAGAAAAATGATTAATTGCATTAGAAATGTCGTTTAGGTTAATTTAAATCAAAACGCCACATAAAAAAATATTGTAAAATTTAAAAACATATTGAGAAAGCATATACCTATTTTAAGATTACCCACAAAAAGTCAAATTTTACATGCCAAAATTAAACAAATACAAAAAGAAATGAAATGACCATGTTCGTATCTTGGATGTAATAATCCATGTTCCAACAGTTCACTTACATAAAGCTAAGAAGCATAATAAAATTAGCCTACAAAATAAAAAACATATTTATTGATACAGCAAATTAATAAGAAAGTAAAGAACTATAAACAAGCGGAAATATTAATGTTACATGTCGTTATTTTGTATTTTTCAAGAATATTTATTCTAAATTAAAATTAACGGCGGCTGCACTGTTTATACGCCGCTACTGATTCTCCTTACGAGTAGAGATAAACGCAATACAGCAACTAACGGCCATTTTACTCGCTCTTTATCTGTTCGTAACCGCTGAGAATGTTCGTGTATCTGAACGTTAATTTAAGACATGTAAGTAATTTTTCTTTCTGCTGAATTTTCGTCGGTATTGATTCATATTACGCTGTTAGCGGATGTGCTAAGGAAAACGTATTCCAGATATTGGTCCAATTCGCTGTTTGGGTTAATTACGCGACGTTCCAGGTAAGAACAGCAATTCCGAAAGATGGCGTCGTCACGTGATCTTTTTACTTTTGTTAGCGTGTTTGCTGTCTTTGTACCAGGCTGTTTTCGAGATATGTAACCTGTAGTGTAGAGTCTACCTCGTTTTATGTAATCAGAAAGGACGAGAGAAGACTCATACCTGTTTCGGAAATATCCGTATCGTATTACTTCGTTAAATTACTTTATGCACATTACTTAGTATAGCCATTGGTATAGCTTATACCTTCTCGCATTTATACTTATTGCTTTAATTATGTTAGCCTTGTACGTACTACTTCTTAGTACCGTATAATTTTGCTTTTATGTAATTTGTTTCAATTGTATTCACTAACCGCTCGCCTTCAGCCTATAATTTATTTTATGCAATTATAACGTAAGATAATACTAACTTAAATTTACTTTCAGTCGCAAACTTTATCTGTAACCTTATGTATTATCGTTGAGTACATTAACGTGACATCCGTCAAGTTTCTACGATAATTTGAACGCAGTCATAGCCAAAGGCATATTTTGTTTTTAAATCAGATAAAAGGAGGTAATGAAAATCACTACTATTGACGGAGAATTTCAGTTGGGTAAGTTTTTGGCCTCATAGTAGACGAGGTAGTTTGTTCGAGTAATATTTATATTTAAATTTAAGGCATTCACTTATAATATTTGTTAGTAATTGAATATAAATAGTTGTATAGTGGGTTGCCTGAACGAAAGGACTTACATCGATATTATAGCTGTGATATTATTATATTAGTCGACGAATCTATAATTGGTATTGGTCTACCTCTTTCTCTGTTGGTTTTAATGACTATTCTCGTTTGTGTGAAATAAATATATTGTTGTTAGATGTTGTGTTTTACCAATTTGTTCCTTTTAGTGATCGACAGATTTAAACAAGGTCTATATTAGGTGATATTTACTTCTTTTGGTACCTTTTTAAATTAATGTAGAATTAGCAAGACTTGCGATCCGCTTGCCGAATCAAATTCCGTTAGTCGCTTGCCTTTAAATGGCGAGAAAATTCTCGTAACAAATAAAGACAAAGCGAAAAGTAGTGTCGAAAAAAAAATTAAGACTCTAAAAACTAACACAGTTAAAACTGCTTCATATTAGATCAAAAGAAAATAAAAACGTATATAAAATACGGCAAAATATTCGTATGTTTTTGAAATAATCACCAAAAACATGTTGTTAAAGTAGAAATCTACCAAAATCAAAAACCCACAGAATACATCCTCAATTCTTATATTACAGTAATACCACAATTTAAATATTTATTAGCTTTGCCGATAACGTTTAACGACACGATAAAGTAGAACGTCAATAATATAGCTTTTAAAGTTTCAAATTTATGACGTCTAAATTGCCCGTTAAGCGGGCACAAACTCGCAACTGGTCGGACGATACGCCATATTTAATAGAACTATAACCATTGAATTTCTTCGCTGATGCAAAACCAAGAGACGCTTTGGAAGATATAAAGATAAAAATAAAACGTAACTCTAACGTAAATTTTTGTTCTAGTATCATGCCTCGTAGATATCAGAAGAAAGCAAAACCATATAGTAGTAACTAAGATCTTGAAAAAGCACTTCGTGTATTCGAGAATATAAGCTAGGTCTGAGACAAACCAGCAAAACGTTGAAAATAGATAAATCGTTACTAAACAGACGCTTAAATAAGAAGCAGTTAGAAAAGCAACAACGAAAAACTAGTATATCTCCATAGTTCAAAAAGATCCTACTGAAAAGATTCACATTATGGCAAATTTGCAATAACAAAAAAGAAAGTTCAGTCAGCAGTTAAAAATTAACTTCTAGAAAATTCTTTAACCGCAGTTAAGTTAAACAATTTGAGATATGAAGACAGACAGCAACCAATGATATATAGACTTTATGATCGTTTACATAAAGACATGGTGGATTTGAACTTGCAAAATAAGCCGGGCGAATTATAGAACTTGGATAAAAACAGTTTTTGTTAGAATCCAAGTAGAATCGAAGAGGATAATATGAAAAACTAAAAAGTAATATTTCAGGATCCAGTAGGGAAAATACGACAGTAATGGCGCGCGTTTCTACTGCAAAAAGATTGTTACCACCATTAGTAATATTCCAGGGTACAAATCTATGAAAAAAAGGTAAAGACATTCTTGGCACAATGTACGCCTGCTCCGACAACGGCGGTTCAAAAAGGCCACTATTTGCAATAATGGATGGTCACGTAACAGATTTAGAAAAGACTACACTCTAAAATGCAATTAAACATGAAGTAAACTTATAAAACTCCCAGCTCACACCACCGATTGCTAAAACCACTTGATAAGTGGATAAAATGAAATTAAAACTCATAGAATAACACCGCCAGAACTTACAAAAGTTATCAAAAAATGAGTTTTCGGAATTACTATGTGAAGTTTGAGCAGAAGGTTTGTGATCAAACACTATAGTAAAATTATATCTTGCTACTGGTATATACCCTTGTGACATATTAAAATACCCAACGTCCCGTTTAAATCCAACAAAACTGACTTGATGCCAATCTCTAAAAAATAACAAAATGGAAGAAGAGATATTTAAACGTGTAGAAGAGATCTATCTGAAGTCAATGTTGATGAACCTTCGCCGGCAGCATTGATATGCTAACAGATTCATGGGCGCATAACCTGTCGACAGCATCAATATCATCGTAGAATATTTAAGCTTTAACATAATTTCATAACATGCCGGCAGCTATTTCAGTATTATATATTATTAGAAAAAATTGGTAGATCGCCGAAAAAATATTAATAGCACCATAAAAGTATCAGTAGCTCATATTTAAAAACGATCCATAAAAAAACAATACAAAGAGTATCACAGAAGAAGAAAAAAAATCATACGTTGCTTAAATATCCATGTGCTGTGTTTACGCCGATTCCGCTGTTTCTTTGTATTAATAAAAATTCAGATTGCATTATACTTTATAGTTCCGACTGTCATTTCTTTAATTTTTGAAATACCAGTAATTTGATATTTTTAAACAGTTATTTGTGTTAACCCTATTAAAAGTTTTGTTTATTCATTATTCTTTGCCTACGATTGGCAAGTACGATGTGGAAAACTTCGTGCATACTTACGTGAAATTACGTTTCGTTTTAATTTTTCATCTCTGTTGGTTGCACTCTCATCATAGGAGATTTCTTTTGAAAACTCTATAAGTAGTCCGTGTAAAAGTTTATAAAAAAACGCAGTTGTTATTAATGACGCGCGTGACATGATGGGTGTTTTACCACGTAAAAGATACTGAATTTTTGTGTTTAGAGTTCTAAGAGACCTAAGTTCGCAAATTAAAAAATTAATTAAATTCTTCACGTAATATCGGTTTTCTTAAAGTTTATAGTTGAGTGATGTTTGGCATCGCGTAATCCAACCTAATCGATTCGAATTTTACGGCTAAATAATTAATACATCCAAATCCATTCGTCAACGCCTCCTCCAGTAAGTTCTCCAGCTCGTTACTGCCTGAGATTATCAACTAGCTTCTGGGTCCAGTCGCCCCCAGCTTAGTCAGGATACAAAATTACTTCAAGTTTTTACAATTTACGTTTTGTGCCAAAGATTTATTTGCAATAATATTCGAGTTCAGTATGAGTTAAGAGCGAATTTTTTATTATTCCTAACGTTTACTTACGTAATTTCATAATTTTAAATAAAACAATTTAGTGATTGATTCGCCGTCGGCATATAAATTTAACCGATCGACGAGTATTGTTTGGTATATTTTAGTTTAATTTTAATTAATAATTTTGTAGTTAAGTTCATATAAATCTTTTATTTCCATTGTCATTATTTTTATTGTTGATCAATTTTATTTAACAGTTTTCTTAAATTGCCTTTTTTTATTTTATTTATTAATAACACCGCATGCGCGTTGAATCTGTGTTAAACTTGTAGATTTTGGATGTTACAACCCTCAAAGTAGGTTCGTAAGGGATGTAACAAACAAGGATCTAGAAGCTAATTTAATCGTGTCGTTGATTGGCGTTCACACCGATTCAGAGTATTTCACTTTCGATATTGTCATTTCTAAAATAGTCACAAATTTCTATTCTGAGCTAATCCAACCCTTACCACTGAGCATTACTCATTATGTTACTTCCATTCAAGCAATTTTCGTTTTTACAGCTTTTGCATGTAACAGCTATCAGCCCCAAGCATATGTGGAGCAACCGCACGTGCAATTGAACAACTCGTGTTTAATATAGATTTTGATACCTATTCTCTTCTTTAAGTAACGGATTCATTTAAATGTATTTTTTGTGCTCTCGTCAGTTTCAATGTATTTTACAGATATCATAACCAGCCGGAAATTTTACTATACCGGTAAAGTGTAGTATAATTTTAACTAATAATCATTAATTTTTTACGTCAGCTGTCATCTATGTCAGATTTATTAACGTAAACCAGTACTTGCGTTATTGGTTAAAATAACAACGAAAAACTTTTTTTTACCTTTGCTAAAAACAATAATGATTTTATTTTATTATCAGTTAAATTGTAATGGAATTATGCAATTGTCAAATAAATTACAAAAACAATTAAATTTCGCCATTACAGGTTTCAGTTTTATCAACATATGTTATTAAATTTTAATAAAAACAAATATTTAAATAACAGATTTCAACAAATGTATATAAAAGTTAGCACAAAAAATTTTGTGTATCACACGTCCTGAAAGTATTTTGCAAGTATTCGCATTTTATATGCTCATACTCGCAACATGTGTTTTTGATAGACAAAATGCAAGCATTATAGTGCAGACGATCTTATCAAAACTGAAGACAAAACAAGAAGAATATCATAGGAAGCTGATGCCCTCTGTAATAAAATCCACGATAGACATGAGAGAACCCGAACCATCCAATTGCTTGAAGACGAAAAAACGAAAAATTCAGATTATTTTTAACATCAGCTGAAATTCGCAGTGCAAGATAATTAAAATAAGAAAAGATTTTTTTAATTCTGTGAGTAAAAAAAAGTATATGCCAAACCAAACCAACACGATGCATAATAAAATCTTGAACTAAAAAGATAAAATTTAAAATACAACCACGTTGTGCAAAAACCCAATAAATACCTGAAAACCAAACAGATGACAACATCAACAAAGATGAAATTATCGAGATCAATTATTAGAGTAAAGTTAAACAAAAGAATACAAAACATTACTGTATTTAACAACGTACATAAACAATTTTGTACCAAATTAAAAATATTCTTTGATTGAATTCGATAGAACACATCTTTCGAATAAAACTTTTTGTGTCAACTCGTTTCTCGAGATAAATCAGCCTTCAAAGATTATTCAATTTGCTTTTCAATGTTTCATCGACAAATGTTTATCCAAAGACAATACATTTATTGCTTTGTACATTTGAATGTTAATACATTACATTTGTGAAAGCAAACAATTTATATTTCTACATGTTAAAAAAGCAGAAATTTATTAAAAACAGAAATAAATAACACCATAAAATAGAAAACATTAGAACGCAATAACTTATTGAATTTGTTATATTGCAAGAAAATTGATTTTATGCTACGTTACAATTACCTTCATTTTCTTTCTGTTCTACTTATTTTATATTAATCATTTTCTTGACAATAAACATCAAACTAGTTGCAACTTAATGATCTTATGTACGTGAAAACACTGTTAATAAGAAATTTTTACTTAAGTTACATTTAAAAAAAAAAGCGCGTAAATGATCCATTTGATAATGCTCAAAATGGTCACGCTCAATTACATTTGGCCATAATTCGATATTTAGAAATTAACTACGGGAAAGTAAAAAGAAAGTAATTTCTTAAGATCAATACTTTATTTATCTTCTAGTATAATCGTTAAAAAATATGTACACAATACTTTCAATGTTAATTGCATTGAACTAAATTAAGCATTTTATCAAACGCGTTCTATTAATATAAAAAGTATTCCGTTGGTGTGAATAATGAAATAGTCAAACGTATTGATTTTGTGTCGTTGATTATTTGTAGAAATGTGTATTATTGCTTAAGCGTTTTCAAGCAATGACACTGCTGTGTGTTTTTTGAAAAAAATGTATGTTAAAGCTGGAATCGAAACTAATCAACGCAGATTTAATTTGAACTACACGATAAATTATATAAAGAAATACAGAAACTAAAGTGTTTCTTGTATTGTACCGATTTGAAATATTATATCGGCTATGTACTCATTTGTATCCTTTGTCACGTAAGAAGCACTGTATGTATGTAATCGGTTGAAATAGTAAAAATCACCATATAAATAATGTGCATAATTACAGCGTTAAAAAGAATAGATCTTTTGTTATAGTAAAATTAAATGTTCTTTTTTAAAGTTAATAAACTTTGAAAATACACAGGTCATTTTTCATTATCATCTTCAAAATCAATTTATTTTAAACTAGTGATTTTTCCAAAACAATAACAGTGCTGTTATAAACCTTTACAAAAGTTGCCATAAAATTAAGTATAATACCCAAAAACCAGATAAACATTTACAAACAAAGACGTTGATCTTTTCCCAAAAACGAATGCTTTTTGTAAAAATCACAAGTAAGTAGGTAGGTATAGAAACAGTTACAAACGTTGATATTCATTTTAAAATAAAGAAGTTGATGTAAACTTCCAGTATAACCGCAGATGTAGTATAATTGAGAATATTATAGGATGAGAGGTCACTATATTAGTACCACATAACTACAAACTTTCAAAATTCAAATACAATTTTGTGTAAACGTCTAATAGACTACTTTGTTTGGACACTTGTATTATAACATAAAACATACACCATTACAACGTGGTGTTCTGGAGTGAATAAACTTACTTTTAAACAGGGTTAAAATATATAAAAAGAATTTCTTAATTTTCTTGGAGATTTAGCAGCTGCAACATACACACGTGACGAACTTGTATTCAGCACCTTGTTATGTTAAAAAGTTGGTAGATTATTTTTCGAGTATAAAATTTGTCCCTCGACACGGCCCACCTTCGTAACCGGCTGTCAAACGAATTTACTTCCCGTTAACGTTTTGTATAGCACGGACCGTTCTTAGCCGTATCTCTACGCCCAACATCAATTGCTACGTTAAGTCGAAGGGAAACGCTGCGCATTTGCTATCTCAAATGATTGTATGCTTTGAAAATGAAATTTATTTGTGTTGACGCCGTATGTACGTTTTGTGTTAGATTTAATATTACTTTTAAGGTAACACAAGTCCGGAATTAGCTAATCCCCTACTGGATAAAACCTAACTGTGAGTATTAAAATTTCTAATTTTACGATTAGTACTTCGTTTAATTAATATTAATAATAAGATCAATTTGTGGATCGTATGCAGTGCGCGTTGAGTTTCTAAGGCTTCAATTGTTTTTGTTATATACTTTTGCGATTTTAAATTTAGGAATATAAAGACATTCCTTCTTCGAATGTAAAAGTTTAGGTCAGTTTACTGTACGACGTGTTGCCTAGTATAGGGCGTAATTTATATTTTCTCCGGCCCATGTATTAACGTTTGGAAAATTTACGTAATTATATTTATGTACCTTCTTCGCCCTCTTTAGAATTATTGTCCGTGATAAAATAAATATATATTCTGTGTTATTACTTCTGTCGTGTTATTTGTTCTTTTCCAGCTACGGGTAGAGTTAAACGATAACTCTCTAATTTAATCTTTCATCGTTTTTGCGCCTTTTTAAGGTTAATTTATAATTTACTTCGTACTCTAATTAAAATAAATAAAAAATAAATAAAAAATAAATAACACTTGGTTAGCATTGGTCTGATTATGGATATGCAACATTTTACGATTATGTGCTTATATGAAATACAATATATAAAGTACAAAGTAATTCCGCTAACATTGCTTATAATAATAGATACACTGTGCGTTCATGATGAAAGGAACAAACTTGTTTAAAATGCAAGTAATTATTATGTGAAAAAACGCTCGGATACATCGATTAGTATTTTTAGTTGTGAACTTTTTGACATAAGGAAATTATATACAGAGTGTCACAACAACATATGCAGCCACAATAGAACACCCTGTATACTATAGCATTTTTTAATTATACGGTAAATTCTGAACACTTTATACAACATACCATATCTCTAAATCAACGATTTTCAGGATAACGTTTGAAATGTTGTAAATAAAAAAAATAAATAAACTTTGGTAATAAAACAAAAAAAAATAATAATTTTATAATAAATGTTCAATGTATACGGCGTATTCTCTGTTTTAGTTCATCAAGATTATTTGGTCTATTCACATAGATTTCAAATAACCCCATGAGAAAAAAATCTAATAGTTAAATCTGGTGACATTAGTCAATAGGACCTCTGCGTCTAATCCATTTATAAGAAAAAAGTTAAATTAAGAAATTGTCAAACTGCAATTGCAAAATAAGGTGCCCCATCATGTTGGAAGCATATGTCATTACGGGAAATATCTAGATCTTGTGGATGAGGAAACACAATAGCTAAAGGGGAAATAAGTTCAAACCAAAGAAAGTCAAAGTAGAAATCCCCATTTAAATTTTCTTATTTTCTGTTTCGGTGTATTTGTGACACAGATCCCGATGACAAATTACTATTCCTGGAGATTGTCCTAACGGTTTACAGTTTCTACTAAAACGTCTAGTTGAGAATCTTCTGATATTTTTGCTAGTCTGTCTTTAGGTAAATATTTAACGTGGCCGTGGTCAGCAAATTTCAATTCAATCTTGGTAACAGTAGATTTAGTAACTGGATGTTGATGAGGATGAATTGCATTAAATAAATTAGACACTTCTTGTTGAGCATTCAATCTGTCTTCAAAAGCAATCATCATAGATACTTCAGTATTCAATCAGATACATAAATGGATTTTTAAAACGATAGGTTAAACCTCGGGTTAAACTGTCAAAATGACTGGCAAACTAAAAGCCTGTGATAGTTTAATTTTTATTGCCACAAAACACCACACTAAATAATGGTCTAGTGGTCAAGAAATTAAAATCAATTAATTCAAAGTTGAAGAAAAAATTCGCAATACCAGCTTGTTTTTGTTAGCTTTTCAAGAAATGTTCAAAGTTCAATTTAAACATACCATTTATTTGTGTATTTTTCAAAATTTCACATTTCAAACGTCATTATTTCGAAAACCGCTGATTTTAGAGAAATGGTATGTCATACAAAATTTAAAAAAATTGCTTAATATACAGGGTGTAACAAAATCAATAATGACTGCATGTGCTCTTCTTGAAACACCCAGTATATAATTCGCAAACAAAAATATGTGTCCGAGCGTTTTTCCACAAAATAACTACCTGAGTTTTAAACGAATTTGTTCCTTTCATCATGAATGCACAGTATATACAGGGTTCGCCATTACTCCGGCCTTTGTACAAATGTCAGCATAAAATGTTAATGACTACTCGTTTCTATTGAAAAGCTGCATTTTTTAAAAACACTTTTGTTTATACAGGGTGTTTAGTTTTCGTTGGAGAGCATAAAGTTACACTTTTTTAAATAGCAACCCATCACTTTTTTATGCTGTTCGATGAAGACTTATTTAGAGGAAAAATACTTTTTTAATTGATTGCGACGTTGCCATTTTAAAGCAATTTCTTAAAAATGCAGCATCAGAAAGAAATAGTCACGAAACTGGTATTTTTTGAAATTTTTTGTTCGTAGATGAAAATCTAAATAGCCTAAAATATTTTTTTAATTGTCCATACTTATTTTGTATGAGAACGCTAATTTTCAAATTTTTTAATTTGCTGAAACTTTTTCCGCTTTTTTCAATTGTTTCTAATGTAGTTTTTAATTCTCCATCGATTTGCACTAGTACTTTTTTTCTCCTAACATCTACAGTTATGGAGATATTTATACATTTTCAATTAAATAACAACAAGCATTATTTTAATCAAACAATAAAATAAGATTAAGAATAAATTAAGTCAACATAAGAATTACAACAGAACAGTAACAAACGTAGACTTGACAATACTATAAATTTTTCAAAGTCAAGGTTAAAAAATTGATAAATTATTGAAGACATAACTGGGGAATCCTTGCATTACTTTATCTTAGGGATAAGATTCTTAGAAATTGTACTTAAATTTTGTGTCATTATTGAAATTAACATTATTATTATGCTTTGTTATAAAAATCATTTCATTCAACCAATTTTTCAATCTATTCTGAAGTAAAATTCTATTAGAATTTATAGTAGATTCTATCGATAATTGCACAATAGCTTTTTCTTGACGAGAACACAAATAAAATTTAAGCAACGAGTGTTCCACTATAATTCGAATCGTAAAACCAATCATATTTTTAGTAAGTTACAGGTACGATAATACAATTAATCGATCGTAATTGAAATGGAAAGAACTGCAGAATTAATAAATATAAATAATAATGATCAAAAAGAAACATATTCCTCAAATATTTTTTACCAAGAGTTGAAGTCAAGGCGCTAAGTAAAATAAATTTAAATAAATATTTTAGATTGAATTGGGATTGGGAAAGCATGGGTTCGACTAGTAACTGAAATCGTCCTCTAAACCAATTAGTTTTTGACTAAATTGCAAAATAAACGTACATAGATCAAGAAACTAATTAATAGCAGTTATTTAAGACGTAACGGGATTCTTAAAAAACGTTTTCGGTGCTTGTTAGAAACGCGCATATTTTTAATACCACTCGGAAACAACCTTAACACATGTGCAATTTTACACAATATGCGCAGAAAAAACAATGTGCAATGAAGATAATAATATGTTCATTTTAATCAGTAGCGGCTGATGGCCAATGCTGCAGGAAGGCAATTTTAATATGAAAACTTTTAAAACGCATTCTTACTTAATAAATTTATATTTAAAGTCGATTTATCTATTTTTAGAATAAACAAAATAAAACGTTACATATTTCTAATTGTAAATTGATAATAAAACAAATAGTATTTTTGGAGGATCATTGACCAAATGACCTAATAGGGAAGTCGCACTGATTTTAATTCTTGTTTACCTACAAGTTTATTTATTTATTCCAAAATGTACGTTATTTTTTAAGTTGCTAAACTTTTAGTCTCGAATACATGATACGATTTTTAATAAGTTTTAAATGCTTGCCACTTTTTTCTAACGCAACCACTAGTCTTTCGAGTAAAGTCAGTTTCTTCTCATAATATTAATGACATTAATTCAATAAAAGTAACAAAAATGCACCGTTTCAGTTCGAATCTACTTACGAAAATGATTTCAATTATTAAAAAATTTTTATTTAGCAATAGAATGTC
The DNA here is from genome assembly GCA_035610365.1 of Aquatica leii. Lineage (NCBI taxonomy): Eukaryota > Metazoa > Arthropoda > Insecta > Coleoptera > Lampyridae > Aquatica > Aquatica leii. Next base: position 76,928,156 of record CM069436.1, on the reverse strand, counting down.
TTGCAAGATTCGAAGAAACTCGAGAATAGGTCCCCGGGTATATTTAGATTTCTGTGCAAACATAGAATTTATATAAACATTAATAAACAACTTATTAAAAGTTAACTTTGCGCATAAGCTCCAAGTTAAAACCAATTTTTCGAAATGACGCATTATTTGGATTTTTATGGAAATTGTTTAAACATTTATAAACAAGGCGTTTAAAAATAAAAGTAATACCTATCTAAAAACCTCGCAAACCTTTAATAAAAAAATAACTTGACAGCCAATTTTGATCACTAACAGGTCAGAGCCCAAATGTGCGCAGTATTGCTCGAAAAATTTCATATGTTCGAGTAAGTAGTTAAAAAAAAAACGCTATAAGAGCGCGAGTGAAAGAAGGTTCGCACAATAATTACTGGTTTATGCAAAAAATGTTGCATGAGCAAACATGATAAAAATCAAGCAAAAACTTAAAAGAAAAGTTTGTTACCGAATGTTTACCTGATGCCTCGAAAACGAAATAAAAGCAAGCTCGGTGACAAGGTTCATGAAATCCATCATACCTCATTAGTCATTACTATACTTCCCATGTAACTGTATCATGTAGATGGTACAATACATAAGTCAGAATTCAGAAAACTTTAAAAACAAAGGTAACATTTTTCAATGTCGGAACATATCTGCTTTTGGCGGATTCTTTTACTGCATACATTTAATAATATTCTAAACACATTGGTAATATTTACAAAAATATATGTATGTCGATACTAACAGCAACACACGCTTCACGTGTTTACGAGTGAGATAAGTTGATTATATTATTCTGACTTCTGTTGATGATATTGGAAGACTACAAAAAATATTTCGATATATTATTGGTACTATCAAAATTGGTATATTTTTTCGACACGACGCAGACAGAAGTATTTTCAATTGCTGCAGATTTTGTAGGTTGCTCTACATCAAGAACATTAGTGAACCTTGCTTAAATACACGTTTCATAATTTAGTCGACAACAAGAATCTGTTACTACTAAAGTATTAACAATAGTTGCAAAAAATGCTTCAACAGAAAGAAAAAAGCTTAGCTTAGTCGATTAGAAAATCCTTAATTCTACTAATTCCTAAAACCCATCGTAGAACCAACGACAAATGTTTATTTATTCGCAATCATGTCGCAGAGAATTGTTTCGTCAACAAACTGAGTAGCAGAGATGTTACGAATTGGCATACCCTCGCTTGCGTATCTTTAGCGCTCGTATGAGAATTTCCGTAAATATTTTATTTAGTTTTATTAAACAAGCAAACGTGTTGATATTACTAAGGTATTTATATAAAACGTAGTAGATGATGTTACCGGCATGCTTCTTAATTTTATTATTATTCATAAATTGTAACGTATAATTATCCAGTTAAAGTTAATTATCTAATGATCACTATAATTTAATATGTCCCGATTGTGGTTTATCAAATCTGCACCTTTTGCGGATATTTTTCATCAAAATTTTATCGTTATTGACAAAATATAATTAAACAATTGTTTTCTGCTGAAGATACTTCGGCATCAGTTGAAAGGATATTCTCCACAATTGGTTTCGAACATTCCACGATTAAAAATCGTTTATAGTCCAGTTAATAAAGGATTTAAATGGAAATTTTGAGATAAAAGGCTGACTTTTTAATAAAAGTTGATTTGAGGCATTCCGGTGAGAGTTGAAAAAAAACGTTTTTTTAACTAAATCAAAGGGGATAATAATTAGAAAAGAAATTTTCAAATATAAAAACATAAAAATTAGCATAAAAATATATATAAAAATGATCTTTTTTCTGCCACAATGAAAATCGACAAACAAACAAAATTATAATTTCTTTTCAAAACTAAGCATTATTTAAATTGGTAACAAAAAACTAATGCTATTTTAAATTTTTAAATTGTCATTTAGTAATTTCAAAAGAAAAACTTTTAGAAGATCGATACACTTTTATATCAGAAGGGAAATACTAAAAGTATGCTGAGCGTTAAAAAACAGTGTAAAATATTTAAAGAAGTAGTAGTATGAACCAAAATAAACAAAAAAGTCTTAATAAACTTGGGCGCAAAGTAACGGTTGCGGAGATATGAAAGATTATTCTTTTTTAAAACATTTATTTGCATTACGTACAAACAAAAGAAGCTTTTAGAAAAACAAAAAATAGAGATACACAAACTGTTCGAAGTGCCCTTCTTCCATTTCCAAGCAAACGCAATCATCTGAGTCTGAGAGATATACAAACTCTTTCTAAAACCTCCTCATTGGCTCGGATTTGATTAGTTCGTAGCTGCAAGTCCTCAGACTATTTACAGAAGCATCATAGATTAATGTTTTTAAACAAATTTAGAGGGTTTAAAGCAGGCGATCTTGCAGAACATAGAACAGGTCCCCCCCTTTTTACCCATCTGCGTGAAAAAGTTTGACGTAAATGAATTGGTGCACCATCATGGTGATACATTATTAGTTGCCATTGGTCTAAAGGATTGTTGTCCAAAAAAAAAGTTTAAGTAAGCAGCCCATGTCGGCTAATTCTGCATTAGAGTAAACAGTCATATCAAACGAACGCTTGTGCACTGACAACAAAAGTCATATACTTAATTTTTATTTTACAAAACATCAGTCAACTAGAATAATAAACAAAAAGTGTTAAGAAAAAGAATAACATTCCATATCTCCAAAACTGGTACTTTGCGAAACCCATTTTTTTGTTAATTTTGGTTCATATTACTACTTCCTGACAGGTTTTAGACTTTTTTTTAACACCCTGCATTTACAAAAAAATAAAAACATAATAAAAAAATTAGAACAAAACCAGAACACTAAAGAAGTAAGAAAACGTATCTAAAACAAAAAATGACATGGAAAAGATATAGAGACAAAACAATCAGTAGCTACAAGAACCAAAAAAGGAAGACTGAAAAAATTTCGGCAAAAAAACTTGAGCAGCAATGCTATGAAAAGTAAAAAGAAAACAACAATAAAAATAAAAAATTATAACAATGAAGTGAAATCAGATATAAAAAGCGTACAATAAAAATATGAAAAAAATCATTCAAAGAAAAAAATTGAAATGGAAGAAAAAGGATAAAAGAAAGAGGTAATTGGATAGACAACATAAGATGTGCGAATATATGAAGTCGAAAAAGTATTCGATAATATAAACAAAAATAAACTACAAGAAGCAATAAAAAGAATTTAACTAAAAAAGGTAAGTGGACAAGATAAAATAAAGACGAAGATGATAGATACATAAAGAGATATGGATTACTACCACCACTTTTAAACTATAAATCAAAATAATAGAAATAAGACTAAGAAAATATATCGACAACGACAAGTAGTTTTTAGAACAGGAACACAAACACATACACATTTCAAAGAGGTTAAGTGAAAAGAAAAGAGAAGTAATATTCCTTACAATTATACTCTACATTTCCTTTTCCTTCTTTTATCTTCCTTATACGCTTAAGGGCGTCGGATTATTTTTCTTCTGCTTAGTGAAATCATTTTTTCCATCTTGTCTAGTCTACTGCAAGTATTCTCATATCTTTTATCTATTCTTTTTCTCCTATTTCTTCCATTCTTTGCATCCAGTACAAGTCTCCTACTCTTCCGTATTAAGTGGCATAATTGATTAATCCTATGTCTTATTTCTTCATTTCCTTTACATGAATTTTTAGTTCTTGTTTATTTGTTCAAGCTTCGCTAAAGTATACTAATACTACTGTATTGCACACTATTATTCTTCTAATTCCAGTTTTCCAAAAATTCTATTTACTGTTTTATATATACCAACAAATTGTTCCTATCCCCTGAAACTCAAAGCAAATAAATTTTTCAAAATTTAGAAAAAATTTGCAAAAGAGCAAATTCTTACATGAAAATGAAACCTAAAATTCAACCTCTTAAAGATCAGCATAAAACCCATATTTTTTTAAAACTGTATGTGGAAATACTTCAAAGAAAGAACATGGAGGTTGTCTTGAGAAGAAAATTACCTTTCAAACGATGTCACTTTACCACAATTACAATTTAAAAAAAATAGGGTGTTGATACTGAACTTCGGGAAGTTAGATTCTAAAGTATAAATTTTATGTAAAAATTCTTTCTAAGTTGTGATTCTGGTTATCAATATGTTTTTTCAGTATTCTTTGTATTATTTTGGTATGTAGTTAAAACGTAGTGGAGGATATGCATTGTTTTTGTGGATTTTTTAAAAACTCTTTTGAAATTTCTTCTATCTCCCATGTTTTTTTAAAATAGATTTAGTACTCATTTCTTTCTTTTATCTTTTGAGTATTTTATCATCTCCGTTTCTATTTAATCCTGTCCATTTGTCTTTCCTAGTCTGATTCTTTTTATTGCTTTTTTTAATTCTTATGTATTTATATTTATTCTTCATATGCATCACGTCTTCTGTTGTGTTTCTAATGATCTCTTTTTCCTTTCCTTATTGCTGCTTTTTTAATTTCTTATAGAAAAATTCTGTCCATATTTGCAGTATGCTTTTTATATTTGATTTTGTTTCATAATTTTTTGTTTCTTTGTTTCCTTTCATACTCCTTTTAGAGTTTCTTCCCGAAATCTTTCCAGTTTTTCTTTTTTGCTGCTCGTACTGATTTCTTTGCTACATCCCTTTTTGTTATGCATTTTTGTGTGTCTACTTCTTGTTTTCTTTCTCTATAACCATTGTTTTTTGTTTTATCTTTGCTTCTTTATTCCACCATACTGTTTTCTGCTTCTACTTTTACTATTCCCTCATCAACGATTGTAGTTAGTAATTTGCGTTGTGTGTCTATTATAGCATCTGGCATTGTTTTAATTTGATTTATTCTATTTTTCATTTCTTGCGTATATACTTCTGGCATTTCTCTCTTCTACTATATAAAAAATGTTTCGATCTTCTAGAAATTGCTTCCAGTAAATATTTTATATTATTAAATAAGTGACGATTTAAAAATTAAAATTATTTAACATTGTTGCTACAACGCGGTCTAAGTCATAAGTCGCTTATAATCGTAATTAAAAACAATTCATAAATTTTTCTACTTATGATTTTTAAAAATTTCATCCCTTAATTTGCGCCTCCCTAATTCGGTTGATTTTTATATTAGCAAAACGTCATCAGGTCATATAGTCAGTTTTATATAAAACTTTATGGTCTACTTTTATTCAAAACTGTCTTTTCTAACTATTTCCCTTTTTAATTTATTTTTAAAAAACATACAATATTTTTTACAATCGTTACCGAGGATTGAAAACAAATTTACTTTTATACATAGTGCTAAAATCCCTCAAATAAACTTATATTAAATGTGTACTTTCCATTGGATCTTTTTACCAAACAATTCTACAGTTTTCTTAGACTGAAAATTTGTTCATTACATTCGTAAGATTTGATTACCAGCCCACAGCTGTTAAATCAGTTACCATACTCGTTCGTTCGGTTCCCGAGGTCGAGCTTAAGATGAGCTATATTTTTTAAAATGGTTCTAGGTAATGTGAACGTTTTTAGATATTACGGTAACTATCAAAATCTTTTAGAGTTAACAGTACAGAAAAAAGTTAAAAAAAGAATACACAATAAAAGAAACTAACTAGCAGGTAGTCGAATTTAGGTTTCCACGGACTGCATTTGTAGAACAATTTTCCATTCTGGATAATTCCCGTGTTGTCGTTATCACACAAGCTGAGCTTTCGTCACACGTCGCAGAGCCCGGAACAAACTGATTGAGTCGTGCTGTTTCGCTTTTTTTTATAAACCGGCCGATGGATTAAACTGGTTTCCAAATCTCCGGTAAAAGAAAACTAGAATCTCGGTTAATATTAAAAGAATTTGTAATGATTTCAATGGATTCCCTAATTTTATTTTAGTAATTAGAGACATTCGCTAAAATTTTAGTGTTTTTGAACATACTTTGATGACCCGTTCCTTCTTCGAAGATTGCTTAAACCGATTACATCTTTGATGCTCCTTAATACGAATTCACACGCTTCTACGTGTTTCTCCTATGTATGCACGACCACAAAAACAAGGAATGCTATAAACGCCGTCAGATTGAAAGGAAATAATCCTGAGGATGTCAGTTTCTTGACCAATTCATAGATGTATGTCTCGGCCATTTAAACGATATCCGTGAGATATCATATAAATGATATATTTAGGAGATCATCAAGACTATATCCGTAGGATATCTTTCACTGGCTTTCCAGCTGCTTTAGTTAATGCTTCACGCTTTTGTTTCGTTTTGTGCTGTGATCTTGATTGTTGCGTACGTCAAAAAGAATGAAAAAATATTGATTGGAGTAAGTAATTATGCTTGCTTTCGTATTCTTTATGAACTATTTGAAAAATAAATTTTAGATTTTATATAAGCGAAAGTGAGGTTAGAGTTATTCTAACAAAAATTTTTATTACTAAGCTAAAGCTTCCTGTAAGCTCTCAAGAACAACTTGACGCTTTGAAAAAGTATCTTCAAACAGAAGAAAATATGAACAATTTCGTAATTATTGTACTGGTTTTCTAACTATTCAGTCTACATTTAATGGATGTGTAATTTTAGATAAATGGGAATTGCAAAAATATGGGGGACAACGCGAAGAATTCCTTGGTCAAAAAGGTAAGAAAGCCTTTACATATTTATTAACAAAAACACTTATACTGAGTAAATTAAAATTATGTTTATTTTTGTTTAAGTATAATAACTGTTCTAGAAGTTTTGGAAAAAAATCCTTTAACACCAGTCCAGGTCCAAAGAAATGCAATTAAGAAAATTAATCTAAAATTAAATTTTTAAATATTAATACTTATTGTTAAACAAAATGGATTCTTTTTAAATGAAGATTTTCTTAAGGTTTTCTAATATTTTTGTGCAATAAAAGTAAAATATATTATATTTCAAGGCCATCTTATTTTGGTTATCCCTAGGTTATCTTATTTCGTATATCCCTAGGCCATCGTATTTCTGATATCTGTGAGATGTCTGACTTAGTTGTCTGTAGGATATCCACTTCTGTGTCATTCTGCTTTCCCCAGGATGTCCATAGGATATTGGTCGGCGATGAAATTGATATTCATCGGATATACGCATATCTATAGTCCTCTCAATTTAACTTTCGATGCACGTCATTAACGTCAGTGACGTAGTTATTCAACCATGTTGTCGGTATTATCATGTAAACTTTCTGTTTTCGTACAGTCTATACATTACATTGCGAATTACGTTTTCGTTAAAAGTTTCTACATTCGTAACAGGTGTACTACGCTTACGTTTTGAGGGAGATCTAAGAACCTCGTTGTTAGCAACCGCTGTAGATATAGAACTTACTGTACAATATATGTATGTATTATCACAATTTAAATATTATGTAAAAGGGTACCTCTCGCACAGCATTTACTGATATCAATGGACCACCATTATCTCGTCCAAGCTCAAAATAGTAGTTTTGTATCAAAAATAATTATAAAAAACAATGAGCACTTTGACGTAAAAAACACAAATTAATTTTGACAGATGCCAACAACGCTGCAACTGTAGTAAGCACACCAACAACTTGACAAAAAAATTCGGTTTTTATTTAATTTTTACTATAAATAGGGTGGTATAAATTTTAGGTCATTAATGACGTGCATCGAAAGTTAAATTACGAGGACTTTAGTATCAGATATCAGTAGGATATCCATAGGATAAAAGTGTGCTGTGTGGGATAGATTATTATTTTTACAAACTTTGTTATTGATGTATTTTATAATTTCTTCAATTCGTGTAAGTAAAGTCTAATCGTAGTTTCTTTAGTAAAACAAACTGTTCAATTACGTTGTCGTCAACTTTTTCGATTTTATGAATAAATACCATTGCCAATGCATTGAGTTGTTCATCGCCTATAGAGTTTCTTAAATATCTTTTTACTCTTTCAACAGTTAAAAAACAACGTTCTGATTCAGGTGTAGTCGTTCAAGTGGTTATAATTATTTTTAATAATTTGACTGTTTCACTAATTTTTTTTTGTTATTTTGAGTTATCATCTTCTCTTACGTATATAACTTCTAGCTGGGTGTCTCTGCTTAGCATTGGACGAAACTAACAAATCTATTTAAAATTGGCGTATTGTGTATATTCCGTAAACGCTTCTGAGTGGCCCCTGTATGAAAATCTCTCCTTCACTTGACAAAGTACTGTATCGCAACCTTCTTTCGCATTAACGCTGTTTCTGCAGTCGATATATTTTTATGTTCGGAAGCCGTGTGGAAAAATTTGATGAAGTAAATTAAACGAGAAAATAAAATTTGGATTTTAAATTGTTTACTACTTCTTCCAGAACGTCGCATCTGTAAGTTGAAACTATAGACAATCCTTCCTAAGCGATACTTTATCTGGTGGCGTTTTTGATAAAGAGAAAAATAATGCCATACGAACACAACCTCATTTTAAATTTTAATAAAAACTACTTTGCAACAGCTTTTAATTACTGCTTCCATGGAAGATAAATTTTTGCCATCGATTCACTCACATTATTTAACATTAAATTACATTTTACTTCTTAGTAATTCTTTTTTTGTAAAAAAGTTGGTACATGACGTTGAATACTGCAATAATCGTTTACTTATTGTTGTCTTACAGCAAGACGTGAGGATAATCATAGTTGATTACACATTTACACTAGACCATGTACATTTTAAATCATTTTACGGTAACTAATCCAAATTATTTATATTGCTCCTGAAACAAACAGTAACCGACGAGAAAAAACCTAAATATTGTTTATTTAATATGATAATAATATTCAATTGTAATGCTTGATTGTGACGATATATAAGTAATATTGTATAAACCTATATTGAAATTAATACAATTAATACAACAGAATCATACTTAACTAACTTAACCGGTACATTTTACTTACATTATCCATTTTCATTAAATTCTAAAAAACTTAATATTAAAGAGGATAGAAATACTTTTAATTCAACTGTATAACCATAAATAAACGCCAAAAAACTAATAAATGTGAAACTGTATGTCATTAAATCAGGTTTCTATTTACACCACAGTGGCGCTGCGATGTTGGTTGAGATTACATATAGAAAAAAATTTGGTATTGCTGAGAGATTTGAAACAAATATTTTAACCCTAGGACTAACACTAGCATCTTTCTGCACGATTAAATTAAGCTGTTGTGCGTAACAGAGTGCACAAAATGTGCATTTTTATATTGGTTTTTCATTTGAGCTTGAACCTTCATGACGTTTGCATCTTGGTTTGTACTGAAACATTTAGCTTCGAGAGCATTCACAAAGCTACTATCAACAACTAGAACGTTTGGAAAAGATGCGGAAAATTCTCGAAGGGTGGCCAAAATATATAAACGCGACACAAATGAATCATAGGTCAGTTATATCAGTAATTCGAAGTCGGCAGTGTTAAGACGATTATTCAAGTTTAAATAAATAAGTGATTAACGCGTGTTGAGATAAATACAACGAATTAAAAGCGTGCGCGACTTAAATGTAAACAAGTGGCAGTGCTTAGATAAATAGAAGTTATCCGCGGACATTATCTGTCGAGTGATAGTATTGTATGAATTAGTGTAAATGTTTTTATTAAATATCCTTAGATTTAATTAGTTCGGTTAGTTATAAACGTGTAAATATTTTTAGTACAGATAAATTAGTTTTAATAATCGTTCCAGTACCATCGTATGCCTGTGCAATTAGCTTGTTGGCAGTGTTGTAACAGATACTTTTTTTCTAGTATCTAGATACAGATGCAGATACTTTTTATAAATTGTATCTAGATACAGTTACAGATACTTTAAGAAAGTATCTAGATACATGTCAGATACATTTTTAACTGTTGCCAATAAAATTTAAAACAAAATATCTATTTTGTTCAGCTAAAAAACACAATACCTGTATTAGGCAAAATATTACATTATCAATCTTAATCAATCACATAAAAAAATACAATTTTACCAAAATAAGTGATAACTGACAAAAAACCACAGCGATATTTAATAAAAACTTATATAATTTACAATTTGAGCAAGGAAAAGTATCTAAGTATCTAAACCATTCAGATACAACGAAAAATGTATTTAGATAAGATACAGTTACATTTTGTCCAATGTATCTACATATGTAACTAGATACTTCAAAGTTATCTAGATACTGTATCTAGATACTTGTATCTAGATACATCACAACACTGCTTGTTGGGCTTATCTCTTAATATTGACTCTAGTTCTTTTTCAATGTACTTTGTTAGTGCATTGACTGTTTTATCCAATATTCGTGCACCAGAATGTTTCCTAGATTTATCATCATATAAATATCTAACTATAACAACCATCTGACAATTATTCGAAATCTGTGGTTTAGAATTTAGAACGTGTCCTGTACGTTCTACTGATCCATTGGTACTGAATTTGGAAACAACGCGGGCTATAAGAGCGCGCGCCATTTCGAACGTTAAAACTGTATATCGATGGTCTCAAATCAATACCACATTCAAAAAAACCATTTTAGATTTTATATCAATGAATATATTTCATTAATATCAAAATCCAACAATGGATTTTTTAGACTTACGTGGTATCGATTTGAGACTGTCGATATGAAAATCTCGTAGTGGGGGTCGTGAAGTCACGTTACAATTCTCTGCTACATATACAAGCATGAGCTCCAATAATTGTAGCCCAAACATACGAACGACCATCATATTAAATTAATATTTTAGAGTACCTACCTACTAAAACGTATTTCCTATAAATATGTTTAAATATTTTATTCATTATGATTTGTACCGGTAATTCTTATCTCCGTTATTGCTGAATGATTCTACAAATTTTGCAGTACTTGTATCAAATTTTAATAGTCAAACTAATCAATGCGACAAATGGAAAAATTTGAGTAACAAGTAGCAACAGACATATTCACAACTCTTATCACGTTAATGATAAATTATATCATAATCTGCCTAAATCTTTGATTAAAAAAAAACATGCGACAAATCCAAATTCCACATACCTTTAGTAGCCTACAGTGAAGAAACTCTAAACAACCTTATGGGACACTCTGTAGACCAAACAAAATTAACTTGCGGGCTGGTTTCAATTTCTTCATATTTTAAACAATTATTTTCTAAAACAAATTTTATTTAAATGCCAGGTGTAAAGCATGATGACTCTTACCTATAAGTTCTAGAAATTCTTCCAACGTATCTTTATTTCTTTCCGTGCATGCAATTATCAACAGCTTCGTAGTTTTACATTTAAAAAAAACGTTTATGGCATTTAACAAATATGAGAATATAGAAGAATCGTAAACAACATCGACAGCTAATAATATGTCTATATTCGGTGTTACAGTATTATCGGTGACATTCTCCCAAGGAAGATTTAGCACTTTTACCTTGTCAGTCGAAGCACTATTTAATTTGATATTTGTCTCTAAAACCTCAAGTACAGAAGGATGACAGTCAGTTAAGTAAATTTGTTTAGGGTCACAATTTAAAACGATAGTTAATCCGGTTAGTCCAACTCCCGAACCAAGTTCAAGTATAGTTTTATTTTTAAATAATTCTTTGTTATTCAAACACCATTCCGATAATGCCAACGAAGCCTAAAATCACTTGTTTATATCACATTTTATTGGAACGTTAAAATGGAAATACCTGCCAGCTGCAAAGCCCTGTAGTCCCTTCCGATATAAAATTTGAATTTTCTTTTAAACTTATGATTTTGCCACTTCTTAATAAATAATGTTTGTAACACGGGGCCGAGTCATGCAGCGTCACCACACGACCAAATGCGTTATACACGCAATCATTAGGATTAGATCCCTGCTTTTCCAACCGGTTTATTATATATTTTAAAAAATAATTCTGATAATTCGCTTTGATCGGATAATTTAAAACCAAATCGAAATTAACGGTTAAATTAATTAAAATTTCTTGCGAATCCCAATCGAAGTTGTCAAATATGTTCTAAAAAATCAATCATGGATTGGTAGTCGGTGTTCCGACTATAAATTCGCATACGTACGAGCCAATTAAATTTGTGTATTGGGACGGCACATAAAAATTGTTTTTGGACGAATTTTAATTCGGAATTTATATCGTCATTGCACATTTCTTAAATAAACGGATTAAATGTTCAACGAAAATTCTAACCTCACGATTTGAAGTACGGATTGATTTTAACTACTGCCATCTATCGTCGTAACAGTAGTTTGTAGTGGTGTCTAATGAACCGCGTTATTCAAACACTGAAAAATCTACAACTTCTGCTCTTTTCTTATAAACTCCTGTTTTATTATGGTTTTTTTGTCTTCACAAAATTTAATGTATTGTCCGTTACGTGCTATGTTTTTATAACAATGAATGTACATGAATGTCGGATTATTCCGCTTTAAATCGGATTGTAATCAGTTCTGATGAGTTGTATAATCCTTTTATATTATTTTTCCCATCAAATGAATATAATCTTATTATGTTGGTGTTAATATCTCTAATCTACTAACTTATTTACAGCTTTCTTCAGTATTATCACATTATCTGTGCTTATTTAACTTAAAAGATTTTCGCATACCTACTTTTACGTCGTAAAGTATAAAGGAATATAACAGATAGAAATGCTAATTAGGCTTTGCTTTTTAAAACAATGAATGATACATTAAAAAAAAGAATAAAACCTGTTTCGTCGGCTTTAAAAAGTTTTTGATGAAATAGGAATTGTTTTTGCGTTGGTTAAACTAACGCGGTTTGTGCAGATGCACACTTATCTTTTTCGAATCGATGCAAAATAAATAACGTTGTTTTGAAATAAGGCACTGTATTTATAACAATAATGAGAAGTTGACATCAACTGACTAGCAAAATCGTAGTTTTGCTGCATGAAACCTTCGGATACTAAATGTTACGCCTATTATATAAAACTTATCCAATAAGAAGCAGGCTATAACAATTGGGAATTACATGCAAATACGCTGAACAATGTCAGTGCTTAAGATTAAACGTACAATAGCACATAAGGTACGTAAAAACCCAGCTTAGAAACACAAAGGGTGAATTAGTAATAATACAAAATTTTCTTAATATCTACAATACCATAAATCAAAGATTATAAAACAAAACTTATATACAAATAACACTATTGTAAGCGGTCTTGCCACTAAAATAGCTAGGACGCATTAACATCCCGCCGCCTATTGAAATCTTAATTTCAATCTGACCTAATCTATACCAGTCCAAGAGGGAAATAAATGTTCAATATAATTAACCACATCACTATCTTAAAACTGTTTTCATTCTTTGGGGAACGCACAAATTTTACACACTGCACGTTTAAGCACTGTACCATTAGCAGTTTGCACTGTTACAACACGAGTTACGCCGACAGCTCTTGGGTGCAGTTGAGTGACTCGTCCAAGTAGCCACTTTAATGGAGGCAGATTGTCATCGCGGATTAGAACTGTAGATCCTAATTCTAAAATATTCTTGTGGTTAATTTTCCATTTGGAACGAACTTGAAGTTTATGGATGTATTCCTTAATCCAACGCTTCCAAAAGTGTTGTTGGAGTTTTTGAATATGCTGGTATTTGCTCAGCCTGTTGTTAGCCGTGTCCATAAGATTGTGCTCAGGCAAAGCAGTAAGCTTTCTTCCGATAAGGAAATGTGCTGGGTGTAGTGCGTACTCTTCAGATGTCAAAAAGGTGTTCGCAGCAACTCGTTTAAAATGGTGTTAAACAGATTTCACACCCGCTTCCCACTGTCCTCCAAAGTGAGGTGAACGCGGTGGGATGAAATGCCAGGAAGTATTGACAAGAACTGATGAATCTTTAATGCGATTTTGAATTAATTTATTTAACAAAAATGAATCCAATTCAGCCTTTGCCCAACAAAATTCTTTCCATTATCGGAGAAATGTTCGAGGGTTGTCCCCTTCGGGCCGCGAATCTCTTTAAAGCTGCTAAAAAGGTTTCAGTAGTGAGGTTACATACCAGTTCTAAATGAACCGCCTCTGTGCTACAGCACACGAAGATACAAATGTATGATTTTATTAGTTTTGAGCCACGCCCATTTTTGTTTTTTTTATCATTACTGGACCTGCATAGTCTACACCGCTATTATAAAAGGACGGGGTCTCGGTGATGCGATTTTTAGGAGTATTTCCCATGAGTGGGTTAAATAACTTAGGATTGGCACGAAAGCATTTTATAAAGCCATGAACTACTTTTCACAACATGCTTCTGGCAGAGATAGGCCAGTATGTATCTTTTAGAGATGAAAGTAATTGATTAGCATCACAATGTAGTAGCCTAATATGTTTATTAATGCAGATTAATTTTGTTAACCAATGCGAAGGTGAAAGTATAATGGGGTGCTTCTTGTCATAATTGAAATTTAAATCCTGGATACGACCACCTACCCGTAAAATGCCTTAGTCATCTAAGAACGGATTGAGAGGCAATAATGAACTCTTGGAGCTTAATTGTTGATTTTCGTTTAAAAGTTTAATTTCGCTAATAAAGGTTTCACGTTGTGCAAGTTTTATTAAGCTGAGTAAAGCATTTTGCGTTTCCTCCACAGTTAAATACCAGTTTATGTTACGTCATTGAGTTATTATAAAAGGAGATAACATAAAGCATCTATTTTCTATGTGCAAAATGGGACTACTGGGCGTGGCTTAGTCTACTATCAAGATGGAAACTTTGCCAGGCCGGATTACATAAAAATTAAAGCTTTAACATTAATTCTATAAATTTTTCAAATCAACAATTTGTAGGTTAATAAACAAAATTAAAATAAGTTATCAAATTACTTGAATTTATGCTTAGAAAAAAAGTGTAACTGATATAATTTCAGACGTATAATCATAATTCTAAAGTTCAAATACTGTAATTTCTTAAGAAAATTATTAAACTGAAGATTCGTGGTTTTACGCAATTAGGCAATTATTACTTTATTAGTCTAAAGTAAGAAATTTTTTTTTACATTATAGCTAATTTAGTAAAAAAAAATATGAAATTTCTTAATAATGTGCAACATTTCAAATGAAAACGGTAATCTAACATTTAAATTTTATTAAAATAGATTTTTAATAACCAAACTAACAAAAAATTAATCGGGGTGTCAATTTATAAATTTCTTTAATACTGTTCTGCTTATATTGTGTACATACCTGTGAAATGTAATTTCCAATAATACCTTCTTATTTACACGTTTTCTACTATTTACTACGTAAAACACACAATACAATTATGTTTTAAATGTTTTTAATTACAAACTAAAAAAACATATCATGAAACACAAAAAATCACTATAAAACTTTGAAAAGTCAACCACTGACAGTTGACATTAGAATGACACTAATGTATCATCAATATGGCGGTAGTGGTGCCGTTTTAGAATACAAATCGCAGCCTCCCTATATTATAACTCAATGTGTTACGTTTACCTCGCTTTTTTGTATGATTTATAAATCGTTAGAAGTAAGCTGCGACTCGTTGCAACTTCAGCAAGGATGAAAATTTTGAAAATCTATTTAATAGCTGTGGATGAATAGCTACATGGGAGTTTGGTTTAGTTGGCCAGGATGCTGAATCGCCCATTAACCAAGTGGGCCCTCGCCCCCACAAATTAGCGTTTTCAAGATCTCAAGGCGACACGCCACGTGATGGTAAATCCGCGGGATTGTCGTGTGTTAGAATGTGCCTCCAGTTTTTACTGTTACTAATGGCTTGAATTTCCGCTACTCTGTTGGCTACAAATGTTTTCCAACGCTTGGGTGCTCTTCGTATCCAATTTAAAGTAATTGTGGAGTCACACCAGTAAACGAAATTACTAAAGGTGCATTTTAAAGCCGAAGTCACCTTTTGCATTAATCGAGCCAAATGTACTGTCGCGCATAATTCAAGGCGAGGTAAGCTTACAGTTTTCAAAGGCGCTACGCGAGACTTGGGGCATAATAAGCGTACTTGTGTGATACCGTTCGAATCGGTGGATTTAATGTACACGCATGCTCCATATGCAGCTTCTGAAGCATCGGATAAACCGTGAAGCTCGATTGTCGTAAGGTTTTTGACAAATGCGCGACGAGGAATTTTTATTGACCTAAGGAGGTGCAATTGATTGCGGAATGATAACCGTTTGGTGTGTAAACTTAGTGGAACGCTTTCGTCCCACGACAGTTTTTCTTGCCACAAAAGTTCTAAGATTAATTTTGCCTGAAGGATTACCGGAGTCAAAAGCTTTAATGGATCAAAAATTTGTGTAACAGTAGACAAAATTGATCTTGTGGTCACCTTAGAGTCATTTGAAAGCTCACGTATGTGATATTAAAATTTGTCGACGTTGGGAGTCCACAGGATGCCAAGAGTGCGTGCTTCTTCATTTTGAGATAAGAGAGCGTTAGACGTGGGAGAATTTGTCTCATTAATGTGAGAAATTGCACTTTGAGTATTGGACGTCCATTTGCGAAGGCGAAACCCGGAGAATTTAGAATTTGGGATATTTTTGACTGTAGTTGTAGCATAGTATCCAAATCATTACTACCCGATAAAAGGTCGTCCACGTAGAAATCATTTAATATGACGATCATTTAATATGACGTCGGCTGCGACTGGAAACTTGTGCCGATGCCCTAAAGCTAGCCGTCTTAAGCATCTGGTGGAAAGAAATGACGCTGACGCTGTGCCTTAGCGTTAAGATTCTTCCTTCAACGTATTAACTGGAAGTTGCGTTGATTGGGCTCAACTAAGATCTGACGGTACATCTTTTCGATGTCCGCAGTAGTAACGTAGGTATGTTTGCGGAATCGCAACAGGATAGAAAATAAGTCGTCTTGTACGACTGGACCGACATCTCTATCTCTACAATTTCATTATATAATTTTTGTTTCTACGCAAGTATGTTTTAAATACCTTTTAGCTGAGTCGTGTCAGAGGTTTAAATTATATGATTACCTGATAGATATGCAAGTAAAAAAATAATAAAATTTGACGTTTTCAAAATAAAGTTTAAGAGCCTTTTCACACGGATCACTCTGTGACGCTGCTAAGTAGCGCCACTCAGTAGCGCGTGAAAAAAAATATTACGCGCGCAAGCGACTCTTGCAGTACTACAGGCAAGCCACCCATTACTGGTCAGTCTTCTTCACAAGTTCTCAATGAGTGGAACTGTAGAATTGTTTCTTTTGTTGGTGATTTGGAAACGACGGCGCTTTAGACAGAAAAAAAGAAGATTCTGAGTACATCCATTGCTAAATGAGCGACGGCCTGTTTGCAACGTTGTGCAGAGATATGGAACAAAACGACGACAAAATTTTTAGCTGCTTTAGAATGCCGAGGAAATCGTTTCATGGAATGAAATCTATATTAAATAATGAGAATTCTAGAATGAGTACTATAATGAGACAATGCATTTCAGTGAAAGAAAAACTGGCAATAACTTTAAGGTAAGTAATGCTTATAGGTACATATAATTCATAAATGTTAAAAAGTAAAATTTTTAACAAAAAGGTATTTTTATTGAAACAAAATAGTTACATTTTTTAACGTAAACGTATTTAAAAAAAATGTAGAACAAATATCAATCTTATAAGTATACACCAGGAAAGAAGCAGAAGAAAGCAAGTTGTAGCTTAATGGTGATGGTGACCTTTGTTGAGGTCTGTAGAAAGCTTAGCTGCTTAAAATAAATACACTGCTTGCGGCCTGAAACACCACTTCCGGATTTTTCAGTCTTTCATTTTGCTAATTGTCTCATATAACTGTGTCGAAGACTCTTCCATTTTCTTTGGAATCGCAACCCTGAAATATGTTTATATGCATAAATATTTACTGTGTTTTGTACTGCTATAAGTATATTTTGTTACAGATATTTGGGAACGGGCTGCTCAATGATTGATTTAGATTTTCAGTATCGGGTTGGAGTTAGTACAATTAAGTGAGATTATACGTGAAGTTTGTTCAACTACCTGGCGCGTTATGAAAAGCATCTGTATGCTGACATTTTCTAAAGAGGATTGGTTAAAAATAGCTGACTTGTTTAAAAGACAGATAAATATTCCTAATTGCCTTGGAGCCATTAACGCGACGGCAAGCATATAAGAATACTTAAGCTTAACTCCTTAAACTTTTTATATGTTTTGTTTTTCGTCTTGAGGAAATATATAAAACACATACGACTGTAATCATCAATAAAGGTTAAGAAATATCTTGCGCCTCCTAACGAAGCTGTCTCCATTGGGCCACAGATATCGCTATGTATCACCTGCAACACATTGTTTGGAAAAGGTATACGAGCTTGTTTATCTTGACAACACACTTGACAATTAGTTACGTTAGCCTGACCCTTAAAAACAAGTACTTCTACTAATTCACTCATTTTATTTAGATAGTTATTGTTTATATGGCCTAAGCGTCGATGCCATATTTCACTACTTGCCAATAAACCTGCACCACCATCTGGGACATTTAGCTTCTACACATTATTCGTCAACCTAGCTGTTGCCACTAAGATACTTTCAGCATTATAAATCTTACAACCCTTTTCATTAAAAGTTACATTGTTGCCATTGTTAATGAGTTGACAAACAGATACTAAATTCGTGGTCAATCCTGGAACAAACTGTACCTTTCTTAATAAAATCCGATGCTCTAGATCCGCTGCCACAGTCTTGATTTCAATGTCACCAGCACAGTCTACATTAATTTTCGATCGGTTAGCCACAACAATGTCATGTAAATCAGGACTACGTGTATTTTTCCACCATTCTTTCTTAGCAGTCAAATGCATGCTCGCACCACTATCAACATACCAGTCTGTGTCACTAAACTGTCCTGTCGAAAAAACCGCACTATAAACATCCTCAGGCTTGTTATTGGGACACTTCGACTTGTAATGTCGTTCTTTTTGCATTTGAAACAAACAATATTACTCAAGTCTTTCTTATTGTTTACAGAGCCTGAACTACCTTGACCTTGCCCGTCAGCTGATAATTTTTCACGCAAATTTGTACCACTGCCGCCATCTCGCGGTGGCTTTCGATGACTTAGTTTACTGTTCGCTACAAAATCACCACTTCTGCTGCCATCTCTGCCATCTGTCTGCATGTCCAGTAATTTTGTATTAATGGAATCTGTAGTAATAAATTGCGATCATTTAAGTATGTCCAGCCTAAAATTACTTTCCAGAAAGATATCAAAAGTTTAATCCGTACAGTGAAGTTAGTTAGGAATTTGACATTTCATAATTCAATTCAACTGCGGTGTTTATTATTTACTTTTTGCTGCGTATTTTGTGTGGATGTAAATATTGATATTTCACGAATGGAATGTAGTTTTTTCTGGACATACTTTAATGATATCCCGGTACTTATTCCTGAATGTTCCGCTGCCATTATCATGGGGTAATATTTTTCCGGAAGTCCCACCAGTAACAGTGATCCAACCAATTCCTCGTCGATCTTGAATCCTGTCGCTTTAATTTCTGCGATGTCTCAACAATCTGATTGACGTAAGAATCCATGGAATCATAATTTTCTAATTTCGCGGATATCAAAGTCCGTAAAAGGCCAATTTTTCTCATGAAACCACTGTCGTCGTACAAGTTTCTTAAACTTGTCCATACATTTTTTGCTGTTTTCGCATCCTTCACGTGCGGAAACAAAGAGGGATCGATAGTTAAAACTAATTTGGTCTTGTCTTTTGGTATTAAGGTGGTTTTTCGATTCGCTACCGTTGATGCATTTACTTAAACCTTCAAGCACTAACACATTCTCGACTGCAAACGACCACTCGTCATAGTTTTCGCGACCAAGTAACGTAGGCACACACGTCAAGGAATTGACGGCCATTTTTTTATTTATTAACTTTTTACGACGTAATAACAACCCAACAAAAAACTCGTTTTTTACGAAACCCGAAACACTTACACACTTAAAAGAAATCAACTTCAATTTATCCACCATTTACTTGTTGATAGTGGTTGTATTAGGTTTGGTTACAAAAAAAGTGTATGCATTGCTTTGTCGAATGTAATCTCATATTTGATTGACCCTTATTAACGCTAGATCCGCCGAATGGATTAATTTGCACTATTTTTTCATATTCGATTTTTAAAATAGATGTTTAGGTATAGCGGTTCTAGCGTTAGGCAAACAGAAACAAGTTGTTTGCTCATAAGAGTCCTGCGTGTATTTTATATCTAATGGCGAAACTTGTACATATATGCACAATTGCATGTTTTATGTATTTGAGTCGCGGTACCTCATTTTCTTCAGGAGGCTAAAACGTTTTGCATAAGCAAGGACGCATCTTAACCTGACGCTTCGTTGCTGATTCAGCGTTGTTATTTGTGTTGTTCACTGGGTTAATTTCATTCAATTGTAGAAATACCCATCTTTACTAATAGGCACGACAACTAGTTTGTTATATTATTGTGTGATTATTATTATTAAACATCCAACTAATAACTGGTTTGCTTCCGTTACCAGAACCTCAGTACTTAATGCCATGATCGCTGATTAATAAACTCTTATGTTTATTATAATAGTGTTTGCGCACGCATTAATATGTGTTGAGGTTCCAATATTGTGTTTTGCATTTAATTAGATAACCTGAAAGATTTTTTTGTCATGCTCTTACTCCACAACTAAAAGTACTAGCAAACTCTTTGACCACAGATTTAATACAACGTAGCGGAGTAGGAAAAAACGGTCAGAACTTGACGATTACAATCACAGCTAATTTGTAACCTCACGATTTCATTCTCCTTTTTTATTTGTTGACGTCCTTAAAGTTCGTGTAATTTATATGTAAACTCTAAAGGCGTGTTTACGTCAAATATTTTAATTTTCCGCAACATTAGGTTTTGTGACAATCTGACAATTAACGATCGAGATTACAATTATAAATTGGTTTACTTACTTGTTTTATTTGTTTCAAATCCTCCTAATAATAAGCTGTATTTTGGTTTGGTTAAGTTTTGAAGTGTACGCACTTCCTTATGAAATTCGTTATTTGCGCGGTTCTCTATGTGTTAGAGCAAGACTCAGATACAATTTTGATTTTTAGTCTGCACCAATTTTCGTTAAAAAGCGTTGGTGAAGGTTTTTTTTTAGTTTTTCCAAAAAGAAAACACGAAGAGAAAGTTGGAGCCATCATATACGCTAAAATTGTAGCGCCGTCGTTACATGTAGGTATTAACATCACGTTTGTGGATTTAATATACGCGCGTGTATTAGTGGTCTTCTGTGCCTTGAAATTTGTTGAAGTTTTGGTATGCATAGTTCGTGTTGCGGTTACCATATCGACGAAAAAATTGAATTAGCACGATATTCACGTTCTTCCGAAAATTTTACAAACCGTCAAAATTCGTAATTTTGTACATTTATTTTGAGAAATACTCTTCTACCACTTAGAAAGGTTTTTTGTATTCTTTTCGATTTTTGGTTGACGCTGAAGAAATTAAGTACCGCTTACAATTATTTTGCTGATTTTAAGTTTGGGGTAAAACTATTATTTTTGTTGAGCCGTTTTTACCAATACATATCCAAGGCGGAGGAGAAGTGTAAGACTCAAAGTCACGCAGGTTTTCTTAATTTCAGCATTATTATAATATTATTAACATCCTTAATATTGTTTAATTTAATTTCAAATATTTGGGTTCCCATGACCTTAACTCTTAGGTATATTCTGATTCAATAAGAAAAAACAAACAAAACAATAAAAACAAAAGTTATTGTAAACCCTACAAAGTACTTTGGACAAGTAATAGCCTTATGTCAATTTTTTTTATTTCGCTTCTGTTTGTCAACAAACAATTAAGAATGTACACTATCGTTATACTACCGTTATACATTTTTTTATTGTATTGCTCCTGACGCTGGTTGTCATCCTGTAATTTGTTTTGTTTGTATAATTTTTTCTTCGGGTTACTATAAACATAGGCTAAGATATTTAGATTTTTCCTTTATTTTATAAATCTACCTAAGTTTGTTACGCAGTTTTTCTTGTAACTTAAAAAAAAGAGTGACGACTAACTCAGTTGTTCGGGAGATAAAGTCGTAAGCTTCGTAATGTTAGATTATAAACTGAATCTAAGAAGGCGCCAAAACAATGGAAGATTAAATCTACCCACAGCTGAAATCGAACAAATGATAAGACAGAAGTAGTAACACAATATTTATTTTCTCACAGACAGTATATTCATATAAATTTTTCAAACACTAGTAGATCCTGTGTTATGTTTCTTTGTATCCGCCTTATGTTCTTTTAATCTGGTAGCTATGTTGCGTCCTGTTTGTCCTATGTAAGCCAGCCCACATGAACAAGGGATGTGGTAGACCCCTGGTTCCTCGAGTGGTGCTTTGTTTCTTTTGATTTTGAGAAATTGGCGACTATTTTACTTGTTGCAGTAAAGATCACTTTGATATTTTTCTCTCTAAGTATCCTGGCTATTTTATCCGTGCAGCCTTTTATTTAAGGAAGGGTTCTTCTTTCTTTGGTTTTTCCTTACTGTGTTTGTTAATTGCTCGATATATGTCTGCTTTTCTGAAACCGTTTTTTATTAAGGCGTTTGTTAGGTGACCTAACTCGGTCTTTAACGTGTTCGGTTCACTGATCGCCTTGGCCCGGTGTACTAAAGTTTTTAGAACTGCAAGTTTATGAGCTGGATGATGATGTGATTCGGCGTTGAGGTATCTGTCAGTATGTGTCAGTTTTCTATATACTTGATGTCCCAATTTGTTGTCCATATTTCGAGTGACCAGTACGTCCAAGAACGGAATGCTTCTGTTTGTTTCCGTTTCCATGGTGAATTTGATGTTGAAATCTAACTGGTTAATGTGATCCAAAAAGTTGTGTAGTGTTTCTGTCCCATGAGACCAAATTACAAATGTATCGTTCGCATAACGTAGCCAGCATTTTGGTTTGAGGGTAGCAGTTTCTAATGCTCTTTCTTCAAAATCCTCCATAAAAATATTGACGATAACTGGAGAAAGTAGTGATCTCATGGCTGCCCCTTTAATTTGTTCGTATACAATATTGTTGAATGAGAAGTACGTGGACTTTAAGCATAGCGCAATTAGTTCGTGAAGCTCATCATCCAAATCCGCTTTTTCCAATTTGGTCTTGATAATCTCGTTATTAATAATTAAATTAAATTAATAATTAAAATAAAAATGTAATACTTACAATTAGTTTCTTTCAGGTATGAACCAGCTAGTATATCCTGCCAGTATTATCTAAAACTCAACTGAAATCTAACCAAAAAAAATATGTACTTATGTACGGCGTTATCACAAATAACTTCTATTATACATACGATCGCTGAAAGTAAACGACTGCGCTTAGTTTCCCTTAAATTGATTTCGTAATTAGTTTTTGCAAAAATTTCTTCTAATACATTTTATAGTCGTATTCAACTCTCGAAGATGTAGAAGTATTAGTTATAGCTACGTGACGGGAAATTTTCCCAATTGTGACATCTGATGTTCATTATCTCTACAGACAAAAAAATGTGTGGGGTACGGAAACTCGCTACAGACAATTACGAACGAGTTAAATTAAATCCAAATACCGTAAGTACGTGGTCACCCCAAATAAAGACTCTTACTAAAATCGCTGCAATCTCTTAATTCATTTCCACATAGGTGTACGTGAAACACTTAATAAGGAAAGCCTTGTTGGGCGTATACAACGCGAAACGAAGTCTGTGTCTTTCGAATTTTACCGGAAGAATAAAATAAATTCGTGTTTGAGGCGTCTGAGGATAACTTTTATACTAGAGAATATTTTAACATAATAAGTTATTAATGGTCAAATTAATGATTCCTTCTTATAGAAGGAAAATGAAAGCAACGAAATTCAGTTTATTTTGCGACGTTTTGTGTTCGAGATGAACACTTTATCAAGTTCACTTCAGTGGGTCTCACAAAATTAAATAAATAAATAGATTTAATGTAACTGTTCTATCAATCTACCTAAGGTTCGTCACTAAATTTCATAAGTTCTGGAACGTCCCCAAGGTTACATTTTCTCGTTCGGCTGTTTTGATGACGTCCTGGACTCTTAGTGACATGCGTACTAATCAGTTACTCGACATTAAACCACGTGGTACCCTTATAATTTCTCTTTTTTTTCTTAACCCGCCTTCTCCATCACTGGAGCTAGAGACCGCCGGATAGCGAAAGATGGGGTAACTTTTAACGCCACAAAACGTTCTTGCATATTTTTCGTTTGCGGATTTTCGCTTTTTTAACGTTAGTTTAACAAGTTTGTATTAATATTCGTGATGAAGAGTAAAATAAAATAGATATAAGAATATTTCACCATAAGTTCAATTCTCTTCTTTTCTGTTAGATTCATTTTCTTCTTCAAGATAAAGAAAGTAAAATAATAAAAAATTAATTTGTTGTTTTCGATGTTGTTTCTTACGTTATATTCCATTTTTTTTAAAATACGTCTAACAGATAGTTTAAATTGAACTAAATCTAAAAGAATATTAAAAAATAAAATAAAATAGTATTTAAAAATGAACGTATGAAATGACAATTTACTTATATATTTTTGATTTTATTAATCTACAATTTTTTATACCATTGGCCTATTAACAACTGCCTATTAATTTAAAGGACTAGGGACAACGATCATCTTTTTCGCTGAATAATTTTTAAAGACAGTTTCATTTTAACGAAATGAGTCGTCGCCGAACTCTATAAATACAAATATGTCAATTAAAAAGAATAAAGTGAAAAAGATGAGTCTTATTTAAACATAACAAATATCGACTAGCCATGATTACAAAACTATATACATCACTAAGCACTCACTGCCTGTTTCATGTGTACATAATATTAATATGAACATGATTCCAATTAGTTTATCTAAACGACAATGAAAGACTAATCAATTAAAAATAGCTTCATAAATCACAATGCATATTAAATTGTTCAATAACATGGCAATTTGAATTTGAATATTTTGTTTTAAATGCAAATACATACGGAAACCCGCGGCGGGGTTTAGCAAAACACTTATGGAATCGGAACATTAACGCCTAGGCTCTATGTATGTACACAATTACATAGTAGCGCTGTTTAATAGTATATATAAAACCATAAGGCTGCTTAAGTTAGCTCTTAAAAATCAAT
Source organism: Aquatica leii (assembly GCA_035610365.1). NCBI lineage: Eukaryota > Metazoa > Arthropoda > Insecta > Coleoptera > Lampyridae > Aquatica > Aquatica leii. The sequence continues at coordinate 76,902,987 of CM069436.1, read as the reverse complement.
TTTGACAACAAAACCTGACATTGTTTTAGCAGTTACTCGAGGCGTTTTTAGTTACTGTTACGTACATATTATTTGGGATTATTAGGCCACGTTTTTTTCCAAGAAATGTAACGCTGTTATTAAATTTTCAATATTAACAATTCCACTTGCTAACACTACTCACAGTGGAAAGTAAGCACAATATTATCACCGACTATTCTTGTCATTAACATGACTTAACTGCTGAGTGCACGCACAAACTTGCACGCGCAATTATAATTTATTTTTTAAACGTTATCGTGCTCTTTGCTAAAAACTATAAAACTTAAATTAGCAACAAATCTAAACATTCGTGAACTAAACTATCAAAATGCTGCTAACGTACAACTGCATTTTTGGCAGCCAACTGTTATGGTTTCTATTTATTTAAATATTGTATTGACAAAGACGTAAATTTCATTTTTTTTAAAAACATGCAACAAACAAACAAACAACAATTTTTAGACACTCCACATATGCTTGAATTAATTTACATTGATTGAAACAGATTGTGGCACATAACTTGCTAGAAAATCTAAAGATTTAACAGTAAATTATTTACAACAATATGCGTTGTAATAAATACTATTTATTTAACGGGGCTACATTCAATTAATAATAAGCGCAACTCCCGTATCGACTTTGTGTGGACACTCTGATGTATTGTTCTACTGATCGTAATTTAACACAAGAACGGTTTCAGCTACAACGTATTTATCCAATGACTCGATAAAAACATTTAAGTTTTGATTGCTTTCATCTTTAGCTACTTGGAAACCCGATTCTTACAATTATTGTCAGAATTACACTTTGAGACTGTCTTAAACCACTACAATTTTTGATAAGACAACTACACAAATATGGTTTAAATTACTTGGAGTACACACGAAAACACATTACAACAAATACACGTGATATTTCATAAACATTGTGCTTGTGCTATATATACGTGCAATAGAATATTGAAGCGATCATTTTATTTCGCTAAATACTTTTACAAACATGCATAAACGACGATTTTATTTTTTTTGCGATAGACGATTAGCAGCTGCACCGCAAACTAACCGCTTCTTTATTTTATCAATTTTTTTAAATCTCATTATATTAAGTTACACCTATTCTAACACTCAGTATATATGAATTACAATGATAATCATAATAATAGTGAACAAGTGTGTGTATAGATAGAAGACATTAAAATCGTCTCCGGTGTAAATTCTGACTACGACTGTGAATGATTAACATTCCATCGGGCAGAAATAATTCTGAAAGGAAATCGACATCGGGCAAACTTAAAGGGCTCACAAGTAAGCTCTCGATCATCGACGTTGTTGCAGGATTATTAATTCCTCGTGGGCATATTAATATGCAGGTCGCATTAACGCTAACAGCTTTTGAACGTGTCAATATTACGGGTTTCGCAAAACACTTTATTATTTATCGCAATCATTGGAAATAGTTGCTGCTAAATCAAAAATGAAATAAAAAAGAAAACAAATAATACTTCAAGCGTCTGTTGGATTTTTAAACGGTAGTGAGCAATTAATTGAAGTGAGTGTTGCGTCGTAGGATGTATTAAAGATAACCAAGAGTTGCATATGTCTTGACAAAAGGAGCGTCCACTTTACACGTCTCCCTGTGGAGCAAAGAAGATCAGTGTTTAGCTCAGAGATGAAGTGATGTTTAGTGCTAGTGCGACGGTGCGTGGTATTAACTTACTCGTCTTCCCACGGGCACACATCGTTACTCTTTGCTTCAGCTTCTGGACAAGGTTCAGGATCCAATTGAGTATCGCTACTTGCAGATTCTGCGTCTGGTTCGGCAAGAGGAGCCATTGGGAGACTGGAGCTCGCTTCGGGCTCGTCGTCTTCTTTATATTCACTCGTATCTGCCACTGTATCGTCTGTCACTGAACTTACACTTATTATGGGAGCGTTTGCGCCTGTTACAGAGCACGTTTTCGTAAGACTACAGCTCTTTTTGAAAGTTTTAGTGGAAGTAAATTCCTCGATTTTATTGTCCGTATCACTAGCAACTACAAGGGAGACTGGCGCGGTAAACACCGCAGGGCTGCTCTCCTCGAAGGAAGACACCGAAGGCCTTATATCGGCATGCCGAATTGGCACCGAAACAGATGCTCGACGTTGTTCTACAAAAGAAACCGTCGACAGCTTTCTATTAGATTGACCTTTTCTATCACCATCCAAAGTACTCTGTTGTGTAATACCGCACGTACGCCGAAACCGATCAGACACTTCCGTTACGACCGCACTAACATCGGATGACGAACTACATGAATCCATTTGCGACGAATTCTTCCTCGAGTGAGGCTCCGGTGTCACTTCCCACGGGCATACATCTTCGGACGTTGAAACGCTTGCTACAACAGCTACACTGGGTGGTTTCTTCACCCTGCACGAAGATTCTGGATCAGTTCCTCCGTACTCGTCGTTGACCTCCGCCCTGCCACAGGTAACATATAAGCGAGCCGAACACCTTACATTGGTGTTAGACCCTGGGGTGCAACCAAAATGATGTGCACACTCATCCAAAGTTCAGTGGTAGAAGAAAAAACATTGTTTAGAAGAAAATATACGTCAAACCAGCAAGCAACATAAATACTCGATAAAACGTGCACCAACAAAATATTACGCTAAATGATAATTGGCAATGGATTAACCTTATTTTTTATCTAATAAAAATAAAATTTTATAAAGAACATATATAATAAAAAGCAACTATAAAGTGATTGAAGCAATTCAATCTAACATCGATAAAAAATAACGCTAATCCATACATAATAAGTAATAGTAAAAATGTTACGAAAAGACTAAAATACAAAGCAGAAAAGTATAGTGTCAAAAAAAATCATGGTTAAAAGGTATTAAAAGTTCGCGAAAATTTCAATGTTCTCTATCTGAAATAAAAAATAATAATACACAGTAAAAGTTCTGTACAATTGTAAAATTCAAAAGTTTGAGAATACACATATATAGCGTGACAGAGCGTGAACAGCTGCCAGTTTCAGGCAAGGGATTTAAAGTACATCGACGATACAACACCTAAAATGATACAATGAAGTTTAGGCGCTCGAACTTACGGACTTGGAAGTGGTGCACTCGAGCCCTTAGACTGGCTTGGCAGATCTCCCCTGAAAGTGAAGCATGACTTGACTGGCTCTACAAGATTGTATGGCGCAGATACACAATAAAAATGTGCCCTAACATTTTTTACATATGTGGGTACAGATAGCGCCTTGTCAAAGCTCATGCGCCGTGCAGGATCTCAAAATTTATGCTAGGTTACCTGTAAGGTATATCGCTGAGATTACTTTGCGAATGGGAATGAGGTACGCGAGTATCTCGAACTCCTGAAATTGCCAGTTCGTGTGCCGATCCCGATAAGCTTCGATCGCTTCCTCTTCGTTTAGATAGAGCGCCGCAGCCAACTATATTTGATGGAGGTGCTTGCTGCTGCAGGAGAGAAGGATTTGGAGTGCTACTTGTAGATGTTTTCTTTTTTGTCGGACCAAATCCAAAAAATCTAAAATCGATATTGTCGTACACAATTCTCAAACGAAAATAAATCTAACCGTTTCTTTTGAGAAGGTTGAATGCCAGATGCAAGAAGGCTTTTATAATACTCCGATCTAATAAACCTCGGATAACAATCTTTTTTCAACAATAACGTATAAACATGTTCTTGCGCCGCATCAAAAGTAAATCTACTGGGAGATTTCATTTCTTGATGTACCTTCTCCATAGTCTTCCCATCAATGTTTATTTCGCACGGAGCACCAGGTGCCAAAAACTCTCTAAAATATCAAAAACAATTAATCGTTTTTAATGAAACTACAAAAACTCACTCAAAAATTTCGCTAACTTTTCGTTGTATTTGTGATTGAGAAGAACGACGTAAATCATTAACCGCCATCCAAAACCGTATGTTTTCGTGACTGTATTCTTTTCTTAAATAATTTGTGAACTCCTGTATACCAGTCGGATCGGATACTAATTCTTCCATAGATAAACCCCATCTTCTAACACGTTTCTCTGTCGGTATTTCAACCCTAATAGTTCGAAATTAATTTCGGGGCAATTGAACTAATAGATACACTTACAAAGGACTATTGAGTTGCCAATATGTAAGATCCTCGCTCACCCAAGGGTTTGAAGGTTGCGTGTTTACAATCAAAGGGTCGTATTCAGCATAAGTTTCCACGTGTTGCACCATATTCTCTAAAGCTTGAGACACTTTTACTCTTGTCCTTAATAAATTATTCTTCAACAACTCCACCTAGAAACAATATTTTACATTCATTTAATTAAAAAATACAAAAACAGCTTTTTCGATACTTAAAAAAATTTGCGTTTAATCTTTTGAAAACATCGTGTAGCAGTTTTATTATTGTCGGACTAATTGAGAGTTAGTAAAAAAATAGAGGAGGTTTACCGAAAGTAGAATCGTTGAAAATAAATTGTTAGTGTCAAATTAAAGTGAAAATATTAACCTCTCGTTTACAATCCTCTATAGTCCTTTTTCGAACTCGTGATCCATTCCTGCATCTAGTGGGCACGGGGCATTGCTCCAAGGAGCTCACCATTCCAGGTGGTGGTCGATGTATACGCCAGTATGCTCTCTCTTGGGAGTCGCTTACTATTTTATCACCTTTCTTTAATACTTTTGCTAATTTAACCTGTAACAAAAAAAATTAGAATAACTACGATGTAAATACTCGCACACGTACTTTAGCTTTAAAAGTACTTTGTTTACGAGAAAGTTTACGTAATAATTTTACCATTTCTATCACTTTAAAGGAATAGAAAATTATCTGGTCTTATCGAAAAAGAGAGGAACTTTTTCCAAGCAGAATGACGCAAGCCTGTCGCTATACACGACATGTGGTTTTCATTCACAGCATAATGATTAAGGCCGGAACCGGAACAAATTAGATACAGTTTATAATCTTTTTATATTATTGACACGTTACTGATTATATTTTAAATACACATTTTTATCACGAGAATTTGTATGTAAGAAACTGTTTATAAATACGTTCGCACATCCTTTGAGAAATGTTTAGTTAGGATATTCGTTCTTCTAGCAGCTTTAACGAAATAAATGAAAATTTATATCTCAAGCGATAAATTTGTCTCCGATTTAATAAATTTAATAAAAACAAATTTACCAGTCGTTTTTTATCTTGACGATATATTTCCAAAGGTGAAATTAACAGCTTTAGTTCTTATTTAATTACTATTACGTGCAAGTAAACTTGTATGTGTACTATTAAATTTTTGATTGTTTTTGTTTATTACCTTGCAGATAAAATGTGTGTAATAAAGTCAATTAAATGCTATCTATTTAAATGGTAGAAGTTACATAGCGTTTGTTACTTTGGTGTTTTTTTACACCTGTTGGATTAGTCATTAAACTCATACAGTCTAAAAATTACTCATACAATTTAATTATACCTTTTTCTTAAAAGTTACTAACAAATGTAATTATTAAAAATTATTTAAATTTTATGCTACACAAACACTTTGTTTTTTTTTAATTTGACAAATAGTCTTTAATTTGCTTAGCAAAAACACTATTTTGCTTCTATTTTTGACTGAATTTTTTTAGTTTTAAACTGATTTTAAAATGCTATTCAAGTGGTATCGACTTGAACTTAACTCATAAATAAAAAAAAAAGAAAATTAGTTTCTCAAATTAAGACCAGATAATAAAAAAGATAAAATTTGAAACAAAATAAAACGTAATGCGTCTCTAATGATGATCAGTCATCATCATCTCAGGCAATACCAATAACCTTCTTCTTCTACTTATCAGCTTCTTTCTACCCATCTGTGGGTATAGACCTCCTCTAATCCCGTCCACTCTTCTCGGTTTACCGCTCGTCTTCCTATTGTTCTTCTGATCTCGTTTGCCCTATTCGCTGTGGGTTTTCTCGCTTTTTTTTGCCTATATACAGGCGCCATTGTTTTATTCTAGCGTTTCATTTGTTGTTCGTTTGTCTTGTGTCCAGAAAGCTTTCATTTCAGTGTTACTAAATGTTTTCTTATATCTGTCACTTGAGTCTTTAATCTGATCTATATGTTGGTTTTTCGCTCTCTTAGTAAGAAGTGCAAGTCCATTGCTTGTTGGGGTTTCGTTATATTGTCCATATTCTTCTGCGTCAGGGTCCAGGTTTGAGAGCCGTAGGTAACGACTGGCAGAATGCACTAGTTCAATACCTTCGTTCTCAGACGACTTCATCCTTCTAGTAATCTTTGTCGCTTGGTTCTATTTTTTGCTCTAGGTACGTGTACTCTGGATACTTGTCATAGTGTTATATTGATTCTGATTTGTAGAGTGTCTTTTGTGTTGAGGTTTACTTTGTTTATTTATTTGATCATGTTTAGTCCAATTTTTGTTGTTTTGTGTTTAGTCGTCGGCTATTACTAGGATTTTGTCGGCATACCTTAGGTGGTTTAAATAAACTCTGTTGATGGTAATGCCTTTTTGTTCACATTTCAGTTTAAAAAAAATCTTTTTGAGCGTTGCGATAAAGAGCTTACGAGACATCGGACATTCGGACCTTTATAATTTCTACTTATATTTGTATTTTAAGTTTGTGTTTTCGTTTACATTGCTTATCTTCTACACGACACGATAGTCTACAATAAGACAACATAAATTATTGTGAACTACGTATAAAGGTAAGATAATAAACACTATCAGCATTCGAACAAAAAGTATAAAATATAAATAATATGCATCGTGCAAGAAACGATATTGCCTTATTTATGTTAAAATTAATTTCAGTATTGTTTTACAAAACATTTGTTTAAATTTTAATTTGATACCAAAGAGACCTGTGTTTACTAGGCTGTATTTGTTTTTAACGTTTTTCTTATAAATATTTTAGTGGAGTGCCGTAAGGTTTATACCTCGGAATCCAAGGCCTTTGAATGAATTATAAAACCTTTTGGAATGTGTTTTAAATACTAAATATAAAAATGTTAAAAGATTAATTTTGTACGATGCCAGTTGTTTAATTATTAAAGTAAGCTATTATTAATTTTTCGGAGTTTTCATTTATATTCTATGAAAAACTCGAATTTATTTCTATTTAAAGATAGTTTTAGAAAAGAAAATTATAATAAACCTGTCTTTGGGCACTCAAAGAAAAGATAACAGCAGCTGTTGAGAATTGTTGGCGCTGTCCGTAACAGAATAGTACATGTTGCAACTAGCTAGGCTAAATACGTACCTGTTTTTGTGCGTTTAAAAAAAATATTTTAAATTCTGATTGTTGACAATGTATGTTTACTTATTATTGTGCATTTAGTGCGATAAAAGTTAATTACTGAAGATTATTTTGTTTGGCAAGTTATGAAAATAGCATAGATAGTAAGAATTTGTTTTTTATTTATGACTATTATAAAAACTTGTGAATACTGATTTAAATCGTATATTTTATAATAAATCGATACTGAAAGTTAAAATGTTATACTAGTATAATTTGATAATATTAATCATTATTCATGATATAAACGTTAGTTATTAATATTACTAATATTTGTTGTTACAGCGTCGTATTAAAATGTCGAATAGTGATAATAATGAAAATAAAAATTGCTTCATTTGTGACAAAATCGGATCTACTTCACAATCAAACTCCAATCTGGAGGAAATAATAAAAGTAACTGGAGGAATATCAACGTTGAAAGTTGCTCTAGAATTTGGTCAAATTAATTACTCCTTCTTTTAGGAGGGAAGCAACTACTTCAGTAATTTTGCGACGTTTCGACACTTCATCAGACTCGCCCACACTGAGTTAAGTAATTTGTGATATAAATAAAACATTTAATTAAACATCATGATTTTCACGTAACATATCGTGCACTTTGAAGAACGTACAACGATATTGAAAGTTGCTTCTGCAGAAAGAGCGGATGAACTGATTCAGTATTTAAATACTCGTGAATTAATCTACGTTCATTCAATATGCACACAAAAATATATTAATAAAGGATGTATTCAAGCATATTTAAATAAACAGAACACCACATCATCATGCTCTCCACCTAACAAGAAGCTTCCATTGACTTCGATTGGAAAAGTAGTTGTTTGTTTTGTGAAAAAAAGCGCATGAAATGAAGGAAAAAAGAAAAAAAAATCGGCGAAACACAAAATTAGTTATGTAACTAACACAGTTTTCAAGGAAACCATTGTTAATTTGATAAGTCACGAAAAAAGCGAGTATTGCCGTAATATTTATAAAAAAGTTGTAGGTGTGCTAGACTTAGTGGCTCAGAGAGCTAAATATCCGGTCGGGTACACTTTGACGCCGCCGTTTTGACGTAGCCGGTTTAACACCGCCGTTTTGACGCGAGTCGTTTTAACGCGAGGTCGTTTTGACGCTAGACGTTTAGACGCCAATGCTATTATTTTTGCCTTTAAAAAAATAATATATTAATACTTTTATCAATTTTATTGGAGACATTGCAGAATTCAGCTATATTAGGACTTTGTGAGTAAGCTAAAGTTTTTGTAAAAATTCAAACACAAGTAATTTACATTTTAATTATTACAAGTAAATATGATATATAACAATTACGGGTCCATTACATAATTGTGACTAATTCCACGTTAATATTCTACTATATTTGTGTCATTATAATTGAGTACTAAATTATGAATTCTAGTATCGGCTCTTAGATATTTCTGTAATTTTGGATTTGGATTATTTCCAGCAATCAAATGTTCCATATAAAGGTTCCTCCCATGTTGAATTGTCTTCAAAGTGTCTATAAACTTCCATATAGTCGGATGATCCATTGACAATTCCATTTGAAGTCGTCTATGTGCAGCTTCGGCGTGATTATTTGTTAAGTTGGTATTTTGCTGAACACGTTGGTAAAGCCACCAAGACTCTGGAGGAAAAATCGGAATTCGGCGCTGATTTCCTCTTCGCATTCGACGGCCAACGTAGTTGTCTTCCAACCAATCTAAGATAGGTTGCAATTCCAACAGCAATTCGTCCGTCAATAGCTCAAGTGCTAGGTCCAAATCTTGAATGGGCACAAATGCAACGGATGTGATCCTACGCGCTGATAAAGCAAAGTCGGTGTCATTTTTGTACAGTTGTATTAAATTGTGATTTGATTTTCATGGGCCCTTGAAGTTATTAAATTTTTATCTACTTAATTACGGTATCAAGTTTAAGTTTGTATTTTTAATATTATTCTGAATGAATTATATGATGTTTAATGATTATATTATAGCGTAAATAAAGTCTTTATACCTTAAATCTATAATGTCTTCAATACAATTTATGACAAAAAAGTATTAAAATACTATTTTTCTTACGATAAAAAATAACAGCATTGGCGTCTAAACATCTCGCGTCAAAACGCACTAGCGTTAAAACGATCCGCGTCAAAGCGGCGGTGTTGAACCGGCCGCGTCGAAACGGCGGCGTCGAATAGTACCAAGCCGCTAAATATCACATGGATTGTTACACATCTTTAAAAAGTACTATAAAAACGCCCCAGAAGGAGAAAAAAATACATGCTGTAACTGTACAAGTAGACGCAGCAATGGAACAGATTGTTAAATACATACATCGAAGAAAACGATGACTGCCAGTTTTCACTTACAGAATTAAAAAGTATTTGAACAACTGACCATATTCCTGACGATAAAACAATAAAAATGAGACTAATGATGCACTTTAACGATAATATTGTATTTTCTAGAAAATTTGGATGTAATATGATATGTTTTTAAAAAAAGCACAACAAAATATTGTCCGATAACTGGTATAGTCAGAGGTCGACAGATGAAGAAGAAGAATATCGCATTTTGAAGGTTGCTGGTGAAATTTTACGACGACATATTGGGACGCAGGTTTATGATAGTAATATTTATCCGGCTAGTGATAAAATGCTTGACAACGTTAATGAATAATTCTGAATGATAAAAGAGGTAAACCTAAATGCATTAGTTATTATAGAACTAAATGCACCTCAACAGTTCATGCGATAATATCTGCAGTAAAGCCTCGTTCGTTTATATCATCACTGTATGTGGCATTAGCTGTTACTCTTCATACAAAATTTGACTCCAAAAAAATAATTGAAATATGTAACGCTTTAAGATATTGCGGATCATACAAAGAAGCGAAAATGCATGAAACTTCGGCAACCTTTACAAGTCTTGTAAAAATAAAGCCTGGTACTTTTGTTCAATTTGTGCACGACAACACAGATTTTAACGTTAACACACTGGATGGCAAAGGAACTTTCCATAATTTGGGATCTATTGAAATTGTAACTCCGAGTGATGGAATACAAACTAGAGAACCAATTAAACGTTTGAATAAGATTTAACAGTTTTTTTCAAAATAAATATTCTCTGGTTGTATTTAAAGTTCAAAACCAATAATGACTTTTCGGGATGGAATGGATTTATAAATCTGTTAATAAGTACACATGATTTTGATACTTCTTTCATAATATTTTTGCCATTTATTAACGCATCCCCAAGTGATTATAATACTTTACATACGGCGATGAAAACATCAGTGGAAAACGCAAGGTTGTGTAATATAAAGACATGTATTGTAACATTTGATCAACCTCTGTATACAAAATCGCACGATCTTTTGCTAAATAATTCAGAATTTAAAACTTTAGTTGCTAATGAAAGGAATGCTAATATTTTGAATGTTCAATTACACTGAAATAACGAAAATATTGGATTTCAAAGAATAAATGAAACTTTTAGAAATAAATTACATAATTTAGAAAATAAAAATTTAACGTTAAGATTTTGGGTCAGCTATTTTCGAATGGTATCTTTACTGAAAGATTTTATTGCAGCTGAGCGTATGGGTAATTAGAATTTGCACTTACACACCATTGGAAGAATGATTCCATACTTTCATGCATCAGGACATTTTCCTTATGCAAAGTCCGCCCAAGACATGCAGGAATTACCTACCAAAATGGATTCCAAAGAGTTTTAAAAATTCACAGAAAGATATTTCACTGCAAGACGCACTGATATATTTTTTCTAGGATTTCAACGGATCAAACAATTGAACAAACTCTAATGAAGTCTATGAGTGTTAAAGGAGGGCCCTTTAAACGTGGTGTAACGGAAAGTGTAGTTCATAAATGGATAAAAGATGTTATTTTTTAACGAATCAAAAGGGATGAAATTTACGTGAAAAAATTTTCGATTTCCTGATGTTGCTGTTAGTATGTCTATTGCAACAGGAATAACTGGGCAAGGAAACGTGAATTGGTAAGCAGCTTTTAAGGAAGGTTTAAAAATAATGAAGAAAATAAGTGGCAAAAATTTTAAAGTACGTAGTTAAGTTATCAAGAGAAAACGAAGTTATTTCTTTATTGGCTTTGACTAGGAAAATAAAAGTGAGTGATGATATTGCAATTGATCCACTACGGTTATTTCAGCGTATTTGCGTGTTAAAAAAGTTGGATCAAGAACTTATAAGCTACATGACCTTCGAATTGGCACCTTATCCTCTTGCTCTTTTTGAAGATGGTGAAATGCACAAAACAACAAAATCTACACTTTATGACCTATTCACAGAAGTGACGATGAATATCAATGATGTACTAAAATTTTCGTACGTAATTGATGGAGGGATGTTACTACACCGTTGCAAGTGGCAATTGGATGAAGACTTTAACACTATTTGTGAACACTATGTCCGATACTATCATAACAATTATGGACACAACATTTATGTAGTATTTGATGGTTACAAAAAGAACTCTACTAAATCGATGTAAAGAATACGTCGCTTTAAAAGAAATGCATGTAATGTCATCATATTTGACAAAAGCATGCCTTTAAATATAATTTTTTAGCGAATGCCAAAAATAAGAGTAGCCTTATAGATATGCTACGAGAAGCACTTGCTGAAAATAAAATATTTTCTTGCCAAGCGGAAGCTGATGCCGACTGGTTAATAATTAAATTAATTTGCAATCTCAAACATTGTTAGTTGTAGTTTCCAAGGATGTAGATGTTTTAGTTTTATTGACTGCGCTCTCACCAACAGATCGAAAAGTTTATTTTCGAAAACCAAGCAAAGGCAACATACCACAAAAAGTGTACTCTTCTAAGAGCTTGGAAACAATATAACCAAAGTGTAAACAGCATATCCTGTTCTTACATGCTTTCACTGGTTGTGACACGACGTCTGTTTTTTCCAACATGGAAAAAATGTGTTTGCAAAAAATTTTGAGAAACCGCTAGACTTGCAGACCGCTGCAGCAGTTTTTGAAAATGAATGCAAAGATGTCAAAGACATACCACCAGAAGAATGGGGTAAGAAATATGAATACGGAAAACTAACACCAGAAACAATGACGCAGCTATCAGCTCCACAACCCTTACTAAAAATGATTTTTTGCAGATGCAAAACAGGATGCGAGTGCAGAAAAGTGGATTAAGTTGGACTGTAGCTTGTTTAGAAAGCAATGGTAACAGCTGTAATAATCCTTCACTTATAAATTAAAATTAATGAAATCGACGACGACGACAATAATGTAGATAGTTGATAATTTTTTTTTTCAATTTGCTGCAAAATAAAATTGGACCAAAAAACAAAGAAAGAACTCACATATAAGAAAATAGAAGACATTGTGGTGCCAAAAATTGCAGAAACGTTGTAAGGCTTCTATTCCGACCATCTAACATAAAGGAGTGAGAGTGATGTTGAAGGCATATCACCTTAAATGCAAAAATATTCTAAAATCAAATCCAAAAACACCCGAAAAGAAATTAGAAGAGTTCCGCCGCACCGGTAAAGCTTTGTTTGACATTTCCTCTTGCAAATGTAAAGATATATCCAAATGAATTTGTCCTCAAAAGAAAAAAAGTACCACAGATCTTGTTACTACAAAGAAACTAACTTATACTTTAAAAAAACAATTATCTAAGTCAATCTTTCAGTCTCAAAATAAAAAAAACACAACGGTTCCCAACCACATCTGATGCTTGCCTTTCGTCTGTATCAAAATGCACTACTTCGGGGGAAGATGATAAAATCAAACCACCAAAGCAAGTTGAAACAACAGCGCCTATTATTAAACAGTTTTCTTCTAAAAGTCTATACTATGGTTGGCTTTTAAAGACTTGTGACAGATTTGGTGTCTCAGATAAAGCTGCGGCAGCCATTGCCTCAGCAGTATTGGATACTTCCACTGATAAATTTATTGATAAAAATCGGATTCGTCAAAATCGAGCCAAAGCAAGGAATTGTGCCATAAATCGTGTCAAAATCTTCGAAGTACTTGATGTATACTTCGATGAACGAAAGACAGAACATTGATTTTATCGAAAAAAGACGAAAAAATGTACAGAGAAACCATTCTTGAAGAGCACATTTTGTTCATAAAAGAACCAGAAACGTTGTTTTTGCCTTACATTTTATCAGGTTCCGGCACTTCAAAATGTATCAAAAAAACAATAACAGACTTCTTCACAAAAAAAAAAATTTTCTATGGATACTTTGAACTTTGCAAAGAGACATCATTCGTCTGTTTGAAATACGATTAAATGGATACAATGGATCATTTGTATTCTACACATGAATAAACTGCCTTTCCGCCACTTATTTTTGCACTCCAGAAACATTGTGGAATCATCGATAAAAATCTAGAAAACTGTGGTAAATTTTAATACAAGCTGTCCAAAAGTTAAAACCTGTCAATTAAAAAATTTAGATGACTATAACTTTATTAATTTAAATAGAACGTCTTATTTTTTAATTTACCAGAAAATGCACTTTTTACTTACGTATCGAATAATGTTAAAATGCTCGATAGCTAAGTCTTCCCGTTTTTACACAATACGCAAAATAATCGTTTTATGCACCATTTGATGTTTTTTCCTTAAAAGTTTTAAAGAATTTAGCTACCTATTGTGTTTAGAAATATCAGATAATTATCAGTTATAAAAATAATAATTTATAATTCAACAGACTATAACAGTAATAATGGTAATAACATACCAACAACAAATAATAAATAAAACAAATGTATTGAAAGAAATGGATTTTATAACTGGTCCCCTCCGTCAAAATCCCTAAAATTAATTGCACCAAATTTTTTTATAGCGATACGTAAAAAGAATTGTTTAATATACGCCACTGGCAACACCACACGATATCAAAAGACACATAAGAAACACTTTTAAAACTTTAACCTCGCAAATGTTGCTCAGAGTTAACGGTGGCAACTAGATTCATCAAAACTTTGATTTAAAAAAATATCAAATAGTACAAAAAACGATTATTTAGCGTATTGTGTAAAAACGGAAAGACTTAGCTATAGAATATTCTAATACTATTCGATCGGTAATTGAAAAGTACATTTTTTGTAAATTAAAAAATACGGCGTTCTATTTAAATTATTAAGTTATAATTACTTATCTCTTAATTGATGTGTTTCAATTTTTGAACACCCTCTATAAGATGTAAAGTTTATTCTAATTGAGATATTAAATATGATCTATTGTTACACTTCACTGTAAACTTTGCTCTTATAACTAACATAAGATACTTCTTAAGTATCTCAAACATAAAAATTAGGTTATATTTTGACAAAATTCAAATTATTTAAAAAACCTTAAAGTTTAGGTTTCATAAACGTTATTAAAACAAAAACTTATTTTGATCAAAGAATCCAAAAATGCAATAATATACAAAGAGTTTTATTAAAAATAACACAGTTTTAATACTTTTACGGCTTTCACGACACCCTGTATAATATGAAAATAATTTTAAAACGTAACCATAATAGACTTTTATAGATCCCAAAAGTAAAACTTTTTGAAAGTCAAGTGTCAATATATTCTTTGATTTTCATGAGATAGATATCAAGAAAACAAAACATTCCGATTAAACTTTAGATTTAATTAAATTATGGCGCTTTCTGATGTCTGCGTTTGAAATTATCTGAAGAAAAAGTGGATTAACTGATACGAAATTCATAACAACAAAATTGTAAATGTTATAATTTTGAAAATACAAAGCGACTGTATTTGAATAACATTCGCAATGCAAACAAAAACTTGATTTTTACAAAACTCGTAAATGGTGAATGCAGAAAAAGAGAATATATCTTTTACAAATTATTTTGTAAAAAAGGGCATAATTTAATGATGGAGCATAAACGAGTTAAATACATTTTTTTTGTTGAGAAGTTGAGTTGAGTTGAAAAGTAGTGTAACCAATTTATAAAATTTGTACACAGGACTAGTCATACTGCAAACACACTAAAACATGCTGTAGGTGAAACATTAAATGAAAATTTCGGTGGTCAGTCATACGACAACGCAAATAATATGGCTGGACAGTATGCAAATCAAACAAAAATCAAGATAAATAATCCACTAGTAACTTGAAAAAAATTCTACAAATACCCTAAAATTACCCTAAAAAACGTTTATATGTTACTTCAACGAAACATGAATATAAGCTATAGAAATATATCAGTAAAATTGTGGAAGTGCATCAGAGAGTATTTCCCAGTGCTGATGATCGCCTAAAGGGTGAAACGGCCGTACACTGGTTCTCTCTGGTGGTAATTTTTGCAATTGTACTGATATAGTTACTTTTTACTATATTCGTTGGTGGATTGCAATCGTGTATTATTTGATACATTTTTCGAATTTTCGCGGTTAGTAAATCCGATTACCAACATATTAGATCGCAATAACACTAATTTGTAAATTTATACATTTTCTGTTATATTGATGATAAATTTGTGAATGAAGTTACAAGATGTACCGCATATTGTGTATTCACCGCGAAACAAAAGTCCTGTGAATTCTTTTAAGTAAATTTTTTCAATAATCTACAAATTTTTTATATTGAAATATCAAATCTATCTGTGCTCTGTCAACGGTGAGCTATTTGAATTCTCCAAAATTATGTGATCAACAACGTTTGTAACCACTGTAATCACTTGGCAAACAAAAGCTTATATTAGAAGAGTTGAATAAAAAACATGAACAACAAAATAGAGATTTCTTCAGTAAGAACTATTTATTTCATAGGTTTTCATAGTTCCATAATTAAAATAAAATAAAATACAATTTTTTTTAAGTTTTTGATGGTTTAGAAAAGCCACAATTTTTATTTAAAAAACATGTAGGGCTGCAAGCAATTTGTCGATCTAATATTAAAGTATTTTTTACCTAGAAATTTAATTAAAATAAACTAGAATTGTTTGAAAAGTTTTCTGAGGCTAAAAATTGTTATTGCTTAGGTAAAGAAGTTATCGGTTAACGTATTTTTGTCATTGAGACAATCGGTTTCTAAACAATATTTATTTTTTTCTGACCTAAAAGAAGTTTAAACAAGTCGCTCGGCCAGCCAATTTCACTGATATTAATAAAATATTACTTGATCTTAAGTTTTTAATTGGTTAAATTTAGAAAGGTATGGGTTTTAATTAACAGGTTTTTACTTCTAAAATACTAATGATTTTTTATTGGTTTCTAACAGAATATTTCGACAATTCTATGGGAATTTTCCTATTAACTGTAATAAATTTTACATGGGTAATTCCTAAGACAAAAATTTATTGAATCGAATTTACTGAAAGCTTATTTTATGTGCCATTTTTGATAGGGTTTTTACATATCTGATTGATTTTTTTTAAATTATTTTATCGGATCAACTAATATGTGGACATCTAAAGTACACTTATGAATGAAAAAGGTGTTAAATTATCAATTATAAAAAAGAATAATTTTTATTACCATTCACGATGCACAAAATGTAATGTATATATTAGTAACCATAAAATATATGAATATAAAAAGTCTTTTCTCAATATCAAATTGTCACCAAGACCGTAGTACCTTTCTACGTTACGTCTTTTACAATTAAAATTATATTATAATTACAGTTTTAAATTATTTTTGATGTTTTAATTTATTGTCCATGAAATATAGACCTGGTACCTAACTCAATTTTCGCAGTAAAGCTATTTGGCATTTAATTAATTGTATTTCGCAATTAATGTAGTTTAGTGATATTTGCCAGAATGTGTTATTACCCTGTTTTAAGTTATGTGTTTTTATTTCAATAAATAGAAGCCTGCGCATACAAAAATGTGTTAAATTCGAACGTTTTTCGGTAGCTAAGCGATCATTTTCAGCTACAGATGTGACACAATGGTTTCCGCAATGTTACTGTATTTTAATTAAATTTTATTGTTTCTAAAATTGTTTTTTTTTAGATAAAAGATTTTATAATTGTAATGTTTTCATGCGTTATCTAGAGATGAATTTAATATTTAAAAAAAATGTAAACAGCAGCTTTTAGCGAGTCAAAAGTAAACAGTGGCTGTTGCGTCGTCATCTTCCATACAAATCTCCGGGAGTTTTAATATTTACAAACACTTTAGATAGCGTGCAAATAAACGTTTGTAGAAAGGTAATGTATTTTTGTCCTAAAGAAAAAAATTGTATTAAAAATGCTTTTATAAAAATTTATTATGACAATTTTAATAACAATTTAAAAGTGTGCTTAGATGTTGGTACGTGTTTGGGCACTACTTTACTTCAATTTCAACGTCGCCAAAAAGATCTGTATTAAAACCTTTTAAACAATATAAAAATATGTATGTGTAAATAAAAATCTTTTCTAAAAATAATTACTTTAATTAATGCGTTGCTTGACCAACTAAAGATTAATAAAACACAATCAGGTTTTTGTAATAATTAAAATGAAACCTTTAGTAGCTATCTTATCGACATTTTTTAGTTTAATAGAAATGTTTAGTAACGCCAACCAAGAAAATGAATCATAAAAAAAATTGAGAAAATTATAAGTAGGCTTCGGATGGTTACGCAGTGAAAACACTTGAAATCTGCACGTTAATATGCATTTAAAATATATGCTCTTTATAAGCTTAATTATTTATTTATTTTATAATACATGACTAAATAAAATATATTTACTGTTTATAACTATCATAAATTCTAATTTTTTTGCTTTTGTAAACGTCAAACTATTTTTGAGAGATTTTGAATCTTTGCGAGGCTCATAGTCTCCGCTCGAGCAATAAAATGTTGTATTCAACTCGTTCCTGTCTAATTTGTCCGTTTTTTCTTTCATGAACTTGTAAAAAAATAGCTAATTTACACAGGAACTATTTTCTATTTGGCGTATACTATGACTACTAACTACTAACTGTCAGTTTGACTTCAGTCAAAATTAAAACCATAACAATAATAATACCAACTATCATATCTATATGGAAAATTTAGGCTATACATATATTAAAATTGTTATCAACAAATAATATAAATTAAAGCAAAATAGAAAAAAGCCAGTCTTACCCACTTTCGGAAGAAGTAAAACTTGTTTGTTCATTAATCTCTTTTATTTTTATTTATTGATGAAAAAGTAAAATGTTTTTAAGACTCTGCCATTTTAAACTAACTGAACACTGTTTTATTTAATATTAATGTTGTTTTATATTCTATATAAAATTTGTTTATACCATTTGTAGAAGGCGTCTTGGTTTTATAATATATATATTTTACTAAACGTTTACAAAACTTATACAAAACATTAAAAATCATAAACGGTCAGGATCAAAACGTAAAAACGAATAATCGGTGAAAAAACTTCTCCCCCACCTCCTTTCTTACCAACTTACATTAAACACTAAACACTGTTACCAACTTAAATACCAAGCCTACAGCTCGGCTGTCCTGACAATTATGATATCCCACGATCATAACTGTCTTACAACGTTCGTAAGATAAATAACTAATGATAAAACACATTACTTCAAATTACTTAATCTAAGCATAGTAATCTTACAAGTTTAATACAATAATCAACAAATAATAACTACCTATAAAACAGCTAATTCTAAAATACTCAAACATTGTATTAATTGAACTGTTAATTAATCATTGAATAGTTTTGATGAGCTAACCAGGGTTTCATTTGTGCTGGTTCACAAACCGTTTCAAAGGATATTTGTGTTATTTGAAAACCATCCATGTTGCCTACAATGTACCTATCATTGTCAAGCACCTTTTTGATAACATATGGTCCTTTATACTTGGGTAAAAGCTTTCGATTATAACCTGAGTGAATACCATAATTTTTTATAACTACACAGTCATTGACTTTATAAATGGTCGGCTCTTTACGTTTGCTGTCATATGTCTTTTTATTTTGTTCTTGGACTTTATTTATGTTACTAACAGCATTACTTCTAATATTTGCCAAATCTCTATCAACATTAAACTCGTTTTCTAAAAATAATTTTAAATCGTTATCTACATCATCCTCCTGGTTAATACCAAATAAAATTTTACTAGGAGTATCTCCAATGGATCTATGAATTGTGTTATTTAGAGAAAATTCGACTTTATGGAGGACTTCATCCCATTTTTCAGGAGACTCACAAATTTTTGATAACATTGGTGTAATACACCTATTTAACCTTTCGACTTGTCCGTTTGCATGTGGAGTGTGTGCAGCTACTAAAACGTGATCAATATTATTTTCAACGATGAATGTTTTGAAATCTTTTGATGTGAAACAACTTCCTCGATCAGATATGACTCTTTTTGGCTTACTGTAAGATCTGAAATAAGAATTTAAATGTTTTAAAACTTCAGAAGTTTGAGTTGTTTTACACACATAAAGCCTACAAAATTTCGAGAACGCGTCGACGATTACGAAAACATATTTGTTATTTCTAGAAGTTCTTTCTAGGGGACCGTAATGGTCTATATGGACTGTTTGGAAAGGCAAATCACCTTTTGGAATAGGGTGTAAAAAACCTTCACTCTTTCCACTACTTGGCGAATAAAATATACATTTTAAGCAATTAGAAATATAGTTTTTAACTTTGTTACGAATGTCTGGGAACCAATATAATCTAAGAATACACTCTACAGTTTTATCAGTGCCGCAATGACCAAAATTTTCATGGCACGATCTAATAACATTTTCTTCTAAACATGAAGGGACTACAAACAATAAACCATTTTTAAATTTTCTGTATACAAGACCTTCTCTCAATTCATAAAATTTATTTTCCTCTTTTTCTAATCTTTGCCTAATTTCAGAAATTGCGCTATCTAAATTTTGTTTTACTGCCAAAACCTGTTCAAAACTATTACCTTCTAGTACTAAAATATTATGTGCTCTGCTTAGCGCGTCTACGTAGTACATTCTTCCACTTGGCCTATGTTCAATGGTGAATTGATAATTTTGGAAAAGCATAGCCCATCTAGAAATTCTTGGATTTACATCTGTTTTTGATAATGTGAGACGAAAACTGTTACAGTCAGTGATCACTTTAAAACTAATCCCATAAATGTAAGTGTGAAATCTTTTGAAAGCGTACACCACAGCCAAGCATTCCAACTCAAAACTATGATATTTTGCCTCGACTGGGGTTGTACGTTTACTGAAATACGAAACCGGTTGAAATTTGCCTGAATTCTGTTTTTGCATAAGTATAGCTCCATAACCAAGTGAACTAGCGTCACAGTGTAACTCTGTTTCAAGCTCTGGCGAATAAATCGCTAATACAGGACTAGAAATTAACTTACTCTTTAGAATCTCAAAAGCCCGTTCCTCATCGAGTGAAAATTGAAACTTAGAATTCTTTTTAAGAAGATCGTAAAGAGGTTTAGCTACTAAGGAAAAATTAGGTATAAACCTTCGAAAATAGCTTGCAAAACCAACAAATTTGTGGACATCAGAAATATTTTTTGGTGTAGGGTAACTTGTTATGCATTCAATACTTGATGGATTAGGGGTTATTCCAAGTTCACTTACACAATAGCCTAAATAAATTATTTTATAATTTAAAAATTGACACTTGTCTAAACGAAAAACAAGTCCATGTCTGGCAGCTAAATCGAAAACGGTGGTTAAAATGTCAAAATGTCCTTCAAGTGTATCTGTCGCAATTAATAAATCGTCAAGATACAGTAGTATCTTATTTTCTCTAATTAAATTCTAAAAAATCTCGCTGATGAATCTTTGGAAAACGCGAGGTGCATTGGTAAGACCAAACGGACACCTTAAATATTCGAATTGGCCTAAAGGAGTCACAAAAGACGTGTATTTAATAGAATCTTCTGCCATTTTAATATGGTGGAATCCATTTTTTAAATCAAGAGATGTGAAAAATTTTTTGTTTCTCAATAAATCTAAATGATCGTCTATAAGTGGCACTGGATAATTTTCTTTTACTGTAATGGCGTTTAGAGCACGGTAATCTACACATAGACGAACTTCATTATTTTTCTTTCGTACTAATACAATAGGACTACTATATGGGGAAGTGCTTGGTCTGATGATGTGTTCGGATAATAATTTATCTAAAATGGTTTTCAATTTTTCTTTCTCGGAAAATGACAAACGTCGAGGTCTAAATGAAATTGGATCCTCTTTCTTTAAAAGCATTGACATCTCAAAATTATTCAATGCACTATTTTCATCAAAATTCCTAACATAATAACTATACAGTTCCTCAATTTTATTTTTGTGATTTGAGTCTAATTCGGGATTTATATTTAATTCTGTATGATTCGTACAATCTAAGTTTATACTTAAAATTTCATTTGAAAAGTCACTAAGATTATCGTTATAATTAATAAGTACTTGACCATTAGAAAAATTAACTGTTAAATTCTGATTGGAAATAAAGTCTCTACCTAATAAGCAATCAAATGTCATGGTATTCTCAGGCACTACGTAAAATTTGATATCGATGTCAAAATTAAAAACACTAACTTTAGTTTCAAAACTTCCTAATACGATTAATTTAGAACCGTTGATACCAGTGTAACCACTGTCATCATCAATTTTTTTTAAAAGACTATAATCCACATAAGTATTCTTTAATAAACTAATAGCACTACCTGAGTCTAACATGGCATTTAAATTATATGTACATCCAATATCATAAATATTACTCTTAAAACAAAGGGGGATTACATACGGTATTTTACCAACCTCGGTTTGAACGACATTTGTGGTGCTATCGGCAGGAACTCGGGAAATTCTTTTGTCGGGACAATCCCTTAACTGGTGATCTGTCTTGCCGCATCGGAAACAACTTCCCTTTTCTCTCTTCGGTTGTCTACATTCTTCTGTCTTATGGTTGCTGCGATAGCAATTGAAACATTTTTGAATTCGGTCTTAACTTGTATTGGATATGTTGTGAGATTGGTTTGGAATACTTCTTAATTCAAATCTTCTACTGGGACCTGCAGTTGCATGACTGTTTCGGTCACTGCTGGTAACACCCGACATTACTTGTAAAAGTCTTTCCGTAGATTGAAAGCATTGCATTCGAGCCTGGGATTGCAGTACTGAGTTGTCAAAGCCATCAATAAGGTAATCGATCAAGTGTTGTTCACAAACACCAGCCCGATTGCCTAACATAATTTTATCACAATAATAATCTGCAAACCTTTCATTTCTTTTCCATCGTCTTGCTTCAAATTGCTTTATTAATCAAACTTTGTCTGGCCTACTTATAAACATGGTCTTTAATGCAGTCTTTAAGACTCTCCATGGCATCGCTAAGTGCTCCACTTTTGAATGATACCATTTCAAAGCAGCGTCCTTAAATTTTAAAACGGCAATCATATGCATTCTAGCATCTTCTATTCCATATAATTCTTGTATTTTGTCAGCTCGTAACACCCATGATTCTGCGTCGATATCATTGCTGTTGCCATTAAAATCGGGTATCAACGTGCATGCTTCTTTGTTCGAAATCGTATTAACATTGTTGGTAACCAAATTATTTGGTCTTGAATTATCATTAAAAGAAATAATTGCTCTTACAGTAGCTTGAATGATATCCTCGGCACTCATCTGCAAGGCTTCGGTTGGGGCTTGCATTTCTTCATTCGAATGGTTCGCCATTTTCATAAATCCTTAAAACGTGTTTAAAAATAATCTTGGAATATTTCGTTAATCACCACTTCAATTTAGTTATTCAAATCCCACTTCTGAATCTGTAGAAGGCGTCTTGGTTTTATAATATATATATTTTACTAAACGTTTACAAAACTTATACAAAACATTAAAAATCATAAACGGTCAGGATCAAAACGTAAAAACGAATAATCGGTGAAAAAACTTCTCCCCCACCTCCTTTCTTACCAACTTACATTAAACACTAAACACTGTTACCAACTTAAATACCAAGCCTACACATTCTCATTTTCTAAAGAATTTTTACTCATCAATTAAATTAATTGAAAAATGTTGCGTAACTTCCCGCTACGTGATTCGTTAAAGCCAGCTTAATAGCATTACAATTATTGTTGTTATTGCAATTGGTAGGAAGAATTATCTCTATAAGAAACTGTAAAAATAATTTGAATTATTTACATACGTACAAAATTATATAAGAAAAATAGTTAAAAATAGTGGATGGTGGATACCAATTCCGGTTTCTTTATCAGAATCATCTTTTGATAGAACCGAGAGAATATGAAAAGGACTAGGACTGTTAGTTCGAAAGTTATCGTGGGTATATCGTTACACACACACACAGACACCCAAATTTTTTTTCTCGAATATACATTTTTCTGATTCAGGAAACCTTAAAACACAAAAAAATTGTTTGCAAAAAAGTTGCGATTGCTATACTTTCGTCTAGGAAAGTAAAAACCTGTACATACCAGCAAACTTGCTCGCATTACAGTTGTCGTCATTGTAACACTCGTTTTACAATATGCTATTTCCTTATTGTAGATTTGTCACAAATATTCTTATACGTACGAAGCCCCATCAAAAAACGGCGAAAACCGTAGCGAGTAAAGGCGTTTAACGACGGTGAATTTTCTACTAAACGCCGATTTATAACTGACATTAATATGAAATAATAATTGTTAATGGATACCGGAACCGACGTCAGTGCATACCCTCGACGACTAATTACATACATTTTGCATTATATGCACTTAACATCATGAAAATTTAAACCTACGGTTTTATCACTTATGAACTTAAGTTAAACTTAAGACGGTCGTTTCTGTAGTGTTTTATCATCGCGGATATCAATAAACCAATAATTGGTTCAGATTTTTTTTGTTATTTTAGTTTACTTGTAGACATTAAAAACAAAAGAGTAATAGACAATTCTACTTTCTTATCATCCTCAGGTAAAGTAATGTCGCGCAAAACTTTGACAGTAAGAACTATAATTAGTGATAGTGTTTATCATAGTAGTTTAAGTAAATTACCCTCCTTTACAAACCTTTCCATTTTGATACCTTAGAAAGTAAAGCATACCACAGTGCACCACATAAAGACAACTCCCAGTCCCCCAGTTACCAGCCGTCCACGCAGATTAGCACCAGCTCGATTGTTTATTGCAAAAAATTAATTCAAACCGGTGCTGCAGCAAGGAATCATTCAACCATCGGGGAGAAATTGGTCGGCACTGATTCACCTAGTACCAAAAAAGAACAGAATTTTGTCTCTTTGAAGATTATGAAGCCCTAAATTCAAGAACCATTCACGATTGTTACCCAATACCCCATATTCAAAATTTTTCACGTCTACTCCATGGTAAGACAATGTTGTCCATCATTGACTTGATTAAATCATTTAATCAGATACCAGTACACTCGGATGACATAGCCAAAACAACAGTCACAACACTATTTGGTCTTTTTGAATTCTTACTAATGCCATTTGAACTGCGTAATGCAGCTCTAACATTCCAAAAATATATTGATGAAGTTACTGAAAATCTGGACTTTTGTTGCAATTATTTTCATGACAAATTAGTAGCATCAAGAACGCAAAAAAAACATATTAAGCATTTACGAACTCTGTTTAGTTGTCTGGATTGATACGGCATATTTATTAATGCTGACAAATGCGTGTTTGGAAAAAAACAAGTAACATTTTTAGATTATAGTATTACTAATAATGGTATTGCACCTTCGATAACCCGCGCGGATGCAATTAAGAACTTCAAGACACCAACGACTGTCAGAGACCTTCGACAGTTTCTAGGAATTTTTATCGAAGGTTCATTCTAAAAGCAGCTCTATTAGACAAATTCTTAATTGAGTTCAAGAAAAATCAGTCCCTAATTAATCGGGTTAACAAAGCCAACATAGCTTTTACTACAATCAAAGATGCCCTGTCAGAGGCAACAATGCTACAGCACCCATGACCAACCGCACAACTCTCACTCATGGTAGATGCTGACAATGACGCAATTTTCTATAAACATTGTTAGTCCTTGGGTGCCATTCTTTTATTTCGTAATGCCGCTGATCTGCTCGGTTATCCCAGAGATAAAAAAACCATAATATTTGGTAAACATTCTTTCCAGTCCAAGTAATAAGGAAATAACCTTAAGATCACCACAGATTTGCCAAAGATGATTTTAATATTTAATGGGATTTTATATAATTACCATACGAACATACGTTAATTTTGTGTTTGTAGAATGACCCATATACATCAGTGCAGTAACAGAAATTCTTTTCAACTTTGAGATCCCAATATTTGTGATTTTTCTTTGGTTAAACCCAATTATCGTATCAAACAATTTATATTTATTTGAGTTGTTAGTGAAATTTGCAAAAATATTTGAATGCATTAAAGTTGGAAAGTGTCAAACGTTATCTATCGCTTATCTACCCTTTCTCAAAGGTATTACGGATCGTATGGGAGAAATGTTGTCTAAAGACAAGATTATCACTCGGTTTTCTTCTCTTCCTAAATTAGGTCAACTCTTAAATCCTATCAAAGACGTTATTCGTTTTCGGCCTGAGAGCGTTTATAGCACTCCTTGCTCTTGTAGTCGTACATTCGTACATACATTGAAGAAACAGATAGAAGCATAGGAATTCGTATTAAATAACATTAAAGAAGTATTCGTTTTAAGCAATCTTCTAAGTAAGCACTAGCAGAGTACATGCTGAAAAAAGGTCATCAAATTTTGTTTGAGAACAATAAGATTTTGGGTAATGTTTCTAATTACTATCCACTTATTTACCCTATGTCAAAAGTGGTACTACGGATCGTATCGGAAAAATGTTGTCTAAAGACAACATTATGACTAGGTTTTTTACTCTTCCTAAATTAGGACAACTTTTAAATCCTATAAAAGACGTTATTCGTTTTCAGTTTGACGGTGTTTATAACATTTCTTGCTCTTGTGGACGTACATACATTGAAGAAGCGTAAGCGTAAGTAAGCATTAGCAGAGTAGATGCTGGAGAAAGGTCATTAAATTTTGTTTGAGAACAATAAGATTTTAGGTAATGTTTCTAATTACTATCCGCAAAAATAAGGAAGTCCATTAAAATAATTAAAAATCATTTTAATATTAATTATACGTGACCGGAGATTTGGAAATCGTTTTATCAATCGAAAACCGGAATCAGTTTATTCCAGGCTTTGAAAATGTCTACTGCAATGTTTTGCGAAAACTCAACTTGTGAGAAATCTTCAACACAGGAGTTATCCAGAATGGAAATTTGTAACTCTTAAGGAATAAGTTTCCAAAACTGCCCGATGCAAAAATTTGGAAAGGAATATTTGTTGGCCCACAAATTAAGCTTTTCAAAAAAAAAAAATTTGAGCGTACCATGAATGATTTGGAGTTGGCAACATAGACTTTTTTTTAAACGTTTGCAAACATTTTCTGAGAAACCTAAAATGTTGAAATTACCAAGATATACTGGCTAATTTAGCAAAAAACTATCACAATTTAGGATGCCAAAGGTCTATCAAAGAAAGAAATCACTATATTTATGCAAAACTTTGATATGTCAGCAGTTTTTCTTTCTATACAGTTCATTGTTTTGTATTCTTGATATTAATAATTAAACATTTTAGTATTTGTTATCAAGATTTTTGTACTTATCAATTTTTTAAATAACTTCTGTTGAACAAAATTTGTAAATATAATTATTATTTATCTGTTAGCAGAGTATGATTATTGTTAAATATCTCAAAGCATTGATAACAAGCGCCACATAGTGTAGTTAGTTGTAGCTGGTGTCTTGCAATTTGTAGTTAGTCGTAAGCGTGATTTGCAATAATAAAGACGTTACTTTAACAGGTTATAAGCTCAGTGCAAAAAAAGAGTATTAAAAATGCCGAACAATTATCTTGCAAGTGTTCCGAAGAGAAGGGTCGTGAAAACTAGAGTGAGTGGGCTTTCGCGGCAAAAAATTCCTGATTCTTGATGGCTTGAAACACTGCATTGAGGCAAAAGAAAAGAACGCGCAGAAAATTATTTAAGCAAAAGCAAAATTAGTTTTAACAGTTGATACCTCGTTGTACATCCATATAAAGGAAGCAAGTACAGCAGAAAAACTTTGGAAAAAGCTCAAAAACCTGTACGATGATGCTGGATTCACGAGAAAAATAAGTTTGTTAAAATCATTAAAATCCACACGATTGGAGAACATGAACAACATGGCGTCGTATATAAATCACGTCATTGAAACGGCTCAAAGGCTACGAGGGACGCAATTCAAAATCAGTGAAGAATGGATAGGATCTTTATTGTTAGAAGGATTACCAGATAAGTATAGTCCTATGATAATGGTTATAGAATATAGCGGCATTACAGTAATTACTGATGCAATAAAAACTAAGTTAATGGATATGGCGGGAGATAAAGGCGGTAATGCAGGTAACGCACAACATAAAGGTAACGTTTTTGCCGGTAAAGCAAGATGGCGACATAAATCAGGTGATCCAAAAAAACCACAACATTCAAATGTTAAAAAAGAAATCCGACGTTACAAATGTAAGGAGATTGGACACTTACAAAACAAATGCCCGGATTTAAAAACAAACAACAACGACAGTGCGAATACTGCAAATGTTTTTAGTGCTGTGTTTTTAAGTGGACAATTTAATAAGAATGATTGGTATGTACACTCAGGTGCAAGTGCACATCTAACTGCAAACAAAAGTTACAGATAAACAAGGTCCAGGTGAAATTATAGTTGCAAACGAAGAAACTTTCGAAGTGGTGGTTAAAGATGGTTTGTATGTGCCACAAATTGCTACCAACCTTTTATCAGTTAGTTAACTTGTTAATAATGGTACCAAAGTTTTTGGTAGTGAAGGTTGCCAGATTTTTAATAAGTGCAATGAACTTGTTGCGGCAGCCAAATTGGTCGATAACATGTACAAACTGAACATTGTACGTACAGATTAGTGTTTTTTAGCTACAGAAAATTCAGTTTAAGATGTGTAACGGTAAAATAAATGTAAACAGAAACAACTGTGAAGTATGTAATGAAGACAACCAAGCAAAATTACGATTTTCAAGCAAATGGTTTTGTGCAAGTAGTATTTTAGAAATTATACACGCAGACGTTTGTCGTTCTACGGAAATGAAATCGTTGGGTGGTGCCAGGTATTTTCTTACATTTTGAGATGATTTCAGTAAGATGACTTTCGTTTATTTCTTACACAGTAAAGACAATGTATTTGATTACTTTAAGCAATTTTGGTTGAAAATCAAACGGAAAGAAAAATCAAGAAGTGACAATGGGCGGCGAGTTCACAGGAAATTTATTTGAGAATTTTTTGAAGCAGATGGGCATACTACACCAAAAATCAATGCCTTATTCACCAGAACAAAATGGTTCGGCAGAACG
This sequence comes from Aquatica leii, assembly GCA_035610365.1. Taxonomy (NCBI): domain Eukaryota; kingdom Metazoa; phylum Arthropoda; class Insecta; order Coleoptera; family Lampyridae; genus Aquatica; species Aquatica leii. The sequence goes on along the minus strand of CM069436.1, from coordinate 76,874,274 downwards.
CCTAAACAGAACCATAGTAGACATTAGTAAAAAAAATGATCAAGATGACAGTGATTTTGATGGCGATGTATAGTACCAAATCAGAGAAAAACCTTGAAGGTCCGAAAGACAAAGAACCCCAAAAAAGTTTGAAGACTATGTGACATACTTATGTGATAGTTGAGTGTAAGTGGGTGTACAAAACCAAGTGTGATGGTAAAGACAGAATCGATTATCGGGCTAGGTTAGTTGCCAAGGGATTCACTCAAAAGGAGGGCATTGATTATACAGAAACTTTTGCTTCTGTCGTTCGACATTCGACCTTAAGACTTAATTGCTTTATCAGTTAAGTTAGGTTTAAGCATTAGACACTTAGGTATGAAGAGAGCTTTCTTAAATGGTGTCTTAGAGGAAAAAATCTATATAAGACAACCTGAAGGTTTTACTTCGAGTGGTAATGAAGATAAAGTGTATAAATTAAATAAGGCTCTTTATGGACTAGAACAATTATCCAAGACTTGGAATAAAAGGGTCGGTGGATTATTACTAAGTTTAGATTATCGTAAATCCAGATATGAACCTTGCTTATACACAAAAAGGAAGGAAGGTTTACTAACAATTGTAGCTTTGTATATGGGTGATTTTTGATTGACTGCTAATTCTTTAAAGAAACAATTAAGTTCAAATTTTAAAATTAGGGATTTGGGAGAAACCAATGAATGTTTAGGTGTAAGAATAAGTAGAGATGTTAAAAATAATTAGTAAATTGTTGTTGTATCCCAATAGGAGGTCGTGTGGAAAGGTTACAAATTAATTAATTTGTTTTTGAATGTTGGCGACGTTTCGCAGACTATGCCTATAGTTGTGTTAATTTGTTCATTGCAAACAGTTGCATAGAATAACTTGGCCCGAAGAAGCAGACACAGGCATAGTCTGCGAAACGTCGCCAACATTCAAAAACAAATTAATTAATTTGTAACCTTTCCACACGACCTCCTATTGGGATACAACAACAATTTACTAATAGATATAACAAGGAGGATTATGATAAATTAATAGAGAAGTTAAAAATAATATTATTTATTTAGACCAGGAAAACTATATTAATGAACTTTTGATGAAATTTAATATGGCAGATTGCAATAGTGTTAGTACTCCTATGGAAAGTAACTTGCACTTAGATTGTAGTTCTGAAGTTAATGTTAACGACAATAAAGTCAAGTTAATAATTATTATTTAGAGAAACACTGGAAATGTGCAAAACGTGTGTTACGCTATTTGCAAGATACTAAAGTTATGCTTTAAAATTTTGTAAAGATGGTTTTAACTTAGAAGGTTATCTTGATGCTAATTGGGCAGGTGACCAAAAGCACAGAAAATCGTACACTGGATTTGTCTTCAAGTTATCGGAAGGAGCCATCGCATGGGAAAGCTGCAAACAAAAAACGATTGTTTTGTTCAGCACCGAGGCCAAATAAATGGCTCTCAGCGAAGCTCCGAACGAAGCTATTTATCTTAGGAACCTCTTGATTGAACTTATTGGATGGAAGGACAGTGTAGTGCTATTTAATGATAATCAAAGTGCTCACAAATTATTGGCTAATCCAGCCTCTTGCAGATTGTATAGTTGACATTCAATATCTTTCAACTAATGAAATGACTGCAGATATTTTGCCAAAACCAAAACATATATACTTTTTAGAAAAACTTGTCCTGATCAACTTTTTGAGATAGTGGGGGTGTTAAATATATCTCAAAGCATTGATAACGAGCGTCACCGAGAGTAGTTAGTTGTAGCTGGTGTGTTGCATTTTGTAGTTAGTCGTAAGCGTGATTTACAATAATAAAGAGGTTACATTAACAATTATAAATCTAAAACTAAACGTGGCAGAATATTTTGGTTTTTGATTAAGCTTTTAGTTAAAGACTGTAAGAACTATAGAATGTAAAGCTCCTAAAAATTAATATAGTAAAGTATTTACTTACGCTTTAAAACGTAACAATAAGCATTTGGAAATATTCTAAAATGCTTGAGTATGCAAATGCATAACTATCCGAAGTCCTAATTATAAGTAACTGTTAAAATGTCTTGCCAATTAAGAGATAAAATAAACATGTTCTACATTAAAAGAAAAAAAGGGAATGATAAAAAAAGATCGATTCACAGAAAAAATAAGTAACGATGAACATGACTAAGTTGATTTAAAGAAGAAAAATTTGTCCCCATTAATTTTATGAACTATCCACTTCTTACTTTCAAGTGTTGGATAAATTATCTTTCTTTCTCAATCGCGCAAGTTTTTTTTGTTAATTTCGTGAAGGGTAATTAATAAGATAAAAGGTATATATCGCTTACTTCATTTTTTTTCAACGCATTTTATCAGTAAGTAAATTTAAGGTTACCTAATTCTAAAGGTCACTGAATCAATTACATTCTGTCGTATAGTTAGATATTTATCACGCATAATTCTTACAGAGGAAACATTAATGTGGTTAGTTAGCGGAGGCACCTATTTTTTTATCAAAATATATTACCTCTAAATGTATACTTTATTCCCAAAGCTGATGCATTAAATTGGGAATAACATGTTTATTACATTAAATTGTAATGCGTTAAATTCGATATGCGCAGGGATCGCATTTACATGCGAAATGACACTTTTATTTTTCTCAAAGAACCATGCCGACTTTAAAGCTTAGAGCGGGATATGCAGCTCTTTAAGATTACACGAACACGACCACACTCGGCGCTTTAAAACGCAAAGCATAATAAGAAATGTTTTAAAAACTGAAACACGTATTTTCGTGTTGTATTGAATATCTTTTAATTTAAAGAATCTACTGTTTCAAGTAAATAGGAATAGGAAGTAACAGATAATTCAATGACGGAAATGTTTCAGGCAAATGTTAAAAGGTATGTTTTGAAATAAACTTTGGAATACTAATTTCGTAATATTTAAGTCTAAGGAAAATCAGTAACATGTTAAGTTTAAACTTAATTGTTAGGTTTCGTATTTTTAGGTTTTGTCGGAAAACAATACTACAGATTCAGAGTTTTTGTTTATTTATATGTAATCAATCGAATGCTTTACTTAATTCTAATTAAAAACTTTGGAATTGTATACCATGTTGATTTGGGTATTAATATTTTTTTTGTTTTAAAAAAAAAGACAAACTTGTAGTAAAGAAACTGCTACAATGAGTGGTGATTTTGGTCATGAATTGACTATGTTAATTACTTATTCAATTGAAAAAAATAAACACAAAATTGAATTAAAAACAGTTATCATTAAATCATGTAAAATCAACAACAGTTCTTAACAAACAAAGCTTTGCAAAAAAAAAATGAAGAATGAAAGCTTTTGAAATTCAATATAACATAAAAAAAATTTAAACCAAACCTTGTTCATTGGTGATATTCTAGTATTCATAATAACTATTTTGACGAATTTGTTTACTTATCTTTATAAACAAATACCATGTTAAGGCTGCTGCGTAATATAATGACCAATTTAACTCTTACAAATTTACTTAAATTAACTGTACCTAAATACCATTTAGTAATAATTTGCTGTACATCGTTTAAGTTGCTAGATTGTTAGTTACATTTCAATTTGCTTGTTTTGTGTAAGATGACAGCACCAGTAATTTTGTTTACGTTGCTACCAAATGTATTTGTATTCATCTACTAATTTTATTTAAAATCTACGGTTTGTGTCAGCAATAAAACAATTTTTATGTTCGTTTTTTGTTTCATTTACTGCTTTAATATTTATTTTTGAGTTTTAAATAGTACCACCATTGTGTAAAAATATCAATAGTACTAGCTGCAACATTGTAAGAATTTAAAATAGTTACTTGCACAAAAAAAAAATAAAAATTCGTTAACATTGTTGTTGCCATCTAGATTAGTAATATTAAAACATTAGTTGTATAATTCACTACACAAAAAGACTGGAGCGTGCAAATATCCCCTTTGTCATTGAATTGTGGTGATATTAATTGCGCAATTGTAAATAAAAACATTCAACAAACTCAAATGGAATAAAATGATATGGCTTATCTTTTATGAAACCTCTTCTAGGTGGATGAACGTTAGAACATTTAGAGAGACTTTCAGTGCTTTTAATTTTTTTTATGATTTATGCAATGTTGATCGTAAGTTACTACGTATTAAAATAAACTTTACAGCTTTTATACTGTTTTTTAGTGGTGTCAAACTATCTATTGTAATAAGGTTAAAACTGGTCACCACACGACTTTCTTATAAAAAATGATTAAGAAATATTTACATATTTGTTTAAAGTTATGCTGTCATAAAACCATTTGAAGTGATATGTACACTTTGTACGCCTTGATATTACTTACCCCTTTAGTAAATCAGTAAAAAAAATCGTCGCAGGCAGGATTCGAAACTATATTATATTTATAAATTCATTTTAAATTACAAACTAAATATTTGATATGCTGTTATTGCTAGAATTTTTTTTATTTGAATACATTGTTAGGAAGAATTATCTCTATAAGAAACTGTAAAAATAATTCGAATAATTTACATACGTACAAAATTATATAAGAAAAACTGTTAAAAATGGCGGATACACCCACTTCCGGTTTCTTTATCAGACCCATATTTTGATAGAACCGAGAGAATATGAAAAGCCAACTCCATACCAAATTTCAAGTTACTAGGACTTTTGGTTCGAGAGTTATCGTGGGTACATCTTTACACACAGACACACACACAGACACCCAAAATTTTTTTAGCTAAAAATACTTTTTTTTGATTTAGGAGTCCTTGAACATGAAGTTATGCAAAAAAAAATTTGAAAAAAAATTGCGATCGCTATACTTTCCTTATAGGAAAGTAAAAATAGTGACATGTCCATGTGCTTACTGCTTACATAAATAAAACAACTAACATTTTGACGCGCCCCATATTCTGCACTTAGTGTTTCGACTAATTGGTTGGCAACATTGCGTTTCACTGATACCACTTCCTTTTAACGTCAAACGTTTATACTAGTAATCTTGTGCCTGGCAAGTTTTTTAAAATTATTTTAGGCTATTACTCATTAAATGTTGTGGAAATAATTATAACTGGAAAATCTTGTGTGGTTAAGATTAGATTTTGTTTGTTGTTACGAAATTAATTTCCTGCATGATTGTAACACGCTATGCATTACGTTTATTAACTTCGTGTTATACACTATTAATAACTACTTTGTGCACATGAATACCATTTTTTTTGCTTTCGCCCTCCTGAGTAGCAATTTTATGATTCGGAGTCTACGTACTGGATGCCTACTTTTGAGACCTACTACGTTATTGAGAAAACTTTTATCAAGGAATAAACTGGAACTAGCTAAATAGTTTTCCCTATCTTAAACGATCTATCGGTGCAACATTACGTAAAATAATTTGTGTAAAGCGATTTAGAAGTTCAACGTACATATTTCTTTGGTTTGATATCAGAAACATGTTTGTGTTTGAAATCATTATTTGTAATTTCTGTCCGTTACATTCTGTTTCAGCTTTTTTCAATATATAATTACGAACCACCCGTAAAAATGTGCAATAATAATACAGTTTCAGTTTGATTCAATCAAAATTGTTACTGTACCCTATACCTTTTTAAGAGAGTAAGTGTTTATAAATTTGGTACGTATCATATTTGCTAATTGTTTTAATCCTTTAAAAGACAAACAAATTATCAGACAGTAACAGTAAGAGCAGAATATATATCTTTCCATTTTAGTTTTACCCAGGCTTGCTAGTCGAATACCTTCTCAGTTATCTAAAAATGTTTCACCACTTGATCTTAGCCGATGAAACTTTTCATATTTTTTCTTCCATCGATTTGCTATTAGGTGCCGATGTATACCTTACTACTTTTAATAAAAATGGGAAAGTACATGTTACTGGAATCCCAGTGTAAACATTTATTTTGGATGGACAATTATAGGTCCCACAGTTATTCCTAATAAAATCAGATATTGCAAAGCATATTTTCTTTCTCCAAATTATCTAAAGATTTAAAACGTTTTTGAGAAGTTCAAAAAAAAATTTAGAACTCCACCTTCTAATCCTATAAATTTGTACGTCGGACAACATTTTACAAAAACTCACAAGCCGACAGATATGTTGTAGCGCCTACTTTGAGCTTTTTATCTTCAAATTCTCAAAAAATTCAAATTCAATGATTTTACGCAAGATTATTTGATATCATAACATATGTCAATTGCTTCTCCTTCAACGTATATAATGCCGCACCATGTAGTCACTAAACAATCAAGTGCTACAACTAAAATTCGTGTTGTGTTTAACGCTTCCGTAACCGATTCAACAGGATGTTCACTTAATGATCGACTATTACCCGGACCCAAGTTACAAGCAGACCTTATTTACATTTTATTAAAATTTTGTCTTTATCTTGTTACATTATGTGCAGATATACAAAAAAAATGTACCGGCAGCTAACAGTTCAAAAAGAAGATAGAGCTGTGTAACATATTCTTTATCGCACTTCACCTAATGGCAACGTACATAAGTTCGAACTCAATACTGCTACATATGGTCTTACTGTTTCCACCTACGCGTATTACATCAACTTGTTAACGACGATGCAGCGCGATATCCAGATGCGTTTTATGGCATCATAAACTTTAAATATATAGATGATGTCATAACAAAATGTATCCTCTGTTACAACTTTACGAAATCAATTAACTGATTTGCTTAAGAAGGGTAAAGGTTTTCAATTTTAAAAATGAGCTAGTAGTCATCCAACAGTTTTAGCCGATCTACTTCATGGTCATATAGAATCACAATTAGATTTTTCTGACGAAGAAAATTCTTTAAAAATTCTAAGAAGATGTTGGAAATCAAACTATAATTTTCTTTTTTTTTCAAGTGCTGCTTTTTGACGATAGAATTACAAAACAGAATTTGTTATCATATATCGCACGAATTTTTGATCCGCTTGGATTTTTGACACTCGTTGTTTTCTATAATAAGTTCTACTTCAACACTTGTGGTTGGGACGATTTGGTTCCATCGACACAAAAAAAAGGGTAATGTTTGCAGAAAACGTTTCTCTTCTTGCTTCAGTTAAAATCCTTAGGTGCGTAATTCTACAGAAAGCAACTCTAGTTAGGCTTGCGAGATTTTGTGATGCTTCAGAAAAAGGTTATTCTGCTGTTCTGTATTTATGTGTTCAATCAAATACAATTTTTTTCTTATCTTTTGAAGACAAGAATAAAAGTGGCACTACTCAAAATTATGTATATCCCTCTTTTAGAGTTGAAGGAACAAAGAAGTTTTAAAATAACCACCGCTTTTTTAAATGCATAATAATCATTCTTCTTCGCTTTATGAAATGAAACGAAACTTCAATAGTTTGGTTACAAATCATGAAACCTCAAATCAGTTATTTGACCAAATAAATAATACATCAAGTTTTTTAAGATTACGTAGTGTTTTTGCTTGGATAAAACTTTTCATTCACAACTCACATCTTTGAGGTGGCGTACGTATTTCTGGATCTTTATCCGAGACAGAATTAGAAAGTTCCACTTTATCTTTTACAAAAATTAATCATTATTTTTTTATTTTGAAATAAAACAAATCAAAAATAGACAGTTACACTTACATTAAAATGAAACCGCATCCGTTAAATATACTGTTTACAATTTTTATTCGACTAAAAAATTTAAATATATTGTTTCAGATCTATATTTTTTTAAATCTTCAATTCATTTGAAAAGTTTTTTGACCAGATTCAAATTAAAATTTTTTTTAGACATAATACTCAGACTGTTCCAACAAAAAGTCTCGTAATAAAAAAATCATGTTTTTTTAAAAGTAACTTAAAGGAAATCAAGCCAAAGCAAAACAATTAAGCGTTGTATTTTTAGCTAGAAAATTTACTGTCTACTTTATATAATCATTATAAGAAACTGTGTCATTTGCAAACGTTTTAGCTCTAAACCTTTGTTTTCAATAATAAATTATAACATTACAAGTAGAGTTTTTACAATTCGATTGTATTGATCTGTGGTACAAATTTTGCAAGAGCAATTTCTTTATGGAAAAACCAAATATGTGGTTAAAATATTAATAATAAAATATTAGTGCTTTTTTCAGCTTTATTATTAAGAATAATTTAGAGTAATTAGTCCAACAAATGACACTAATTCTGTAAGGAATTTTTAAAAAATCAATACTGTATTGAAATAAAAAAAAACTAGTTACAGTCAGATTACTAAAATGTTCAAGATTATCAAAATAATAGAATATAAGGCATAATAAATGTATAATTTCAAAACTTTTAATAAATATTTTTAAAACCTTTGGTCTCAAAATTATTTAAGTGCTATCATCACTAAAGCAAAATAGTGCAGTATTCAACACCTTAGCGATCAAGAACTCTTATTTTGCTATAAAACGACACCACATTACTGTTACTATAAAAAATAAAAAAAGCCCACCCATGTGCCCACCCTATATTTTCTGAGCCCACCTCTGGAGAATAAGTAGACATACCAACGAAATTTTATCAAAGACCTGCGGAGATAAATAAATGAAAAAAAATCTAAAGATTTTATTAAGTATTTTAAATAGCACAGTACCTGCAATGTGCAGAATAATAAATAATGGTATTATTATATAGGTGCGGTTTCGTTTTCATCGGAAATGCGGTGTTACCAATCTTATCTTAAACGTTATAGGATTTTTTTCGCTGTTGCAGACATACCAAGAAAACAAAAACTCATATTTCTTAAAATTTATTATCCTTGTGGTTTACATTATTTCTTTTGTTTTGATAACAAGTCATTTATTATTTTATTTAGTTCAGTTGGTGGTCTTTAGATTTGGTGCGTAACACTATCGTGTGCAGTCCTTCCTATGTGCTGATTATTGATTTCTTAAGTATTTGTAATTTATAATAATTTTTATAATGAGTGGTAGTGGCAAAAGAACTTTAGTGGACTATTTTGGTTCTACAAAAAAAGTTAAACCAAATGAGAAATCACAAGTTTTATCATCGTCGGTTTCCGATAACGCGGCTTCTACTTCTAAAAAAAATATTTCTGCGTCCGTGGTATAATCCACCCTAGATTTTGATTTGGCTTTAGAATTGATTGACACCGAATCTGATACTGAAGACACAGTGGATTTTGAAGAATGGTTATCCAAACAACAGCAACAAACCCAACAAGAAGTTACGGAAATCAGAAAAAAAGCGCCGGGCAGTGGAATACAGTGTGTTCTCCGACGCCGCATTCTGTTTTGTTTGCATACACTTTTCGATAAATTAGGACATCAGTGATGTGATGTGTTTGTTAGCGTCGGTTTTAAAAATTGGAAGAGAACCTTAGAAAAAGAGTTAGGATTTAATCAACATCTAAAAAATAAAGATCAACTATCAGTCGAAAGTTAGATCAATGAGGCACATTTGGCGTTTGTAGAAGAAAATAAAAACTATTTAGGTGTGGTTATTGATATTTTAATTTTTACTGCAACACAAAACATTTCACAAAGGGAATGTAATGAAAGCCAGGACAATTTCAACAGAGGGAATTTTATTGAGATGTTACATTTTTTCGCTAAACATATATATTCCTGTGGTTAAAAAAAAAATTAGTGGATGAAGTGTCAAAATATACTAGTCCCCAAATACAAAACGAAATATTGTTCATTTGCTTTGAAATAGTACTAAATCAAATTGGTGCTGAAATTAATAGTGCGATATGTTTTGCGGTAATTTCTAACAAAACTAAAGACATAGCAAAAACTGAGCAAATATCGGTAGTAATTCGTTATTACTTACAGGGCACCATTTATGAGAGATTTATTGGATATCGAGCTGCAAAGGAATTAAATGCTCAAGCATTGCTTTCATATGTTAAAGACCTGTTTAATGAGTGTAAAATCGATATGCATAAATGCATTGCACAGACCTATGATGGCGCGAATGTAATGAGTGGCTGTTCAAAAGGTGTTCAAACATTGTTTAGACGTGAAGTTCCTCAAGCGATTTATATACACTGTTATAATCATAGACTAAACTTGATTGTGGTTGATATTTGCAAGAATTTGTCACAAGGAAAATATTTTTTTGACCTTTTAGAAACATTATATGTGTTTGTGTCCGGCTCTTCAATGCATAATAAATTTAGGGAAGCTCAGCGACAACTGAATCCTTCAAAAAATTTAGTTGAACTAAAGAAAATTTGTTACACAAGGTGGACAGCTCAAGTGTTCGCTTGTATGGCAATTAAGACAATTGTCACAGAAATTTTAGTGTTTTTAAATATGATATCAGCGAAAGAAGTTATCGTGCACCAGAAGCCGTTGAAATATTACACCAAATCGATTTTAAATTCGTGTTTTTTTTGCTTATGTACTGCAAAGTTATGAAATTATTTAGTGCAGCCAGTGACATTTTTCAAAAAGTCTCATCCAATTTGGCGGAAGTTAATATTCTAATAAAATCTTTTATAGATGTTTTTACGGAAATGAGATCTGACGGTACATGTATGTTTGAAATATATTCTGAACCCGTCAAAATTAGTGAAACAAATAATATTGAAATACCAAAAGCAAAAAATCGGAAACAAGAAAAAGGAAAATGCCCAAAGAACTAGAAAATTTTATTGTGACTAATCTAGAAGAAGAAATAATATCCGAAGAAAATCAAAATAGTAATATTTTATCCTACTTTGGATTTAATTTTGAACGAACTGGGTGACCGTTTTGCCAGGGACAACATGAACATTATTAATGCGATCAGTGATCTCGATCCTGAAAATAAATATTTCTTAGATCATTATAAAGCTGATAGTGAAACATTGAAAACCGAACAAAAAACATTACCTAAAATAATGAATCAGTATCAACTAGAAAATATTGTAAATATTACTAATATAATGCAACTAATCGAGCTGCTTAACACTTATAAAATCGTGTTTAGTGAAACTTATTAACTAACAGTGACGGCTGTTTCTAGTGCGGACTGTGAACGTACATTTTCCTGCTTAAGGCGTTTGAAAACATATCTTCGTAATAAAATGAGTGACGAAAGATTGAAGCACCTAGCTATTCTGAACATTGAAAACCCTTGAAACTTTGAAGCAATCATTTGGAAATTTGATTCCATAAACGTTAATAGGAGAATTGTTTTGCAATAAGTTTTTTTTCAATTCTTTAATTGATAATCTTTGTCAATGTTATAAAAAAAACCATCGGATTTAGGGCTCACACAATAATATCTTGGCCCACTGACGGCCCAACCTACGTAAAAATTCTAGCTACGTCCCTGTACATTTGTCATATACACTACTAGATTTCAAAGTTGAACTGACAAAAAAAATTGCAAATAAATGATTTCTATAGTCTATTTAAAAATTAGTTGTAATATTATACCTTTTAAAAATATCCTACGATGAAACACAAAACACAATAAATGATCATGCAATCAATCTTATCTGACAAGTTTATTTTGAAAAGATTTTTACTTAAATTTCTTTGTTAAAATAAACAAAATTTTTATTTAAATAAAAATGTTACGTATAATTTTTAGTAATAATTTAATAATCAATAGCATAAGCTAAAAAAAATAAAAACTATTTTTCCTCAATTCATCTAGCACTTAATATTTAGACGAATTTATTGTAACAAATCAAAAGCAAACTTTTAAAAAGCTACATTAAACATTGGATGTTACAATTAAAGCTTCTATCACGCTGTTAGCGAAATACAAATACATTGAATCTTTCTAACTATTCGTGTCTTATTTGCTTTTAAAGTGTAGAGAGACTAAACTTCTTAATGAAATGTTTGATTTAGTACTATTTTATTGTATTTGCCGATGTACCGTACATCTAAAACTCCATCAAAAAGCTAATAAGTTTTGATGGTACCCTTTGAAATCTATTAACTAATAATTTAAATTATGCATCTTTTAGTTTTAATACAATATAATGTTATTCAAAATATTAAAGACAATTTAGGTAAAAGTCGTAAAAAATTTTTTTATATAAATTTTATGATTCTTTCCTTAGAAAAAATGCAACTACGTATTTAAACAGTAACTAATTATTTTCTGTTTACAAATTTACCAATAGCAAAGTTATAACTTAACATATATGACTTAACAAAAATTTGTTTATAACTATTATTATTATTAGTGTTAACTTTATTACTTGAAAGTAGTTTAAATTGTCACAATGTGTACTATGATACTTTTAAAATAAATAATTATTTCTAAGTTAATTGTTTTTTTTAATTATTCTAAATTTCAGTTAGTCAAATTAAACTGTTAATCTAAAATTGAATGTCAAATAAATCACGTTTTTATATTAGTTTACAATGTTAATTCATTACAATCTATCAATTTGACCAACGTAGAAGTTACTACAATCATCACTACTAATTATGTAAACACCAGATATTTTGAAAATGTTTACCTCGTTTACAGCTCCACTCGGCAAACAAGATAGTTGGAAAATATGTCTAGCAGCAGAATTTTTGCCGCTATAAATTATTTGTCCAATCATATTTGAGAGTTATAACTTGGTACATTTATGATTAAAAGCAAATTATGACAGTTTACAGCTGATATTGTTCGCGTGCGTTTTATTAAACACCAATTCTCTATATTGTGTTACAATGTTACTGTCGTTTATTAAAACCAGTTGTTTTAAAGACTGTTTTGTTGTTTTATTTGTGAAGTACAGATATGTGCTTACAAGTGTTTTAATAAAATGTAATTTTTATGTTTTAAGGATATCTTTATTATGGCAGGAACTACGAAGAAAACTATATATTCTAAGGCTTGAAACATTAACAAAAACAGTATACAGTGTTTTGATAGACAAGAAGTTGCGGGCGAATGTGCACTCCTTTTAAACAAAGCAACCGAATTTGTAGCAAATGCAGGGAAATCAATGGCTACTATTTTGAAGATCAGAAGAGAAGCTGCTGTGGTTGACGGTGATTTACTAGAATCACATTTAAAAAAAAAAGAAGAAACGGAAGATACAACAAACTAGTGATGAATGACTGCAATTGAAAAATTTTAAAAAGAACAGTGTAAAAGAAAAAAAATGTTCATGAAACCATTGGAACGCAATAATATCGTAGCTTGACGTTCTTGTTATCTACGAAAATTGCTAAAAAACGTTGTTTTCGAAAAAAATAAAAAAACATTACATATTTAAACCAAACTAACTACTAACCAGGTGCATATAAAACTGATCGTTCTAGTCAACGGTACATTTTTGTACACGCAGGTGGTGCATATCAATTTGCAAACAATACCTTATTAATTTTTAAATCTATGAGCAAATCATAAGATTACCACAATGACATAACTCTTCACAATTTTATCCAGTGGATGGAAACGTAGTTAATCCAAAATTTTCCTACAAGAGAGATCGTTGTTATAAACAACGCACCGTATCACAGTGATTAAATCAACACACCCTCAAGCCAATCTACAAGAAAGCATAAAATTAGAAACTAGCTTCAGTAAAAAGGTTTCAACAACTTGGGATATGCGGAAAGCCGAATTGCTAGAACTGGTAAAAAAGATTGGCCACTCTAAAACATTTTATGTGGATGATATAAAAAAAACAGACATACTGTGTTGCGTTTGCCTCCATATCATTGCAATCTTAATTCAATGAAGTTTGGATAAACATAAGGTCGCAATGAATTACGTACAATAAAGCGCTAAGGAAATTGTAGTGTTAGTGAGGAACGGGTTTGCTGAAATCAGAGCATTAGATTGGCAAAAACAGTGCAAGCATGTGGATGACTCCAGAAATGTGGGAAAATATGGATTAGTCGACGAAGTAATGGAAAGTTTGAAATTTGTAGTGAATACTGGTTTGCCGAAAGATGACAGTAGTCACGCAATACATTTAGGTGTATCCAACAATACACATTTAAATTAAGCGTCCAAATACTTTTTTTGGGATTGTACCTAACAAAATACTGTGAGAAATCTGCAGCAAACGCCATCACGGTGCCACGGTGAAGGGAGAAAACTACAAGATGAAAAGAAGAATTTTCCGTGGTTACCGACAGATCTTGCTGCCAGCTCTCGCGAAGAAAACACGCCAACGAAAACATGTTGTGATTATCAATTATCTGAATTTTTTATTGTAAAAAGTAATCATTAAGTGTATAAATTATAAAACCGTTTAAAATAAAACAACTCGATACAAACAACCCAAATTGGTGACCCCGCACCAACTAGAATAAAAACAGGTACAGTGCAAACATAAAACTACGTGCAGTGCAAATATACAATCACATAGTGTAAAAAAAATTACTAAACCCGTTCCACATTTATCTATGATAACAGACTAAATGAATACTAGCGTAGAAGTCAAACGTGTCGATATAAAAGTTGCACTCTTTTGGCTAGAAGATTCAGTGCTCTATCTTATCCAACTAGAAAGCCACTTTCAAATGAAAGGTACTGAACCAGACCTTACAAAATTTTCCCTGTCTAAGAAAAATACACAAAACTAAAAACAGAACTAATAAAAAAACCATCAATCTTAGAAAACTAATTATAATAAAACAATTATTAGAGCACGAGGAGATGGGAGACCGTTCGCTTTCCCAATTCTTAATACATTTGCAAAGTTTGATTGCCACATCAATTTTGGACTCTTTACTACGAACGATTTGGACAGGGCGACTGCCTGCTCACATACCCGCACTAGTCGCAACGCAGCCTGATCAATTTGTTGACAACCTAGCAGAAATTGTAGGTAAAACTCGAGATGCAACAATCCAACACAGAAGAATATCGTTAATTAAAACACAAATTTACAATCAAGCATCATCACAAACAGAGATGTCTTGCATCCAAGAGTATTCTAATCTAAAAAGTGACATTAATAATCTAAGTAAACAAATTACATTACTGTCGTGAGATTGGTGAGTTAAAACAAGACCGTGGGCGATTACAATTACGAAATCGCTACAACATCCGATCCCGTCTTAGATCTGCATCATCAAAGAAAAAAAATATGAAAACTTTTAGTACCACCGCAGATGGGAAACAACAGACCGCTTTTAAGTAATGAATAGTCATACAAAAAACGATGATCTAAGTGTATATTGTCGCAATTTTGTGGAAAACTCTCCCCGCAAATAGAGACCATAACTTATATGCAGCAAACTGTACATTAACATTAACCTTTAGTATAATAACTTTAAATTTCAACTTAGCATTAAGTAGAGATTCCGTTGGTCATTCATTATTGCGCATGTCCAAAACCCTATTTTAGGCATAGACTTTATAAGTTTCTACGGACTAGTCAACGCATCTTAATTGGCAGTGTTGCCAATTTCATAATAAAAGATGTTTACGCTCTACCCTACGGTACAATAAAAACAATTATAGGCAATGACCAATTTCACAATATAGTGCTGCAGTTTCCCACAATAACCAAACCATGCAACATTTCATGAAGACAATCAAACATGACATCGTTCACTACATAGAAAGCAAAAAAAATTGAACAACTACTGGTTCTCGGTATCGTTAAGCCATCAAAAAGCATTTGGGCATCACCATTCTATCTGGCATCCAAGAAAAACAGTACCGATTAAAGACCTTGCGGTGGTTACCGTCAACTGAATGCACGCGCGGTTTTAGATAAATATTCAATGCCACACATAGATAATTTTGGGCAACTCCTGAGCAACAAATACATATTTTCAACTATAGACTTAGTAAAAGCATTCCATCAGATTCCGATTCATCCTGAACACAAACCGAAAACTGCTATAACAACACCATTTAGTCTGTGTGAATTTAACTACATGAGTTTCGGATTAAAAAATGCAGCCCAAACATTCCAAAGGTTCATCGACCATGCCCTACGTGGATTCGACTAATGCTACGCATACTTGGACGGCGTACTAGTAGCTTCAAAATGACAAGATCAGCACTTGGAAGACCTTCAACTCGTCTTTCAACGATTAGAGAAATTTGGCATAGTAATAGTCTTATCCAAATGCATCTTCGGAGAACCTGAAATAACTTTTCTCAGCTATACTGTTACTAGTAAAGATTGTAAACCACCAAAAGAAAGAGTTAAAGCAGTCAGCGAAGCAAAGAAACCGACAACAGTGAAACAACTACGACGCTTTTTTGGGATAATTCTTTGGGCTAAAATCTACTCCAAAGAACGTCTTCTCTAAAATTAAACAATACCCGTTTTGCTGAACAAAGGTGTAATGTATTTTGCAACACGTGAACAAAAAATTCTAGACTGTACGTGTCACTATCATTGCAAAAAAATGCCCGTGCAACAGTCCACATATCTCAACGCTATGTCTGGCCAGCGATAAAAAAAGACTGTAAAAAGTGGTGCAGCCAGTGTTTTAGTTGTCAGTTTTGCGCCACGTTTCAACACCAAGAAGCAGTTTCTAAACACCAGATAAAAAGTTTGAGCATGTGCTCTTGAACATTGTGGCACCCTTGCCCTATTCAAAAAGATATTTTTACATATGTACGTGCATAGACCCCTTTACAAGGTGGCCCGAACCTATCCCAATAGCAGACATAACTGCGAAAACCATAGTTACAGGTTTTACACCACATTGGACAGCACGTTTCGGAGTTCCACTGCGAATAACAACGAACCGAGGACAAGAGTTTGAGTCAGCATTGTTTTGTGCACTTGCTAAGCTTACAGAAATGCAACATTTAGAAACAACGCCGTATCACCTACAATCAAATAGAATCGTAGAAACTAAAGGTTGGATTTAAATGACACCACAACCCAATGGACGAATGCATTGCCAGTTGTTCTACTCGGAATACGTTCCTCCCTAAAAGAAGACTTGATAACCACAGCAGCACAACTTTTTTATGGAAAAAACCTTCGTTTACTATGTGATTTCTTTCAGTCATCCCATCAACAGGATGCACATGAATTTGCCAACGATTTGAAAGAACACTTTACATTTATATACTTCAAGTCACAGACTTAAACCAGCATTTTTGGATCTTGAACATACATAGGAAAATATTGAAGCAGAACATAATTATGTTCAACGTTTACAACAACCCCATGAAGACCACACATACAACAAAAAAGTAACATTCGCCCCCGAAGTAACAATACTTAACCTCAACGTTTTATGACAATCACGTGCCAACCCTGCAGCAAGCGCAATCACAATAAAGTGAGAAAACTGCAAGATAAAAAACAGAGTTCCCGCAGTTACCGGTAGATCTCGCTGCAAGCTCTCACAAAGAAAACACGCCAACAAAAACAAGTTGTGATTATCAATTATATGATTTTGTCATTATTGTAAATAGTAATCAATAAGTTTATATATTATAAAACCGTTTAAAATAAAACAACTTGATACAAATAACTCAAACTAATCAATCGCCTTTATTTGTCGTAAATTTTTTGTTTGACAAGTAATTCGTGTTTTCAACTAAACACAAAATTATCCTACAACATAAAAAAAATAAAAATAAAAACAATCCTAAACCTTCCACCAATAATCAATTCTTTATATACATCTACTACACTACTTGTAATATTTTTCTCCATTTTAATACTTCTTCCATCCATCCCACTCCTCCTCTTTCTCTCAAAATCTCCAACTTTCCTCTCTCCTCTTCTCTTAGTTCTATGCATTCCTTTACCATGTGCTCTATATTTTCCCACCCCTTCCCACATAGTCTACATCTCCTATCTTTATCTTCCTTTCAATACTTATTCTCAAGCTCTTCATTCCCGCATCTAAGCTTTGCTACCATTATTTTTAATCTCAAACTTTTATGAACCTTAGAATATTGTCTATCACTATATTTGTATATCCCTCATTGTATTTCTCCTCTCTCATTCTTAGTCTTGTTTTTTGTCTTTGTATATCCTTATCTCTTCTTATTATCTCATTTTTTATTTCCCTTCTTGTCTCCCTTATTTTCTCTACCTCTTCTCCCGCATATCCAATTCCTTCATAATACCTTTTTCTTTCTTCTTGTCCATATTTAATTTTTCCATTCTATACTCTCTCTCCAGCATTTGATTCAATTTACATTCTTCTCTTTCTTTCATTTGTTCTTCGTAACACATTGCTCTCTTTTCCGCCTGTACTCTTATCTTTTCTAATTTCATTTCCTCCTCTACTATGTAACCTGGCCTCTCCCTTTCTAATCCTATCTATTTCTAGTATTTTTGTTGTACTTTCTCTAATTCCTTTCACGCCCATATTTCCACCCCCGTACATCATTACACTGTTTATTAATTTGTTAAACAACCTTTTTCTTGCTTCCATTTGCTTCCCAAACTACGTCACTCCTATACCCCACACCTGACCTACTATTCTGTTACATTTCTTTGCCAACCACTTTACATGAGCCTCATCTTTACTGTCGTATCTGATTCGATAACCCAAACAAGTCGCTTCATTTACACTTTCTATTACTTCGTCTCCCCACTTACATTCCACTTTTGTTACCCCCCTTCCTTTTTGAAACACTACCATCTTTGTTTTTCCCACATTTACACTTAAACTTTTTCCAGATACTTTTTTACTGTCTTTAACATCTCCTTTATTTCTCTTTCTTTTTTCGTTATAATCATGTCACCCGCATACGCCAAAACCTACAATTTTAACCCCCTCCCTCATTACTATTCCTCCACTCTGCTGTCCCATCAACTCTTTCTCTAAATCCTCTAAATATACTGCAAATAAACTAGGACTAAGTGGGCATCCTTGCCTTAATCCTTTTTGTCCAAAATGCTACTCTTAACTTTCCATCTAATCTTACTTTGCACTTTGTCTCATTTTATATTTTCTCTATAGTCTTTGCTAGTTCTTCCTCTATCTGTTTCTTTCTTAATATATTCCATAATTTACTCCTATTTACATTATCAAACGCTGCTTTTATATCCAGAAATAAAGCAAGAATTTTCCCTCTCTTCACTTCTAATTCTTTGTTTACTATCTGTTTCAATTTGTATGGTGAGGTCTTTTTTTCCTCCATTTCTTTTTCTAGTTTTTTTTGCAAAATTATCATATAAATCTTATGTCCCACATTTGCCACACTTATACCTCTATAGTTTTTTACCTCTCTTCTGCCTCCTCCTTTGTAAACTAGGCATATTATTAAATAATATATATAATAAATCTCAATATTTTTATCTGTCCATACCTTTTTCTCCCCCCAAACTGTGTGTGAATTTTTCTTTCTCTCTTCCAACCTTTTAGCTTTACTTCTAATCGCTGATGGTCAGAATCAATCTCTTCCTCAATTTTAGAACTTTTTATTTCCGCCAGAACTTCCCCACTAACCATTACATAATTTATTATAGATGCTCTTCTCTCACTTATATATGGATATTTTCCTCTATCTCCTTCCTCCATATTTCCGTTGAGTATAGTCAACCCCTTCTCCTCACATAACTTTAATAGCTCTCTACCTTGTTTGTTTCTGGTCTTATCCATCGTTACCCTTTTTATTTCCTCCCCATTTACTATCATACCCCCACCTTCCGCGTTAAAATCTCTACTTATTATTAATTTTTCTCTCTCCTCTTCAATCAGTAGCTGTTTCAAATTTCTTATTGTGTGTTTCATTTCTTGACCGTATACGTATTGCGCTCTTTCTTTTTTTTTTTGTTATCTTGTCGCAAACCGTACATTCCATCTATATCCCTCTGGTAAATTTACTTTCCATCTTTCTTAATCTTTTTCCTCCTGCCACGTTTCTACTAAACCCACAATGTGAAACCTTCTATATACTTCAGCTCCCTTGCGACGTTCCAAAAAACTAAACCTATTTCCTTCGTTTTTTTCTTATTGTTTTTATTTGTCTTTGCCTGGATCGTCCCTTTTTTATCATTTACTCCCATTATTTCTAGTTGGCCTCCTTCTTTCTAATTTATTTTCTTTTACGTTCCAGTGCATCTCTTCTTCCTCCCCCATAATTCCATAAACCTTATTTTTCTTCTTTTTCCTGCTTCCTTTAGTCTTCCTCCTTCCATCCTTATATTTTTTTGTACCTTGTTCCTCTTAGCCTTCTTTTTTCTTTAATATTTCTAGTTTATCTTCTACGGAATCCAATTTTACCAGTATTAACCCACTCGCTATTTTAATTGTGTCTCTTGTACCTCCACTCCCAATTCATTTATAAACAAATTATCCATTTGTTTTTTACGCTCTTCTCTTCACTCTTGATCTTCCATCTCTCTTATAACCAAGTTCTTCCTTCTCTTTTCCCTTTCAATGACTTCCATCTTTTTTTCCAAATTTCCTATTTTCTTATCCATGCTTTTATTTTTCTTCCCACATATCGCATATCTACCTTCGCTCTTCTGTTTCTTTTTTTAACTCCTCTGTGATCTTTTTCAGATTAACTACTAAATTTTCATTCTTTTCCCTAATCTGTTTTATTTCTCTAATAATTTCCCTACACATCTCCATTACTCCTTGCTTTTCCTTATCGCTCTCCTCCTTTCTCGGGTTTCTTTTTGTTCGTTTACTCTTTGCAAAAGCTTCTTCCACAAATTCCTGTCTTTTGTTGTTTCTTTTCGATCTTGTCCATTCTGACATTATTCTTTCTGATTATGTTAAATTTAAACCCACCACAAATATTTTAAATAAAAAAAAACAAAAATTTTTATAAATAAAATATAAGTATGTACTTTACTGTTAACAAAAGCGAGCTCTTGATCTTTACACTAGTTCACGATACTCGCTCGCATTCGCACACTTTATCTGAACTCGGCAATAATGATAACCACGTCCTCACTCAACGGCCTTCAAAATACGAATCCCAAACTACTATAGCGCCGGTATCCCTTATCCAACTACCTTGTTCGCCGAGTTGAGCTGCAGTTTTAAAATGTTTTTTGTTTAATAGTTGAATCACTCAATATAATTAAATTATGAAATTAAATTAAATTACAAATCATATTCAATAAAAAAATTAACTTTACAAATCATGAGCATTTGTTCTCTTTATGACATTTAACGTTTGTCTTATTGTATAAATATGTATTAAATGTAGCTGAATGACAACTTGAGCTTTTGAATGATAATACAGTGCGATGTTTGATGTCTTTTTATTAAAATGTTTTACCACGGTAGTTTCTGTAGTGTTATTCATAAATATTTTATAAAAAAATGTATGTAATTATAACGCAAAATAAAAAAACATATGCCAAGCCTCCAATATAACAACTACACATAGTTTTTATAATGTAATTAAAATAAAATAAAGGTTTTTTAATCCTTTTTAAAAATTTGATAAAAATTAGTGTGATAGTTATCATAATGTCAAATAATCTTTTTAATCCAATCGTAAACACTTATTTAACACTTAATTATCACTGAACTGTTTAATAATACCGAATCAAAAATTCTAAATAACCCCTACAGCTATAAAACAGAACAACGTTAAGCGCCATCACAACATTTATCACACTTAATAGTCATGACAACGTTAATCTGATTGTATACAGTATTACCGATAATTGAACTTTAAACAAACTACTCTATTTGTAATTCCATAAAAACCAACTGATGCCTAAAACTAAACACCACTGAAACCGACGGTGTTACGTTACGTAAATGGTACTTGTAAAGTAAACGTTTACATAACGTAATCCATAGAAATTAATACGCGGACACATGGGTGCAGATTACACGAATATTAAAATCACTTAATTAAACAGTTAGAGCACCTCGCTTATGCAATTTTTCACGTAAAAAAATTAACGGTTTAATCTTGTCATGACGTAAACGCACTTAAAACTTATTTTCAACAGATTCAAATGCTTTAATGAAATTATATAAAACCATAATCAGTGCTTATTCAAATCTTTGTTACCTAAACAAAAGATGAATTAGAAATTGTGCCAACTGTAAATAATTACAACTACTATAGGGAATATATAACATGTGTTACTGTAGTTTCTGACTGAACTTTTGCTTAATTGTATCAGCTATGTAGTACTAATCAAAATCTAAGAGATCATAAGTTATATAAAATAATATTTGAAAAAAAAAGAAAAAAAAAAAGAAACGTAAGGCAAAAGTATATAAGGTATCCGAAAAAAATTGGAGTTACTCTAAAGTTTTAAATCTTCAAAAAGAAAGTGCGGTCTAAATAAATAAATAAGTGCGTCAGTGTAAAGGATAACGTGCCGATGTTAAATAAGTGCGTTAAGTGATTAATTATATAATCCGCTGACGTTATACGATTACAGTAATAAATAAATTATAGTATGTGTTATATGTATGTGTAAATAGTTAAAATGAATTAAAGTTTTAAATTCGTTGTATAAAGATTAAAAAAAATATAATTTTGGGTGAAGAATAAAAAAATTGTAATTTAAGTTTATTAAAACAACTGATAGAACTATTGTTAGAAATTTTATTTCTGTTTCTAACGAGTTTGATAAAGAATTTGTCAACCTTTAAAATTAACGTCTAAAGCAAAAGGATGACGAGTAGTGTTTATTATTATTTCGCTATCGGGGTAGGCGGGGCGGAATGGGGAAACGGAATGCAACGGGGTACCGTCATTTTATTTGATATTGCAGGTACCTAACCCACAGAAGACAAGAAAACTGCATCTATAAATGACAATCAACGGTTAGGTGGCGATGGTAGCAAATTATTGTAAGTTGTTTTGTTGCTATGAGTAGGGTAACTTGAGGATAGATGGCTCGCATTTTTTTAGATGAGTATAAGTTCACTTTGAATCTGTTTCAAAAACTTTTATACTTTTTTATGAAACACTAGACTTACTAGAAGTAATACAAAATAGGTCAAATAAGTTGAAAAACAAATTAAACAGTGTTACATAAAGAAATAAAAGACAATTCAAAAACCATCTCTCCTCTTATGTTGAGGTGAGATGGCGCAACCTATAAGTAAATGTAACTTTCGTTTTTGTACAAAAATGTCCTTAAATAATTCAAGCGTTACTTCGTTTTACACATAACAACACCACAGGAATGGCAAAAATTAAGAAATTTGGAGCATGAATCGTGAAACCAATGCAAATAATTCATACATTTCACCCAGTCATCAGCCTTAGTTGTTTGTGAATAAACTTCGCCACAACCAGTACAGTTTTCTTCAGGATCCCCCAAGTCATCTGAGGAATCACGGAAAGAAATGTTTCCGTCATCGTCTTCGTCCGACGACGACCAATTTTTTGTCCGCTTAGACGAATGCTTCATGGCTGCTTTTGGTTTTTTAGCCATTTCTGTTTTTGGTTTCTCAGCCATTTCTGTTCTTTTGTTCGTTTTGTTTCCCTTCGTTCTTTTAATAGCTTTATTCCTCTTTTCATTGATAGTTTCTCTATCTGTCAAAATCTCTGCTAACTGCTTGCTTCTTCGTCTCACAGAGTCAACAGGAGTGGAAACAACTGGAACAGGTGAAATACCATCAAGCATCTTTCCAGGAGTAGGATTCTCCTCAGGAACCTCTTTGGTTTTAGAATCTCGTGAAACATATGGCGATGGTGGTGCTACATTTTGCCAGCTGCAGCAAGGTTGTTGATCATCCTGAACTTCTTGTGTTTTTTCTGAGGTTATTTGTTGAGTTTTCGAGAGGGTTTCCTGCAAACTCTGTGGTTCAACAGATGCTACCTCTATTTGGAGAGGGCGATAGTCGGTTAAAAAAGCTTCCTCTGGAATGGCAGATGGATTGAACGGCACAATTCCTGTAGATTTAAAAGCCGATATGGCGTTATTAACCGTGGCTGACTTATTCCATCCCTCAGAAAGAAGGTTTCCAAATTGTAACCTTGTAATCTTTCTTCCCGGATTATTTTTGATGAACAGATTGCAAGCGGCATAGTAGTTCATTTTAAAAGATTTTAAAAAACATCTGTCAAGAGGCTGTAGGAATTGAGTGGTATGACTCGGTAAGCACAAAAGGATAATGTCATGTTCAAGGCAATATTCCAACATTTCAACATTGCTGCAATGAGAAGTGTGGCCGTCTAACAACAGTATAATTTTCCCTATTGGTTTACGTGGGACGAACTGATCTTTTAGCCATTTGAAGAATATGTCGTTGTTGACATACGCAGATTTTGGTAAATTTTTGAGCCTGGTGGCATACCATCTGCATACGCTTTATTTTCGTTAGTTCCCTTTATCACGCAAGTAGGTGGAATAAAAACTCCCTCTGCATTACAACAAGCTATCACAGTAATTGTTTCACCTTTTTCCCCAGAGCTTACACTTGCAATATTCTTCGATCCCTTTTTGGCAATTACGTGTCCCGGCCTATTGTTGAGTTGCAGGCCAGTCTCATCCATATTAAAGATATGTCCTGGCTTGCACATAAGATCGTTTTTAGTAAGTACCTGTTCTAGTATTTGGAAATAATTTTTGACATCATTTTTGTTCATACCCAAAGATCGATTAATCGAGACTGCTTCTGATTTTCGTACAGATAGCCTTGGGTTTCTTTTTAAAAATAAACACAACCATGGAAAACCTGCTAGACCAGTCTCTTTATTAAAGCGATGATTGATACCCAACTGTTCAGCTAACTTAAAAGCCATCGATCTCACATCAGTTCTTGTAGGGGCGAAACCAGTCTTTTGAAGTTTCAAAATGTGTGCTACCAACTTATTTTCGACTTCTTTGCCCAACGTTGAACTTGGTCCAAGACATCCTTTTTTCATATTATTTTTCGCCTTTCTTCGTGGAAGAGTGGTTGCTGGTACATTATAAGTTCTAGCGGCCTCATTGACACCCATCCGATTTTTGTTTACAGCATTAACTGCTTCAGATAATTGCTCTTCCGTCCAGGTGGCACGGGAAGACGTACCTTTTCGTTTATAAGCGGTCGGCATCCTAAAATAAAATGAAAACCTAATGAACCATCTACCCTCGAAATTAGTGAACCATCTATCCTAATCTTATGAGGATAGATGGCGCACTTGAAAACTCAGAGATGCAACAGTTTTCAATTATTTTGAGGTTAGGTAAGGAAAGAATAATACTTTTACTTGCCTTAATTCAAATCCCGTTGGAAATTTCGTTTATTATGAAAAGTTAGGGCACTAGATATACACTCCACAGAAAAGTTTACGTTATACCCAATTACTAAATGCTTTAAAACTGAATAATGGAACGATTTAATCACCACAAACACGGTCGCAAGCTACTCTGATGTACACAATGCAAAATAAAAGCTGCTTGAAAATTGCATTACAGTTGCGGTTGCGCAAGAAACAAGCTGCGCCATCTATCCTCAAGTTACCCTACATGTGAAAAATTTTGCATGTTCTTGTAATATCGCTATTTTTCATTTACAAAGTAAGAATTGTTTTTTATTTTACACAGTTTTTGATCATTTTACCACGTAATAACGGTTGAATCTCCTAACCTGTTACATAGTTAGATTCTTTCAATTCTTGTCCTAAACTGGAATTAAAATGTTATAACCTAGAAACCATCTCTGGAGCAAAACGGGGCAGGGCAGAACGGAGTAGTACCCTGTTCCACCCCGTTCAAAACATTGATCATAATTTTTACTTCACAGATGATGCGTAATTGCGTTATTGCAGAACAAATGAGGTTCAAAAAAACCGAGACACAATTTCTTGTAACCCCTAACGACATTAGAAAGACATGTTAGAAAAAGACGGGACAGTGATACATATAAAGTAGATAAAACAGCTGGAAAATACTTGCCTGTATTTAAAGAAGAGCAGAAAATTGAGTTAGTTGGATATTTAAAGGAATTGGAAAGTAAATTGTTTGGGCTAACTATGATCGATTGTCGTCGTTTGGCGTATCAATTAGCAGATAACAATAAATGTCCTCATTAAGTTAACAAAGAAAATGGTAAAATTGGACAAAACTGAATGCGTATCATTTTGAAAAGGCATACGGATTTAAGCTTACGAACGCTAGAAGATCCTTTTGGAGCACTAGCTATGGGTTTCAATAAGGTTGCCGTCCGACAGTTTTTTAATTCACTGTTTTACACTATAAGCAAGTACAATTTAACAGCCGAAAAAATTTACAATTGTAATAAAACCGGTGTAACAGTAAATCCTAATGGTCACACAAAAATCTTAGCATCAAAATGAAAACGGCAGGTCGATGTTCTGACGTCGGCAGAACGTGGTGAAACGGCAGCAGCCGAATTTTGTTTTTCTGCATCTAGGGCATATATGACACCCATGTTAATATTTCCTTGGAAGACAAAGCAAAAAGAATTTGAAAATGGTCTTCCACCGGACGCATGGGTAGAAGTATAAGAATCGGGGTGGATTACAACTGAAATCTGTCTCATATGGTTCAAGAAGTTTGTAGAATTTTCGAAAGCGAGTAAAAATCACCAGTGCTCTTTCTCCTAGACGGTCACGCCACTCACACAAAAAATCTTGAATTGATTAACTTTGCACGAGATAATGGAGTTATTATTATTTGTTTTTTGCCTCATTGTTTTCATAAACTTCAACTTCTCGATGTGTCGTTTATGAAGCCTCTCAGCAATTGTTATGAGAACCAAGTGCGAAACTGGTTGCGTAGCAATCCAGAGAAAATTGTGACTTTATGGCAGATTGTAGCGTTATTTGGCCCAGTTTTTATATGAAAACTGCTATGGACGGATTTCGAAAAACCAGGATATGGCCAGCGGATATGAGTGTTTTTAACGACTCTGACTATCTTCCTTCTTCCACTACTGACATTGAGCTGAACAAAACTTTTTCTACTCTCCCAACCATCGCTCATTCTCTTTAAACTACCAGCATTCAAGCAATTCAGAAAAAACAAACAAGTAGCTGCTTCTACACGCGACGAGAAGATGCCCCAATGTTCCTGAATGCCTGACAACCAAGTTGCACCGTCATCGAACAGTGCAGTTGTTAACCCTAAAATTTCCAAGAATAAATCTTTTACGGCTACTTCCAGTTTTAAGCAGTTGACTCCTAGAATGGCATTACCAATCCTAAAGGTAGAACAAGAAGTCAAAAAAAGTAATACCCAAAAAAAAAAAAATGCAGTTTTAACGTATACGGTGTATAAAAAGAAGTTGCAAAGAGGTATAGAAAAATTATTATTATTGCCCGCTAAAAGAGAAAAAAAAATAAAAGATAAAAAGTAAAGTACAGTTTGAAGAAGGTTCTATCAGAAAACGGAAACACAAGAAAAGTGAAACCCAAAGCCAACCAACGTTCCACAAAAGCTGCTGAATGCGATTCTGACTCATCTCAAGAAATAAGTGACGCTGAATGCATTTATTGTTAGAATTTTTATTCGAAATCAATTGCTCAAGTTGTCACAAATGGTCTCATAATTCCTGTACTAGAATTGATAGCGACGATGATGAAACAAAATTTATGTGCAAATGATGTTCTGAGATTAACTAAATTTTTTATTATTATTGTTACTCTAAACTTTAATGTTGTTTAATTTTAATTCACATATTATTAACAATTATTTTTACAACGTTTTGCTGTATTTTTAATTCCGCCTTAATTACCCGATTACAACGGGAAAAAAGAACTTGGTACTTTTTACACCTGCTTTCCACAGTCCACCGAAATGAGGAGCATTAGGAGGAATAAAATGCCAGTTAACATATTGATTGTTAATCGTTCCCGCAATATTAATTTATTCCGATTGTAAGTAATTGTAAAAGGTTTTTAATTCGGCATTAACGCCTTAAAGGTTAGTTCCGATATCACTGTACGTTTAAACGTTTAAAGACCGCAAGAAACGCATTTGAAGTAAGATTAGTCACGGGCTCTAAATCAATCGCTTTCGTTAAAAAACAAATAAAAAACGCTGATGTAACATTTGAGTAACTATGTCTTTTATAAAAATAGGTTGTATGCAAAAGTGGTATTGGTGACACTCGTGAACTGGGTAATTCGCCCACAATAGGTTTGATACTGCTTGCTTTATAGCGAAAACATCTAACACATGATGTTACAGTTTGTTTTGCAAGATTTTTACCGTCCATAACTTTTCTCGAATGTTACCTAACAATAACGTACGTCTCGTGTCGAAGAGACGATTATGTTTGTTTATAAAAATTAGTTTAGTTAAATGATGATTCTTAGTTAGCAAAATTAGATGACGTTTATGGTAAGAAAAATCTGAATGCTTAAGATGTACTCTTACCCTGAGTAAACCTTTCTCGTCAATGAATGGATAGAGAGATAAGATTGGGCTACGGCTATTAACAGTTTTTTTGTTTACTAAACTAATAGTTTCGTGACTAAATGATTCGGTTTGAGCAATTTTGATTAGTTTTAACAAGGCGTTATTTAATTCTTTATGTGATAATGATTTGAAACGTTTCTTTAAATTTTGTATTCGACAATTATTAATAAAACGTATTATCTACCTCACTGTTCTGTTTAGTTTATTTAAATTTGAAAATTTTGTAATGCAAATCAAAAGTTCTTTATTTATTAATTTTTTTTTAAATTTTGGCATTTGCTCCATTGGTAAATAATTTATGTTGGACATAGAGATTATAATGTCATGCAACCAGGGTGGTCCTCTAGATATAACGTAAGCTAGGTTGTCGCATGATTTGACATGATGCCAGTTTTATTAGTACTACTAGCTAGTAAAGCTATGTTGCTGTTACTGCTTGATTCGACTAGTTCGAATACGTTGGTTTTAAACTTGGTTAGAGTGAAACTGGCTTGTTTTAGAATACGGTTAAGATTTTGTTTAATAATTTTTAATTCGTTTATTGAGTTTGCACTAGTTAGCACGTCGTCAACGTAAAAATATTTTTAATAAAGCCGGGTACTCATTGGCAAGCCGAACTGTAACAGCAACGGTTACTGTAACTAAAATTCGTCAGTGTGAACGCGTTGGGAATTCTGCTCGCAATCGTACATAGAACCGCTCGCAGCGAGCCGACGGTTGTCGGTTTTTACCTCGAACACAAAGAGATTCACAGTTGGTTCGTGGACGTTTATTAATACGTTTGTCAGTGAGTACTGCGTCATGACGGAGTGGAGTAAAGACAAAATTCTAGATCTAATTGACGAACAAAGTTGTGATATGGGACTCTAAAGATAAGGACTATTACAAAAAACATTTAAAATCAGATGCGTTGATGGAAATAGATTCAGCAATGGACTCAACGGGGGATGAATGTAAACAAAATATTGTCGATATCTTGGCATCTTGGCGGAGAAAGAAAGCAAGAAAAAACTAGAGCATAGGAACCGGTAACGGTAAACTCAATTGATCATCACTTATTTTTAGAGAGAAAAGGAATTTTGATATAAACTAAAAAATAAAACACTAATTTCTCTTTTGCACATATAGAACGTGGTAAACTCTTCACTTTTAAAAAAAATAATCAGAAACATTTCATTTCATTATTGGGGATTCATCGTGTTTTTGTAACAAGAAGAACGCCAGTTATACATTTTATAATTTTGTATTTTCTTTTAAGAAAGGAATGAAGTTTACGAGAGTAAGTGGTTCAACTTCAAGGCTCTTGATTTTCTCAAAGACAGGAATACACCAAACAAAGGAGTGACTACAGAAGTAAATATTCACGTATGTAATTACAATGTGATATTTAAGTATATTATATTTGACACGACAACTTGCCATGAAATTCATGAAGTTATGTGATAACTCTTCTCGATATTGTTTAAACTCTTCAGCAGATATTCTAGTAATCACAGGTATACTTAAAATGATGTCAAATTATTATCGTTTTTCCATCTTCCTTGAATAACTTCTTCTGTGAAATTATTCTCAAAATCAAAAAATCTTGGAGGTGTATATAAATGCTTCGAAGAGCTGCTGCATCGTAAATAAATATGCAAATAAATGGTTGCCATTGCAATCCTTTGTACTTTGTCTGGCAGCAATAGCATAAGCTTTCTAAAAACGCTAAACACCGAAGCAAGAATACCAAATGCATTTTTCACTACTCTTCGGCCTCTAGATAGGCGATAGTTGAAAATTCGTTGTTTTGATCCTTTCGGATAAATTCCTGCGCAAGGTTTCATAATATTTTTACTTATAGAATAAGCTGAGTCGGTCAGAAAAATAAAGGATTTGTTTTATCGCTATTTAATCATTTTTGAGGTGCTGGTATTTCCAAATTATTGTTTTCAGTCATCTTATTCAAACTATAGCTCTTTAGAACGCCTTCATCTGAGATTCTTTCTTGTGTACTAATATGAGCGTATAAAAAAATATATTCTGCATTTACAACTGCAAGTAACACTATACTAAAGTTAGATTTGTAATTGTAAAAATCCGTTCCACTGTTGAAAAGGCATTGGAATTGTTTTCTTCTTTTATCTACTTTTCAACAGTGGTTGGTATCTGTAAAAATATAATTTTATTTATGACTCGTTTGTGAATATTTATAAAATAAGTAAAATAAAATAAAACAACCCCAAATTAATTAGTCATATCGAATATAGTTTTATTTGAATTTTCAGAAATCGAACTTGAACGATGGGAACCATTGTAGTCCCGAACAAAGCACACCAGAATTAATAACGCCACCTGTAGAACCACAACCGAAAAAATCGAAGCCGGATCCAAAATTACGGATGCTGAAAGAAGCTTTTGGAATTTTAAACTCTGCCGCAGAAAAGCCTCCGCTAACCCAAAGGAGAATCCTGAGTTGAAGTCGTTTCAAAATTTTATTTTTCAAAAAATGAAAAATTACAACAACAGACCCGTGCAAATCAAACATCCTTTGCTTACCTACAATATTATGGCAATGCGCCCCCAAGTGCGCCCAAAACTTGTATCCCACGACAATACACACCATTATCAGTAGTGACTACTACCCAGGCGACATCATAGTATGTTAATACATGCTTGCACTTACCTCCACTTCAAGCAGGTCAATCAGGTTATAGTATTACTATAAGGTAATACACCAAGTATAACACTTGTTTCCTCACCACAAGACACAGCTTCCTCGGTTAATTTCAATTCATTCTCATATAATTCTTTATCTCCTCAAAGTGATAATTTAGAAGACTTTATGTGAATGATGTAGATAATAATTTAAATGTTAAGATTTTTTTACCTCAGAATTAATAAAGGACACTTACTTTCACGTAGTCTTTTAATCCATTACTTACTACTGCACAAACTTCAGGAACAATCTCGCTTATTACTTGTTTAGATATACGGAATAGGTATTGCAAACGCGCGAAAGAGTCAAAATTCGTCGGACTCCTTCGTGTAAAAATGTTCACTTATAGTATAAAATTGCAAAGCATCCAGTAGAGTAGATCCAGACCATTCTTCATACATTTTGTAACGCCACCATCCTCGTGGACGTTTCTTTTCTTCCAATAAAGCGTCAATAAAAATATATGCGGCACTAGTAATAATTTGTTTTGAAACCGACATGCTGCTCGTTCGAATTTTTTTTGAAGCATTGCTTGAAGAAAAACGGGTGTAGTACGTTTTCACTGAAAACTGTTACAGTAACCGTTGCGGTTACAGTTACGGCCCGTCAATGAGTACCCGGTTTAATGTTTGCTTCCCGGGAATAATATTTTTCATTTAATTTGACTGGTTCAAATAGACATCGTATTGCCAGATATGGTGCTGATGCCATATCAAACTTTACCGTCTTAAGTTTAAATAAAATTAAAGGTTGGGATTTTTGTGCTAAAAAATGTTTTGAAATTTTTTATCATCTGTGTGAACCTAGATTTGTCGATACATTTGAGTATTATCTGCTGTAAAAACAAATTAATGCGTTCAAAATCGCATCATAATTAAAAAAAGATTATGTTGCATAGTACACACTGCAACTGGTTGATCGATAAACCATCAAGTTTGCATGAACCAACCGATATTAGTTTTTTTTCAAAATTGCACCGTTTGTGTTTTTAAATAGCCGTGCGCGATTAACATGTCAATTTTTTTTGACTGATTAAAATAAAGATCAGCTAATTTAATATTTTAAGGAATTTTAAAGTAGTTTGGATTAATATTAACGTTAGAAAGAGCGTTACTTATGGTGGGTAAAACGAAACAATTGATCTTAGTTTTAAAATTGTTGCATCTTGACGATTTTGTTATTTTCGTTTGTTGTTTCAAACTGGAAGCACCTTGATTAATTCCCGTAACAATTACATTTGTCGATAACAGTTTTAGACCCAATGCATTGAAAACACGATTTCGTAAACAATTAATACATAACATTAGCTCTTTAACCCTTTCAATTCTATAGGAAGGATTTATTTTAATAAAATCGTCACCTTTTTGAAGTGAATGTAATTGTTTACATTTACTACAAATAATTTTATTACTGATCGCCGTATAAGTTTGGGGGATTTTTTAAATTCTATTTTATACGAACATGATGGCTTAGACCGATTTTGAATTGCTCCAAGTATACTGTTGCGTTTGTTTAAAAATTTAATAAAATCCCCGTAAGTGGGAAGTTTTTGAAATGATTATTTAGATATAATTCCCATTCGTTTAACGTTTTAGAATCTAATTTTTGTGAAATAATTGGTAAACTGATTGAACTCCAACGATCTACGTTTTATCCTAGCGATTTAAAACATTGCACATGGTTTTCTAAATTATCTATTAATAGTCTAAACTTAATTTGCGATTCTTTATGAATAGAAATTAAATTTAATATTGCGTTAATATGATAATTCTTCGTTTGTTATTGTATCTGCGGCATAAGAATTCTCAAGCAATAGCATAATTCGTATCGGTCGTTTCTAACGCGCTAATCAAATTTGCAGGTTCGCATGTTAAACTAGCTCTAAGGTTACATAAGTTGTAACCGTCGTTTAAAGTTGTTCGATTACTTTCATGAGGGACCCGGTATTTGTATTGACGTTATTCATTTCATGTATTTTCAATTCATTTTATTGATTTTAGATTGATTTTCAGAAATTATTTTACGTTTTTTTTTTAAATTTAACTTTATAATTCAAAGTTGTGGATAAAATTTTGTATTGATTTATTCTAAAATTTATTAAGGTGTTGTATCATCCGTCTTCTGTGTTTATTTGGCATTTTTCTTTGTTTGATTAAAATTTCAGTAGTAATTTATGTTCTTTTTCTGAGATATAATTCTAATTAAATATATTTTAGCAGTTTGTTTATTTTAAATTTGTTTAAAAGTTCTTTGTTTTAAGTACATTCTCGGTGCAGTTAATTTCCTTGTGTTAGTTCGATTAAAGAACGTGGGATTGAAGTCATTCTACAGTTTTATGATCCAAGTCTAAACAACTAATCTTAATGACAGTATGAAATATGATATTTTGTCAATTTGACAGTTTACACAGAAGCAAGGGCCGGTGCCCAACACTACTTTTGTGACGTAATTTAATCTGTTTGCATCCTCTTTGCACTTTTTGGTGGTATGGATTTTTTTCATGGAGTTTCGAACACAGCCATTGGGGAAATGGTAGACAAATAAACTCATAAATGATTTTGATGAAAGTTAAGGCCAGTCGGTTAACAGTCGTCAAAATGCCTTAATAAGATAGTTAGTTAGTTGGTTTTGGAGTGGTAAACTCATCTCTTTTAGATGAAGTTACGCCGCCGAAGGAATATGCAGAAAACGTGAATTTTTAGTGTAGTTTTGTTTCTCCTAATTCGTAAAATCTACAGCTTTTAAGAGAATGTCACGCGCTTCCAGTATTATTTTACGTAATGTAGAATTGTATTCGTCTAGTGGTTTGACGCGGATATATCTTCGCCTTGGTGGTGGTTATTGAGAACCTTCCGATGGTACATAGTCCTCTAGAGGGGGAGGAGCATCCTTCAACGTTTCTTCCTGATTACATCTGGCAATCCAGGATCCAACCACAAGTTCTTTCCTCGATTTATGACGACGACAATTTAAGGTATTTATTTTGTACCGATTACTTAAAGTTTGTGAAAATTATTTACCCGTTTAAGTGTCTTAAAAGCTTTGGTTTTTACGAAAAATGAGTGTTGCGAATTAACGATTTTATCGATAATGTAATTAATAAACGATTATTGTCCGTATTGGTCAAAACTATGTGACAAAATTTCGTTGTGTTAAAAGTTTGTTTGGTGGAACCTGAAGATTTACTATTAAAATTTTCATCCTAATTTTAAAATAAATAATTTATTTCATTTATTTAATACGCACACGGTCGTGCTTTAGTTAATTAAGATTTTTAATTGTTTCTTTTTGTTATGATTATTTTTTTTGGTTTATGTGTTCTTTAAATTTTTGTTTTTTTTTATCCTATTATCCAATTTACTTTAATTTTTAACTTTCATGTTTACTTAAATTTTTAATTTAAATAGTTTTTTTTGTTTGTTCTATTTTCTTGTTTTGAGTAATTTTTGTTCAAATAAATGTTAAATAGTTAAGTTGTAAACAAGCTTTTAATTCCGTCGGCCTTCGCGTTATGTAAAATTTAAGTTCATTTTAGATTTTAGTGAGATACACTCTATTAAGGTAAGTCCATTTAGAGTGTATCCTTCAGGAGCGGGCTTGTGGTTGGCAAGGGCCAGAAGTCCATTGAGCTTTACTCCTTCCTGGCGCCTTTTAATTTGACTTTTTGATTTTGTTTTCATTCAAGTTTTCCAAGCAATCACGGAATTTTGAATATAACCCACCCCGTCTTCACTGAGCACCGGTAATAACTTCGTTTGTGTTACTTTGTTTCAGGCAAGTGTTATTGATCCAATTTTTGCACGTAACAAATTTCTGACAGTTATATAAATCAAAATTATTATGAATTATAAATACAAAACTATCAGAAAATTGTGGCCACAATACAAAAGTTCCATCAAAAAATGGCAAATCTATTCGCGATAATCTAATGCTTGTCAATTTTGCGTTGACCTGAGAAGCATCTGTAACACTACCGTTTAATGATTTTCAATAAATTTCTTTTAAATTTTTCTTTAAAATATTGGAAACTTTAACCATTAAATCAAAGTACAAGTTTTAAAACTGTTCGCGTTTTTTAAAGTGTTCTGCGTTATCCGCGTCGTATAATTCGATTTCGAAATGAACGATTTCAAAGCTGTCAATTTTTAATAATAGCGTGGTTCATGTTTTCAATAACTAAAAATTCGAAATAATTATTAAACAAGGGTAATTGAGTTTTTAATCTGCCTCTTTTAGCATTTAGCTTGTTGAGATTTTCTTCGCAACAAACTCGTTCTTAAACAAGTAGATAAAATATGGTTAACAAAGGCAGAACTAATATTATAAATATTTGTGTTTAAATAACGTTTTAGAAAATGTAAATGCCCACGTAGTTTATCTTTACATGTTTATCCAACATAAGAAGAACATATAAGTTTATAAAGTCCAATTAACTAAAAATAATTTGAGAATATTGTGCGTCAAAAATAAAATAGTAATATCGCAGTTGTTAAAAATCTTTCTAAAAAATTGATAACAATGAGAAATGCACAAGAGAGATTTAAAAACATTATTAATCTGAGAAAGAAATATGATTATTCTGAATAAATGTTTTATGCGAACTTTGTGAAAGATATTGTTAAATAAACAAAAAGAAAAATCATTACTAATACTTATTTGATTTATAATTTTATGTTCCTTTGTTAAATTTAGATAGAAAAAAGTCTATCAAAAGTCTATAAACGAAATGCAGGAATTTTGTGAGAAAATTGATGATTCGAATGAAAGGGAATGACGCAATCCGCGTGGGAAGGTCTAAATTTAAGTTTTGATTAGTATAGCTATGTTATATGTAACGATGTTAAAATAATTTTTTTTAATTTAAGCTGATGTCGACATTAACTGACACAACTTGTTCTAATCGATTAAAACTAAAATACATTTAATTTCTCAAAAAGTAATTAAAAATGATTATTCAAAGATTTTGTATGTTTTTACAAAATTTATTGTTTTAAACAATTACAGAATGATGTAACATCAGAATGCAAAGACGACAAAATAGTAAAATTAGACTAAAAAAGAGTGAAATAACGTTTGTATAAAATAAATACAAATTTAGCAAATAAATTTAAAAATAAAAGCTTGGCAAAAACAAGAATTTGAGATTACAATGAACGTCTGCAGAATAGACTAGTTTTGATCGTTGACGACAAAGCATGTTACTATTGATCTTAAAAATGTATCTACACAAACACATTTTAATTAAAGTAAAACTTTCAGATAAAGTACAAGTTTAACCTGACAAAAAGTTTTGTGAATAATTCAAAATATGACATTCATATTTTAATGCCACAAAGTTATGTGTCCAGACAATATTTATCATTTAAATATCGCCTTTTTTAAAGTTATTGTAACAATCTCAAAACCCAAAACTATAAAAAGTAAAAACTAATTATTAAAATAATGAATTTGAAATTTATTTCTTAAAAAATAAACAATTGTTTCACACTCATAGTTTTATTGTAAAACAGTACAACTAACACTATTGTTTTTCATTATCAAAAGAAAATCTATACACTTTTTTGTGTTTGTATAATTATTGTTTTAAAAAGTTTAATAATCTAAATAGTAGAAGAATTTTATGCATAATATTTCGTCGCCTTAGGATCAGACTATTTTATCTTCCATGCTTCGCAATGCAATAGAAACAACATGACGTCATATCTATTGATTACACCAATTCAGAAAAATTGCTTTATTTTATGTCTATTGACTTAACATTTAAAAACAAAGAGTTTTATGTCAAAATATTTAATTGGATTAAGATGGTAAAATTCTTCATATTATAAATTATAAGCGAGAAACAAACGCAATGAAATGTGTATACACACACGTGCTTCTTACTAAAATAGTACATTGTATAATGAGTGTGGAGTTGCTAATCCCCCATTGGGCGCCTCTCCAGGAGGATAGGAGAACACCCTCCAGATATGGGGGGCACCGGGGAAATCAAATACCCGGAGCGGACCAAAAGTAGCGTCTGATTCCAGAGGAACGGCTACTCGACAGTGTCTGTCCTCCATGTTAGGAGCGGCTGAATTTAAACTCGCTAACCTGCAAGTCAGCGTGGCGTTTTATAATACCCCTCTTTTCTTTTAATGGCGAATTTGAAAACAAAAGGACCTGGACCCCAGGTGGGTAAACCAAAGTCCACCCCTTTAAGGAAAGCAGCCTCACGAAATCTGTGGGAAGCAAAAATTCGCGAATCAACCCAAACACAAACCACCACCGACAACAACACAGACGAACTATGAAAATAAATAGTACTACCTATAACATACGAAAACAAAATTAGCAATTGCTACATACAACATAAGATTGATGAATAAAGATAAAAAACTATATGAGTTGGAAGAGGAATTAAAGCAAAGAAATTGGGACATTTTAGGAATTTCGGAAGTCAAAAGGAAAGTAGAGCAGTGCATAACACTAAATTCAGGAAATACCTTATACTACAAAGAAGTATCAGAAGAAAAAGACAATAGGGGAGCAGTGGATACATAAAAAACTATCATCAGACGTAAAAGTTTTCGATGTAATCTCAAACCGAGTATGTTACATCAATATAAAAATATCAAAACTCTGCTATCTTAAGAATATACAAGTCTATGCACGTCAGCATAATGCGAAGACGAGGAATTATTAGAAGGTTTTTATGAGGAAGTAACAACAGCAATAGAAAGAAATGCCTGTCGGTATACTCTAATAATTGTGTACTTCAACACAAAGCTGGGCAAAAAGCTAGAGCCAAGTAAAGAGAAAATCGGAAAATTTGGAATAGTTGAAAGAAATGAACGCGGTCAGATGCTGATGCAATTTCTAGAACAACACAGGTTATACGCAATGAACTCATTCTTCCAGAAAAATGCTAATAGAAAGTGAACATGGATCTCCCTAAATAAAGAAATGAAAAATGAAATAAACAATATTTTATCAACCAATAAATATATAACCAAAGACGTATCGGTATTAAATTGTATAAACACTGTTACAAGCTTTTGTGGTTTTACGAACCTGCACGGCCAACTCGCAATAGTCGGTGAGAGGGGAGGTCCACACTAAATACAGGAAAGATGTTGCAGGGCGCCAGAGCTTATCCCAAAGTAATTCTCTATCTTGCTCAGGACAGAACGGTATAAACTTGTAACACTATGTTAGGTTCGTAATTCCTTCTACTCAGCTGTTCGAGTAGTCAAAAGTAATTAGTAGGTAACGATAGTCACAGGAGCAGGGAAGATAAAAAGAAAGACTAACAAGTATAATCGATTTAATGGTTTAACGTTGGAATGATAATAGAAGATATGAGTGTTCATATATTCGAGGTAGAATTAATACCTATCACACTTTGATTAAGAAGTACATCATCAATCCTCTAACTAAATGCCTGTAGTATAGGCAACACACCGTACATAAGTAAACTACAGTAAAATATATAGCGAAGAATAGTTTGTAGTAAATATCGTTTACATAATTAGTAATATGGCATTACTGACAATAAAACAATGATAATAAGTATGGCTTTAACATTAAATTATCACAATAATTAAGGGTAGCACACAGCATACGTAGTATAAGCAAATTTACTAACTAAATGGTACTACAATTACGGTAATCAGTACGGAATTACAATTAGTGAAAGTTTCGTGAGTAACCTCGTTGACGACGAAAGAAAAGATATAAAAACACTTACCACAAATACAGGAATTCCCACTGTGCAACGAAAGTACTTTCCTCGACACGTACCCTGTAAGTAATTTGAATCGCAAATCGTGTCAACCTAATATCTCACGAAATCCAAATCTACAAAATCATTACTTAAATTTTAAAGTACACACATAACACAACCCGAAAATCGGATGCTGTTATACCCCTTTTCTGTGATTTATGCAGGTATCTGTCGCCTGAGTAGAATTTCGACAGTTCTTAGTTAACCTCGATACATTCGGTTTCTGCCATATGTCGTATGCCTCAGAGAATATTTATTTGACGAAATTGTTATTCGAAATGGATTCCTCATTAACAATTAACAATTAGGAACGAAGTACTCGCACGTGGCGGAACGGCTATCAAATTTTGAGAAATTACCACAGAGTTTTGATAAATGAGAGTTATTATCTTACCCGGTGACGACGCAAACGAATTATAAGTGTAATACACTTATAGATTGGTCCCCATGACGGTGGATAAGTTTAGAAATGTTCACTCGTCAATTCGCCGGTCATTTTATGTAGTTTTCAAATTGAAGAACTCGTCGTAAATGACAGTCACGCGTAAAAGATCGTTAGGGGGCGTTTAAACCGTAAACTAATTCCACGTCGGAATACATAGGCGTACGCAAAGAAAATTTCGTCCGTAACAACATAGGCGTACGTAAAGAAAATTCGACCGTAACAACACAGGAAGTGATCATAGGATAGTCAGAGCAAGAATACAGATAGACGCAAAAAGGGAAAGAACAAAAACAAGTAGCAAAAGAATACCTCAAATAGATAGAATAATTCTAAAGACGAAGAGTTTCGAATATGAGCAAAAACTGAATCAGAATATAAAAAAAACACTTGTTCTCAATAGCAACAATTTAAATGACCTAAATAAAATTATAAACACCGCAATGTAGACGCAGAAAAAAAGTAATCTAAAAAATTACGGACCAGTATCTTTGCTGTCACAAGTCTATAAACTATTAAAAAACATAATTATAAACAGAATAGAGAACTATACCAACCCGTTGAGCAAGCAGAATTTAGAAAAACTTGTGACCATATACTAACAATAAAAACTCTTATAGCAAAGTCAACGGAGTATAACCTCCCATTATATTTAGCTTTCATCGACTACGAGAAAGGTTTTGACAGTCTGGAACTATGGGCAATTGAAAAAACTTTACAAGACAACAGAATAGACCATAAATATACACAACTAATAAAATCTATCTACCAACAACAAACGGAATGTGGACATCAGAAACAAGACAAAATTATGAGATATAAAGGAAGAAGTAGCTTCGCTAAAATAGAGGTGGGCCGGTCACACTATGCGTCAAATCGACGAGCGCTGGAGTAAAGAAATACAACAATCGAGGCCCTATATGGGAAAAAGAAGTAAAAGCCGGTTAAAGAATTAGTGGTTTTAATACCAATGTTTTGGAGTAAAAATTATTTTAATTGTTTTATAATGAACATTTGTACACGGAAAAAAAATTGTAGGGAATATTACTGCAACGCTGTTAAGTTCGAATTGTTGTTATTTGTGATCCGAATTGTATATACATTTCCTACGATTGGAGCATTTTTTCTAACAAGCTAAATTTAAAATACTACATAATTTTGTTGTTAAATAATTGTTATAAAGTGTACTACAATTATTAAAAAAAAACCATTGTATTGTAGTATAATAGTTTTGTTCAAAAAATTTTAGACAAATTTTTGTGAAATTAATATATTTTGTAAATACTATTAAACCAATTAATAGTAAAAAAATTTATTACAAAGTTGGTGTAAAAATATTTATTACATTTTGTGTATATTTTTGTAACACTTGTCGGAAATTATACTACAATTCTGTGTGATAAAATTTGGGAAGATTGATTGGTCAATCCAAGGTCAAAATCTTAATAAGCTAAGTAATGAGCTTGCATTTTAACTACATGGCAAGATCGCGTGCATCTCCGTTGACCGTTGTCAGTGATGTTCATAATAGGAGTAACATTGTCAAAATGGACAGTTTTGTTTGTGAAATTCTAATTACGTGGGGTTTTGAAGAGTTCATCGATGTTTTTAAAGGTAGGATGCAGTTCAAATTACATAAGCAGATTGTATTAGGTGGTTAAGATCCGTTATTAGACGTTATTAGAATCAATGTTTTTCAAGCTGCACGCAAAACAATTCATCAGTGCACCGCGAAAACATTAAATCTTGCAAGCTTCCCCACTATTGAATTTTTAAAACATTTTCTTTTGTTTGATGCGTACATATTCATATATAATAGTAGTTTATTTAACGAGTTCCTGTGTAAATTGGACGCTCTTTTTCCCAATAGGACATATTTAAACCCGAGTGAAACGAGGGTTTAAAAAGTCCTTGAGGGAAAAAAACTTCCATTTTAGACAGGCACGAGTTGAATAAAACATTTTATTGCTTGAACAGAGACAAGAGGCCCCCAAAGTCTCAAGTCTCAAAATCTCTCAAAAATAATTTCACGTTTATGTTGACAAGTGCGCAAAAACTGCCAAAGACGGTTTACAATAGCGAAAAATTAAAATTTATGAC
Organism: Aquatica leii; assembly: GCA_035610365.1. Lineage (NCBI taxonomy): Eukaryota > Metazoa > Arthropoda > Insecta > Coleoptera > Lampyridae > Aquatica > Aquatica leii. Next base: position 76,833,079 of record CM069436.1, on the reverse strand, counting down.
AGTTAGGAACAATAAAATACATTAATTCTCAAACGTTTAATTATAATTACATTTCTTACTTTTGGAAAACAGAAAGCTACTGCACTGTAAATAACACTAGTAAATTTACTAAGGAAATCTACCAAAAATTAAGAATGTCACTGCATACTGAATAGTATTACACGTATGTTATTCTTTTTTTTTTGTTAAAATGGAATACGTAATTATTTATGTAATCTTTATTTTAAAAACTACGTTAGAAAAAAATTTATTTCCAATTTGCATGTTTACAATTGTAATAATTTAACAACACATAACCAATTTATGCTTTGCCATCCGAAATTTACCATTCTTCTTCTATTTTTAAACGAAATGTGGTCAATTGAACCCATCTTCAAATTAGAAAATAACAGAGGCAAATAAACAATTAAATCATGAAAAGAGTAGGAAAGACGAAAGAATTATATTTCATTGGAAAAAACATGTTTCTTAAAAACAAAAAATGAAGGAACAAATCAAAACAGAAGTTTATAAAAAAATGATAAAACTTTTTAATGTGGCAGTGAATCTTGGACGATCAACAGAAGAAATGAGAGTAAAATCAAAAGAAGGAAAATTAGTACGATGCTTTTTAAACCTTCTTTTTGAGTTTTTTCTGGAGTGTTTATTCGATGAATTTTTGTATGTTAACCTCGTTTATGATAATTTTTATTCAAAATTATAAAAAACCTTATGTTCTGTCTTTCTGTAAAAAGTAGTGGATTGCAATCTTATTGGTCACATCTTGTGCTGCCACTGACAACACCGACATCAACGTTTGCAGTAATTTAGGTTGCGATTCTACTGGAATCTAAAATAGCATAGAATAGTCTTCAGTGATAAATCGCAATTTTGTTTGGATATGTGACCGTATGAAAGTCAGACAAAGGCGTGGAGAACCGCTCAGTGTTCAAATTTTTGGTGAGCGACATGTGCACCGCATTGTAAGGATTATGGTATGAGTTGCTATAGCCTATGCGCGTAAGTCTCGTTTGGTATTCATTTGAGACAATATGAACTCCCGCTGACATGTTAACGAGGTAGTAGAACCCCATGTTCTTCTATTTTTTCAGCAGTTGGAAGACCCAAGTTTCCAGCAGGATTATGCCTGATATACATATGTCAATTTAAAGAAGCCAGAGTTAATCTGTTACCATGGCTACTCAGATCTGCCGACCTTTTGCCTATTGAACACGTGTAGGACATTAAGGGGGAGCCAACGCATTATTAAATAAAAATTGTGCTCCGAGGAGCTAAACCTTCTTGGCAAGTTTAGTCACAAAATTCCCACTCTTTCTTAGTGTTGCAATTTTAATGTCACAAAGTCTATTTATCACTTATTTTTTACTTTTACAGGTTTTTCCTATGAAAAGGAATTATTTTCTTTACAATTTCCATTTGTTTTTTTTTTCATTTGAAAACAAAATGTAAGTAGCACTGGACAAATGCGTACGTTTATACGTGTAAACAATAAAGCGTGACGCAATAAAGTGACACTTCGTGCAGTGCGAGTGCATGCCAAAATTAGTGAGAATTTTTACTGTCTAGCAAAGTTTAGAAAAATTTATTGTTAATATAATTTTGATGAAATAAATCAAACTAATTAAAAATTTGAATTAATCTTAAGTACATTTCCTAAAATACTTCGACAAAACGTGTAAATCTCAATATATACACCAGTTTTTATTTTATTATAAGCAGTTAAAACGTCGATGCTAAGAATTCCAAAATTCTTTCTAAAGTCTGATGTAAAAGAGATTTTTACTTGCAATTTGATGAAAAAAAGTGCTGCACAAAGAATACCTAGTAATCTGCTTAAATAGACAAACAGACTACCAAACGCTTAAATCTTGGTATTTAATTGTAAAACTGAATCTTTGGAGAACATAAATGAAGAAACTGTTGGATGTATTTGATGCATAGAAAAGCATAAAATGATAATATCTGACAACTCAGCTGTTAACAGTGATTGTATCTTCGAATAGATTACAAAAGGATAGCGAAAAAAGTACATAAAGCAAAAACAGAGAGAAAGAATAAAGTATTAAGTAGACCAAACACAAAATAGGAGAAAGAGGTACAAGTAGAAGCAAAAATCAAGAACAGACAGTGGAAAGAATAAAAAAACTTGACAAGAAACAAAAACTAGAACAAATAATTTAAAAAAAAATAATTTAAATTGTAGTAAATATTACTTATATTGTATTGTAATTTGGTTATAATTCGTCAATTAACGGTAAAATGATGTAAAAAACTATAAAGTTGTTAGTTAAACAGTGAATATTACAACTCCAAATTTGGATAATATGCGGTATAAAATTTATAACTGTATTGTGCAAAAATGTGTTTATATAATTGCAAAAACTATTATTAAGAACCAGTGAACATTTTTTTTGTGCTATTTAGACTCAGCACTGGAATACTATAATTCGCTTTCTACAACTATATGAATCCCATTCGGGTGTTACATATTAAGAACACAGTTTTCTACATGTAGATATAATTTGTATGTAGCTACGTTTCCACGAGATGTTTAAGATTTTACATATGAAATTAATAATTTTAGATAGTACGTGATAAGTTTATGCACGTTACAAGTTGTAACCCTGAGACAACTACGAAAGTCTAAATAAACATTTCAGAAATCTCTACAAATAGATAAAAGAAATGTAGTAATAGCAACGGTAATAATCGTTTCCCAATTGTATTCATTTGAATTTTTTGTGCTTATAGAAAAATTGGACAACATATATATTTATATCTATTGTTCTTTATTTTTATATTTTTTTCAATGGTTTTGCTAGTTTGTCTCCCTCTCAAATTTTTGTAGTTTTCACAATATAAATTACTCTTATTTTAAAACAATGACACTATAACTTTATTTTCCATTCTGCTATTATATTGTTTTTTCCTTCCGAATTCTCTTAAAAACAGTTAATTATGCTTTTCGTTTATGATTTCTATTGTTTTTCCTAAGTGATGTTGATTAATTTCTTCCAGCCCTAAGTTGTAGCTTTGTTATACGAGTTTTGTCCTTGCAACAAAAGTTACTTCACCGTATCTCCTACTGTGTTTTTTATTCATCTCGTTATACTATTTTTCCGGTTTCAATATTTTTTATAAAACTTGTAATTAATGGAACATTATAAGAACAGCAAATAATTCTTTAGTAAATTTGTTTATTAAATATTGGACATATAAATTATGAAAATTGAACCTTACGTACGTTTCGCATAAGCTTCTTCAAAGGTTCAATAATTTTACATTTTAATATCTAAAAATGAAATACACAATAATTATATAAGTTAGTGAGAAAAAATTTTCTTAAACTTACCAACAATTTGTCATTTATAATTAAACATTTTAATATTAAAATTAAATAATTTACAATAATAATACATTTACAACTTCATTATGAAGTGATGGTTATACGAATGACTATCTATAAATAAAATTCTTACTAATGCGCAAACGTTCAATAACTAGATAAATAAAACTATGAAATTTTAAAAATGTTTTTTAATGAGATGTAAAACTAATAAATATCTAATTTTTTTTAAATATGAGATAAGGAATAAGAAAAACAAGAATTAATAAAAACAAAAAGTTTTTTTATTCTTAAATTAAAATTAAATGTTTATGAAATGATAGAATAATAAATTGAATTAAGATATTCTGTCAGTTCTATAATTTACTGCATTAGGACATTTTTTAATTTCATCTCATAAATTAGTCTCTTTTAAATTTTTTTTCTTTATGTAAGATTTTAGGTGATTTAAAGTTAAAATTATGATTGTTTTCTATTGAATGATCAGAGACAGCAGTATTCATCCAATACTAAAATTTACTATAAAAAAAAATTATTACAAGCCAATAAATTTTTTAGATATGACATTTATTAGAAATTTAAATAATAAAATTGACACAAATTGGTATAGAAAAAACGTAAAAACTAGTAGATACATAAATTTTAATTCATTTCTTTCTATTAAATATAAGAAAAGTATAATTAATAATTTAATTGACAGAGGAATCATTTTATCTTCACCTAAATTTCATTCTGAAACTATTAATATAAATAAAAATATTTTAATACAAAATAGCTTTCCTCAACATTTCATAAATACTAATAATAAAAAAAGAATAGAAATGTTAAAACATAAAAATAAAAATAATACAAGCTCAAATTCAGCTAATTCTTTACCTACTGTTAATCTAAATATAAGAAAAAAACATTATTAATAATAATGAAGAAAAAACAAATTTGTATCATTACAATGTATACCTAGATTATCTTATACTTTAGAAGAAGAAAAAAAGAATTAAAAAAATACAGTTTTATTATTGCTTTTAAAAAACATTCTACTCTTGGAAAAATTTTGTTTAAAAAACTAAAAGACAAAACTAACATTTTTTTATGATTCTATGTTGTATATCAATTGAATTGCCTAAATTGCAAATGTAGTTATATTGGGCAAACTAAGCAATACTTGAAAAATGGAATAAACCAACATAAAACTGTAATCAAAAATAAAAAAAATACACAACATTATTCTAAAACTGCTCTCTCTGATCATTCCATGGAAAACAATCATAATTTTAACTTTAACTCACCTAAAATCTTACATAAAGAAAAAAATTTAAAAAAGAAACTAATTTATGAGATGATAGAAACTAAAAAATGTCTTAGTGCAGTAAATTATAGAACTGACATAGAAAATCTTAATTCAATTTATTATTCTATCATTTCGTAAAAATTTAATTTTAATTTAATAATAAAAAAATTTTTGTTTTTATTAATTTTTGTTTTTTTATTCCTTTTCTCATATTAAAAAAAATTAAATAATTATTAGTGTTATATCTCATTAAAAAACATTTTTAAAATTAAATTTTAAATTTCATAGTTTTTATCTAGTTATCGAACGTTTGCGCATTAGTAAAAATTTTATTTAAAGATAGTCATTCGTATAACCACTGAATGAAGTTGTAAATTTATTATTATTATAAATTATTTAATTTTAATATTAAAATGTTTAATTATAAATGACTAATTGTTGGTAAGTAATTCCAATATTTCATAAACAAATTTATTAAAAATTATTTGCTGTTTTTATAATGTTCCATAAATTACAAGTTTTATACGTTTTTAACAGCTTATTTAAGTAATTTATTAATATTTTTTATATTTTATAAATAATTTTAAGTTAGTTTTGTTATATTTACTTTTTGTTTCAAATTCCATAATTGAATTTTTTTGTTGCATATTTTAATGTTGTAGATATATATGAAGTCAAATTAATTTAAAATAAGTTATAATAAAACTAAACGAAAAATTCATGTTTAGTTGATACTTTAAATAAGAGAGAATGTTGATAACAAATGTAATAAAGCCTTACTTTGGTAGATAACATTTATTTAAATTTATTTAACAGAAGCAATTGATGTACAAACACTTTGTCAAACAAAAACCCAGTTAAAACTTTACGTAGAAGCTAACGACATCTACAAAAAGACAAGTCCTGAATATTTATTATAGTTTAAACTGTAAAGCTCGAAAAACTTTAAGCACTAAAGTATTTTGAAACAAGATTGGCTCGAATAATATCCAAAACCGAAAACTAAATTTCGTAGCTTCACTAAAACATAAATATCGGTGTTTGCGCTTCACGGATTGAACTTAAAACAAACATACGGAAATATCGTTTTGTTTCCTTTGGGTTTAAAATATACCCATGCTTTTAACGGTTTCTGCATTATGTCAACATCGAATACGTGACTATCATTTTACGCGATCGACTTGCAGTTTTAATCTTCATTTTTAATTTCAAAGATCGGAAATATATCAGAATGATTTAACTATAAATGAAGTGCAGCGAATGGGATATTAAACTAGAAATTGGCGAGTGCAGCGATGCCTTAATAGTACTGAAATAAAAATAGGTCATTCCTGCAAGTAGAACGCTAATGGGTTTTTAAGTTCGAGGTATTAAGCCCGTGAAATACTAAAATACCAGTTGCACAATGGAATTCGAAATCCATTTGGTAGCTCAACCCGTAATTACACTCAAAATAATTTTTTCAATATAAAGTTACGCAATCTTTTACTTGTATCTAAAAGAAATGTAACAAAAGTCATAAAGATTTTATTCTCGGATTCTAAAAGTAAAAAAGACCCTATTTTACGACCGCACAAGAAATTTAATTTCATTAGTTAGTTCAAACGTTTATTAGTTTAGAAACTGTTTAATTTACAGTAATAAGTCGTATTTTACGTTTACCGTAGTTTTCATATTTTTTCTGTTTGACAGGCAAACATTTTTACTGAAAAGTAAATGTAAACACAATAGGTTTAGTGCTTTCAAAGCAATGGAATACTACAGCGCATCTAACAAAGACAGAGATTTATTTTTATCCATCCAGTTAAATGCTTATTTTTTGCGTCAGCAAGAGTGGTTTCTTTAGATTAAAAATTTTAAAGTAATGACGTTGACTGAGACGTCTGTGCACTATTAGTTTGTACAAAACAAATTAAAATCTGCTAAAAAGTTGTGTTTACGTGAAAAAAAAATGACTTAAGTATTGTTATAATATAAACAAATATTTTTTAAAGAAATAAACTGTAGTTAGAATAAAATAAACAATAAAAAAATAGAATTGAGAAATAAAAATAAAGTACTATGTATACTACATATAAACAAACAGCATTCTTTTTGAAATATAACTGCGAGATACATTAAAAACGCCTTCATCAATCTGAAAACCGACATAGAAAAATAATTCAAATTATTATTTAAACTACAAACGATGTAGAAACGTTTATATACCATCAACAAATTGTTATTTTAGAATAACGCTTAAACAACATTTTTTAAAATCCTTTGTCAATGATTTTCTATACTAGAAACAACATAGATGATTTGTTATGTTAAAAATCTTTTATTACTCATTGCTCGGTATGGTTTGCATCGTTTACGTTAAATTCAGTTTGTAATGACGTAGTATTAGTAGCAAACATTTTTTCTGACGGTTATTCACACTTTTAACGAGCTTGACGGAGTCTTTTTATTTCAATGGTCATCAACACAATATACATATACTGAAGTTCAAATGCAAAATTAACCGATGCTTATGGAAAGAACCGCTGAGATATGATGTACTTTTACGTTTTGCGGTTAGATTTCATTTTCTTTCTTTGTTTCTAATATTCATGACCGTATCAACTGAATAACCTATTGATTTGATATTAATTCTCTCCTAGATTGAAATCATGCTATTCCATTGGATTATGGTCGTCGTAAAAATCTTTTGTAAACAGGTGGAAATTATCAAACTTGTGACCGTCTTTGATACCCCTATATAATTCTTATTTCAGATTTGGTTGTAAATTAATTAATGGTATTTGTGATTCCTCTGCGATATACTTGTACATTTATTTCACATTTTAGAATAATAGTCACATCTTACTAGGAAAAAAGATTTAAACCGTAAGTAATTCTTTGTTTGGTCACATTTGGCTGTCGATCGTATGATGTACGACCGTGTATATGTACTTAGTTATTACAAATATTTAATATATTAACGTTCGAATTACACTGGCTGCCAATGATTTTATTAAATGAATAATTTTGACCAAATCTAGTACATTTTTGTGTGCTGATTCAGAAAATAAAATCAAAATTTAAATTTATCTAACAAGTTTTTTTTTGTAATTGGCTTATTCATAGTTTCACATTTTGCTCAAAACAATAAAGTAATGTAATTGAATCACTTATCTATTTATATAAGTAAAGTAAAAGTACAGAATGTGTTAGTTTATCTGTTTATCGACTGAACTGTATCTACGGTTTGTCTGTAACATACTTGTTAGCGCAGCGTTTGATTTTTATTCGTTTCCGATAGATGCGCTTTTGGTTCCGTGACATGCTGCTATCTACTTAAGTTGATTTGTTACTTTAAAATTTTTTTGAAAATTTGATTGTCACTTTACTGAACTTGATATTGGTATCTCGTCTTCTTTCTAACCATTCTGATAACGGTTGTTCTTAAACGTTATAAATTGTGTTTAAGAATTAAAATATGTGTATCTGAATTTGTGCGTCTCAATTCCGCCATTCTTTGGGAAAGAAGATTAGGTAAATTGAGCTCATTTTGGGGTGAGTCGAGGCATCGATTTATTTCGGGGTTGGGTGTACGCGTTTTACTTCAAGCAGAGCGCTTGTGAAGTTTACGTAAGTGCATTTTTATTTTCTATCTTAATTACTATTGCTCCGGTGAGTCGCTACCGGAACTCCCCTCACTTCTTTAAAATAAAATACAGTCCACCGTTCGGCTTCCATGTGGCCGAAACATTTGGTCCTTTTCGAACCGGATATTTAAGAAATCCGTTTCTGTTACATTTATTTCAATTAATGTGTTCAAGTTCATAACAATATTTCTCGCGCGATAAGTATTTATTATAAATTTACGTCGATTTTATGAGGTTTTTCGTTATTTGTATTTTTCGTACTAAATTATTAAATAGCACGAAAAATGTCCGAAAGTGAGTTGAATGTCAACAAAGTCACAGGTCTTTGCCGACGCCACTAATACCGCTGATGGCTGTTCTAACATTTCCAAAAATTTCATCTATTTATGCTCGACGAATTGTTAATTTGCGAATTCAACTTTAGGGAAGTTCAGCGACAAATATTAATTAAAAACTCCACTCTGGCTAAGAAAGATCAGGTTCCTACCGATCAAATACAAAAAAGTTTTGGAGATTTGGTTTACTCGATCCGGACCATCTAACCACAACAGTTATGTGGTTTTTCTGACCCTCTTCAAGGTTTTCTTCCAAAAATTATAATTCTGCATTTCGATGGAAAAATCGCGACATAAACAAATTTTATTGGTCTTTTTGATTTGTTGGTGCATAGTAATAAAAGTTCTCTCTCTTCTCCCGCAAAATTTTAATATTTAAAAACGTATCTTTCTAGAGAAACAAAATCTGTTATTCCTAGTTTTGTATTACCCGAGACAAATTATGAAATTGGTTATCAGGTCTTAAAAAATTGCTACCAAAACGATAGGCGTCTAGCCAAAATGTACTTAGATAACATTCTAAATTTTAAGTCTCTTGTTTCACCTACTCAAGAAAGTTTTAGATCGTATCTTCAAGTACACCAAAATGCAGCCAGTGCTTTAGCAGCACTTCCAATGTAACATCATTTTAAATTTATTCTCTTTTATTTACCTATACCTAATTTAGATAGATCCATCTTTCGTAAATTTACATCTCCATGACAAGCAGACGATTTTCTTACTTATAAGGAACTTATTGAGTTCATTAATCGACAAGTACATAATCTCGAACTATCTGCTGCTGAAGTCAAATTACATCTTTCGACAAAGATTAAACCAAAAACGCTTATAGCCGTTACTTCCGTTTCCCTTCGAGATAAGAAGGTTGCTTTACCTGCCAAACTGCATTTTGTCTCGCTTATTAAAACTAATAAATTTAAATCTACTTGCAAGCGTTTCTTTTCATCACTTCAGCGTTGTCTTGTATGTAAATCTGATCACAGTATTACTTGGTGTACCAAATTCCAACGAATGTAACTATATGAAAGAAGCAAAACCATACGTAATCACACGCGTTGTTTTAATTGTCTCAGAGCTCGTTTAATAGCAGATTGTAAATCTGAGCTATGATGTGTGTATTGTGAAAGCTGTAAGAATTATTCATTACTGCATTTTCTTATGCATTACTGCATAAGGAAGATAATTCTAATTCTGTACTTTCGAAAGCGACTACTTCTTCAATTAATCTTCCAGTTGCTCAAACAATGTTTTGTTGCTTTTCGCATACTCATTCCAATAATATTGTTCTCCTCGGTATCATTCAGGCTCTACTCTGAGATAGGTTATCACAGCTGCTCCTTACGTACTTTCTTTAATATCTTAAAACCTCCCTTTGGCTCGTCTTTTATAAACTAAAGCATCGTCAACTAGCCGATAAATATTTTTTTGTATTTGGCAAGATAGAAATGCTTATCGGAACTGATTTATTCTCCACGGTCATTTGAGAAGGTTTCTCGATAATCAAAGACAATTCTTCCTGCTATATTTGACTTTCTCGTCAAGCTGTGAGAATTTAAAAAAGTGTCCATAGCAAACATCGTGAATGGTGCAAACTTTGTTAAGCAATACTCGTGCTCAAAACTCTAAAGGTCGATATGTCGTCGCTCTACCTCTAAAACCCAACGCTGTCAAAGTTGTTGCTAATTCAAGTCATGGTGCACAGTTTTTTTTTAATTAGAAATGCGTTTAATTGAAGATCCTTCTCGTTATGCCGCTTATTAAGAAACAGAATCCATTGATAATCCGTCTGATCTCCCCTTCTTCTCATCAAATCTTACAGGTTGTTAGATTCTGCGATTCTTCTCAGAAGAGGTACGCTGCCGTTATTTAGGCCTGCTCTAATTCTATTGAGTTTTGACAAATAGAGTCTTGCCACCTCATAATTGCTAAGTCAAAACTATCCTCATTAAAGGTTCTGTCCATTCCAAGACTCAAACTCTGTGGAGCCTTTTGTTAGCACGCCTTTTTCATTCGATTAAACTTCTTTTTGCTTTTACGACTATAAAAGAAACTCGCGTTTATATTGACGCTCAAGTAGTTCTTGCGTGGCTTTCACTCTCTCTGCATCGTTTTCATACATTTTTTGCTAACCGTATTCTAACTATCCTTAATCTCGCTAAACGACATCAATGGATTTCAAATCAAACTTTTCTAAATAGACCTCTGTCGCAGTGGCTTTCTCTTTTTATTCTGACGGTTTTGGATTCTTTGCTACCTGACCTTAAAGTTGACGCAACTCGTCCTACTCTCGTTGTACTTTCTCATCCTTTGCTTCCAGTTATCAAAAGATTTTTTTTTAAAATGCAGCTAACGTTTGGATGGATACTTCGTTTCTTTCAAAGCGATTAACTTTGCAACCCAGTTTTTTTTCTTGACAACAAACGTCTACCTCTTTATCTTGCCAAACTACAAAAGGCTATGCATGCTTGCGCCCGTATAACTCAAGTCGCGTATTATAGAGAAGAGATTTCGTTGCTTCGGCAAAGGAAACGCTTCTCTTCTTTTTTAGAACACTTGTTTCCTTTTATTGATAAAGAGGGTCTCCTTAGTGTAGGCGAAAGACTGGGTTTCTCTACCTTGCCGTCGTCTTCTCGCCATCCGCTGTTATTTTCAGCAGGCTCATCTTTCCACTCTTATGTGTTTTACTATCATGTCGTCTCTCTTAATTTTGGTCCTCAGACCGTTCAAGCTCCATTACAATTTAACTTCTGGATCATTTCACTGCGCAGTTTGCTCAGAAAGCGCACCCTTCGTTGCATGATGTATAATTGTTTTAGAGCTAACACGTTTAAGCGGATCGCGTGAAACCGAAAAAGTTCTACACCGTAACCGGCGTAGGTTATGCGGGACATTTTACTGTTAAGGTAAATACTCTTCTTTTGTCTCGTACTACTTAAGCATATCTGTGTTTGTTTTTCTGCACCACCACTTTATCTACAGCAATTTTCTTTGCTTGTTTAGATAGTTCTATCGCGCGTCGGGGAATACCATATCGCATTAGATCAGACTGTGGTTGCAATTTTGTTGGCGCAGCTAAAAAGCTTGCTGATCCGTATAAGTTTTTGCGCAAAAACAATAATTCTTTTTGCGAACGTTTTCGCATCGTAGTATTAATTGGGTATGCTTCTCATTTCGGAGGCTTCGGGGAATCAGCTATAAAGTCCGCTAAACTTCTGTTATATAGTAAAATTGGTACCGCGACTCTCACTTTCGAAGAATTTTGTGCCATATTTTTTCCAGGTCATTTTTTTCTTGGTGAGCCTTTGTTTCTTTTTCCTTCTTTTTTGCTGAATATTTGCATACTGTAACTTAACGAAAACATTGGTCTTAACATAACCCTGGTCCTTAAGTGGGTGATGTAGTTCTAGTTCAAGATCTCAACCGACCTTTAAGGTCATGGCTGATTGGTAGAGTTACATCTAGGACCTGATGGTATTCGGTTTTGTGACATGCTGCTCCCTACTTAAGCTGATTTGTTACTTTAAAAAAAAATTGAAAATTTGAATGTCACTTTACTTAACCTGACAGTGGTATCTCGTCTGCTTTCTGACTATTCTGGTAACGGTTGTTCTTAAACGTTATAAATTGTGTTTAATAATTAAAACTTGTGCATCTGAACTTTTGTGTCTCAAAGCCTTTAATTCTTCCAGCCTTTGGGAAAGAAGAATAGGGTAAGTCGAGCAATTGTTTATTTCGGAGTTAGTCAAGATCTCGATTTATTTCGGGGTTGGGTGGTTGTACGCGCCTTACTTCGTTTGTGAAGTTTACATAAATACATTTTTATTTTTTATCTTAATTAATATTGCTCCGGTGGGTTGCTACCGAAACTTCCCTCACTTCTTCAAAATTAAATACAGTCCACCATTCGGTTTCCGTGTGGCCCAAACAGTGCTTCAATTTTATTGTTTGGCCTATAAAATTATCTTTCTGAATTATTATTATTATATTATTACTACAAACAAACAAACAAAATTTACTACAAACATCGACATTGTTTGTAGTATAGAAAATAATTAACAACGATTTTGAAAAATGCTGAATCAGTGTTATTACTTTTCTATAAGGAAAGTATAGTGATCGCATTTTTTTTCAAAAAAATTTTATGTATTTTTGACAAAAAAATTTTGGGTGTCGGTGTGTGTGAGTGGTGTGTAACGATGTACCCACGATAACTCTCGAACCAAAAGTCCTAGTAACTTGAAATTTGGTATGGAGCTAGCTTTTCATATTCTCTCGGTTCTATCAAAAGATAGGTCTGATGCTTCATCCATATCACGTTCCTAAAGTACAGCCTCTCTATGATAACGACAACATATTATGATTACATTTGTGTAACACAATTTTAAATTCGATTCAAGAAGATGGCGTACTCTTTAGAGCGATGGATCTATGTTTACCAAAGATGGTGTTTTTAATACTCATAATCTTCACCATTAAGCAGATGAAAATCCGCAAGAATTTATAGAATATGGTCACCAAAAAACGTTTTCCATTAACATTTGGTTGGGCATAATAAACCACAGTGTCGTTGGTTCAATTTATCTACCAAATCGTATTAATGCCAATGAGTACCTTAATGTATTGAAACATACGTCATAACATGATTTACATGCACGATGGAGTTCATGTTTATTTTACTCGTAATATAAGAGAGTGGTTGGATGAACACACGAATAGATGGATTGATCGCGGTGGTCTCATCCTATGATTTGCGAGATCTACCGAAATCAATTCTCTAAAATTGTTTGGGGTTTCATTAAAAAGAGAGTGTATGTAACGCTTCCTCAAGACGCTGACCAAATTACAGAAAAAATTAACGTAGCGGCATTAAAAACTACATCAGAAACACTCGAACCAGTAATCCAGACGATACCGGAAAGATTGCAACTATGCGTAGAAACTGATTCGAATAATTTTGTAGGGGTTAGTGTCATTGACTTACTATCAGATAAAATAAAAAAATACATTCTAAATTAACTTTATTAATTGTATGTACATAGGTATTATTCCGACAATAAATAAATTGAAGAACAAATTATATCTTGTGTAAAGTGTATAATTTAGAATGTGTCATCAATGAAGAGTAAATTGTTTTTGGAGATTGAAATAAAGAAAATAGCAACAGCAAGTTATTACAGCCGTATGCTAGTTTACAGTGTTGCCAAATGTGTTTTTCCTTTACATGGTTCCTGAAGACATACAAAGCATAATACAACAATTTAACATTAAGATTTTCAATTTAGAATTGAATGAAAGCTGTCGCAGTGTGTAGTTTTCTTGTCAATATATATACACCCTGTATAATTTAATAAAAATTGAATACTTTATTAATATTATGTACTTTGTTGTGATTTCCACGAAATGTAATACATTTCATAATCTTGCAAACGCATATGTTATTATTTATGAAACATAATCTATTCGGTACAATCGTGTTTAATAGATGTATACTGTATACTTTAATCTATTTTACACAATTTCATTAAATCACTACTTCACATCGTTTTAGCAGACACACTAAAATATATAAATATATATATCCAAAACTCAGCTCTCATTTTTTTTCTCGGGTCGATCCAAAGCCTGGCCTCAAATGAAACCGGGATTTAGACCGGTCAGGCTAGCCCGCGAATCTTCCCTATTTAGAGCTCTCTTCTTTACAATTATTGTGTTCTTTGTTGTTTTAATTTGTTTATAAAAATCAGTCAGTAACATTTCTAATAAATTTTGACTGTGTGGTTTAAGATTGCAAACTGACTTTTTAACACTTTTGTTCGAGTAATAAATAACAAACCTCTATAGCTAAACCAAATTAATTGTTTTAAAACTGAATACAAGTAAGCTATGTGTGTATATGTACAAAATCTTTGTTTAATAAAATTGGCAAACATTTTTAGAAAAATTTACAAAAATTTTACTAATTACATAAAAAATGCATTTTTCCGCTTTTTACTCATAAGTTATAAAAATAGCGTGTACAATACCACATGCAGTCAACAAACTTGTCTTAATTAAAACGTGCGTGCTTTTATAACATTAATACAATTTGTTAAATATTGTAACAAATTAAAGTCAATAAAATGTTAAAAATAAACGCGCTGTAATAAAGATATGGTTTTTATTGCTTTTATTATTATAATTCCTTTGTATTTAATGAAATACTATAAAAACCTAGTGGATAAAACAGTTTAGTATTTCAAAATTTATTATTCCAAATTGGTATAATTTAGATGTTTAATAATTTAATTTTGACGTCTAAAACATTGTTCTAATTTTTAATTTCAATAACTTTATTTAAAGAAAAACATTATAGTTCTAAATTGTCTCAAAAATAATCAAAGTTTTAAAAAACGGTTTTCAAAGTGCTTTATATTATTAATACATTAGAAATGATATTGTTGCATTAAATGTGACAAATTTAGCTGGTAACAGTATATTATTACAAAAAATATGTAAATGTATGTAGATATTGCTATTAATGAATTCATGAATCAACCGTTGTCAGAGAATTTGCCAAATTTACAGCCAAACATTTCGCCTTAGTGATGCAAATCGTTTATATATAAGCAAATAATTATTAAAAAAACTAATTTGAAATCAATAACTTAAAAAATAAGAAACACTTTAAGAATTCTAAATTTACTATATTATTTACTGTATATAATATATCTACCGGGTTAAGCAAATGTATGAAAATATATTCGTATCTTTTGAACTAAGCATGTTACAGAAATGGTTAAATGTGTGTTGTAAATGGGGTTATTTAAGAAACTTGAAGAGGTAGTTTTGACCGTGATCTGATTATTGGTTATTGCGTAACATACAAAAACATTCGTTTTTTAAATGAAAAACTTATTGTTTTTATACGTAAATAAAAATTCATCAACTCGTCTATAAATTCAATAAAATATTAGATTTATTCTAAGCAGATTTAGTTAAAAATGCGAATAAATTAGTACGAACAATATGCAAGTATTTAAACGCATGTCCTGTTGGTTATCTTTTATTTATGTACCTTATAATCACGTGATGGTGTAAATTACACCATCATGTAATAAGTTTTGGGAGGAGTTCATATCCTTACCTCGAAGTACCTCCTAATCCTATCAACAACTTAAAGTAATAAGTTTTCATGTTTTTAAGCACTATTATTTTGAACACTTTGAATTTATTTAATTTCTTGTTGTAATAGTTAATTGCACGATGCTGACTTAAAGAATGTTAATTACTGTTACATACAGGCTCCGTCACAAATAAAGGCAAGCGTCTTATGCACCGAAAACACGTTTGTACCTTACATTCGCTAATTATCACTTTATTCTTATGAAACTTACTGATAACTTATCAATTAGCTTAATACTTAAAATTATTTAATTGTTTTGCAAAAAACTGTTTTTTGAGTAAAGCTGGTTACAAACTATAAGCACTTCAAACATTTGTTAAATTAGTCAATAAATAAGAAATGAAATTTATTAAATTCCCATTATTCAAAACCATAGTTCTTAAAAACATGAAAACTTACTTTAATTTGTTAAATAGCGCATAAAGAGATATACAGATAAGTAAAAGATGTATTTTGTTGATACAATTAAGAAGTGTTTAAATGATACATAACCTGGACATGCGCAATCAAACACTAACATATTTTACACACTGTTTGAATTAAATTTCTTTCGTATGCATCTAATATTTTATTGGTTTCATAGACACACTGCACCGATTAATCATATTTTGGAATAAAAACAATAGATTCTCATTTAAAAAGCGAGTTATATCCTCCCCTAATATAGTAATCATAAATTAATCATCTATTTCTTATATTTCATTTTTGTATTTTTGTGTGTTATGAGCCTGAACGGACATGTGTTAATGACAACCTGTAACTTTATATTTTTCTAATTTTTATTTACAAATCTGGGAAAGAACCAATTAATTTGTTACCCCTGTCACTTCGTATTTTTCTATATTTTATTTATGCATGTGAAAAGGAACCATTTAAGTTGTTAGGATTAAGTTTCAAAGTTAGTTTAAGAATGTATATTTAAAAACACAAAATGTAAAAGAGCAGATATAATTGTAACGCAGAGGTGAGCGGATCAGTTGTAAATATAAAATAAAATTAATATAAGTTTGTTATAAGTGTGTTATTGGTAATTAACCACGAACATAACTAGCGAATGTATTTGTCTGTTACGCAATAACCAATAATCAGATCACAGCCTAAATTATATCGTCAAAATCCTTAACTAATCGCATTTACAACGCACATTTTATTTCTGTAACATGCTTGGTTTAAAAGTCAAGATCTATACATTTGCCTAACCCGGTATACATATATTTACTTGTTATAATGTATAAGTAACAAAAAACTTGTAATTAAATGTAGCTAAAACAAATTAAAACTATATAATCCGCCATTAATGTTGTTTACCACAACTTATAAAGTTTATAATTTTAGAGTCAAACTATTAATTTACAAAAAATGATTTGTAGAACCGAAACAAAACTGCATTGGTAAAAACAGCATCATTACATAAATAAGGGCAACTTTATGTCAAGTAGAAATGTACTTTATGACCGATGTTAATCTGGACTTTTATTTTTTTACCTTTGGTTTGATCCTCAGAAAATTTCAATTACGTAAGTATCCATATGAAAGAACACCAAAGATGTATTCAACAATTTTCTAAGTCAATGATGGGCAAATAATTCGTTGCAATATTAAAAACCCTTTCAATCTTCATCAAGTTTTATATTACCAGATGTTTAATGAGACAGAATTATCAAAAAATGATTTATAAAAACAAACCCTCAAAACGCAATCAGTCAGTTTGTTTTAGGGTTTGAAAATCTCAAAATCGACGTTTGACAAAAACAACTTTCAGACAATCTTACATACGAGATTTTGTATATGTAGTTATATTTTACTTTCAGGCAAATGACCACAACTTTAAGATCTTATCTATGTTATTCTCTCTAATTAATTTAACGTCTAAGAACGGAAACTTGCCTTTTTTTTCTATTTAAACAGTAAATCTTAAATGTGGATTATGGCTGTTAAAAATGAATGTTTAAAGTTTCATATTGTGAGATGCAAGTGACAATGTCATCTACCTAACACAAAAAAAAATTAGGGTAAAATGCAAGTTTATCACGTACAAAACAGACTTTAAAATAAGCACATCAAATAAAAAAAGTATAGTATACAACATTCTATATACAAAAATAAAAACAAAACAAGTATATTTGATGCACACAATGTCATATACGAAATGAAATGTTACAATTGTAACAAATGCTACATAGGATAGACGAAACAAAAACACAAAATTTGGGCGAAGAACCATCTATACGACTGCAGAAACCTAAATCAACTGTAGCTGTACATCACATAAATACAGACCACACATTTCATTTTTTGAACCATACAATCTTTGATGTGGAAACATGTTTTAATAAACTTTAATAGCAGAAACAATTTTTATAGCAAATACAGTAATTACGCAAATATTAATACTGACACTAACAACTTAAGCAGCATTTACCAAAATTTAATTTTCAAAATTGGACTGAGTTTCAATGTCTTAGGGTAAAATGGAGCAATATCAGATATCAGGGTAATTCCAGATGTCAAGTTTTCCTCTTCCTAAAATTTTTTTTGTGAGTTTACGTCTCTGATCGCGCATTTCATTAAACTTAACATATAGTAATGTTTAGATAGTGTTAATTTTTTACCACTCAGTTTATTCAAAATCCACGTAAATTTAAACATTTCATATTATGTAACCGTCGTTTAAAGTTGTTCGATTACTTTCATGAAAGACCCGGTATTTGAATTGACGTTATTCATTTGTTGTATTGTGAAATCGTTTTATGGATTTCAGATTGATTTTAAGAGATTATTTTACGTTTTTAAATGAAATTTTATAATTCAAAGTTGTAGATAAAATTTTGTATTGATTTAGTTCAAAATTAGTACGCGGTTGAATCATCCGTAATCTGTGTTGATTTGGTATTTGTCTTTGTTCGATCAAAATTCCAGTGGTAACTTATGTTTCCCTTCCGAGATATAATTGTAATTAAATTTATTTTAGCAGTTTGTTTATTTTAAGTTGGTTTAAAAGTGGTTTGTTTTAAGTGCAGTCGTACTTGGTTTCTTTGTGTTAGTTTGATTAGATAATGTGGAAATTAAGTCATCATTTTAATTTATGGGACAGTTTTATGATTCAAGCCTCAACAAATAAATTGTAGGGCCGTGATTGTATCATTAAATATTTTTGTCAATTCGACAGTTCACACAGAAACAAACACCGTGGCCCAACACTACTTTTGTGACGTAATTTAATCTGTTTGCATGTTCTTTGCACTTCTTGGTGGTATGGTTTTCTTTCATAGAGTTTTGAACACAGCCATTGTGGAAATGGTAGTCGAATAAGTTAGTTGGCTGACGTACGAAATGACTTAAGTATCGGGATGTAGCTGTCAGGGGTTAAAAGTCACCCCCTTTAGATGAAGAAGTACCGCGGAAGTCTTTAACAATGGTACAGTGAATTGTTCAAGTGAAAAAAGATTTTCTATTTCGTAAAATAATTACGGTTTATTGAATTCACTGATTACTGGTTTGATTTCGTATTAACGTATCGTAGATTTGTGTGTGAGTTTGCGTTTCGCAATCCCATTTTTTCAGCTTCCGAATGTAATAAATTTATGAAAAAGCCACAGAAAAGAAAAAAACAGAGACAATATTATTGGCTATTTTTTTAATAAAACTTTTGAGAAGATTGCTAATGAAAAATGTAAAAAATTTTGGAGTAATGAAAACATTCCTTGTTGTTCCTGATGTTTCCAGCGCAGAAGATTTATTCACGTTAAAAACTTACAACCAATAAACTTTAATGAGTAGATTCTTAGAAATAAACAAATAAAAGAGTCAAAAAGGAAGAAGATATAAAAAAAATGAAAGTAGACACAAACGAAAATGAAATAAAAACAAAACCTAATTCGAAAAAAACAACTCTCCCAAAAATATACCTTTGCTCCCAATAAAGTCATTAAAAAAAAATTGCGTTACGGTAAGAACTTCAATCCGCGCTAGTCTAAAGTGCGATCACTTACCAGTAACCTAATCACCGCAAAACCAGTAGCGGTAGCTCAGAACTTCATAAAACTAAACTATAAGTATTATAATTTCTATTTTATATCTTTGTACTTATGTTGGCAGTCGATGTACGACTAGACGTGCATAGTAGGTTGTTATCACAATTATCTATACAATTGTTTTCTGCATGTCACATATTATTAGACGGTGCGCTCTGGTTCTCTGAATCATTGAAATTTATATATTTGTCTTATAATTATAAACGTAAATTTATTTTTTTTAATGTAAAAGTTAGGCGAACAAATTTAATTTGTTTGCAACCACTATCGTCTGTGATATTGACGTACGTTCTAGCGTTTGATTGCACCTATGTAAATTTATCTTTTCCTTTCTACGAACTTTTCTGCCTGTAATAAAATAAATATACTCGTTGTTATAACTTCTGTTTTGTCATTTGTTTAATTACAACTTTGGGTAGATTTAAACGGTATCTCTCATCTTAATCTTTTATCGTTTTGGCGCCTTTTTAAGTTGTTTTATCATTTAGCTCCACGAAGCTTACAACCCAACTTCCTAATCAAACTGAGTTAGTCGTTGCCTTTTTAAGTTACTAGATAATTCTCGTAACATTGTGTTTCACTGTTAAACACATTTCAGACAATCTGACAATCTGCTTAAATGGGAAATCTTTGGAAGAATTTAACCTTAACCCGCACGTTAATTTTTTTTTAAATCAACGTTTGGCTTTGGATAGACCTAAAAGATCACAAGATGTAAAGCAGGAAAGAAATACAGTATGGCAGCATCTGGCATAAGTGTAAAGAATGTTAAACTTCAGATTTTCCTTGTTTTTAATTTTTACAGTGTACACATTTATGTAACAAAATAGTGGCAACACTGCACATGAAGTTGTTGCGTTTTGTTTTTCGTTGTAGTTTAGTGTTGATTCAATAAATCTCTTATTTTTCTGGGTAATCATTAAAATAATTTAACAGGTTATGGACCCAGACAGTGCATAACGTGTATTTCAAAAGATTAGAATCAGAACAGTGGTTATCAAATCAGAAATAAAGTGATAATCTAAGAAAATTCGTTGTCGAGAGTAAAGCCGCAAAAACGGGTCAAGTTAGTGTTTTTTTTCTCGTTCGGCTGCCGGTGAGTTATTTTAAAAGTAGAAAAAATTAAATTAAATAAGAATACACACTTCTTTAATTCAAATTCCTTCACGTAAAGTAGTGTTTCGTATTGTTGTGTCATGTCGTGTTGTACTTATTATAAACAATGGCAGAAAAGATTGACATAGGAAGTATAAATAAGTTTGATGGGAATCATTACCATCAATGGAAATTTTAGATAAAGTGTGCTTTGCGAGCGAAGGGGATTCTTAAAATTGCTGATGGATCAGATAAAAAAACCGACTGCTGTAAGTAATGAATTAAATTCATGGAACAAAGGTGATGCAGTAGCATTGTTTACGTTAAAGGATCTGTCTCAAATAACGTTGATTGAAAATTGCGAAAGTGCAATTCAAATTTTTAAAAAGTTAGATTTCATCTACGACCTAAAAATTGTAACTAATAAAATAATTGTACATAAACGGTTTCATCAATGATGGACAGCAATGATTCGGTGGTACAACATGTATCAAAAGTTAAAAATCTAGCAAGACAACTAAGAGAATCGGGTGACACTAAAAGTAATGACGAACATTTTAGGTAGCTTGCCATCAAAGTAAAGAAGAAAGTGCAGAAAACAAACAAAAAACCGATAATTTGACTTCTCAACTTTTAGTATAGAAGCAAATTTATGGGTAAATGAACAATTTGAAAATCCATTAACCACCAGTGTGAAAACAAACGCCTAAGGTACAAGTGGCATACAAAGTAAAGATAAAAAGAAATTGTATGACAAGACGAAGATTACGTGTTATAATTGCCAAAATTTCGGTCGATGTTGCAGGCTGCCAAAGAAATGTCGTGAAAAACGACAAGAAAAATTTAACGACAAACAAAAAAAAGTAGTGCGTTTAATACAGAAGAAATAGGTGAGTGTCTTTCAGTGACAGCTATTAACGAAAACGATTGGATCATGGATAGTGGTGCTTCTACACACATGATCAATAATAAAAAATTCTTTACAAGATTCAAAGCGGTGCAAGGTGAAACTGTACTTTTAGGAAAAAACCAAGTAGTTGAAGTAAAAGGTAAAGGAACTGTGAAGATTAAAAAATTAATATACGATACTTGGATTGGTTGTCGACGTTCTGTACATACCAGATCTTAAAAGAAATCTGTTTTCTAAAGGTGTAATTACACGGAAAAGTATGACTATTACAAAAAGAGAAGACCGTGCTGAAGTACATGAAAATGGAAAATTAATAGCAAATGCAGTTCGTCAGTCGAACAAGCTGTACAAAATGCTGTTTCAAACAATGGTTGAAGATGAAGCACATCTGGCTATTAACGATACTCTCAAGGTATGGCATGAACGACTTGAACACATAAATACGAAATCCTTGAAATAAATGGTTTCAAACGGCCTCGTAGATGATACTAAAATAAACACTTTTTTTGTGAAGCATGAATTTTCGGTAAGCAGCATAAATTCCAATTTCAACCAACAAAACATATGAAAGCTAAATTGGTTGAGTTCATTTACAGTGATTTATGGGGACCAATGTCATTTCCTTCTATTGGTGGCGCGAAATACTTTGTTTTATTTAAAGATGACCTTTTGGGCTATCGTATTGTGTACTTTATTAAGAACAAATCTGACATTTTGGATAAATTTAAAGAATCTGTAAATCTCGTTAAAAACAAATCGGGAAATAGTGTGAAAATTTTGCATACAGACAATGCTACCGAATATAAGAATATTGATTTCAGGAATTATCTAGTCTTAAAAGGAATTGAGTTAGAAACAACAGCACCATACACCCCAGAACAAAATGGAAGGTGTGAACGTGATAACAGAACAATTGTGGAATCGGCAAGATCGATGTTTTATGGAAAAGACTTACCACTAATCCTTTGGACAGAAGCGGTTAATACAACCACATATATTTTGAACAGAACCAGTACTATTCAAGCAACAGGTTCAACACTATTAGAACTGTGGACAGGTAAGAAGCCTTATCACATGTTAGAACATTCGGTAGTAAAGCGTATATGCATGTACCAGAAAAGCAGCAAAATAAATTATCTGCAAAAGGAAAAAGAATGATGCTTGTTAGTTATGATGCTAATTCAACAAATTATCGATTGTTTGAATTAGACACGCACAAAGTTAAAGTTTCTCAAAACGTTATATTTAATGAAGAAAAAGAATTGCCAAATCCAAGAAATAATATTGCCCAAACTAAAATTGATGTTAGCAATGAAGTACAAGAAGAAAACACAATTTTGGAAGGTCACCAG
Source organism: Aquatica leii (assembly GCA_035610365.1). Classification (NCBI taxonomy): domain Eukaryota; kingdom Metazoa; phylum Arthropoda; class Insecta; order Coleoptera; family Lampyridae; genus Aquatica; species Aquatica leii. The sequence continues at coordinate 76,809,928 of CM069436.1, read as the reverse complement.
GAACAGCATAATGAAAATGAAGTTCCATGTCAAGAAGTTTACGTGAAAATATAAGACGTCCAATCAGATACAATCTAAATATGGTCGAATATCAAGAGCCAAGTTCTTTTGAAGAAGCAGTTACAAATCATCATGCTCGACAGTGGAATATTGCAATTAATAAAGACCTTGAGGCTCTGAGAAGAAACGAAATGTGGAAAGTTACTACCAAACAAGACAACAATTCACTTAAAATGGGCGTTTAAGTTAAAACGGACATCAGATGGAGCTGTGGATCGTTTCAAAGCCAGATTATGCGCTAGGGGTTTTACTCAACAAAAAGGAGTTGATTATACGTAGACATTTTCTCCAACAATGCGGTATGATTCAGTACGAGTGCTCTTAGCTATAGCAGTTTAAAAATCTTTATGAGATCATTCAGTTTGATGTTAAGACTGCTTTCCTACATGGTGATCTAACTGAACACCTTTACATGGCTCCACCAGAGAGAGTACAAGTACCGTCCAATATGGTTTGTAAATCAAAGAAATCCATATATGGGCTTAAGCAATATAAAACGGAATATAAAACTTGATAATTTTTTGAAAACTGTTGGGTTCAATCAAAGTGATACTGATAAATGTGTATACATAGGAAAGTTTAATGGAAAAAAAATCTTCTTGTTTTATATGTCAACGATGGATTAATCAGGGGAAGTGATTCAAAAACACTACAAATACGAAAGAATATATTATCAGGATCAATCTTTATACATCAAGCCGTTTACATTGACAGAGTCGTTAAGAGATCTAATCTAGAAGATGCCAAGCCATCAGTTGTACCTGCCGATCCAAGTGTACATCTTGGAAGACATATCGATGAGAATAAAGACAGTAAGTTCCCATACAGGGAAGCGGTAAGGTCACTTATGTTTCTAACCATTGTTAGTCGACTAAACATTATGTTTGCCGTAAGTAGTGTGAGCAGATATCTTTCAAATCACGATATATAACATTGAAACGCAGTTTAGAAGATAATCAAGTACATATCTAATACTCGCGATTATGGAATTTGTTTAAATATAATGGGAGTCCAGTCACTTGGTGTAGTCAACGACAGCAAACGGTATCACTTGCCGCAACGAAAGCTGAGTATGTTGTTGCTTCACCGGCTACAAAGGAAGCCATCTGGTTATACCTCCTTAAAGACATTATGGAAGAAGTGGAAGAACCAACTGTGATTTCGGTTGATAATCAAAGTGCAATACGTTTAATTCATAATCCGGAGTTCCACAAACGTACAAAGCATATTGACATACGTTATTATTTCGTGCGTAAAAAATATGTTAATGGTGAAATCGGATTAAAATTTGTTCCATCGGAAGAACAGTTGGCTGATATTTTTACAAAACCTCTCGCTCGTGATAGGTTCGAGACTAAACGTTATAAACTTTTGTATAAGTTTGAAGAATAACTGTCAGGTTTATGTATATGTTATATTTTGTTATAATTTAATATATTAATATTTAACAAAAAGAAGGAAATTACTGGATTAGTGGGAGTGTAAAGAATGTTAAACTTCGAAATTTCTTTGTTTTTAATTTTTACAGTGTACACATGTATACATGTATGTAACGGAATAGTGGCAACACTTGTTACGGTCGAATTTTCTTTACGTACGCCTATGTTGTTACGGACGAAATTTTCTTTGCGTACGCCTATGTATTCCGACGTGGAATTAGTTTACGGTTAGGACGCCCCCTAACGATCTTTTACGCGTGACTGTCATTTACGACGAGTTCTTCAATTTGAAAACTACATAAAATGGCCGGTGAATTGGCGATTGAACGTTTCTAAACTTATCCACCGTCATGGGGACCAATCTATAAGTGTATTACGCTTATAATTCGTTTGCGTCGTCACCGGGTAAGATAATAACTGTCATTTATTAAAACTCTGTTGTAATTTCTCGTAATTTGATAGCCGTTCCGCCACGTGCGAGTAATTCGTTCCTAATTGTTAACTGTTAATGAAGAATCCATTCTCGAATAACAATTTCGTCAAATAAATATTCTCTGAGGCATACGACATATGACAAAAATCGAATGTACCGAAGTTAACTAAAAATTGTCGAGATTCTACTCAGGCGGCAGATACCTGCGTAATCACCGTTTCGTCGGGGTATAACAGCACACGACGACCGGGTTCGGCCTTGTGTATTTATGTTAAATATACTTAATCATTTTGTAGATTTCACTTTCGTGAGGAATTAGTTTGACACGACTTGCTATTTCAGAGTGCTTACAGGATATCTTGCCGAGGAAAGTACTTTCGTCGCACAAGGGAAAGGTCCTGTGTTTTGGTAAGTGATTTTATGTATTGTATTTCGTTGTCAAATAGGGTCACTCACGAAACTGTTGCTAATGATAATTCCGTAACGATTAACGTAAGAATATTACCATTTAGGTAATAAGTTTACTTGCTCTGTGTTACGTCTGCTGTGTACTACCCATAATTATTAGGATAATTTAATGTTAACGCCATAATTGTTATCACTGTTTTATTGTCAGTAATGCCATATTACTAATTTTCTTTGTGGATTTCGCATATTGTATACAAACGATATTTACTACGTACTATTCTTCGCTACTTATTTCATTGGAATTTATTGATGTGATGTGTGCTGCCGATACTACAGGCATTTAGTTAGAAAATTTGATGTGCTTCTTAATCAAAGTGTACGCTAATTATTAATGTGAATCGTTACTCATTGTAGAATTTAAGGTTGTCGTATAAGCAAACTGTGATAGGTATAAATTCTATCTCGAATATATTAACACTCATATCTTCTATTATTATTCCAACGTTAAACCATTAAATCGATTATACTTGTTAATCTTTCTTTTTATCTTCCCTGCTCCTGTGATTATCGTTTCCTACTAATTACTTTTGGCTGCTCGAATAGCCGAGAATCAGCATTACGAACCTAACATCTTGTTACAAGTGTCTACCTCCTGTCTTGAGCGGGACAGAAGTTACTTTGGGATAAGCTCTGGCGCCCTTAATTATATTTAATGTATCTAGGAACCTACCCCTCTCACCGACTATTGCGAGTTGGCCGTGCAGGTTCGTGAATAGCAAAAGCTTGTAACACACTTCGCATGAAGTTGTTGCGTTTTGTTCTTCGTTGTAGCTTAGTGTTGATTCAATAAATCTCTTATTTTTTTGGGTAATCATTAATAGTATACTATATATCAAGGTTGAGAAGTGCATCAACCGTGGTATATATACAATTTTTTCCACTACTAGAATTAATAAAACCTTTCTACCTGTTACTTAATTGAATTTAAAATTTAAGATATTAATTTTAAATTAAAAATCAAGTCAGTGATTTTGACAGTTGTCATTAGTTTAATAGAATTAATTTTGACATAATTCTTAATTGTGATTTAAAACACAAAAATAAACATATAACGTAAGTTTTTATTGCTGAAGTTGTTTAAATTGTTTAAAAACATTATTATTTTAAGCATTGATTATATCTAAAACATATTTAATTCAATAATATTCACATTTAATTAAGCGCAAACTTCAAATAACTTACTTTTTAAAATCAAACTAATTTATTAATTGAGCGATTTGAAAACTTAAATTAGCATTAAATAAAATCTCTTGCTCTTGGTACCCAGTTTCGTAAACTTTTTTTCTTTGAAACTGTTGTAGTATTATCAGAAAATGTAAATATGTTCATTATTAACTACTAGTTTATAATGAAATATTATTTATCTGCGTTTAAAAAAGTACAACTTCACGACCTACTATTATACGTAATAATGCAAGCGTATACAACTAGTAGTGAAAAAAATAACTTAACAATAAGTGATGAATATTTTCTTGTAATAGTTTTTTGCAAATGAAATATTTTTTTTACATATATTTTATTGTATTGTTTCTTATATTCCCTATTAATATAATATTGTTTTTCCACTACTAGTTGTATACGCTTGCATTATTACGTATAATAGTAGGTCGTGAAGTTGTACTTTTTTAAGCGCAGGTAAATAATATTTCATTATTAACTAGTAGTTAATAATGAACATATTTACATTTTCTCATAATACTACAACAGTTTTAAATAAAAAAAGTTTACAAAACTGCGTGTCAAGAGCAAGAGATTTTATTTAATGCTAATTTAAGTTTTCAAATCGCTCAATTAATAAATTAATTTGATTTTAAAAAGTAAGTTATTTGAAGTTCGCGCTTAATTAAATGTGAATATTATTGAATTAAATATGTTTTAGATATAATCAATGCTTAAAATAATAATGTTTTTAAACAATTTAAACAACTTTAGCAATAAAAACTTACGTTATCTGTTTATTTTTGTATTTTAAATCGCAATTAAGAATTACGTCAAAATTAATTCTATTAAACTAATGGCAACTATCAAAATCACTAACATGATTTTTAATTTAAAATTAATATCTTAAATTTTAAATTTGATTTAGTAACAGGTAGAAAGGTTTTAATAATTCTAGTAGTGGAAAAAATTGTATATATACCACGGTTGAGTAGTTTATTATAACCTGCGCGATTTATATCCCACGACGCTTCGCGTCTCGCGATATAATCTATTGCTTAGGTTATAATGATGCACTTCTCAACCTTGATATATAATATACTATTTTTTTTGTATAAAATAAACTGTTTAATTAACTTTTTTCATGTCAGTCGCAGTGAGATATTGCTAGAGTACTAGTTCATACGATTCTCGAGGAAAAAAAAGCAACTTCTAGTTAAGCATTTCATAGCTTACCACTAGTTGTATCTAAACAAGTTAGTTGTAGATGTAGATTTTGTAATACCATTAAATACTTCCTTATACGTAAATATTTGATGTGCTTTTCTTTATTCAATAAAATAGTGGCCGTGATGAAGTGACACAATAGCGTCACGAAACGTTACCTACACAACAACAGTTGTGATCATTTGCTTCTCTTACCTAAATTTACACTTTAGGTACAAATCTTGAATATAAACCTGACAAAATTAAAGTGGATAAACATACATTGTACATCTTACCTAGACAAAACCACCTAAAACTGTTGTAATTGCATATATTTAGCAGTACAATCATTAATCTTAATGCCACTGACAGATATTTAAATATTTGAATAGCAAGTTTATTACATCCCATCGACTCAGTAATGTTTTCTACAATATTAAACTTTTCATGCTGTAATACACACGCTGAAAAAATGCGTTTCTTTAAAATAGATTATTTCCATCTATCTAAAAAAGGATACACTCTATTTCAATCTGTCAAACAATTGATTAATCCACAACTCCCGAGCGACGTTCTTTAAGAACAAATATAAATCTTTTATTCTTAAATACAAAACAATTTAAATTGTGTTTTACTTTATTCAATGACAAATTATATTCAATTACTTGTTTTAAGTCATTTCGTTTAAAACGTATTGCAGTAGGAAGTGGAAAATTGGATACTTCGTATTAAGCGCATATGTCTCGATTCAGACCAAGCGGTATATAGTGTAAGCACTCAAACAATTTCAGGATTCATTTCCCAAGAGGATAATAACGTTGGTTATACGCGAATAAAATAAGAAATAGTAGGTTAAAACATACGAATAATATCTAAAAATATGCCATCAAAATAATAAAAGTCTGGGAGTGTTAAAAGCGTTGACGCAGCATTTAGTTATGAAAACATTATTGCTACGGTTTACAACATGACAATTAACTATTTTTTTGAATGTAAAAGCGGAATGCAGTAAGAAATGTCATGTTTAGTAAATTAAACAAATTAATTAATAATTTCTTGCGAAAGTTGGTAAAACGTGTTTCAAGCGAAATTATTTCATTAAACAAGAAAGTTTTCAAGTTTTAAAGCAGTTTATTCATATATTAAAAGTATTCAGCACAATTTAGTTTGCAATTTAAAGTACTTTGCGTAGGTGTAATTTATTACGTGACGACATCATTTACTTAATTATATTTATTTGTTACGTAAATTTACTTAAATTGTCCATACATCTGAATAAATTTTATTATGTTGTATAGTTTGAGTATAGTAACTACAAGTTTCTTTTAAAGCAAGAGTAAATTTTTTAAAAATTAATTACAATAAATACAGCTTTTGTAAAATAGATTTATTAAGTATTCATGATCAGGATGAATTTACTTAAATTTTTCTTTTTTTCTTTTTTGTAGTTTAATCACAACCAGAACAGCTTTAATAAATCAAATTTCAAATATAATTTTTGTTAGTAAAGGTAATTTTTTTGGAATATTGTGACTTTGTTTTATGATACTTTGGTAAAGAAAACACAATTGCAAATTTAAAGAATTACATATGTAAGAAGCACATTTATTCCAATCATAAATTGTGTATTAATTTTAATAATAATAATTAATTTATTCATGTTAAAATACAACGTATTTACAATTGTCAAAGAAATTAAAAATGTAAAAGCTTTACAATAAAACCCTAAAAAATAATTAAAAGCTAAAATGATGTATAATTAATTATATAACATTTAACTATATAAAACATACGCAGACAACGTTCATTATTACTGCAATATAACACACATTTAAACCACAGTTATTTTTCAGATTTTATATCACAGCTTAAAAAGCCATCATCCGAAAAAAAACGCTTTTTTTTAATAAAATTTGTTTTTTACTTTTAAATAGTTTAATATCTAAAGCTTTTATATCATCTGGCAGTTTATTAAAATATTTAGGTACTAAAAAGTTTGTTGATTTTTGGGATTTAGTCAGTCTACAAACTGGCAACTGTAGATCGTTTTTATTTCTGGTATTTTATAAGAGTGTATAGATTTGTTGTAATTATATTTCATTAGATTTACTTTTGTATATATTAAAATTTCATAAATATAAACACACAGCAAAGTTAATATTTGTAATTCTAAAAACTTTGACTTAAAGTTTTCTCTATACAGTAAATTACTTATGATCCGTACAGCTTTGCGTTGCAATGCAAACAATCGTTGACAGTCAGCACCCTGACGCCAGACTGAAATTGAGTAAGAAAGCAAAGAATGACACATAGCAAAATAGGCTGTTTTAAGAACTGACCATGATACAGAATTAGCAAAATTTTTCAAAAGATATATGTTTTTTATTAGTTTTTTGGCAATGCTGTCAATATGAATATCTCATTTTAAAGTTTTGCAATAATAACGCCCAAGAATCGAGTGTGATCATCAAAAGTTGTATTATCAATTTTGCAGTTACTGAGAGAAAAAAGTAAATAAACTGTTTTTGTTTGGTTTAAAGTTAGCTTGTGATATCTTTGCACTTTTACTTGTGCACTAGATGAAGATGCTGCTAAATATGCATGATTCTTTTCATTAATCGTGATAGTAGTGTCATCAGCAAATAGTATGTAATTAGCAAGAGAATTCATTTGTGGTAAATTGTTGATATAAATTAAAAATAAAAGTGGGCCTAAAACAGTTCCTTGAGGAATCCTAAAACTGAACCACCTCCTTTCAGATAACTACCCATTTAGTTTTACTTCTTGTGTTCGGTTTTTTAAATATGATGCGATCATGAGTGTGGCATTATTTGTGAAATTATATGATTTAAGCTTATCTATCAGCTCATCATGTTGTACACAGTCAATAAGGCTTTTGACAAATCGCGAAATACTGCAATTAGATGCTCTTGCTCTAAAAGCACACAAGGTCCTCTGGATGTCCAGTTTAAGCCCAATAAAAATCTATACGTCCATGGACCTTTAACGAAAGTCCATGAAACGTTTTGTGCCAAACGTTTATTAGTCAAAATATTATTTATGTTTACTGGACGTCCTTTGTACAACATTTGTACAATCTGGTAAATGCTAACCGTATTTTTCTACAACTATGCATGACCAAGGCATGACTTCCGCCATAATACGTATGCGAGGCGAGGTTATGTTTTCAATACGTTTATCAGTTTTGATTCTGTATGTGGTTTATTACAAAATAATCAATGATAATAACTTTTAATTTATGAATTTAGTCTTTATATTAGTGATTAAAAACATCGTAGTCGTTCAAACAAAATTGATTTATGGAAGTAAGTGTTTCTGAACAGTGATGTTTAAAACAACAAAAATATGAATTGCAATTCAACAACTTGATGATGCGTGCGTATAAACATGAACTCTCCATAGTGCTTCATATTTAAATAATACTGATTACTTAGAAAACAATATTAACGGCCGTTATCTGGTAAAGTGCTGGCAATATAATCGTATGCTTGCTCGTTAAATAAAAGATACCATCTAATCGACATACAGGAAGTACATGCAAAACCATTACAAGCATAGGTCTGTCGTAATTGTAAGTAGTATATTTGATGACAGGTAAATATCATTGTCATGTTTATACGTTAGTGGTACATTATAACCATAATTTCATCAAGATCTGCTTCTTATTCGGTTAACCTTACTATTAGAGGTAACTTCATTTAATCGTTTTTTGCATTCTCTCTCACTATTTTTTTCATATTTAACAATTTTTTTTACAGGACTTTTTTTTGAATAAGCGGCTGAAAGGATATTAATGAAACGTTCGAAAAACTATTTGCAAATGCAAGAGCCTTCTAGAAGCTGTTATCCATCTGATAGAAGATATCCCGAAAAATAGCGAACGCTCCAGAAGGATTTCCGTATGTGTATATATACCGACGAGACAGATCTTAGGTCAGTTATTGCCGTAAAGCGAATGCAGCAGTATTAAGAAGATTATTCAAGTGAAGATAAATAAGTGATTAGCACGTGCAAAGTTTTAAATAAATAACAGTGTACACCAAATCGAGTGAACGTGACTTATAGTGTAAACAAACAAGTTAGTGGCTTTATCTTATCGTCGCGTAAGTGATAGCATATTATTGTTTTATATCAATTACTGCAAGTTTTTATCCTTAGATATTTAAATTTAATTAGTTCGGTTAATTTAAAAGTGTACATATTTCTAGAATAAGTAAACATAATTTTTAATCGTTTAAATAAATTAGTTTTTAATAATAAATACGCAACATTAATGATACGAGGACAAGAATTCTTTCAAAATTAAATTTTTGGTGTGAGAAGACACTGTGAAATTGACACTATAGGTAAGAATAAAATTTTTATAGCCAAAGTGTATTACCTACTAGTAATACTATATCTAATATTCACATTCTCACTAAAAGTTTGATCGAACCTGGAAAAGTAGTTATTATCGAGGTCAAAAGCGTTACTATTACGATTCAATAGCAATTAGCTGCATTTTTATATTTATTACAAAAATTATATTCTGATTATAACAAATAGTTTAAAAAATTTAAGGTAGATTTAAATAGTTGCATTTGTTACCTGATGATGACTGACAATTAATATTATATAGTCGAAACAATAATTGAAGTTAGTTTTTATAAATACAAATTTCGGATAAGACATTATGTTTAAATAATTATTATTATAATCTTAAGTATTTTTTTAAAAATCCATTACCAAAAAATTCAACCAAGATAGAAGTAGAAGACGAGATTAGGTCGTGGCTCAGGAATTCAGAAGTATGAGAGGCGAAGTAAATGGAAGAATCAGAATAAGAGCTACAAGTTTATTTTGTGGTAACAATTTAATTATTTTATTATTTTGATTCTCACTTTTGAATAAGGAATATACGTTTTTTTTTATATTATTGATATGTTCTTATTTTACTTTTAACCTTCCGATTACCATTGAGGTCTGTTTTGAACCCAGACGTGTTGTTTTTGTTGTCTTTTCTTAAATTTTTTTTACAACTGTCCCAATATTTTTTTAGCTGAGTTTCTTTCAACAATGTTTAATAATATATAACGAATTTTTCAATTGCTATTTGTTTTGCGACGTAAAAAAAATATTGTTTGGCAGACAAAGAACAACACAAAAAGAGGTCGTTGTAAGATATGTCCAAGAGCAAATGACAAAAAATGTTCAGAAACATGTGAAAAGTGGAAACTCTTTGTATGTAAACAAGATTGCTAGAAAAAAAACTACAATAATATGTAATAGTTGTTGCCCTCACTAATTTATGTTTACATTTTATTTTTATATTTTTATTAGTTTATATAAAATGTAATGTTAATTTAAAATATTAATAAAGGTTACCATTACAAATTAATCGGTTTTTCTTTACAAAATAAGAAAAAAAAATTGGGCTCAAATCTGACCCCACTTGGTAATCGGCGCCTCAAAAATTGCTTGGTAATCCGAAAGTTAAAACATTTTTTAAGCAATTATTAAGCTTCTATTATTGTTTATAATATTATTTCATGAAATGTGTAATCACTTTTTAAAATTTATTTTTTTAAATTGTTTTTCTGGAATTACATTGTATTATGTACTTATTCTATAAGTCGTTCTATTATGTATTAATGCTTTTTTAATAAATTCTTGTATGTAATTTTGCAATGTATGAAATGAAAATAGGGCTAGAACTATTATGGACGTTTTTTAGATGTCCGACTCTGTGCCAAAGTAACGTACTACGAACGTCCATAGTATTTACTTTAGATCTTTTGTGGACGTCCAAAAAACGTTCAGATGTCCATGAAAAGACATCCATTGGAAGTGCTATTACGGTGTTTACCAAAACTTTCTCAATTAAAGTTATTAAAGCCAAAGTTGTATTTTTGTTTTTTCTAAAACCAAACTGATTTTTATAAAATAAATTATTTTTTTCAAAATAATTTTTGATTTGTGCTAGAACCTTTTCAAAAACCTTTGATATTATAGGCAGTTCCGATATAGGTCTGTAGTTATTTATATCATTTATTTCTCCTTTTTTAAAGACTGGAACTACCAATTCTTCTTTAAGTGTATCGGGAAATATATTATACCTTTAATTAGGTTTACTGTTAATCCAAAAACATCCCGACTGTTTGAATTCTTTAATGAAATTATTATATCCGTAACAATATTAAATGTTGTTGGTTCAAATTGAAAGCTCAATTCAACGTCAATCCTTGTGGTGTTGTTTATTAGACTGTCAAAACTATAAAAGCTATCAACGTTTTTAACGAGGTTTTTAGAAAAAAGTTGTTAAAATCGTCTGAAGAAAATTTGTGATTCATTAAATCAATTTTGTTTTTTTTCTTGTCGTTAATAATTTCCCACATTGTTTTTATTGATGAATTCGAATTTTGAATTAGCAAATCATTATATTCAATTTTAGCGTTTTTTTATTGCTAGTTGATATTTTTTACGAAATTTTGTTTTTTGGGATTTTAGAAAATTATTTCTTGGGTACAACTTACTTGTTTCATGTAAAAAAAGTAACTGATCTCTCATATTCTTAAGATCATTATTGAACCAATTATAATTATATGTAAAATTTGGTTTAGATTTATAAGTTTTATTAGGAAACGCATTTAAGAAACTATTGTGTAAAATTTTTACAAAATTGTCAAATTTTTGAACCGCTGATATATTATTGTACTCAATAAAATCCCAAAAAAGTGTAGAAATTTTAAAAAAAATTGTATTTACACCAACTAAAGTTATTGGACGAGAAACTTTACTAATAATTTTTTGTTTATTTTTATGTGTTGTGGGAAGAAAAAAATAAAAAAAATGTCCATGATGATCGGTTAGGTTTGTTTCCACTAACAGTGAAAAACTTACCTTTCTATTAAAGTTTAAGAATACGTTGTCTATACAGTTTTTTCCTGTAGTTGCGGAGTTTACTATTTTTTTCATATCGTATGGAGCAAATAAATCACGAATTCTGTACTCTTACTTACAAATAAAATATTAAAGTCACCATCCATTATGACATTTAAAACTTGCTCAATTTTAGCTAAAAAACAAGAAAAATTGCCGGATGGTGATCTATAAACAGATAAAACTACTACATTTAATGATATTGCATCAATGCCAGATAACTCACAATCTTTTTCATTAGACAAATTTACAATATTTTTTAAACATCTGAAATTTAAAAGTGGTTCAATTAAAATTAAAGAACCTCCTACCTTGAAGATACTACGTGAAAACGACGATGCCACGACGTAATTACAAATTTTTAAAAACTCGACTTCGTCTGTTTTTAACCAGTGTTCTGTCAAGCCGATAATTGGTGTATCTTTGTATCAAAGATATCCCTCCATTGGACTTATTTTATTTCTCACAGACTGCGTATTTAAATCAAGAATTTTTGTGTGTTTTTTAGAGTTGTCATTTTCTGTCGATTGTCTTTTTGACTTGTGTACATTTGTGTTATTTATAATGTGTTTATACTTTGTCAATTGGTTATTACTAAAGAGCGGACAGTCAGGCAAATGCCTGGAGCCTGCCTATTTTGCCTTTTTGTGTACCTTTTTGTCTTTTTTGCCTTTTTAAAGAGTATTATTTTATATTGCCTTTTTACATATAAATTTTGAAAAGTTTGTGTAAACAGTGTTTTAATAGGTAGATGACAATAACGCATTACAGAATTTTACTTAAATTACGTACAATAATTTTTCATGTTTTGTTAAACAATCGTTTCCAGAAAACATTAAATATAAAAGCCGCTTATAGAGAAGAACTATTGTAAGAATTTATACTAAGATTATGTACAATGACAAGCTTAACAGAACACTATTTACAAAACCGGAAGGATTTCGGAATGAATCATATTCTATAGGTCTATTCAATACCTAACTAAAGCAAACAAATATAGATAATTTTAATTTTCTCCGGTGGGATTCCTTTCATGACTGAAACACATGACTAAAATATTATTTGTTTGTTATAAATACCTGTAATATTGTCACACTGTGATAGTCTATTGCTGTTGTGCTGTGAGTAAGTTTAAAAAAATGCCACCTAATAAACAATCAAAATTTGAAAATTATTACAAGTGGAGTAAATTGGACAATAATTTAACAATAGACGGGGAAAATCTTTTTTGTCAAGTTTGTTCAAAATCAATAAGTTTGTATTATCTTAATTTAAATGCTTTTAATTACTAGTATATGTATTATTTTAAATCCGTGCTACTAAAAAGTACCACTTGGGTAGTGGTTTGCATTTAAAAAATATTAAAAAAACTATGAAACAACTATTGTTAAAAAACGTTATAGAAGATCAACAGAATAAACCTGACCCATGAAAAACAGCTTTTGCTCTAGATTTGTGCGAAGCATTGGTTTCGGCTCAAATTCCTCTTAAAAAACTTGATAACATCAATTTTCGCAATTTCCTCGAAAAATACACCGAACAAATTGTTCTTGATAAATCAACTTTGAGAAAAAAATTGTTTAAACGTATGTTACCAATCGGTAAGCAGTTTAATTAAGGTATTAATAGTTTTCAAACTGCGGGTTTACCTTTTATAGAAAATACAGACAATAAGAAATGACATTGGGGACCATTACATTTGGACTTCGGTTGATGAAACAACCGATTGCAGAGGTCGATATATAGCAAATTTTGTAGTTGGTAAATTCTCTGAACTAGAACTAGAAAAAGCTCATTTGCTAGCATCCATAGAAATTCCACAGACCAATCACAAAACAGTTGCAAATTTTTTTGATGATTGTTTACATAAGTTTTTTTCAATGATTGATTAATATAATCCAATCTATTAATTACAATTATATAATTTTATGTTTGTAGGACTTCTGTATCCCAATAGCGTAAAAAAAGAAAAGGTTCTCTTATTCGTAACCGATGCAGCAACTTATATGATCAAATCCGCTCAGGCATTAGAAATATTTGATCCGAATTTAAAACATTTAAATTGTCTAGCACATGGAATACATAGGGTGTGTGAATTCATTAGAGACGAGTTTGCAATAGTAAACAAATTAATTTTTGCCGTCAAAAACGTAAAAAATCTCTAACGGATTAGATTCTCTTTTTGATTATTGTATCTTATTGTTTTTTTCTTGTTTGTGAAAGCACCGTTACGGGCAAGGGCCTATAAAGAAAAACTTCCAGATGTTAAACTCCACCGGAACCTATCATAACAAGATGGGGAACTTGGTTATCTGCTGGCATTTTTTATGCCACACATTTTGAAAAAATTAAAGAGGTACAGTTCATACTATAATCTGACATTGTCTTATATATTAATTGAATTGTCTTACTTCAGGTGGTTGAATTATTTGACGAGAAATTGCTAAATCTCAAAAAGTTTTTAACGCCGAAGTGCTAAGAGAGGACTAGTTTTTATAAAAACACACTTTTCCGGCAATCCTGACGAATTAAAGAAACTAGAAAAAAGCGAAACCGCAATGACCGAATCTTTCGCTACATTCGTAAGAATAAGAGCAATTATAAGAGCATATCCAGGGACTATAGGAAGAAAAATTAATCAAGAATTGGATTCCGTCACATCAAAAAACCCTTTCTTTGACCTCTTTAAACAACTGACTGAAATTTAAAAAGGGGAGGTCATGAAGCATCAACAGAAAATATCTTTAACAATAACAGAAACATCGGCATTAAAATTTACTTCACTAACATCTTGTGATGTTTTTCTTCTACAAAAATATTTTAAATGATAAAAGGCAACAGCTTCTTGGTCAAAATATTGAAAAGTATTTGATATGTGCTTGGCAAAATAATAGCACTTAATAAACATTGTAAAACAAAAAAAATAAACTGTGAATTTTAATAGATATTTGTGTCTTTTTATTGCCTTTTTGGCAGGTTTAATATGCCTTTTATGCCACCTTTTTTTGTATTTTTTCTTGCCTTACTATCCGCTCTTTCTTATTACATTCTGTGGTTTTTTGGGAAAAAAATATCGCGTAACGTAGTTCCGCAAGGTTACTTTTGTTCATCTAACGCTGCATTTAAGTTTGTAGAAAAAATCATTTTATCTTTAAAAGAACTATAATGATCTAGATACTTTGATTGCATTTGTTCACATTTTGCTTGTGGAAAGTATTGCGTTAAATAATTTGTGAGATCTTCTGTTTTTGTTTTTGGATTTAATCGAGAAACGTATAGAAACAGTTTCTTAGGTACGATGGTTAGTTCCGTAAATTTTGTTTTCATTGATTTTTATTTACAATAGTTTAAGCAGTGTTTTTAATGATTTTGATTCATATAGTTATCAGCAGAAGGATATTGAAGATCTAGTAATTCTAATTCGTTTAAATTATTATTTTCTAATTTGGTATCTGACATCTGTGTGGAAATGGGAGAAGAAGAATTTATTTGTTTTGTTGTTACTTCTCTATTTTTTTTGTTTTATGTTTAGTTGGTTTATCAGTTTCCAGTTTGTTATTGTTTCTTAAGTTACTGATAGCCGGCATAACGTAATCTGTTTTCGATTTCTTTATAATTTCTTGTTGTAATTTAATAATTTCTGCCTTGTCTTTGATTATTTGTATTTTATCTAGAATTGTACGTTCTTTGTCTTGTAATCGTTGTTTAAGAAAGTAGATTTCTTGACCCTTGTACTTTATATTTGTATTTAAATTTGTACGTATATTAAATTTAAACAAGTTTGGAAATAAAATGATCGTTATCCACAAAAAAGGCATTAACTGATTTTTAAAAGTAAAAATCAATTTTACTGCCAACAAATACCCAGTTTTATTAAAGAATTATGCCGATTTTGTAGTAACAAGTTGATAATATTCGTTCTCCACAACCACTATTGCATGCAATTTTTCTAAAAACAATTTTAATAACGGCAAGTAAACAATCTTAATTTTGTGATAAAATATTTATTCCGAATCACTTGTTTTTTTGTGTATTTTTCATATATTTTTTATTCTATGACAAAGGATAATATAGGTATTTTAAAATATTTTACAAATTGTATTTGTTAAAAAAACTTAATAAAACAATTAATCAAAGTGAACGCTGTCAAAAAAAAAAACCGAATAAAAATACAGTTGTGTGTGTATATGCTTCAGCAAAAACGAGAAAGTTAAGTTTCATAATAATTTATTATATACTTTCAATTTTTTATAATAAATCAAGCGTTAAACCTTTTTTGAAACGCTTTTAATTATTTTACCACAAATTACTAGGTTTATACATTTAACAATTTAACGACGAAAAATAGATCGATGTACCATGGGGTTTCAAGAATCCCACGTCACCGTTTGACTCGAAAAGCCGTCGACGCCGGATTAAGGTTAAGAAAGCATTATAGCAGAAATACGTATCAAAGCACCGCATTTCAAATATAAGAAAAAAATTCAAAATATCAAGAACGCGTTTTAACATAACGTTACCTAAGAATGTATTTAACGTTTTTAAGAAAAATGGAATCATTTGAAAATAATGTGCTCTAAGTAATTAATATTGACACTAATTACGTTTCACGCAAACGTTTGGTTTACATCGTATTTATCACTTTGGTATTTATTTGACGTTGACCGCCATTTGCAAAATAAGCATTATTAATTTTACGTTTTTCTTATTATGTTTTTATTGAACACAATTCTAAATAAAACTAATTTACTTGTTTATTGTTACTACTAAATTTTTCGTTTGGTAAATATTTAATCAAATGATTCAATTAAAATTTTGTTTAAAATCATTAAATCCAGCACCCATTATGTATGTACGACACGAAAATTAACAAAGTAGTGGTGCGCCTACGTTTTAATGCCTAAAAACATTACGGTGTTGTCAAACCTCTCACTTTCTTGCCTACGCTTTCCACTAATTGAGAAAATACGTAGTCAGAGGTATATTTTTTTATATGTATATAAGTTTTGTCAATGTTAAAATCATTAGAATTGTAGCGGGTAGACAAATCTCGTTTAGAACGGTTTTCAGCGAGAATATTTAGGTGCGCATGCGGTAACGCTAATGGGAATATAAGGCAGGAAGAATGGAAGTGTTGGTTGTCGCATTAGTACACACGCCAAGTACAGATTAAGTTGTTTAATAAGTTAGGTTTCCATTGTTTAGTTTTTAAAACAAAATTTAGTTAAGAAACGGTGTCGTATTTCATTTTAACATCTGGAAACTCCAGAAATTGATGACCTTGACAATACGATATATTTTAATTAAAACTACCACGTTCATCCACAACACAATGGAAGCTTAAACAAACGACGCATCCAAAACTTAAATATCCGGTTTAGCGCAAATAAAGCTACCATAGTTTTGGTAACCAAACCCAGTACTTTGATTCGCTCAAGTGGAGGCTCAATTTCATAATAAAAAAATTACAGGCGCTGTAGTGGATACACTCGATTCAACGGTGCTTTAACAAGTTTTCGACTTAATAGCAAATCCTCCGGAAAAAAATAAGTATGGGGAACTAAAAAAATATTTGACCGAACGTTTCTTTGACTCAAAAGATCGCCGCCTGAAAAAGCTACTGAACGAGGCAGAACTCGGCGACCGCAATCTCTCAAAGCTTCTCCGCAAGATGCAAACGCTAGCTGGAAACCGAATGATAAAAGATATAATTGTAGCATTGTAAAAACAACGGTTATAAATGCAGATGGACTAAGCGTTTCCAACCAGCAACGGCGTTGCTATCGAAACACTGGCCGTCATCGCTGACAAAAAGGCAGAGATCAATTCATAAAACACAGCGTCAAACGTTGCCGCTGTTACACGCTCACTGCTGCAACCGACACAAAAATCTCATATTCAAGAGTTGAAAAAAAAATCGAAGCTCTAACAGCTGACTGAACGTTTCCACAGCGGACGAAATCGCTTCATGCTGTCGTCTACAACTACACATGCATGCTAATAATCCGTGTGAGTATTATTACCACCGTGTAGTTTCGAACATTCTCCGGGAAACAACAACCGCCGTCGCAAATAGAAATGATTAACGATGATGTAACAACTTCATCCAAACGCTTCTTTGTAACCGACGTCATATCCCAAACACAATTTTAAATATACACAGGTGCCGACATTAGTGTGTCTCTGCAAAAAAATGCCGCGCATTTCCGGTCCCTTACAAACTTTGTGCTATATGCCACAAACAGTTCTCTCATAAACACGTACGGACTAATAGTGATACCTCAATTTTAGACTTAGATGCGCGTTTAAATGGTCGTTCGTCGTTGCCGGCGTGGACAAATCCATAATTCAACCCGTACTTGAACTAAAAAAACAGAACGTGCATTCAAAGACGCTAAGAAATCATTGACAACCGCAGTGCAATTTGTGCACCCATCTCCAGATACTCCTTGAGGCTTATTTGTCGATGCAACCAACTTTGTAGTCGGTGTCGCACTTCTCCAAAATTGCGAAAGCTTATTACGTGCATAAATTTAAATAATGCACTACCCTGTATATTGGTTAAATTAAAATTACTTTGCTATTTCTCGACGCCATCTATCGGGCTCGTTGGTCCCTTCGTATAGAGAAGACGATGGACTGTCATTTTGATTTTAACATCGTTCACGATATAACCTATGTATATCTGCGTGAATTAAAAATCCATTTCTAAAAACATCCACGTGTTGTGACACGATAGGCAATGAAAGTATTCTTAATTAACTAATTTAATCCACGCAGGGTAAGTGGCTTTTATTCTTTTATTTGATTAAAGGTAATTCTTATGTCTTTTCATTAGTGCCATGTGCTGCCTTCTAATTATGGGTGTTCTTGTCTTAGTTTAAAATCTACAAGGGAAAAATTATAATCGAAAGCTGTAGACCTATGAACGCTGCGATACAAGGGCAGAATCTGTCTTTGCAGGCAATTAATATCTAAGACCATCGTGGACGAAAAGACATTGTAACAGCATACGATAAGTTTCAGTTCTATTACTTTCTTTTAAATGTTTCTTTTACGTATTGTAGTTTGTAAGTCGCCAGGTAGACACGATTATTTTCAGGAAGTTTGATTACAGGAAGCCAGTAGGAAAACGTTTTCTGAAGGTACACCTGAATCTTGGTAAGTCAATTTTTGATTTTACTTATTCGCTGTCGTTACGGTGCTACTCATAAATAATCATATTTACTAATCGTGTCGAAACGTCCGAATTGATTTGCTTCTTATTATTATTATTACTGAATTAGTTTTAAGTAAATTACTATCGCATGCTGATTACGTCAACCGTCAATTATTACTATTATTAATATAATTTACTTACGAGAATTTTTTATATGTTCTGATGGTTACACTTTTGCTTTAAGTGTAGTGTAAGTTGCCGATACTTCTGTTATTTTACTAAGTACATATATTTGTACTCGGACTAAGATTATTCACTGTTATGCTATCCACTTATCTTGTAGTTGTTATTGATTCAAAATTTAATCTATTTCTAGAGTAATTAAAGTGCAATTGTTGTTAACGATTTGGTTTCTTTCTGCGTTACCTCCAGCTTTACGAACCTTAACAATTTTGTACAAGCTTCGAGCTGTGCTGATCTAGCAGGAGCTATTTCTGCAAAGAAAAAAGATCTGGCCCTCTTTAAAATAAAGTCACTTGAACTTCCCCTCTCTCCGACAGGTATGGTTTCAATCCTACAGTGAGTTGACCGTGTAGGTTCGTAAATTACTAGAAGTTTGTAGCAATACCCGCTCAGCTCAAATATAGTGCGTATCATCGTGAATTATTATCAGCATACGTAGCCATAAAGAAATTTTGTCATTACTTAGAAGGTCAACAGTTTACAATATACACAGACCACAAACTGTTGTGTATGCATTTTAACAAAAAGCAGACAAAGCATCATCTCGATAATTCAGCTACTTAGATTTTATCGGCTAATTTACAAGCAAAATCCAACACATCAGCAGGAGAGAAAACATCCCTGCCGACACATTGTGTTGTTTGGAATCAATTACAGACACCGTAGATTATGCAGAGTTAGTAAGCGTACAAGTAAAAGATGAACTAAAAACGTTTCTAAATAAACATTTTGTACTTGACATCAAACAAATTCAATTCCCACAAGTAGACAAGCACATACATAATATTTCTACACCCGCAGCACGAGCTTTTGTTCCTAAGGAACTACAAAGGAATTTTTACAAACATACAAAAATTGTCATATCCAAGTGCACAAGCCAGTACCCACTTGATTACCACAAGATTTGACTGGCTCCGTATCAATAAAGATATAAAAAGATGATGTCGGAAGTGTCCAAAAAGTCAGCATTTGCACATTTTATAATCTGTTATAAAAATTACTAAATAATACAGACTTATTAAACCTATAATTATTTCCATTTTGCTTGTACATAAAAAATTATAAGTTCCGAAAACCAGTCATTAAATTCTAAGAGTTTCTATTGATTTTTTTTCCAAGAATCACACAATCAAAATGAAACCGCGAGTTTAATTGAAGTCGTGATCTGATATCGATTACAATTTTAATTAAATAAATTTAATTGCATAAAATAAAAAAATAAAAACGCTAATGAAAACCATACGCGAATTAAAATGATTTGATCAAACAGATTGGTGTGTTTTGAATAGATAAATTTAATTTTTCCTTTAAATAGAATACGTTTTGTTGGACCTTGTGATAAAGTTTTATTGTCACTATTTTTCATATGTAAAATAAGTTAGTATTAGATAGTTAGCCGGCGCGCTATAATGCCTTTATGTTCAGTTCAATTAATTAAAGATATACAATAGTGATGAAAAGTATAAATTAAGACAGTGCATTAAATTGAGGAACACGTTAAATCAAAGTCGTGCAACATACAAAACCGCCCGAGTCTTTCACCCTATCCCTATCTTCCTGTTCACTTCGAAACTCATCACGGGGAAATGACTTTGAGTAAGTTTTTTACTGTATAGTTAGGTTGCAATTAGCGTTGCTTTTGAAATTTTGATACGTAACACAGATTATTCCACGAGTTACAAATTAATATCCAACGCGAATTAAAATGATTTAATCAAACAGATTATTCTACAAATTAGAAACTAAAATAAAAATTGCGAATTAAAACTGGCAAAAGTTAATCAATCCGCGAATTAAAGCGTCTATTAAAACCAAAATGCGAATTAAAACGCACAATAGCTAATTAAACCGCCGATTTAAAAAAACCAAAATTAAAACGGGTAATAGCTAATTAAACCGCGAATTAAATCGCCGAATAAAACAGAAACGCGAATTAAAACGGGTAAATCTAATCATTCACATTATTAAAATTAAACCGCTAGTTTAATTGTTCCGATTTTGATTAAATACATGTAATTACATAAATTAATTTCGGGATTCAATTGATTAAACAGAAACTAATTCACGAACTAAAACGCTAATTAAAATCAAAACGCGAATTAAAACGATTTGATCAAACAGGTTTTTCCACGAATTAAAACCCAAATTAATATCAAAACGCGAATAAAATAATTTGATCAAACTGAAATTATTATACGAATTACAAATTAACATCAAAAACGCAAATTAAAACCAAAATGCAAATTAAAAGTATTTAATCAAGCAGATTATTCTAAGAATTAGAACGTAAATTAAAATAAAAAACGCTAACTGAAATGATCAAACACCGAATTAAGCAGTGGATTAAACCACGAATCAATCCGCCGATTAAAACGGAAACGCAAATTAAACAGCAAATCCGCGGATAAAAATTGAAAAAAGTTAATGAAACCGCAAATTAAAACACAAAATCGGGAATTAAACAGCCGATTAAAACGAAAACGGTAATTAAATCGTAAAAAACCGAATCAAACTAGGTAAAATTTAAATAAACCGCGAGTTAAACCGCCGATTAAAACGAAAATGCAAATTAAAACGGGCATAAGCTAATTAAACACACCATTAAAATTAAACCGCTAGTTTAATTGATCCGATTTCGATTAAATAAATGTAATTACATAAATTAATTTGCGGATTCACTTGATTAAACAGAAACTAATTCACAAATTAACACGCAAATAAAATCAAAACGCAAATTAATATGATTTATCAAACAAGTTTTCTCACAAATTAAAACTTAAATTATTATTGAAACGGAATTAAAATGATTTGATCAAACAACATATTAAATCGAGAATCAAATCGACGATTAAAACCGAAACGCGAATTAAACAGCGAATCCGCGGATAAAAAAAAGTTAATTAAACCGCCAATTAAAACACAAAATCGCGAATTAAACCACCGATTAAAACGAAAATGCAAATTAAACAGCCGATTAAAACGAAAACGGTAATTAAAATCGTAAAAAGCCGAATTAAAACGGCTAAAATTTAACTAAAACGTGAATGAAACCGCCGATTAAAACGAAAACGCGAATTAAATCGGGTGAAAGCTAATTAAACCGCGAATTAAACGACCATTAAAACGAAAACGCGAATTAAAACGGGCAAAAGCTAATTAATCACACAATTAAAAATAAACCGTTAGTTTATTGGATCCGATTTCAAATAAATAAATGTAATTACATAAATTAATTTGCAGATTGAATTAAATAAACAGAAACTAATTCACGGATTAAAACGCTAATTAAAATCAAAACGCGAATTGAAATGATTTGATCAAACAAGTTTTTCCACGAGTTAACACTTGAATTAATATCAAAACGCAAATTAAAATGATTTGATCAAACTGCAATTATTCCACAAATAGCAAATTAAAATCAAAAACGCAAATTAAAATCAAAATGCAGATTAAAAGTATTTAATCAAACAGTTTATTCTAAGAATTAGAATCTATATTAAAATAAAAAATCTGAATTGAAATCAAAATGCAAATTAAAACAATATTATACTATGAAATTGAACGCAAATTAAAATAAAAAACGCTAATTGAAATAATCAAACAGTGAATTAAACAGCGGATTAAATCCCGAATCAAACCGTCGGTTAAAACGAGGATACGAATTAAACGGCGAATCTGAGGATAAAAATGAAAAAAAGGTAATTAAACCGCGAATTAAAACACAAAATCCCAAATTAAACCGCCGTTTAAAACGAAGACGGCAATTAAATCGTAAAAAAACGAATAAAAAAAAACACGTCGATTCTAGTCAAAAAAGAATGCGATGCTCATGGTTTTCATAGATTACAACGGTACTGTGCATCATGAATTTTTGCCAAAAGGACAGACAGTGAACAAGGAGGATTATGTAGGCGTTATGACACTAAAAACATTAAAAAACAATGCACTACGATAACGCGCCGTCACACAATGCTTTCATTATTTGCGGATTTTTGATCAAAAACGCAACGAATACCATCGAACAGCGACCAAATTCATCTGATTTGGCTTCCTGCAATTTCTTGCTGATCAATCGAGTCAAAAAACCATTACGGGATACGCGTTTCAGTAACCGAGAAGAAATAATTAAAAAATCGAAAAGGGCTTTTATGAACATACCAAGGATTAAATATAAAAAATGTTTATAGATTGAACCAAACGCTGGCTTATGCGTGGTGCAGTTGCAGCTATCTAGCACATATTTTTAGCAACATTAATACTAATTATGACTTTTTTTTCTATTAAATTGTGGGAAGTCTACTACAAGTAAGTCAAACATCATCGTGTCAAATAATTGGAAAAGTTTCTAAATCGATTGCTAGAAAGCTACTTAGATATTTTTGCAAAAACCAACAAACCATGTTGCAAATATTGCTGTTTCTTTACGAAAGCAACTGTCACTGTAAGTTCGAAAACTGAGAACATTAGTTAAATCGCTTTAGAAAAGGTTTTATTAATTTGTTTTAATTAAAAATAATATCCCTAAGCAAATTTGTAATATCTTTGTTTGTTGCTGTAATAATGTAAAAAAATTTAGTCTTACGCTATCATTAAATAAATATATTGAAGAGAATAGTATTTGCGGCCGATAATACGTTATCGTCAATCTTTCAAAAATTTTAAATAAAAAAAGTGTACAAATTGCTGAAAAATTACAACCCACTAAAAACAAACAGCTGACTGTCACTTCTAAAGATTATGTTAGAATAGCAATATTTTCTCCAATTCTTTTACATTAATTGTAATCTACCATACAATAACAAAAAAATGTCACGGTAATTATGCATAGAAATGTATATGTGTGTACATATTGTGCAGATTCTAGAAATATCTCAACTTTTTCAACGTACGACACATATTTTTCAATTCTTTGCAGTATGAAAATATGTAATATTTTTAAGATGTTGAATTGATGGTAATTGGAATCCTACGTCAATTCCAAGCTTTCAAGACATGCTTTCAATTTATCAGTACTGTTTAGCATTCACGTTATTACGTGCTTTCCTTTATTTAAAAAGTACTTTGATGTTTGCATTGACACGACAGTGCACTTATTGAAATTTTGTCTTTAAAAGCAATATTGTCTTATTAAAATAGAAGTTGCAACTAGAAAAAGTTGTCAATACGTAATTAGAAAAGTTGTGCGTTGAATAAAAATAAAGTTTTAAATTTTTTTATTGTGAAGGTTTTAATTATTTGATACGACAGAATAAAGTTTACAAGTTGTTAAACCAGGGTTTTTTATTGCGTTTAGACTAAATAAAAGTAGCAGTTTTTAATTTTACTTTTAAATTAGTAGCTTTTTTAAGTGTATGCGGTTTATCTTTTTTATCTAAAAAAGATGTAGACATTTAAATTAAAGAAGGATTTATTTTTAAACTTAGTTTGCATTTTGGTTTTTTTAAATTATAATTTTAATAATAATAAAATTGTAACTTTTATTAACTGGCTTAGATGTTTTCAATTGAAATTGCGTTTTATACATTTATTGATTTTTAAACTACACTTCTTTTATTTTATAAGAAAAACACAATCGCAAACTTTAAAGTACTGGTCCAAACAGTGTTGTGTAAAAGACAAGTTTTATCTATATAGATTTTTTCGATGATAAGCAAATGTATATTGATAAAAATTTTAAATTACCTACTTAAATTCCTCGTGATAGACTAAAAATAATTTTAAATATAGTTTTTAGTCATATTTTATCAATTCGTGTATTAACATATAGATATATGTCGTCGGATACTGTTTTATAAAACTACTCTATAGAAAGTATTTTATTATTTGTTACGGTAAAAGCAGCGTTCGTAAAAAACGCATCGCTTGACCATTTTTTCGATAATTTTAATTGTAAAAAAGACACAAAAGATATTTTATTTTAACGGAATAATAGCCTATCTTCATCCTCATAAATCTATTTTAAATATTGGTGAAAACATTTTTAAAATAGGATAAGTGGATTTGGAGATTACCTCATACATACAAACTTTACCTACATTTTAGTATTCATTTTTAGATAGTCTACAAAAACTAACACATCAAATATATAGCAATAATGGATATCAATATCGAGTAAACCATAAAAAAATAAAATACAGCCATCACACATAATACAAATAAGTCAGTGACAAATAGTATAGTTTAAGAATATAGTCTATTGGAAACCAAACAAATGCTAACACAGAGCGAAATCAAAATTAGAGTGTGTAAATCATTTGATCTTGACGATTGATCATATAATTACTCATATTATGATATAAAATAGTAGTAAAAAACAATATGGCCATATTAAAATTTAGTTTTCTATAGATTACCTTTTTATAAAAATCTTCACTTTCGCCACTTTTTGCAGTAGTCATCTTTAAATGGAATAAACTAATTGATTGTATTTTAAACGTTTTCCGAATATGCTATGTACATTAACAAGAGTAAGAAATGCTTACTTACTACTACACTTTTGAATTAAAAATAAATAGAGTCATTCACAATGTGAGAATTGAGTCAGTTTAGGAGAAATGGAAATTTGAATGAAAATTAAAACAATTTTCCATTCTAGATAATTCCCGTGTTGTCGTCATTACACAAGCTGAGCTGGTACCACAGACCGTATAGGAAAAAGGTTGTCTAAACACATTGCTACTCGGTTTTCTACTCTTCCTAAATTAGACCAATACCTAAATCCGGTCAAGAATGTTATTTCTTTTCAATCTGACGGCGTTTATAGCATTCCTTGCTATTGTGGTCGTGCATGCATAAGAGAAACGGGTAGAAGCGTGGGAATTTGTATTAAGGAGCAGCAAAGGTGTAATCATCTTAAACTATGTTCGAAATCAGTGGTGGCGGAACACGCACTAGAAACGAGTCATCAAATTATTTTTCTTTGAAAACACTACAATCTTGGCGAATGTTTCAAATTACTATCAGCGAAAAATTAGGGAATCTATTAAAATAATTAAAAACACGTTTAATACTAATTGAGATTCTAGTTTTCCGTTACCGAAGATTTGAAAACCAGTTTTATCAACCCGGGGCCGATCTATCAAAGCAAAATTTCACGGCGGTATTAATCAGTTTGTTTCAGGCTCTGAAGATGTCCAATTTGACGTGTGACGAAAGCTCAGATTGTGTAATAACGACAACACGGAAATTATCCAGAATGGAGAATTGTATTAATAATGCAACCTGTGGAAACCTGAATTCTACTAGAGTGAAAATTTGTGTTCTGACAAAGTCTTCTCGATAATATCTGTAGTACAACGGCAGGCACGTCAACGCTTAACTAAGGCCTTAATCTATCAGCAGAAAAAAATGCAATTTTATTGAGTATTATCATTTAAACGCATTGTCTTTGGAAACGATCCAGAAATTTAGTACTTAACATATTCAAAAATTACCTATTTATTTGTTTCTTGTTTTTCGTAAGTAATTATCCTATAACTATTAAGTAGCTTTTAAAAAAGTTATGATACGTTTAATACTTTACCTGATTGTTATTGTTATTTGTTTCCTATAAGGATTTTTGACAAAAAAAAATTGGGGGTCTGTGTGTATGTGCGTGTGTGTGTTTGCGTGTCTGTGTGTAACGATGTACCCACGATAACTCTCAAACCAAAAGTCTTAATAATTTAAAATTTGGTATGAAGCTGGCTTTTCGTATTCTCTCAGTTCTATCAAAAGATGGGTCTGATAAAAAAATCGGAGGTGGGTGTATCTGCTATTTTTAACAGTTTTTCTTATATAATTTTGTACGTATGTAAATTATTCAAATTATTTTACAGTTTCTTATAGAGATAATTCTTCCTAACAATTTATTTAAATAAAAAAAATTCTAACAGTAACAGTTTATTAGAAGATATTTGGTTTATAATTTAAAGTGAATTTAATATATAATCTAGGTTCGATTCCTGCCTGCGACAACTTCTTTTTCAATATCATATCTTAAAGAGAAAGCACGATAGGTTAAAAATAACAATAAATAACAATAAAAGTCCTAGTAAATTGAAATTTGATATGGAGCTAGTTTTTCACATTGGTCTGATAAAAAAACGGGAAGCGAGTGTATCCGCTATTTTTAACAGTTTTTCTTTTGTAATTTTGTACGTATGTAAATTATTCGAATTATTTTTACAGTTTCTTATAGAGATAATTCTTCCTAACAAATTATTAAAATAAAAAAACATTAACCGTTTATTAGATATTTTATTTATAATTTAAACTAAATTCACAAATATAATCTAAGTTCAAATCCTGCCTGCGACAACTTTTTTTTAATATCATATTTTGAAGAGAAACCATGATACGTACAAAATAACAATAAATAACAATAAAAAGTCCTAGTAAATTGAAATTTGATATGGAGCTAGTTTTTCACATTCTCTCGGTTCTATCAAAAGATGGGTCTGATAAAAAAACGGAAAGCGAGTGTATCCGCCATTTTTAACAGTTTTTCTTATGTAATTTTGTACGTATGTAAATTATTCGAATTATTTTTACAGTTTCTTATAGAGATAATTCTTCCTAACAAATTATTAAAATAAAAAAACATTAACCGTTTATTAGATATTTTATTTATAATTTAAAATGAATTCACAAATATAATCTAGGTTCGAATCCTGCCTGCAACGGTTTTTTTTATAAAAAATTTCATACCTTGAAAGAAAAGCAAGATACGTTAAAAACAATCATTTTTACTGATTTACTAAAAGGGAGAGCAATATCGAGGCGCACAAATATAGGGGTTAGTCAATATGACAACATAATAATTAATTTGTCATATTTTGATTTCATATTTAATTAAATCGAAGAGAAAAATTTCCAAAAAATACAATACAAACATGTACATATGTCTTCAAAATAGTTTTATGACAACATAACTTTAAATATGTACGCATTCCTTTATCACTCCTTATAGAAAAGTCGTATGGTGACCACACCAGTTCTTACTTATGTTGTTTCTTTCAATGCATAGCTGACCTAATAAATTAAACACTCGAAATCCACGCAATGTCGTCTTCAGAATACACATGAAGTAGTTTACCTTACCTCTTATATCTACAAAAGATTTACGTAATTATTTATATGTCTATTTTGCTATGCAATAAAATTTACAAATAAAACTCTTAGAGAGTGTTGACCTTTCGGCAAACTTGTTTTGCGATAATTGAATACACCGCCTAAACCATTTAATTTAATATGTTATACTGGCAATTTAAAATTGTTTCTACAAAAAATACAAAAATTCAATTATGTTAGTCGCTTCCGCGTAGTGTACTCTGGATAGTGCTCTATACTACATGTAGATGTGTACTAAATGACTAACACGGATCTGCATTCCTCCATGTAGCGTTACTGTTCTTAAAACGAACACGTTTCCACCAAATTCCAAGGTTGAGTGTGTGTTTAGGCTTGATCAGTTGCGTACCCAGACTGGCGTCATAAAGGGGGATTCCGTAGTCAATTAAAACCAAAGCAAGAAGAAAAGGGGTAGGTTTAACGCGTCACCAAGGTTGTCCAATATTGTTTTGTGGCTGTTGTTAAGTTTGAATAGCCAAGTGATGAATGTTTAACTAATAAGTGATGTTAAATTTTACCTTTTTCAACACAGAAAAAGTACGCTCTAGAATTGCAGTCTATACATAACGAGTACCTACATACAATTTTAATTGATTTGAAATATTTTGAGTATTACAATCTCATCTTAACGTTCTAAAGCTGCTAAAGTTGAATTCTTAATCTTAATTTTATTTAAAGTTAACAAATACTTTTTAGTTCAGTAATTAGAGCTTGCTTTGCTGCTTGTGACAAGAAGTTTTTACAGTTTACTTAACCTATTAATGTTCTTATTTTGGGGAAAAGGAATCTATCGCTTTTATTCCCCCGTAATTACGCCACTAGGCTTGGTCAACGGCCGAAACGTACCGAATCCTAATGTGGCAGTAGTCGCGATAATGCTAATTTTCTGATGATCTCCCTTCAACGGTCATGTAACGTCTACGAGCTTTAGCTATAATTATGTACGATCTAAATGAGCGGGAGCGGTTTGGCATGTGGTTGCTGCCCTTAGAGCAATAGTTACTCCACCCAATTCCAAGAATCGGTGTTGGGCATGAACTAGAGGCACGGTTGGACCATTGTCGTCCGATTTTTAAATTCCGATTCCAAAACCCGGTTCAAATTTCAGACAGAAACTCGAGGAACGGTCTGGACTAGAAGGTTTTATTATTGCCAGTAAGTCGGAACCTAGCTCTGAAGTTGCGTTGCGCTTTAGACCCATAAAACGGACAGGGATCTACCCGATTTTAGTATCCCCAATATACTGATGCAAGGTAGCAACAGTGACTCGTCAAAAGCGACCTGGCAGCAACACAAGTATCTGAGGCAGATAAAAGACCTCACCGAGAACTTTGGATATCCAGTGCTTTATCTACTGGTGTTAAAACACAGGTAAAATGTTAACGTATTCTGTCGTGAGACATTAGAATCTATTATTGAGAAGAAAAGAGGTGCTAAAGCACACTATTCCCACGTCAATACACACTGATACTGTCTAGAAATAAAGAGTTAGAAAGGAGTAACTGCTCCAAGTTAAGCACTGCACAGTAAAACAATAAATTTTTATATTGTCTGTAACAACACTGAATAAATAATAAGACTATATTTATCTATTAATTGTTTGGTAAAGATTCTTTATCCTTTTCTGTGTATTACAGTACTTAATTTCGACAACTTCGCTTAGGAGGAACATACAAAACCAATTTCATTTATTTTTGTAGCAACGCTTTGTGTTACCAGCACTTCATCAAACTACTGTAATTTATTGAAACCCGTTAGTCAACAACATAGTAACAAAAAAAATATTTAACACATAGTTTTAAAACATAAATTTTACAGAATAGTTTCAAATAGAACAATCCAGTTATGTATATGTCCCTGGTCGCTGGAATGTTCCACTTGAAACTATTCTGTAAATTTTATATTTTAAAATTATTTGTTAATTATATAAAATCTTAAGCTTTCGCGGTTGTTATGTTTATGATTATAAGCGACTTTCGGCTTAGACCGCGTCGTAGTAAAACACCCAGACTTAGGCTTGGTTCTAGTCTCTTCTTGAGAGCCAAAACAAGAAGTAGCACTTGGCTTTTGCCGTATTGTCGTTCGTGAACCCAAACAAACTGACGTCAGTTTTATAATTTATATTTAACTTTTTTATATTTAATACTTTGATGTAATTTTTGTACTGTAGGAATTTTAACCTATGCTACCTCATTTTAGATACTGTAAACACAATAAAAAAGCCACTTCCATTTTGTGCAATAAGAAAGTCAAATGTATTGTGCTAATGTAAAACCACTTGAGTTTTCACGTTTAAAATTAATTCAAATCATCCACGCTGATTTTTAAATAGTGAATGACAGTTTAAAATGTGGTTATTATGAAAAATTCCTCAGGCAACTTTGGACGCCGGCACATGTTCTTTCATTTTTGGTTACTTACACATGTTCTTTTAACTTTGAGGTACCTGCACTTGTTCTTTCATTTTATATTATATTGAGAATTGTTCTGGATGTGTTCTACGGACCTTAGTTAAAGGAGGATATTAAAAACATCGTTTCAATTGCAACGATTACGAAGAAATTAGGAGGTACACTTATCGAAACATATATACTAACGTAAGAAAACTTGGTGCACTTAGTTTTTTCTTAACATATTGTATAAAATTGTGGAATTTATTTGTGATAACGATGTGTGTAATAATTTACTTTTCAGCAATTTTAGGAAATTGGTGTTGTATGTGCCATTAGCTAAGAGCATATTCCAAAACACTAAATTGTGAGTATCTTGTTTCTTATACAAAAGTTACTTTTGTCTACATTGTTAGTTGTTTGCACTCACGACTGTACGTACATATTACGTTTGTTGTTGTGACAATTAAGTATAAAACTTTTTTTACGTGTAATCAATTAAAAGGCTCGCTCTGTTTTGCTTAAACGCGTGATTTTTGATATTTGTGTTGTATTCACCAACGTGAATTCTACTTTGGAATGTAAAGTTAAGCCAACGAATTTGTTTATATGTACTAAGTGTTGCCTGATCTAAGGGGCCTGCATCCTTATTATTAATTGAGATATGTATTGACGAATTCTTAATTTATATTTATCTGCTCTCGTTCTATCTCGTTTTTAACTTCTATGTTTTTGTTAAAATAAATATATTCGTTGTTGTAAACTGTGTTTTGCAATTAGTTTCTTTTCAGTGTTTGACAGATGTAAGCGGTATCTTAAGTTATTTTTTTTAAGTTTTGACTCTCTTTTGATTATTTTATTATTAGCATACCGAGTACCATTTACGATTATTTCGAAGTGTTCTGAGATGCCACCAATGATGCATATTGTTATTTTAGTAATATTATAAATTTCAAAAAATGAAATTTTAAGAAAAAAAAAGATAGGACAAAAGTCGATCCGGTCAGCTAGTATTCTAAAAAACGCAAGAAATGAAAAAGAATCTATAGCAGTACTACAAATTTTGTTTGTAAAACCTTTTGCCATATTTGAAATAAACAATCAATAAACACTTATTCAGAAAGTTGGCATAATGAAATCTTATTGATGAATATTATTTCAATTATCAGTCCACCAATAATAAATTCAAACTTTCAAAATGTATTTTACATATGTTTCGAGCTTGCAATTATAAAGCTCATCTTCAGAAAACTACAAAAAGCTCATAAAAACTTAAATTACAAAAATCTTAAACTTACATTTTTTGATTTTTTGAAAAATGTCAAATGAGAATTTGTAACTAGATATTTAAAAAATAAAAAATGTAAGTTTTACAAAATGTTAAATGTAAATAAAAGGAAGATCGTGCAATTTAGAAACAAATCTAAGAAAAATTAAGTTTAAAATCATAATTGAAATTTGTTTGATCGTTCAACAAAAAATTTTTATCTGATATTTTAATATAAATCGACTCTAGCAATTCAAGAATTTGTTTGTTATTAATGTTGTTAAAAGGATGAAATAATTTGTAAGAAAAAAGAGAATGACGATTATCTAAAACATGTTGCGCAAATGTAGATTTTACTGAATTTGGATTATTAATATATTTTGAAGTATTTTTTAAATATCTAAGATGTTCATTAAGTCGAGTTTGGAAAGATCTTTGTGTCATACCAATATAAAATTTTTGACAAGAACAAATTAATTTGTAAACTCCACTTTGAGTTAAATTATTATTATTATTATTTAGAAAATTACAAGAAAAAAGATTCCAAAGAGATATTTCATTAGAAAAAGAAATCTTGAAATCGTTACCTTTACTTAATTTCTTAAAAAAAAATAAGAAAATCTGGTATAAAAGGAACCGAAAAAAATTTGTTAGTAGAATTTGTTGAAATTGGTATTAATTTAGTGTAAGATTTAATACAATGTTTATATAAGTGTTTGTGATAAACATTATAAATAATATCTAAAGGAAAATTATTAATATAAGCTTAATAAAAAATAATATCTAATTCAATTTTATAATTTTTAATTGATAAAGGAATAGTATGAAATTTGTTGAAAAAACAATGAAATGAAGCTAGTTTATGAGAAATGTGATTTGAGTCAAACGGTATTAAATGGTTAGTAGTTGTAGGTTTTCTATAAATTTCAAATTCGAAAGTGTTATTATTACTTAAAGAAATTAATAAATCAAGAAAGGGCAACTTATTATTTTTTGAAAATTCGACGGTAAATTTAATTCTATTATGAATATTATTTAAAAAATCTAAAAAGTTATGAACATCATCATTAGAACCATAAAAAAAAACAAAAAATGTCATCAACATATCTCTTCCAAAATACTATTTTTTGTAAGAAAATTTGGTGTTTAGAAATATATTTACTTTCTAAATTGTTTAAGAAAAATTTAGCAAAAATAGGTTATAAAGGAGAACCCATTGGAAGACCTCGATTTTGTTTAAAAAATTGATCATCAAATTGGAAGAAAACGTTATTTAAACAAAATTTAGTAATTTTTAATAAATCACAAATCAGGAAAATCAGAAAGTGAAAGAAGATTAGAGATTATAACTAAACATCTGTAGGAGGAACAGAAGGAAAAAGATTTTTAACATCAAAAGAAACAATATTAAGATTTAAGATTGTATCTGAAGGAAAAATTAAATTATTTAAAGAATCTATTGATTCTTTTGTATTTGTTATTAAGTAAGTAGAAATAAAATTCATTTCAAAATTAAATATTTTAGTTAAAAATTTGCTAATTTTATAGGTAGGTGAATTAATAAAATTTACAACTGGTCTAATAGGAAAATTGGGTTTATGAATTTTTGGTAAACAATAAAGTAAAGGGATAGAAGGATTAGATACTTTCAAACTAGACAAATGAACATTAAAAAAATTAAACGTGTTTTCAGTTAAATGCAAAATATGAATAGTATTAGTAACAAATTTAGTTAATGGAGATATTTTTAATTTTTCAAAATCAGTACAATCTAAAAAATTTAAAGTTTTATTAATGTATTCTAATCTATTAAAAATAACTGTACAATTACCTTTATCTGCTTTAGTAATTATTATTTTACTATCAATAATTTTTTGTTTAATAGATTTAATTAAACTTATCTGATTGAATTTAATGTAATTTTGTTTAAATGAATTTAAATTGTTAGGAATATTAGAAATATCAAGATTTGAAGTATCTAAATTAGGTAATGATTGTAAAATAAACTCAACAGAAGCTTTAAAATTATTAAAAGAAGTACCATTTAGTGGTATTAAAGGTGAAAATTTAAGACCTTTGTTGATTAGACTACTGCCGGAAATTAATGCGCTAAAATAAATTTTAGCAAACAGTAAAGTGACATCAAAACAAACAAAAACATTTAGAAAAATAATCACTACAACAGATTCAGACACGCTCATCATAGTAGTCTAATGTCAATACGCAAACAGATGAAACATATACCCTACGTAAGTATTAATATAATATATAATAACAAAAATTATCATTATACGACAAGTGTTTATATATAAGACAAAAAGTGTATGATAATGCACACTGTCATCTGAATAAGTTTGTTAAAATTTAATATTTGTGTCAAAACCAGTCGTAAAAGTTTATATGAAAAATTATTTTACAAAATTCTTAAAATAATACTTTTGAAAAATCAGTATTTTAAAATTAATTGTATTAAGCTAAAACTAGAAATAAGTTACTTAAATACATGACTTCTAACATCCGAATTTAAATTTAAGTTTTTGAATAATCGTAAAAAGCAAATTGTTTCTAAATTAATTTACTCACAGACGTTATTGTTAGATACAAATAACATACGTAAGCACAAGAAATTATACAAAAATGAACTATTGCGTGAACATCAGATATGTAAACATTAAAACAATAGCATACATCGGTTATATAAACATAAACAATGCCTATATTTGATCCAAAACGTAATTAATATGTTTCTTGAAATAACACAAAATAAACCCACAACTGCTTTTTGGTTACCTTAATGCCCGAATAATAAATACAGTGATTTATGATATAAATATTTTTAGCTAAAAATCCTATATACATTAGAACAAAGTGTACCTACAAACTGTTTTTTTAAGTTAATTAAGTCTAACTTTGCAAATATGAATTTGGCAAGATAAATTGTAAAGCAAGTACTACAAGTACAACTGCCCTTGCATCGCAGAGTTCGTAGGTCCACTGCTTCCTGTTAGATCTTTTTCATCGTAGATTTTAAACTTGTACAGACAAGAAAACCTAGATTTGAGAGGTAGTACATGCCGTTGGGGAAACGACATGGACACTACCTTTAATCCCCAAAATAATAGAAGACACTTATCCTGAGTTAAATAAATGAATTAGTAACAGATATTTTCATTATACATCGTGTCACAACACGTGGATGTTTTAAGAAATTAATTTTTAATTCACGCAGACATAGGTTATGTAGTAAACCATGATAAAGTAAAAATGACGACCTGTCGTTTACTCGGCCAGAAAGGACCAACGATGCTCGATAGATAGCGTCGAGAAATGGAAAAGTAACTTTAATTCAAGCAATTTAGTGCATTTTTAAATTTATGCATGTAGCAAACAAGTAAACGCCGTTTACACTTGGGATATTTGTCTTTAGCTTAAGATCAGTGCATTATATTAACATATGATCGTTAATAGATTAAACCTAGAAATGAATGCAATTCTATCGGAAATATGTTCTTTCAATATTTATAAATGGTATAATGATTATTTACAAGCACTTGCGGTAACTTAATTTACATATGTACAATGTAAAATGGTTAACGCACAAGAAAAATTCATAAATTATTGTTTCAACACATTATGTCACATATGACAGTAATGTCAATTTGTCAAAATATTTATTTTCAGCAGTACTATAGTAATCTGTAAGTTGTCAAACACACCCAATTACAGTATAAAATATTGCAAAAACTCATATTTATTAGCAACTAAAAACTTACCTAGATGGCGTTTCAATAAATTCCTAACATCCATTTCCAGTATTTTTCTTGTACTTTCTCCAATTCCTCCCATTCTTTCCATCCTATTTCCGCTCCGTACATCATCACACTCTTTATTAATTTGTTAAACAGCCATCTTGAGCCTCATCTTTATTGTCGTATCTGATTCGATAACCCAAATAAGTCACCCCATTTACACTTTCTATTACCTTGCCTCTCCACTTCCACTCCACTTTTTTTACCTCCTCCTCCTTTTTGCAACAGTACTATCTTTGTTTTCGCAGATTTACACTTTCTAAATACTTTTTTACTGTCTTTATCATTTCTCTTTCTTTCTTCGCTAGTATCACTATGTTTTTCGCACACGCCAAAAACCCACAATTTTAACCCCACTATTACTATTCCTCCATTCTGTTGCTTCATCAACTCTTTCTTTAAATCCCCTAAATATACATGACAAATAAACTAAGACTAAGTAGCCACCTCTGCCTTAATCATTTATTTGTATAAAATGATACACTTAACTTTCCATCTATTTTTACTTTCCACTTGGTTTCAATATATATTTCCTCTATATTCCTAACTAGTTCTTCCTTTGTTTCTTTCTTAATATATTCCATAAAGTACATCTATTGACATTATCAAACGCTGCTTCAATATCCAAAAATAACGCAAAAACTTTCTCTCTCTTCACTTCTAACTCTTTGTTTACTATCTGCTTCAATATGTATACATTATCTAATGCTCTTCTCCTGCTTCAAAATCTTGTCTGCCAGTCTGGTAAGATATTTTTTTCCTCCATTTCTCTTTCCAATCTTTAATGCAAAATTGTTATATAAATCTGATATCCCACTTATACCTCTATAGTTTTTTACCTCTCTTCTGTCTCCTCCTGTGTAAACTGCGCATATTATTGCTTCTCTTCAATCGTTCGAAAACCTTTTACCTGCCCTATTTTATTTAAAATTTTCCCTATTCTTTATTTTGTTCTCTCTCTAGTATATTTCCATTGTTTTCTTGTGTCCCAACCGTCTCTTCTCCTTTTTTATTTCTCTTAATACTTCTTCTATTTATTCTTTCTGTATAGTCGTTCTGTTCCCTCTTCCTTCCTGTCTTCTTCCTCCTCTAAGACCTCTACTCAATGTTCTCTTCATTTGTTTCTTTCCTTATTCAAAGAGTTCTATTTTCTATATTCCTTTTTTCTCTTACAACACTCTTTTCTATATTGCGATCTTAATCTTTTATATTCCTGAATATTAATTTTTCTTTTTTTTCACCTTCTTTTA
Organism: Aquatica leii; assembly: GCA_035610365.1. Lineage (NCBI taxonomy): Eukaryota > Metazoa > Arthropoda > Insecta > Coleoptera > Lampyridae > Aquatica > Aquatica leii. The sequence goes on along the minus strand of CM069436.1, from coordinate 76,772,996 downwards.
CCTCTTCTTACCTCCTTTCTGACTTCCCTGTATTCCTTATTCCACCACCTCTTTTCTTCACACGTTTTTATGTTTTTTCCAGTATCTTTTCCTTTTTACTGCTTTATCCATTCTATTAATCAGTTCTTTCACTCCTTCAATTTTTTCCTCCATTTATTGCTCCTCTTTTATTTTTTTCCTATAAATCTTAATATTTTATATATCCCTATATTCCCTTGTTTTAAAACTTTCTATTTTCTCCAAAACCTCCCTACTAACTAATACATAATATTTTATAGATTCTTCCCTCTCACCTATATATGTATATTCTTCTCTATCTCCTTGCTCCATATTTCTGTTGAGTATAGTCCATCTTTTTCTCTCACATAACTGCAATAGCTCTCTACCTTGTTTGTTTAATGCCTTTTTTTATTTCCTCCTCATTTACTATCATACCCCCACCTTCTCTAATTCTCGCGTTAAAATCCCCGCCTATTATTAATTTTCCTCTTTCCTCTTCAATCAGTAGCTGTTTCAAGTTCTTTATTGTATATTTCACTTCTTGACCGTAGACTGTTATCACCGTATACTTACCCTCATCTTCCCTTAATATTTGATTTACTACTATTCCTTGCTCTTGTTTTTTATTCTGCTCTTCTTCTATCACCCATTCTTCTCTTACTCCCGATATTATACCCTCTTGCGTTCTTTCTTTTTTTCTTTTCTTGTCACAAACTGTACATTCCATATATATTCTTCTGGTAAAGTTACTTTCTATATTTCCCAATCTTTTTCCTCCAGCCACGTTTCAACTAAAGCTACAATGTGAAACCCTTATATATATTTCTAAATCTTTATTTTTAACCCTTGCAACGTTCCAAAATATTAATCCTATTTCTTTCGTTTTTTTCTTATCGTTTTCCTTGATTTTTGTCTGGTCGTCCCCATTTACGTTAATTGATTTGATTAATTTTGCGGACCAAAAACCTTGAATCTTATTTTTTATTAATTCAATTTTTTTTTGTTTTTTAATTTCTTTTGGTATTATTTTAATTTTAATTTACGTATGGTTATGATTGATGATATTTTTAACAATTTTTTTGTAATTTACTGTTAAATTACGAATCTATTTTTTTGTGTATTAAAATTTTGTTTATACATTTCATTACTTTATTTTATTTTTTCTAAAATAAATGGTAAACTATTTAGATGTATCAGAAATTTTAATCAATTGACCTGTTTGCGAATCAATTTTTTTTTGTTTTGCTTTCAGAATTTAGTGACTTTACACACTGAAAAGCAGAACTAAATAATGTGTACACCGTATGGCGCGCTTTCTGGTTAAAAAGGTCTAGAAATCTGCCAAGCCGTTAATCTTCCAAAACCTTTTTGATTTTGACTTTTGTACATTTTGAGTTTTTCAAAGAATTATGAATTTTTTAGTATAACCCACGACTCACGACCTTTCTTTAGCAGTTCAATTTTTTTTTACTATAATTAATAATGTAAACTGGTATATTCTAAGTTGAGCTGCAAAGTATTTCCTCTGCAAATCAATGTTTACTGCTTTGGCAACTTTTAACGTATTAGTGTATGTTAGTGTTTTTAAATTGCGTTTTCGTTTTGGTACAGCTTCAAGTTTAAACATAAACAATAGGTGTACAGAACACGTTGTTATGTTAAAAAACCTCGGTATAGTTTTTCGCGCTATATAAATTTTGCTCATTGTCAACATACGTTTACGACATGTGTCTTCGCTTATTGCTTAGTAATATTCACATTAAACAATCTTTGAACATCCACGTTTTTAATGTGTAAATCAATTAAGATTTTGATCTTGTGCATGTGAAAAAATCGCTGAAGTAAGAGTGCATTTCTATTTTAAAGCGTCATGTAACTTATTTTTATTAAGACAGCAATTTTGATTACCCGCACGTGACGTAATAACTAAACTCTGCTAATTAGATGTTAATCATGTCAGCAACTCATCTTCGTTAGATGGGCCAATTTAAAACAACGTTTTTATATCTTCTGCTAGGGCAAATAACTTCGAAGAATATATGTAGCTTAATCGACTTTTGGAAACTTAGCGGAATTTTTTGTAGTAATTATACAATTCAATGTTAGCAGCTTATTTGTGATAGCCCGATTGTATACTTATCCGCTTAATTTTTAGCAATTTTAATGAGATGTTCTGGAGATACTATTAGCTAGTCGCATATTGGGAACACTGAGTACGTTCTCTCGCTTTTTTTATACTTAATTACAAGTTTTGGTGTGGCTGTATGCACGAACGCCTGTTATCACAATTAATTTACGCAACTTTGGTTTTCGTATTTATCTACATATCTAGTTATAACGGAGCGTTTTGTTTCTTATTGTTTAATCACTGTAATTTTGTAATAATTTAATTTATTTTATTCACACACACACAAGCCATTTATAACTTACGTGCACAAGATGTTGCGTAATTTAAAAATCCGCTAAAACTAAGTTTACTGAAATATTGGTTACAAACTATTATTTATTGTGTCATTATTTTTTTGATTGTGCTTTTATTCTTTTTATGTTGAAGCTGTAATAACTATATTCGTTGTTAGACTTGTGTTGTTCGATTTATCTACCTTAAACGTTGTCAGGTAAAAACGGGCAACTGAAGTTTTACTTTTTCTCGTTTTGACGATCCTTTTAAATTGAATTACAATTGGCACATTGAACACAGGCTGAACTCTATTAGTTACTCACTAACTACCCATTCTGCGAAGTTTTGAGCTGCCGTTGTTTTCTTTGAGGTTATTAAGTATCGGTAAGAGATCGCACTTTAGTCTACTGCAAAGTTTACGTTTTGCCGTAACAACGTAATAAAAGAAAAAACAAAACATGAAATTTCTATAAAAAGTTGTTGTTTGCACATTTGCTTAAATTAAGTTTTACATGTCTGTTTCTATCATTATTTCTTGTAGTAAAAATAACAATTGTGCTGTGGAAGCACCCAGATAATTCACGATGCTGCAGGTATTACTGGTGGATTTAAACAAATAGTAATTTTGCCGTATACTCGTAGATAAATACAAGTAAAGATCAAGCTCGATTAAACGTTTAATTATAAAGTTATCTTAGATACACAAACGCTTAAAATGCAAACAAAAACGTAAGAATTTGTATAAAAAATTTCTATATTTGTGTTTTATCTATCTATTTACCACTCCCAAAAGTTATATTCATAAGTTTAAACTTTGTTGTTATACAAACCAACTTGTAAATAGATTTAATAAACTTTTCATTGCTTAGAAAGTAAAGTTTGAATCTTTATTTTATAGGTTCAGGTTGTTGATTGTTTACTTTAAAATCTAAATAATAACAGCGAGAAGATAAACCAGACTTTGTAATTTAGACCATTATGCGATGTTAAAATAAAACGTACTTTTCTAAAAAAAATTAGTAGTTTAGAAAAAATAAATGAAACACAAATATATGATAGAAATAATAAGTAAACGAAAATTCTAAGTAACATCCTCAAAAACCATAATTAAGAATAATTAAAGAAATATAAGTTAAACATTTATTTACATAATGACACAACTTAGTTAAAAAGCTTTGTAAAACCCATTAATTGAACGAGTTTCAACATAAAAAAATTGTAATTGCCTGACTTGGTTTTCTGTTTGAAGTACCTTAGCTCGGTCATATTCAATTATACAAGTAATAACATTCTAATCTTTAAATCTTTTCTAATTTGATATTGAATTAAAATTTTATTAACACTGAAACAGTTATTTAATTAATTCAAGGTAAATTACTCAACGATTAAATGTTTTTGTGGTTATTTGAAGTTAGTGCTTGCTTTTACAATGTCTCAAACCCTAATTTTATTGCATACTAACACAATTCGTGTTTCCTTTACTTTAGTACAAGTTTCTAAACTTTGGTTTAAACTGTATATGATGAAAAAAAAAGAAGTTAATTATAAATACTATATTAGAAAATTTAAATATTTGTTTGACATTGTTAGAAAATAAGGAATCAACGTAAGCTATTTAAAAATAACAAAAACAATCTTTCTAAACTTGGATGTCATAAAAAAAACAAAAACCTAATTTTTTTAAAATGTTAAACATGCCAATAAAGGGTATTCTTACTTGACATTTTATAATGAAAGAAGCATTTACGTTTGAGTAGTTCTCACATTAATGTTAAGAAGTAGAAATAAACACAAATTTAGCAAAATTCACCCAATTCACAAACGTCAATGAAACTTTATAATCAGTGCCGGCGACTTGGTTTTGTCACAGCAACAATCGGAATAACTACACATTATTTTCAGAGTCGAGAAACGAATGCAAAATACAAACCAACAAAAAAAATTATTCCCTTAAAAACGTAGAGTTTCGTACAAAAACTTTGTAAATTCACTCATTGATAAACCGGGTCAAATCTAAATCTACTACAAAATCCTTGTGTACATAAAGAATGACGACATTGTTTAGGCGTAGATATATTTTCAAGCGACAAAGCGCCGCAAAAGAGTGTTTTGCTGAACATGTCATAAGAATGGTGAGTATTTTAAGCATCTTTGTCATCTCAAAACTTAAAAACTGTGCTTTTAAAAAGTTTACCATTGTTTTAATAGAAGTCGGACCCCTTCAAAGTTTTTTAATGATATCATCAATCAGCATATGTAATTACAAAGGCTTCCACGGTCGAAGTCTAGACTACATTAAAACGTCTTTCGGGTTTGAACCGTGTTGATTTTATGTGGTGTTGAGTCTACTATAAAACATTTACCCCGCCAAATCTTACATGCCATTCGTATTCAAACTTACAAAATTTTTTGTAACGTCCCGTTAGAGTTCATTACCATTAAAATTCAATTTTACATTCGTTTATTTTTGCAACTAATATTGCACGTAAATTTATTCAGTTTGGCAACGTCGCGTGGTATTTCAGAAGCGTCTGCGTAGTCGACTTGAGTATTAGCTTAAGCTTGCACTTCCGTTTGAACAATCTTTCGTAATTCACGTGAGTGAAGAAAGGAAGACAAAATTTTCTTGATTATGGCGTAAAAACGCATACAATTTAATGTTTATTCATTCCATCTAATTATTGGTGAGTTTACTTTTATTTTGATATAATTTTTCTATCGAATTCAACATTTGTTACGTACATAAATTTAAATAATGTAGTACCCTGTATATCAACTTAATTAAAAATTGCTTTTGATATTTCTTGACGCCATCTATCGGGTTCGTTGGTCACTTTGTATTGCGCAAACGTCATTCCTGCGACTTCCGACATTTTAACTTTAACATTGTAACTGGTAATCTCGAGGGCTGCGTGAGTGAAAGTTCGTTCTCTAAATTCATCCACGTGCTAGGAACACGATGGAAGTTATGTAGTTTCTTTAATTAACTAATTTACTCCCGCAGCGTAAGTGATTTTATTTCTTTCTGTAATTAAAAGTAATTTTTATGTCTTTTTGGTTAGCCCCATGTGTCACCTAATAACTAAGGGCATTCTGGCTATAATTTAAAGCCCATCAGAGAAAGTGTGTGATTTCGTTACGATCGTGGGATATTTGTATCGTCACCGGCTATTCTTACCACCATCCGGCCCATGAATTCTATCCGATACTGAAAGACGAGAGATAACCCTCGACGAATATTGTGTTGGAACGATTCTAAATATTTATAAGGCCTACTGTTGGAATTAATTAAATCATAGAAAAAGGGTATAACAGCATCCGACGTTCGGTTTGTGTTATGTGTACATTTTACCATTTAAGTAATGACTTTGTAGATTCGGATTTCGTGAGCTATTAGATTGACACGATTTGCAATTAAAATTAATTACAGGGTACGTGTCGAAGGAAGCGCTTCCTCCGCATAAAAGGAACACCTGTATTTGGGTGGTAAGTGTTTTTATAAATTTTCTTTCGTCGTCAACGAGGTTTCTCACGAAACTTACAATCATCATAACTTCGTACTGATTATCGTAATTGTAATATCATTAGTTAGTAAATTTGCTTATACTACGTATGCTGTTTATGCTTATTTATTGTGATAATTTAATGTTAATGCTATAATAATTATTTTGCCTTATTGTCGTTACTGCCATATTTCTAATTATGTAAACGATATTTACTGTGAACTATTCGTCGTCATGTTCTTCACTTATGTCATGTAAGTTGCCTATCTTACTGTGATTCGACTTTGTATACTCTCGCTAGTACCTACTCAGATTTGACTATTTAATTCTTATTATATTTATCGTGATAGAGTAATTAAAGCACCATTGTTATTAACGATTTAGTTTTTCTCTTTTATTCGTTTCTTTCAGCAGTTACGAACTTAACATCTAGTTACAAGTTTATTACCATTTCTGTGGTGAGCAAGCAGAAACTGACTTTGGATAGGCTCTGGCGCCCTTAATTATCTTTTATATAGTCCTTGGAAAACCTACCCCTCTCTCCGACTGTTGAGAGTTGGCCGTGCAGGTTCGTAACCAGCTAAAACTTGTAACACATTTTTAGTGATTTCACAATGTTACGCAATATTTAGACAAAGAAATTTATTTTGAAGGCCGTTGCTAAGTGTACCGTGAGTACGGCATGTCATTCAAAAAACCATTCTAATTATTTATATTTAGGGTCTTTTACTTTTTTGGATTTTCTGGATCTTTTATTTTGGTTTTGTCTTTTAATTACTGGATTTTCCGTCATTGGATTTATACATTGGTTTTATGCTTGCTGGTGTGGTTGGAAATCTACATTCCTTTAGAAGAATTTTATCACTACAACAAAGTATGTGCTAAAAATAGAAGCTATACGATAACGTCATATCATGTGGTGAGTCAACTGGAACTAAAACTAATAGTACATTTTACATTCAAGCAATTAAATTCAGTTATTAAAACTTTTCACTCGATAACAAATCAAACGTTTACGACATTTGCATTTAATATCAATAATTAATAATTAGATGTAAGATTTTACGTTTTTATCACCAATTTAAAGGTGGTTGGCGCCCTAATATTTTATTTTAAATCCTGTTTTATTTCTAATATGTTTAATTCAAATATTGTTCATTGTTCTCTAATGTAAATAGTATATTAAGTTATAGTTAATAAATTAACGGAGTTCAGGTCTTTGTATTTATTTTCATTCAAACTCACACCCAGAGGTCTGTGCTTACGATTGCTGCCGTGGTAAATTATTATTTTTACTTTTTATTATACGTTCGTTATTCGGAGTAATTTTTTATTACATTTTGAAGTTCCTAAATCCAACATTTCTAAGTCGGAAGAGTTTTTTTGAAAAGTCTTCGCAACAACCACAATAATATCGTTTTTCTAGTCAACAAAGACTGTCATTTTAAACCAAACTGATTACGTTGGAAAAATACATTTTATTCTATCAAAGATACGTAAGTTTTTTTAACTCGAAAATCCACTTCGAAGATTGAACCCGAGGTCAGCAAAATTATTAAATTTTCTAATCTACCTCCTAAAACCAAACGACTTACTCCTTCAGCTTCTAAACCATCTTGTCCATTCAGACTTCTTAAAGTAAACAAGGTATACCTTTTAGACCTATCGTCAGCCCTATCCAACCTCTTAATTATAAGATAGCCAAGTTTTTGTCCAAAATTCTATCCGAATTTACAGTAAAACGTCTTCTAACATCCTCAACTGTCATCATTTCATTCAACATTTAAAATCTATAAAGCTTGAACCAGGATCTTTTTTTGTTTTGTTCTGATGAAACTGCACTTTTTACCAAAGTTCATATTAAAGATTCCCTTACTATCATTGAGCAAACTTTGTCTTACAATAACAAAAAATTGGGTTCCTCTTATTGATAAGTGTTTATTATGCACTTACTTTCAATTTGATACGAAGAATTTATGGGCGCCGTTATGGGTTCTTATTTATCTTCTGTTGTACCTTACATTTTTATGGAATCCTTTGAAACCGCTGCTTTAAAAGTTTAGTTTAGGTATGTTGATGACACCTTCATTATTTGGTCTTATGGTTGTCTTAAATTGTCTAAGTTTCTTGATCATCTAAATCATCAACACCCCGAAATCGAAAAGAATGGTTCTCTTCCATTTTTTGACCTTCTTGTGATACGTAAACCCGACGGACATTTAATTCATTCGGATTATCGCAAACCCACACATACGGATAGATATCCTCATGCTCTGCCTCATCATCATCCAGCACAGAAACGTTCGGTTATTGAATCTTTGGTTCATCCCACTTTTTCCATTTACTAACCCAACACTTGAAATTTCGTAAAAATAACCTTTTTAACTTTAAATGTCATAAAAAGGAACCAACCTATTCTCTTAAAATGTTAAATATTCCAATAAAGAGTGTTCTTACTTGAAATTTCTTAATAGAAAAAAAAATTTCCTTTAGAGCAGCTCTCACATTTTAACAAAAAAGTAGAAATAGAAACAAATTTAGCAAAATTTACCTAGTTCATAAACATCAATGACGACTTTATAATCAGCGCCGACGACTTTTGGTTTTGTATTGTTCAAAACGTTCACGTAAAAAAAAACAAACAGAACACATGTTTTTACTCAAAAACAGGCAAATGCAAAAAACAAGCCAACAAAAACATTATTTCCTCGAGAACGTAGATTCTCATACAAAAGTTTTGTTAATCCACTCATTGATAAACAGGGTCAAATCTAAATCTACCGCAAAATTCTTCTGTACATAAAAATGGAAACATTGTTTAGGCGTTTTTGTTTCAATGATATGTTTTTAAGCGACGAGGCTTTTAGACCTATCGTCTTCTTCTTAAAGTGCCTATCCTCTGTGGATGTTGGCTATTACATTAGACCATATTACTTTTTTCACTGCCGCACTGAATAGACCTGTTGATGTCATTCCAGTCCACGTTCGCAGGTCATTTTCCTTTAAAAGATAAGCTAAAATATGTGACATTCTTCATAATATTCATATATTCATAATACTCCAGTTTTCTGCGTTTGATATTTGTAAGATATTCTAGTTCTCCACCGATCTGTTGCAAGATGGTTTTGTTTGTTACGTGGTGCACTTATGGGACATTAAGCATGCGACGGTAGCACCACGTCTCGAATACATCCATGCGTTTACATGACGCATCAGTAAAGGTCCACGCGTCTGCTCCATATAGAAGGCTTGAAAATACATAACATCTGAAAATCCTGATTCGGCTCTGAATATCGAGGAATAGATGCAGAGTGTTTTGCGCATCTTATTAAATGTACCTCTACTTTTACCTATCGTTAGTTCTATCCAATCTTCTAATTACAAGCTGGCCATGTTTTTGCACAACATTATTTCCGAAATGTACACAAAAAAACCTCTTCAACTCTCATCATTACATTCTACGTTTGAAATCTATAAAGCTTGAACCCTAGGCTCTTCTTGTAAGTTTAGATAAGGTCTCTTCAGTTTTTACCAAAGTTTCTATTAAAGATTTGCTTACTATGAATAGGCAAGTTTTGTCACATAATGACAAAGATTTGAATTTGGTTTATCTTATCATCCACTTATTTTTATTTTGTTTATTGCAAACACACATAGACAGATATTTTCATGCCTCGTCTCATAATCATCTTGCACAGAAACGTTCTGTAATTAAATTTTTGGTGTATCACGTTTTTTCTATTTGCTGACCTGAGAATCTAGACTAGAACTTTAGGAAACAATGATTATATAAAGCAGAATATTACTCGACATTTTTACTTCCGATTCCAATCCAAAATTGGCATTTTTATGTTACATTTAAAAGGTTACGTAAACTTTCTTGTAAGAACGATATTAAACCCTGTTACGTAAATTTAACCGTAGGTTAAAGCAGGCAGCCGTTTAATAACTTGGAGAGAAAATTGTAGGTAGTACTCAGTGTGCTAATTATAAGATAATTAAAAAAGCGTTAAAACAGCAAAAATATTCACTATTTTAATCCAGCGGCGTTTATAGCAGTATTTGCTTTTGTAATCATGCATACATGGTAGAAACGTAGAAATTTGTATCAAAGAACATCAAAAATGTAGTCGTTTTAAGGCTGTTCTGTATTATACTTTTTGCGTCCAAGTGTACATCCAAGTTTCTATGAACTAAGACTTGTCAAAGAAAAAAGTATAGTGCGAAACAAAAAACTTATCGCGTCTAAACTTTTTTTAAAACTAGAAATGATCTAAGCTTCTGCTCAAGTTTGTATCTGTATCATAGTTCATACGCAGAAAAGAGACAGTTAATCACCTATTTCTTTTTGTTTTTACTAAACTTGTTTTGTCTTTGACAAGTTCTAATTTATAAAACCTTGGATGTAACCTTGGACACAAAAAGTATAATGTAGAACAGGCTTTAAACAATTTTCAAACTCAGCGGTACCGCAACACTTGCTAGAAACGAGTCATGAAATTATGTTTGAAAACACTAAAATTTTGGCGAATGTTTCTAATTACAATCGCGAAAAATTAGAGAATCTATTAAAATAACTGAAGATCCTTTTAATGTTAACCGAGATTCTAATTTTCCTTTACCGGAGATTTGGAAACCAGTTTAATCGATCGGAGCGAGGCCGGTCTATAAAAGCGAGACTTTACGGCGCAATAATTTGTTCCGAGTTCTGAAGATGCTCACTACGACGTGTGACGAAAGCTCAGCTTGTGTGATAACCACAACACGGGAATTATTCAGAATGTAAAATTTTATAACAATGAATAATCCGTTTTGCAAGATAAAATGTATGAAAAAGACACCAGATTAATTAAACAAGTTTTTATAAAATCAGCTCAGCCAAATTAAAAAAGAAAACTCGTGAATATTTAAACGCTTATTTAGTTTCGTCACGTAATATCAGTTTTCTGATAAAAAGTAAAAAATGTCTATCGATAAAATGTTGTCTATTACGTTTCAAAAACATATACACTGTCAGTAAAAATTTTTTAAACTGAAACAGTTTTTTTAAATAATTCTTTATGAGAATTGGTAAATTTTTGATAAATGCATTTATTTTAATAGCTCATTTTTGAGTTATTTGCAATCTTGCATTGAAGAATTAAATCTAACTTTTCCAAAACCTACCAAAAAAATTATCATTGCGAAGAAGCGTTATCAATGTGTTTAGATGTAACCTGTTGTTACATAACACATAAATTTGAATTGAGTGAATTTCGTCACTCTATTGAACCATTAATAAACAATAAGATGAAAAAACTATTTAGAGTTTTTCGTGTTTAATCATTTAAAAATTAGTATATAAAATCTTACCTGTTCCTCCGCTTGCATGGTGATAAAATCCCATTTATTAGCCAGGTTCTTCCGTAAACTTCCTAACGTTTCCAACTCATAATCTTCTAAACCATGGCGTTGTTTATTCCTTAACGTCCTTTTCGCCAAGTAAATAGCGTATTCTACATTGTCCGGTGGTCGATTCTGCCATGGCCAATAATATGGAGACTAAATTGTTTAAATTACAATTTTAAAATAAAAACTGATTGAAATAAACTCACCTGAAACCTATACAGAGAGCTATCATCCCTTACCGTCAAGTTTTTTGTGTCGCTTACAGGAAAAAAATATCCGTATTGACACAACTGATTGGCGATATTCAGCGCCTCTGAAACACATTTTAACAGTTATAAAATAATTACAAAAAAGACTAAATAAACACTAACCGGACTCTTCGACTACAAGGCGCTCCATTAGCCACTCTATCAGGTCATATCCTGAAAGAAAGAACGTAAAGTTAATTATTACAAGCACAGCTACAACCATAAAATTAAATTACACCACCAACCATTAATGTCAGTATGTGTTCTTTCACCTTAATTAAAAAGTTTCCAAAAAGCTTAGACGCTCGGCAAAATACTCGACAGTGTTTAAATTTTAAAAACCGATCTAAAAAAATTATAAAACGGTTTATACGAAAATGCAGATAAATCCTTATATAAAACCAATTATAGAAGTTATTTGTAAAGTATCTACATCGAAAAGTTAATTTAAATACGTTTTTCAAACGCCGTTGTAATTACGAAAAAACTTTTTATTTGGCATTTGTGCTTTCTACAGTTTTTCTTTTAAAAAGTTAATTATCACGAACAACTTTAATTGGGTAGTTGTATTTTTGTAGTTGAGCGATGCTTCTGCTTTTGAAGGATTAATTAAATGTACAGAAAGACGTTTGCGTTGCGTCAATGAGAGTAAATAGTTTCTAGTGTAGACTGAAAATTTTCAAACTTGTAAGGTTTTAAGTGCGCGCAACATTGCAACATGGTGTTAATTAGTATTTAGAAAGTACTGCTAGGATTAATTAATCTCTTTCAGTGTACCGAACGACACTAATATTACCTACGAAGTCGCGTAGAAAGGGCAAGGACAGAATGAAGCGTAATTGCCACCATTCTCTGAATGTATAACTTTAAAAGGGCGGGTTTTTGTTAAAATGTGCAAAACCCTATTAGTATGCTAATAGGATGTAAAGATGTAGTTATTATTTCGAACCCAATGACCTACTTGACGCAAGTTTCTGATGTGATGTAAATTAAACTATGTTAATCGTTTCGTTTTTTAATGTAAAAACGTACGCTTGCAAATGAACACGACATAAACTGACGTTTGCAATGCAAAGACAATTAGCATGACATACTAAAAGTTTTAAAACAACTTTAAACATATTATTATATCATATATGTCAACAGTATTTTGTTGTTGCTGTAACAGCTATTTATGTACCGTGGGCGTTATTACGATGATTACGTCCGGAGAGCAACTTATATTACCCGAGAGCATCTGACCTGAAGGATATATGTTGCTCGATGAGCGTAATCATCCAGTAACTCCAGTAGTGTATACAAGATTTTATTTTTCTTTTCATATAAAATACTATTAGGAGTAAGTTTGGTAGTTTTGACCAATAAATACTTTGACGTTTATTTATTTACTTGCCAAATTGATTTTATGATCACAGTAAATGCGCAAGAATTGCTCAAACATGTTGAAAAAAATGCACAAAAAGAAATAGAAAACCCGTTATCATTTAAATCTAGACAATAATATAAAAAGAAATATAATTTTTAAGTACGTAATAAGCGGCCATTATGAGAGGGTGTTATAAATTCATATTGTTGTTATGTACAATGTAAATAGAACACCTTGTATATTTTTACATTTTTGGAGTGCTTGCTGAATTCAAGGTTTCATAAGCGCACTCTTGACCGTATATTTACTGTTTATGACATTATATTTGTTGCGTCTGATGAGAGCGTTTATGACTGTCTTAAAAAGAGAAATTATTTTGAAATTTTGGTATTAACGTAATCAAATAATCGTCTTGGTCCACGTACAAAATTTCAAATTATTGTACCGCATGTACACAATATTTCTATCATTCCGAACTTTTCAAACTCCTTAAAATTTTATTATTTTTAATAGAACATCCTGTATGTGTGTTATTTTTAAACTCTACATAGTTTTTAAAGATATATTCATTAGAGAGAATAAACACTGCCATCTTGGTCTAGACATCTGTCTATTCTCGTAAACAAAGCTTCATTTATTGCACGTTGAATCTTGTCTTGTTCAAATACTCTATGTAGCATGTTTCCAACAATAAGGGCGTTGTGTGCCGACGCTCCATCCTGCTAGTACCAGGCTAGCTTCTTGAGCTGGCAAATTATTCAAGCAAACTTTAACAACGTTTCTTAAAGTGTTAAAACAACGTTCGGAATTGAGATTGTTGTCATAGACATAAACATGCAAACAAAAAATTTTGTTATTCTTAACTGCACAATAGACGTTAAATTGCCAAGAATCTTAAAACTTTCTATGATCACGTGTTGATTATTACTTGACCAAAAATATCTGCTATGTGCTTAGTCACTGAATAATATATTTTTTAAAATTTCATTGTCGTCTTGCATCCTAACCAGCAGTCACTCTCAAAACTACGTGCGTAATGGTAAATCTGTGAGTTTAAAATTTTGGACTTACCAATACTTAAAAGGTTGCTATTTGTGTTTTATTAAAATTATGTGTATAGTCTTAAATGTCACCGTAATATATCTGGATAGTTCACGTAAACTGAAATTAAGATGTGCAGCAAAAAAGCTAACGCGGTAAATTGTAATTCCACATAGTCTAAGACTCATTTATTTTTTCTTATTTTGACACGAAAAATCCACACTCCACACAGTTTTTTAATAGCATGCAAATAAGTTTAAGGGCCGGGCCTTGGCCTGTTCGGAAAACATTTCGGAAATGTTTTGTTGCACTCGCCGCACTCGAACAACAGATAGAACGGATAGTAGTTAGGAAAGTGAAGGTGTGGTCGTTGGCGTATGCCGACGACATAGTGTTGGTGGCTAAGGAGGAAAAGGAAATGAAGGAGACGATGGAAACGCTGGAAAAATACATGAAAAAATATGGAAGTATATACTGAGAAAACAATAATAATGGTATTTAAAAAAGAAGAAAGGAAAAGAAAAAGAGAGAGGTGAAAATGAAGGGAGGATGAAGTGCGGCAAGTAAAGGAATTCTCATACCTGAGTTACGCGATGAAGCAGGATAATAAAGAGGGAGAGCACATAAAAGAAAAAGTGAAAAAAGGAAACAAGTTAATAGGACAAGTGTGGGGTGTGGGGGAAAGATTGTTTGGGGTGGACATAAAAAAAAAGAAGGCTGCTGTTAGAAAAACTAATGAAAAGTGTGATAAAAGTAGGCGGAAATATAGGGGTTGAAGGAGTATAAAGAGATAGAAGGGATACAAGAAAAATACTGGAACTGAGTATTAGAGCTAGACAGAGAATGATCGGGATATATTATAAGAGAGAAAGTGCAAGCAGAAAAAATAAGAGTAAAAACAGGAAAAAGGCCTATAAAATACAAAGAAGAACTAAGGGAAAGACTAAAATGCAAAATACTACAAGAATGTTGGAAAGGAATAAAGGGAGGAAAAGTACGGGCAAAATGGCAAAGAAGAATATTTTAAAAAAACGGGTACGCGAGAGAAGAAATAGAAAGATTAAGGGAAGAAAGAGTAGGGGTAAAAAAGGAAATAATAATGAGAGATAGAGACATAGAAAAACAGGAAAGATGAACAAGAATATAATGTGAATTATAAGAATATCAAGGATGAAGGAGTGCCAGATTATCTAAAGGTTAAAAGGAATAAAAACAACAAGAAGAAAAACATGATAGCAAAGTTTAGATGTGGAAACGAAGAGTTAGGAAATAAATACTGGAAAAAAGAGAAAGAAACGATGTGCAGATTATGTGGAGAATAGACGGAGGACCTTAAACAAGGAGTTAAGAAAGTAGAGAAAAGTTTAGAAGAAAATGGAAAAGGAGCGAAGTGAATGGACTAAGTATGGAAAAGAAGGAAACAGCTAAGAAAAGACAAGGAAAAATGAAATATAGTAAATGTAAATAGAATGTAATATAATGTAAATCTAAAAAAAGGGAGGAGGTAAAATTGTAAATAGGTGAACAAATAAAGTTCAACTTATATTATAATTAAATTTAAATCTTTATTTTAAAACTCTATTACAGGCATTTTAGGCAAATTAATTTGATGTCAAGTAATTTTTTTGTTTTAACGTTTTCCTCCAAAGTCTTCTTAAGAATCCTTATAATTTTACTCAATTTCATGGTTTTTATTTTCAAAGCGTTATATCAAAAAGTATAAAATTCAGATATATTTTATTTCTGTAAAATTCAAAAATAAAATAAAATACATGGTGTTCCATTAGAAATAATAAAGTTTTAGGGATTTTAAAGTTTAGAATGGTAGAAATGTTATTGACAAGCGGTACAACAAATTGAAATTTTGAATTTACGTAAACAAATACGCCTATTTGATTACGCTAATACCAAAATTTAAAAACAATTTTTCTTTTTAAGTCATAAACGCTCTTATAAGAGTGAAAAATGCAATTTCTTTCATTCTTTCATTCTTTTTAAGATATCTTATAAACGGTAAACATACAGTAAAGGGTGCGCTTATGGAATTTAACCTAGAATTCAAGAAACATTCCAAACATATAAAAATATACCGAGTGTTCTATTTAAAATAACAAAGTTGATAGGTAGTTCCGGTATAAACGGAGTCGTCATTATTGAAAATACTTTAGTTAAAAAGATCATATTCTAAAACCCACACGTGCCATGTTTAAAAACTCTATTTCAATTAGTTATAGAGTTATCTCTAACAGGCAATCATCGTGAAACACCCTGTAACAACAACTACAAAAACAAAAAAAAACCGCCAAAAAGTACAACGCAAAAGTATTACTTGTAGGAACATGACTTTTCTGTATTCTACAGCGTGGAGCCAAATGTAGACAGTAAAAGAAAGAGAAAGCATAAGAATTGATACTATGATAAAAATGTTACAACAACAATGACACGGTCCAAACCCGGAAGACATTCTTATCATTTTATAGATTCGGGCCGTGGAAGCCTATTACATAAGAATTGGTGCTTTTGAGATGTGGTCTTGGCCTTTTTCCTGCTTTCTACAGACACATTTTAAATTACTGACTCTATTTCAAGACGTGACAACAATCGGTTTGAAAAAGTCGTTATAAAAAGATGCGTTACAGGTAGCGGATCACGAGAAAAATTGCTAACAAGTTAGATCAGATCACAACGGCAAACTCAAAAAAATCGTCAAAAACGCAACGAGTTAAGATAATTACGACTCTTCTGATAAGAAGCAACGACTGAAAAACTATGTTTTTGATTTCATTTAAGTTTGTGACTTAATTTTTAGTTTTCTTGATTATTTATTATAAATAATTTTTGAATACATCAAAATTTTGTTAGTCAATGCCTGGTAATACATTTTCGGTGTTGTAACTAATTTATTCTATTTGTTGCGGTGTGGTTTTTTTAGTTAAGATAATTTCCAATTCTAGTAGTCTTACTATCGCAATAGTTGTTCTAATTATAGTTTGTTCGTTAGTATTAATTTGGTGTTCAGTATACGTAAAGATGTCAACTTACTTTTAATAAAAATTATTTTTTGTTGTTTTGACGTTATAATTAACAAAAAAATTATTACTTATTTGTTTTACACAATTTTCAACTATTCCACGATGTCTTTGTTAATTCATTCTTAACTATACGTAAAATTTATTTTAATCAATTACAAGAAGTAAAAGTAACAAGCTTATTTAATTAGTAATTGATAAGATATGTTAAAACATCTTGTAAATTAGTTAGACCCTGTAGAATGATTGTATCTATCTATAATCAACTCGATGAAATCATGTTTATGGGGTAACAGCTCAAGAAAAGAATTACTCCCGCCAGACCTATTACCATTTAAAATGTTCCTCATATAAATTTATCGCAAAACCCTAATTATGTGCGCTTCCTATTACATTCCAGTTTAAGGTAAACTCTAATACTTGCTTAAAAGATAAAGTTTAATTTAAATAAACTAATTTTTTTGTTTGCAATTAAAATTACTTTACATTTGGCAAATTTATATTAAAGAAAAACTTAAAATGAAAATATTTACACTCAGCTAAATGCTACTTTTATTATTTATTGAAAAAATTATATTTTGGGTTTAATACATTAATAAACTAAAAAACGTTTTAGAAATTAATGCATAGACTGTCACCATTCTCTCAACACTTGCATTCGTAATGTTTGACAGTTTTGAAAAAACTGATTTTGTCATATTAAGAAAGATTGTATTTATACACTAAAACATATGTTATATCATAAAATCTTTCATTCATAAATGTTATAAAATCAGTTACATATTAGTATCACAGTTAGTATTTACTAATATTATTTTTAAACAAGAAATTTTTAAAAGAAAAAATATGAGAATGGAATAGCACAAAAAAGTTACATAAAACTTGAATATTGCAGTTTCTACCCGGTTAGGCTTAAAGAGTCAACTTCATATTAAAAACGGACAAAGAAGTGGAATCTATTGTAACCATTTGAAGATAATGAGTTTACAAATATGTTGATCCGCTATTGAGATATCGTCACACAATAAAGATTGCTATTTTTAGTAGTTTTGAAAATTTTCAGCGGGTTATATCTCAAACGGATAATGGTAGAAAAAAAAATTTTCAACTTCAACGTACAGTGCTCACTATAGCTACTACCTATCAGACTTAATTGTATGTTGTTTTTTTAGGGATTTTACTTATATAACAAAGAGTAACTTTTGATTAGATTATTTATAAATGTGCAGTTCAGTAATTTTTATAATAATTATGTAATTTAATTTTAAATTGTTTTTAGTAAATTGTTACATTGTTTTTATATGATAATAAAAAAATGTTGGTAGACTATTTTATCCAATTTTATTAATGTAATAGCATATGAAGCATGGTAAAAAGAAAAGTAACTTAAATGCCACGAAAAACAATAAATCTTGGTTTGCAGAAGAAATAAATACCTTAACACAATACAAACGAAAAGTTTACCAACGCAATGAACAAGCACGTACTCTATATCAGAATAAGAAAAAAGTAAATGTTGAAGAACCAGCCTTAAAATTTGTTTCTAAAAAACTAGTGATGGGTCGTTATTTCAATAGCTCGATTTTGTCGCGGTATTTTCCAAGAGCAATATAACACGTTCTTAAAGTTACAGTATTGTGCAAATTAATGTGAACATTAAGCATTTCTGAGTTATTTTAGCATGGCAACACTGCTGTGATAATTCTGACACGTGCGTCTCGACAAATCACAAAACCTGTCACTCTGCATTAAGACTAAATTTTATCAATAAAGTAATGTATTAGGTACGATGAAATTATTTAACCTCCTTATTGGAATATTAAAAAAAAAAGTAATATATTAGATTATTAAGTCGTCTTTGTCATACAATTAGATTTGACAGTAAACTCTATGACATAACTGAAAGTTCGTTGAATTATTTTATTACTAAATTTTAGTTTAAGAAAAAAAGTGACATCTGTAGGGTAATTTGATAGTATTCGGGATAGGTTTGTTGACAATGTCAGCAGTTTTGTAAGTTGACTCAGGTGTTTTATAGACATTACGCCAGAGGTTCCCAAACTTTTTTGTGTCGTAGGCCCCTTGCCATGTTTTTCGGTATTGGGTAGACTCCCTACTTACCTGATATTGATTTTTTGTAAATTTCTAACTATAGTGAACATGTTAAGTTTTATACATTAATTAATTGAATTTAAATTAAAACTACTCAAAATAAAATTTTCTATCTGTTACATAAAATATACGTAACACAAAATAAACATAAAATAATCTAAGCAATAAGTAAATGTTTTTAGTGAGAAGGATGAACCTGATGCTTTAATAATAAATCGTCAATTTTGTAAAGTTTAATCTTAAATCTTCTTGGCTAATGATGTCCAGTTTGTTTCTATTTTTCGTTAGGAGATTGGTAACAGCACTTAACCCCCTTTCCACTAGGTAAGACAATGGAAAGGAAATAAAAAATTTTCTCGCTATATTCTATAATACGGGATAAGTAATGGGTATGTTGTTTTGCAGCCAGAATTGCTAATATCCGTATTTAAACTAAACCTTAAGTTCGTCGTTTGTACTTAGTTCAGTCAGTTCCTCTTGTATTATGACATTCGTTTCTTTTATGTCACCATATGGGTTAATTATCCACGGTGGTATTACCATACTCAAAACATCCTCAAACCTAATTTCAAAATACTTTTCAAGATTCAGGAAACGAATAAACGTATTTGTCTCACATTGGTATTTATAGAATGACAAATTGAACAAGTCAGCGAAGCTCTGAGACTGCGCGTATGCGTATGCTTGTAACAAGATGATACTGGTATATCATTATGTGCAGGTTTTTACAAGTTCAAAATGTATTGCGACCACAAAGCGAATGCCTACATCCTTACACAATTTTAATAAAAATATGTAATAAATTTTTTACTTCATAGGTACTTTTATCAATAATGTATATGACTTTATATTATAAGATAGTATAATGTAAGTAAATAGGTACTATCAGTGTATGTTCAGTGTATTTTCATTTCATGGACGCCCAAATTTTTTTTCGCTGACGTAGACCCCTTGAAGGTTGTCATCGACCCCTGGAGGTCGATATAGACCACTTTGGGAATCACGGCATTACGCCAAAGAAAAGAGAAAGAATAATTAAATGGGTCTACAACCATGACCAGAGACAATAAAATAATCAAATAAAAAAGAGTAAATGTATCAGATAACACTAAAAAGACAAGTTATGATTTTCTGCAAGGCAAAGTTGGAGTAAAAATTCATGACATTACAATTCAGAGACGACTTTTAGAGGAAGAAAGAAAAACAGTAAGACCTCTAAACAAAAACCGATTCTGAAGAAGATTATGATAAATAAAAACAAATATGCTCATTGTACCAAAAAAAAAACAAGAGAAATGAGAATGTTGATGTTTTATCGGCTGTTTTTCATATATAGAAACAGAAAAACTTATACCTATCAAAAGCATAATAAACAGTAAGAAAATATAAACAGATGTTAAAAACGTGTTAGCCGAGAAAATTAAAAAAATTTCAAGCAGTTAGCAATTCAGTTTCAGCACTGTGTTATGTTTTTAAGAAGATGCTGCTATATTTTAAGGACAAAAAAGTTACCCTTCTAGACTGGCTTGGAAAGTCACCAGATATTAATTTTTTTGTCTATATGCAAGGACATATTGCTAACAATAGATTGTACAAGAAAATGTAAGATTATTGAAGCAGTCATCTAAGTGTGGTTTCGAGATGACAAAACCAAGGAGGGGAGAGTTTAAAAATATTGATTCTATGCGCAAACAGGTTGAAACCGTAATAGACACCAAAATGAGACATATACTCTATTGAATTATATAAAAGTTTATAAACTAATGCGTAAATCTGTCAGTGTTTACTTTAATTTAATTAATAAATGACGACTACAAATTTAAAAAATAATATTTTTAATACGACTATATTTTTTAAAACAAATGCTAGCCAAACATGCTCCCAGGCGTTATAATAGATAAAATAATATTGCAAACACTATGGTTTTTAGTCTTCATCAATTAAAATGTCGTCCTGTTAAAATAATGGCGATGTGTCAAAAAAAGTACTTTTTCTAAATAAAATAAAAACCAGGGACTACAAGGTTACTGCTGCTAATACTGGTCCAAATACAAATACTGCGACTACTTTCCAATTATCTGCAAGTCATGCTGGTCAGCCTTCCTCGCATTATTTTGAAAAAATTCAAAACTTTTAAGCGCATTTTTGTCACCAAAACTGTTGGAGAGCACGCAGAGACAAAAATTTCGTAATTGAAAACAAGAGAAAAGTGAGTCATTTGCAAAATTTTGTAAATTCATTAAGAGAGTTGATTGTAATTTTGCGAGAGTAGATAGATTAAAGAAGAATTTTCGTCCATGATAAAAAGACTTATTTTTTGCAAATTTAATTAATTGCGGAAAAGTTTTCACAAATTTCTCCCTAAAACAAAAGTAGAACACGCCAAAAATGAAAATAATGATGTAGATCTTAAAAATACTCATATTATAAACGTAAATAAGGATTCAAAGGACACATTAATTGTTACTATCAAGTTAGAAGATAGGTCTGTACTCATGGAGCTATACCGGTTCAACTCTTAACCTAATGTCGCTTGCAGCATACAAAAAATTAAAAATTACATCACCTTTACTGTATTCTTTAATGATAAAATAAAATTGTATCACCCGACTCTAAAACACATTACAATCAAATCAAAGTATTTTTTTACCTTTGCAGAAAACACGGTATAAAATTAAATAGAAAAAAGTGCGAAATATTAACAGATAGTATTTACTGCTTAGGCTATGAGATTGACGGAATCGAAATGTACAAATCACCAGAAAAAATGAATACTATTCTGGAAACAGCATCTCTAATCGAACAGAATTGGAATCTTGGCCAAGATTTATTTTATATTATTTCAAATTTATCGAAAACATGGCCACTAAATTGACATCGTTGTGATAATGTTTATACAATTATCAAAAAAAAGCTTTTATAGAAATTGTGTGCTTGTACATTTTGATCCAAAACTTTTAGTTTTAGCTACAGATGCTTCTGCTTATGGAGTTAGTTACGTTCTTTCTCACATAATGCTAACAGTGGAAGAAGCACCAATTCGCATTCAAAATTTTGAGTCAAGCCCAAAGAAGGTATCCTTAAGTTTACAAAGAAGCATTTGTAATTTACTGGTCAGTTAAGAGATTCTTCAATTACCTGTTTGGAAGATATTTTATTTTGCAAACTGACTATACTGCTGTTACAACTAGAGTTTGCTTATAAAAGTTCACCAATACTTAGTGCAACGAGATTATTACAGTGCTCTTTATTACTTTCCTAAAAGTATAGCGATCGCATTTTTTTTGCAAAAATTTTTGTTTGCAGAATTTTACGTTTCAAGGTCCCCATAATCAGAAAAAAGTATTTTTGGTAAAAAAAATTTGAGTGTCTGTGTGTGTGTAACGTTGTACCCACGATAAAAAAAATTTCATATTTTCTCAGTTTGATAAAAAGATAGGTCTGATAAAGAAACCGGAAGTGGGTGTATTCGTCATTTTTAACAGTTTTTCTTATATAATCTTTTACGTATCTAAATTTTTTGAATTATTTTTACAGTTTCTTATAGAGACAATTCTTCTTCTTTATTAGATATTCGATTTATAATTTTAAATCAATTTTAAATATAATCTAAGTTCGAATTCTGCCTGCGACGGTTTTTTTTAGAAAAAAATTCCATATCTTGAAGGGAAAGCAAGATACGTTAAAAATAACAATTTTTACTAAAAAGGAAAGCAATATTGAGACGCACAAATATAGGTTTCAGTCGATATGACAACATAACCTCAATTTATCATATTTCGGTTATATCTTAATGAAATCGAGGGAAAAAAATCAAAAAAATTATAACATACTAGGAAGTCAATACAAACGTGTACATATCACTTCAAAGTAAATAAGATCAAAAAAAATTTAAACAAAAATTGTCTTTTAAATTTCTTTTAAACAAGTAAAATTATATACCCAAGTTTTATAATTTCTCTATATTCTTTTGACTTAAATGTTTTTCTTCAATTCTTTATATAAAAATCATGTGGTGACGGCACCAGTTTTTTTTACAAAGTTTTGACTATGAAATAAAATTCAAAATACCAATAAACATGCTAATACTGATTATTCCTGTAGATTCCTACGAGAACCACGTGACAATAGAATAGACCAATAAACCGTTGTTAAAAACAACCAACTGAGTGTACTCTCTATTACGGCAAGAAAAATTGTTAAAAAAAACTTTAAAAAATCAAGAAATAATTCTTTATTGTCTGTGCTTATAGTAAGTGGATTGAAGTTTATAGTATATAGTTTATAGTATAACGTCTATTACTACAATAGAATTACTGCGTGATTGTTTTGCTAGGTTTGGATTGCCAGTAACTTGAGTCGGTGACAATGAACGACATTTTGTATTTCAGAAATTCAACACTTTCTAGAGTCGAATGAGATTAAACATATGTTAACGGCACTATATCATCTTGCTTTAAACGGTCAGGCAGAGAAATCTGTACAAAAAATAAAACATAAACTAAAAGCTGCCCTTAGATAATTAACGGGTTCTATCAAATCAAAATTATACACAACTTTTTAATGCACTATAGAAAAGCTCCAAATGCGAAACAACAGGCGAAACTCCAAACAGGTTTATGTAAAAAAAAACATTTACACACGCATAGATTTAATGATACCATCTGTATCAAACAGAGTTGTTCATTCTAAGACTAACAACAACAAATTTAATCGAGAACAGTATAATAGGTCAACCAGTACTGTCATTAATATACGGGTTGTCGGATAAAGGGGGTAAAAAAATCGAAGATAGTATAGGGTTGGCACTGTATAATATTAAAACTTGGGACGCATTTAAAGTTAAGAGACATGTTAACCAAATAAGATACACGAGTTAAAAGTTTTACACAGTTAAGGCACCCGTAGAGCCCTATTACCAAATGTTGTCTGTCATGCAAGACATGAGCTCTTCACCATCAACTAGTCATTCAGCAAACCCACCTGAAATACCACCTGAGATTTTAACTATTACTGAAGAAGTAACCCTTTTTCAAGAATCCCCACTGGTGAAGTGATCCACAAAGAAAAAACATCGCTGCACCTGCCTTCATCACCAAAGCTGCCAAAGCGAGTGTCATCACAAAATAAGAAACGTCCGAAAAGATTTTTATTTTTAGAGTTTAATTAAGAGAGGGAGTGTTATTATCACGGATCTTGTATAGATAGAAAACCGGCATCATTTGCATTTAGTTTTTATCAGTTTATGTTCTTTTTGATTACCATGGATTGAATTGGTAATATTAATAGTAATTGGAATTATAGGTTTTTAGTCTGCAATGGGAAATTACTGTTTTATTCAACACTCAAAAGGAACCAAATTTACTAAGAAAAGCGTTTTAGACTTCCTAATGCTTGATTATACTGAGATCGGTAAACCCTTTATTCTGTAGGAGAGGCTATAAAAACTACTTTATATGTTTTCTTAGGGCGAGGTTTTGTGGAACTGCTGTGTCCACTTCTTCAGGCCAAGTGGACACGTCGCCCTAAGAAAACATATCAATTAGTTTTCATAGCCTCTCCTACAGAATAAAGGGTTTACTTTGAGTAACAAAATCGTAAGTGCGTTGCCGAAGAATACTAGTCGAGACATGCTGGCAACCATTTTATGCCTGTCAGTACTAATGATTGAATGGTGGTGAGTTTGCCAGGTTGTTTTTGCCCAAGATTACCAACAAAAATAATATTCAAATTTAGTTGAACAATCTTGGTCTTAGATTTCATTTGCTTCCATTATACATGCAAAAAACTAACACTAGCTTGCACTTTCATGCCCAAAGTAAAGATGTCGAAAATTTCTTTTTCTTGTGTAGGTAATAACATCTAATCACCTGTAGTAGATACCAAAGATTAATTAAGAAAGAACTAAATATTGTTTAAACGAAATAAAAAAGAACGATAACCAAAAAAAGGAGTACGTAACAATAAAAAAAAATAATTTTGTTTATGTTATAAGAAGTTAATAACTTGATACTAGTTGTTGCGAGGTAACGGAACCGTACATGAGGTATCATGATTCAGAGATTGAATTAAAGCTTCGGAAATGAACGGATTAAAGAAAGACGAAATCGGCGAGAAAATAAAATGGGAACATAAATTATAAGAGGATTGAACAAAAAAGAAGTAAAAATAATTGATGAGATGCTAAAATATAAAATAAGCCTTCTGATCATAAGTGAAATAAAAAAGAAAGGAAATGGGCAACTAATACTAACACAAGGATGTCAACTATTATACTCAGGATCAGAAGGTAGAGCAAAAGGTGGCGTAGAAATTATACTTAACCCACATCTAGCTAGTCGAATGACACACTGGGAAGCAGTGAATGCAAGAATCATGTACGTAGACATAAAGACACAAGAAAATAGAACTTTACTACCAATATATGCTCCTACAAAAAACAAATACACATCGATAAGGCAAGAGACACAAACAGACATGTATTCATAAATGTGAATTTAAATGCGTACAGAAAACAGATAAGATACAATTAGAAAATATGGCGGAGAAACTGTAGTAAATAGCAGAGCGATGATAGAATTGTGCATAAGGAATCAACTTTTAATTGAGAGCAGATACTTAAACCACAAGACAATACACAACATTACATACAGCGCAGCTATAAGAGCGGCAGAAAGCATAAACGACTACATCACATAGAATAGATAAGCAAAATACGCTATACTAAATATAAAAGTAAAAAATAAAACTAAACTCTGTACGGACCATAGACTAGTTATTGCTAACACAAGATTCTATACAAGAAAACAAAAAAGTGGTGGGCATATCATAGGATAAACATAAACAAACTAAAAAAACCAGAGATAGTAGAAACATATCAAACTAAACTAAACGAAACCTTAAAAAATGGGAGCTAGAAGAAGCTGCTGAAAACCAAAAATGTAATATAGAAAAGACGTGGATGATATTAAAAACAACAATAACAGAACAAACAGAAGAGGCATGCGGAACAACAATATTTAAAAATAACCAAAAGCGGACCAGCTAGTGGAATGAAGAAGTAAGAGAAAAAGTTAAAAACAAAAATAATGCATACAAGAGATATATCTAAAGAAAGAGTCAAAATGATAAACAGGAATACATCCTAAAGAAATATGGCAAACATTTTAAAGCAAAGTGTAATACTAATAATGGAAGAGAATTCTGAAAAACGATAAACTAAATACGAGAAAAATATGGAAAACCAGAGCAAACTGCTTTTAGCCCGGAACGACAAACCCAAGACCACATATATTTGCTAAGAACAACTATGGAAAAAAAATTAAACCACTGTATTTAGATTTTATTAACGTACATGCAGCCTTCGACACAATTCCAAAGCAGAGCATATGGAAAGCACTAACTCAACTACACGTATCGAACCAACTACAAAAGTGACTGAAGTCGGAGTTTTAAAATTTTTAAAAAGAATAAAACAAGAGAATTCTCTCGGCCCACTCTTATTTATAGCAGTAATGAACCAAATAATAAAAGAACGTAAAGAGCCCAGATTTGGAGTAAAAGTAGGAAACAGTATCAATACAGAGTCTCGTATATGCAGATGACATAGTGCTACTGGCCAAATCAGCAGAAAAATTACAACAGATAGTCAGTAAATAATGCAAAGCCATAGAAAGAAGGGTAATGAAAATCAACACAAGCAAAAGTAAAGTAATGTTCATAAAAAAGAAGAAAGCATTAAATGATGCACAAATATTATGTAGTGGAAAACAACTAGAATAGGTTAAAAATTACGAATACCTGAAAACAATAATAAATAAAACTGGGATAATAGAGCAAGAAATATTAAATCGAACAAACAAGGCCATCAAGGTATATTACGCACTGAATAGAACAGCAATTTTCAAAAAAAAGTAAGCATACCGAAAAAACTTAGATTGTCTAATAGCATATACGTGCTAACAATAACATACGCATCGGAGAGAAGCAAATTAACCGCCGAAGAAATAAAGAATTTGAGAGGAATAGCACAAAAAACTAAAAAAGATCGAGTGAGAAATATGGTAACGCGAGAGGAATTAGGCATGTTATTTTAAAAATTAATAGTTCAATTCGCGAGTATAAAAATTTTTTTTGAAGTATGAAATTTGTCCCTACTCTTTTGTCGAAATTGTCAAATTTTAGACAGCATATTTAACTTCACTTCTTGTAAGACCATCGACGAGCTCTGTACTTCTACGCCCGGTGCGATCTTCACCTTTAGATCTTTTCACGCGAATATGCAATTACATTTGTAAGGCTAAATCGGAGTAAGTGGTGTAAATTTTTCTTTATTGGGGGTTTAATTTGATTCTGTGCTAATTGATTGTAGCGGATTTTGGTATCCACCACATGTTTACCGTTATCGCTGAAGATAACTAGCAGGTGGCCTAGTTGGAAAACTTCCATGACGTCACGTTATTGATAACGTTATTTCTTATACACTGTCAAGGGTTGGAAACTTTCAGGATTATCCCTCATTTGGAGATGAACTACGACAAAAACTGGAAAAACTTATGCTGTTAAGTCGAAGGGAAACGCAGCGCATTTGCGTTCTTAAATGATTGCATGGTAAAGGGGACCTTTTACTTGTGTTAATATTATATGCTCGTTTATATTGGGTTTAATATTACTTTTTAGGTAACTAAAGTACGGAATTAGCTAATTCCCTACTGGATAAAACCTAACTGTGAGTATTACTATTTCAATTTTTTTTAATTGTGCTTTGGTGGTCATGTCGTTTATGACCGTACGTGCATGTTAAGTTAACACAATTAATAATATTTTGGTGCTTCACAAACTCATGCAGTGCGCGTTGATTCTCGAAGGCTTAAATTGTTTGTTTGTCTACGATTTTAAAATTTTTGAATATAAATTCAGACGTTATGTAAAAGTTTAGACCGACAGGGTCAGCTTGTGTGTTGCTCACTATTCGACGCAACTTATAATGAACTCAACCCACGTATCTATATATGCGAAAATGTATATTGATGTACATTCTTCATCTTCTGTGATAAAATAAATATATATTCTCTGTTATTACTTCGGTGGTGTTATTTATTCTTTTCCAGCTACGGGCAGAGTTAGACGGTATCTCCCTTATTAAACCTTTCATCGTCTTGGCGCCTTTTTTAGACTTATGTTATAATTCCGCATCACAAAGCCTGCGATCCCTTTCCGGAGAAGCTGTGCTAGTCGTTGCTTTGTTTTGTTATAAGAAGACCAGCGTAACTATTTATTATTGGCTGCCCAACTCGAGGAACCTGATTTTCTCGTAACAGGCATTACCTAATAGTTGACCAAATAGAAAACCAACAGTTAAAATTGTTCCAACATATACTACGGATGAGACCGGGCAGCTATTTAAAGCATTAGAGGCAAGACCAGAGATAAGGCGCAGTAGAGGAAAACCTCGTGGAGGTAGAAAAACATACAGAAAAAAGTGATACAACGTGGGAAAGATTTAAGATCAGTAAGGCGAATGGCCGAGAATCGCAAACTTTACCGAAAATGGATAGAGGACCTGACGCTCTAAGTCATACAGGACAGGAAAAGAAGAGAAAAAGAAGACCATGTGGTTACCTACATACGTTATCATATCGTCAAGTATCATTTAAAACGTTCTCGAGTACAAAATCGATTGTTTTTGCTGACGGCATTGTCAAATCAAAATAATAACTTTATGCAACACGTTAAATTTTTCATAACTTTGTTAATTAACGACAGCGTCAGCAACGTTGCTTATGTAACCAAGCTTAAAATTACTTAAAAACCACGTTATACCAACAAATGCAAAAAGCGTAAACTTGTAAAGTTTTATAAAATAGCTATTTACTAATTTTTTGTAATCGATTTATAATAATAATTATGTATAAGTAAAATTAAAATTGTATCCACTGAATAAATTTGAAAATGACAAGTTACAATGTCACGAAGAAATATAATATATAAAGTATATAAGAAGGTCTCAATATAAAATCCTTTCACACGTGTATAGAAAAGAACTCGCTTGAAAAATAGCAATGGCAATGACTGAAAAGTAAGCATCAATTCTAAAACTACTCTAATACTACCATATCACGTTGCGTGTGTAAATAAAAACGTCAATCACTGATATATATTAAAATTTTAGATATTTGAATGTACTTTTACATCAAATAAAAAAAAATAATTATATCTAATAATTTGTACTCGAAAAACGTTTACTGCTGCCGCTCCAATAAAAAATTTAATAAATTTGATAAAAGTATTTACGTACGAACAGACAGGTTTTATAAACATAATTCCACAAAAATGACACAATGAAAAATTGTCGGAAGCTTATTTCTTCAATAAAGCGGATAAACAATCAATACTCGTTTGAACATTGTGGCTGACCGCATTTCCAACCTTTCAACCACAGTGACACTGACATAAAGTAAGAAACTATTGGAGATTACCCACGAATTGTAGTTGACGTAGGAAAGACCAAGACTTAGTATTGATCGATCGTGAATAAAGTTACTTTTTCACCGTTCGTTCTTTCAAGATTGGGACTTTTATTTAAATTTTTTATTTACGTTTGAAAACGTTATTAAAAAACACATATGTTTTGCGACAACTATGTATAGTATATGTATGATTTTTTTGTAATGTCGTTCTACAAAATTGCTGCGTTTGACATGTTTGTTATAAAAAAGATTATCTTACACAAATAATGATTATTGACAAAACATTTAACCAACAAAGTTAAATATTATAACAGAAAACTATATAATACAAAAAAATAATAAGTACGCAACATACTATATAATTACATTTTAGTGTTAAGATAGTCGTCAATAAAGTAGAATCTATAACGTTAATTTTTAAATAAATAATGTAAATACATTTGATTTTCTTTAGAAACCAATTATAAACTTTATTGTTTAACTAAAATATATTAAATTTATTAGAATTTTGTTTTGAATTGTTTAAAAGAGCGTAGAGGGTATTTTTTTGAAGATTAATAATTTTAAACTGACATGCTTCGACCAACAAATAGATTAATTTTTTATCAACTTTTTTATTTTTATATTTATGACTGTCTTTTACAAATCCGGTATGTTTTCTAAAATTAATCTTTGTATTCTCATTACAAAAACGGCGTCGAGACTAAAGGTTTGCATTCATAAAAATGCAGATCAAAAATTAATGCATTCAAATGTTGTAACAATTTGTGAAGTTTAAACCCAATCAAATTTTAAGTGTGTGTTAATACTAAGTTGTAACACCCAAAAATGGCAGTTGGTTATTGAAGCAAGCAACTTTTCTGTCTTTGATTTAGAGCCTCAGTTCATAGTTATTAGCGTTCTTTGTTTTTCGAAAAATTGTCAGTGCTCCCTTATTTAAAAAAATATTTAAGAAATTTGTTTTCGGTTTTCTAAAATTAAAAAAAGATAAAGATAAATTTGAACAAACTGTAACAAATGATCTAAAAGAAAGTGGACTTGCTGCCAAATTTAAATACTTTTTGATTTTGTTCTTTAGAAATAACTTTATTTACAAAAAAAATTACTGCTGTATCTTAAAAATTTGTGTCACGTTTATTATTTGTGTGCGGATTTTGCATAATTTGTGTATAAAAATGCATTATCAAAACGCTTTTGGTTTCTGAAGAGGTAAGACGTAATGAAGTAGAAACTCGTAGAATTTACCAGAGAAGATACAGAAATCGTCACCGCATTTTTAGAAGAATTTATAGACGTTTGTCAGAGACTAGAAGTTTTTACCCAACAATTGATGAGACTTTCAATAGATTTTGTCGAACCCCTACATTTGAAGAAACTGTTCTTAATATGACAAGATCAGCCACAGACAAACACAAGAGTAATAAGCAGATTAGATGTAAATCACGTGACAATTTGGCACGCTCTGAAGAAACAAAATCTCTATCTAATTATTAGACAAGAAGTGCAAAAGACGGTGTATTTAATTCTTGTAATAATCACCTGTGGTGTGATAAAAATTCATACGCAAGATTTATTCGTGCGCATCAACAATGTTTTTTACTAAATGTAGAAGTGTAGGGGTGTACGTTATTGAACCCTACATTTTTCCAAACCGATTGAATTGTAAAAATTATTTTAATTTCTTTTACATCGTTCTGCCAAAGCTTCTTGATGACTTATTGCTAAACATCAAACAAACACTTTGGTTTCAACATGATGGAGCACCGGCTCACACAACCCGAGAAATCTACTAAATAGAGAATATCCAGTGGATTGAGAGAAGAGACCTTGCTCCGTAACCAACCCGGAACCCCGACCTAACTATCCTAGATTTCTTCTTCTGGGATCAGATGAAGATTTCTGTAAACAACAAATTCAAATTAGTGGCTAGAATAGTAGCTGCAGCGGAAGATATATAAGACAAGCAGGCAGCTCTTACCAGTATCTTTTCTAATATTAAAACCCGTTGCCGAGCTTGCGTTGCTGCAAATGGTGGCTGTTTTGAAAATCAAATTTAGTTTCTTGTTTTACTTTTCTTGTTTGTTTGTTTCTTGTTTTTGTTGTTCAATTTCCTTGCTTAATGGCAGCAAGCCTACTTTGTTTTAAATGATTTTTGCAGTTTGCTAAAATGTATCTTGTAATTTAATTTGAATAAAAACTTTTTTTGAACAGATCGAAAAAAATGTTTCAGACAATTGTTATACATGGTTTAAGGATTTTATAAATGTTTTATTTTCAAAAATCAATCGAGAGGTTTTCAAAATATCTTGTTTTGAAAGTTTTGATCGGTCGCCATTTTGTTATTTGATAAAATAGAAAATAATTGCTTTGGGGAACTGTTGAAAGTTTATGTGTTTTTTAATTATTCCCTAAAGAAGCGAGTAATGACGGTTTTTCTAAAAACAAAAAAACGCCAATAACTATGAACTGAGGCTCCAAATTACAAATTTGACCTAAAAAAAGTTGTTTGTTTCAATGAGCAGCAGTAAATAACTATTGCATCTTATTTTTAACAACAAATCTAATAGTTTGTAGAACTGCGATTACAATTAAATTTATAGACAGGGTATGTCACAACGATTCTCTAATTAAAGTTTTAAAGAAACTTCCATAATAGAATTTTGAAAGTTTATAATATAAGCGAATACACTCTTTGGTATATAATTTGCGATATGCAAACTCACTGTCAACGATAAACATTGATTGCATGATCAAAATATGCAAAATCTGGATAAGACCGCATAAGCGACTTTTGACTTAGACCGCGCCGTAGTTGAACACCCAGACTTTTTAGGCTTGGTATTAGTCTTTCCTTGCGAGATAAGACTAAGCCTGAAAACAGCTCCTTTACTATCTATTAATTTGTGTAGTTGTCAAACCTAAATACAGACTACTTAGATATATGTGTTATCAGGACTAATGCATGCCTATTTATTTGTGTCATTATGTTTAATTTGTCATAAGTTCGTTCAGTTTCTGCTTGCAAAAATCACTGAATTTGCACCGATTCAAGTTTTTATTTTTTGCTTACTTATAAAGTTATTCTTTCATATTTCTATTCAATAATTATATGTACGAACTTGCAACATCATTCTTATCTGTGATACTTATTGACTTGCAATTAGTCGTATCTCTGTATTTTATTTCTCTCTTTGTTGAAATAAATATATTTGTTGTTATATTGGTGTTTTGCAATTTGTTTACTTTCATTGTTCGACAGATGTAAACGGGATTTGTTTTTAATATTCCCCCGTTTTGGCGCTCTTTTATTTATCTTAATTAGCACACCGAGTACTGCCTAAAACTCTCTTTCTAGAATATTGAGCTAACCGCCAAGTTACGGGTAAATTTACTGCATGTAATTCTTAATGTTTAATTGATTTTGTTTTTTATTTATGATTTTGTTATTGACTGCTTGTGAATAAAATTTACAATTTTTTTTAATGTTTTTGGAAAAACAAAAATAGCAACATACAATTTGTTATGATAAAAGTGTTTCGGTATGATGTTTGTACCGTACAAAATGTATTCCCGAAACGCTCACTTTTCGCTGCATTGGAAGTGTTTGCTGTCAGTCTGTCAATGCTTCACATCGAATTATCGATCGAAGAAAACTTCCTTTTTTGATGATTGTGGTACGCTTCGTACATGTTCTAATGTAAGTGCCCAGCAAAGTTTTTATTTCTAATTATTTACACTCATCCATCGTATAAATTAGCACTTTCGCTGTTTTTTGAACATTTTCCTAGGGTAAGCATTGATTCATGTTTTTGTGATTTACTATAATTTTTTCGTATTGTCATTAGCGGTTTCTGGATATTCACACGTTATTCCATTAATGTAAGAATATTAAAACCCGTTTTGTTTATTGGAAAAAATCTCTATATAGACGTCACGTCACGTTGATTGAAGATATCGAAACCTTTGCTAATATAATACAATTCTAACCGTATTGGTACTTACCAAAATCTTAATATATAAAACAAAGTCGGGTTTGTTCGAACACTTATAACTGGAGAACGGCTGACCAATTTTTATGGTTTTTGATTTGTTAGATTTGTCTCTGTCCCGAATAGCAGAATAATTATTAAAATCGTTAGAAAATTGACGAAAAAATAAAATGAAAGAAAAAACATTTTCCTATACAAAATGTTTGTGAATTTCGTACCTGTCAAACGTTTAATGTTCATCCAGTCGATACGGTAAACTCTCCCCTCAAAATAAAGAACGTATTTAAATAAAGGTATAGAATAGTGTCAGTTGAAGTGCGTTCAGAAATTTATAACAATCTCCTTAAATATAGAACAAATGGTAAATGAACAAATGACATAAAAAAAACAACTGTCAAATCGATTGCTCTCATTTTTACGTCGCAAAAGTTGTCTGTGATTTGTTTTGTGAGGATTATTATTAATTTGTTTTATAAATTAAGATGCCGCAACCAAAAAGATCTAATCTTTCCCAACGGAGCCGTAATGCAATTAGGCTACGGAACATTGCGAATCAATTAACTGATGAAGAACGACAAATTGCACGAGAAGAGCGCCGCGTTGGTATGGGACGAAGTAAGGTCGTGCTCCTCAGACACAAGTACAATTAGAGGCAACCCGTGAAACGGCTAGATTAAAAACGAGAAACCGTAGAGCTTATCGAACAGATTAACAACGAGATAATCTTTAAAGTGCAAGAAGAAATACTTCAAGTGTTGATTTAAATCGAGCAGCGTTTCTGTACGATTCCACAATTAACTACAGCTCGCATCCCTTTTGTTTGCGAGCATTCTTGAACATTGAATTTTGCTGGAGAAACGCCTGGATTATGCTGCCTTAATGGCAAAGTGAAATTTTCTATTATTGATTCCACCACCAGAGCCATTGCATTCCTTTATTCGTAGCAAAACACCAGAATCGCAACATTTTCTAGCGAACACTCAAAAATACATTGGCTGTTTTCAAATGACTTCATTTGGAACGGAAATTCTAGAAGATCATGAGCGTGTTTTACTCAAAGATGCCACGATATTACAATTGGAACGCTTCATCGAAGAAATTTCTGCGTCGGAGACAAGGCAAGGCAGTTCCTGATCATCCGGATATGCGCTCTACTGATGCTTTTCGTCGTATTTACACAGTTCATCCAAAGAATGATGAATGTTTCTATTTGCGGTTGTTAGTGGTAAATGTTCGTGGTCCGACATCATTTGAATTACTACAAACTTTAATGGTATAGTGTGCCCAACATTTCGTGCAGTTTATTAAGAGCTCAATTTGCTTGAAAACGATACTCATTGGGAGACGACAATCGCTGTAGCAATTATTTCTGCATCTGCAAGTGAGATACGCACATTATTTGCTATCATTCTTTCTACATGCTTCTCATCTAATTCACGTGAACAAATACAAAGATAAACATGTCAAAAGACATTTTGCGTCAAATTTGTATCAGTTCAAGGAATCGTGAGCTTAAGGTGAATGAGGAGATACATAACCAGGTTTTGCTCTTGATCGAAGATATGTGTTACCTCATGTGTAGCAGTTTGTTAGTCAGGTTAAAAATGCCAGCGCCAGATTGCGGAATGAATGATGCATTTAATAGAGAATTGGAACGTGAACGTGAATTTGATCGACGTAAATTAGACCAGTTTATTCAATCAATGTACCCCTATTTAACTCAAAACAGAAAAAAGTCTATTATACATTAATTAATGCAATTGATGATGGAAGTAGTGGCTTATTTTTCCTGGTTGCCCCTGTTGGAACTAAAAAGACATTCCTCGTGTCATTGATTTTGACCACTGTTCGTGCGAGATCCGAAATTGCGGTAGCAGTTGCTTCTTTTGGAATAGCGGCCACGTTGTAAGAAGGATGCCGTACGGCTAATTCAGCGTTAAAATAGCCATTAAATCTTCAAACTACTGAACAACCGACATGTCACGTGCAAAACACTCTGCAATGACAAAAATTTTAGAAGCCTCAAAAATCATCATCTGGGACAAATGCACAATGGCGCACAAACGCGCATTATAAAATCTTGATCGAACCTTGAAAGATCTGCGCAATGGCTCGAAAATTTTTGGTGGCGCAATGATTTTACTATCTGGCGATTTTCGCCAAACACTGCCAGTCATTCCAAGATCGATTGCTGCCGATGAAATAAACGCTTGCCTCAAATAATCAAATCTGTGGCGCTATGTGAAGAAACTTCAACTGACAGCAAATATGAGAGTTGTATTGTTGAACGACCCATATGCTAAAGATTTCTCCAAGCAATTGCTGACTATCGGTAATGGTCGTGTTTCTGTCGTCGAATCGAGCGGATTGATTTCATTTCCTCAGAATTTTTGCAATTTTGTCTCATCGAAAGAAAAGCTCATCAGCAAAGTATTTCCGAACATCATTGCTAACCACACAAATAATAAATGGTTAAGTGAGCGAGCAATTTTGGCGGCTAAGAATAAAGATGTGGATGACTTAAACTTTATAATTCAGAATCAAATCGTTGGTACTCTGCATTCATTCAAGTCAATTGACTGTGTAACAAACGAAAACGAAGCCACTAATTATCCAACTCCTTGGATGTGTTTGGTTTACCACCGCACAATTTACAACTGAAGGCGGGCTCGGTAGTCATCATGCTTCGAAATCTAAACCAACCAAAACTATGCAATGGAACGCGCTTAATTATAAGAAAAATGACGAGTAATGTGGTTCACGCGACGATACTCAAAGGAAAATATGCCGTTTGTGTTTAAAAAATTTCAGTTCCCGATTCCTCTTGCTTTCGCCATGACGATTAACAAATCACAAGACCAAACCTTGACTGTTTGTGGTCTCAACTTAGAAAATGTTTTTTTCATGGTTAGTTGTACGTGGCATGTTCACGTGTCGGCAAACCATTCGCTCTATTTGTTCTTGCGCCTGATAAAAAAACAAAAAATATCATCTATCAGAAGGTGCTTCAATAAAAAGAATTAAACCGATGGATATAGTTGGTTTTTGTACTTATATATATATTTCAGTTATTATCTTAATAAACTACTGAATTTAATATTAATTTTATATTCATCGTATTACTTCCATAAAATGGTAAATTTAGTTCAGCTAATAAATAACACGACATTAATTGACTGTTAGGCGGTACGAAGTTTGCCGAGTCAGCTAGTAACATAATAAATTTAAGGGAAACTGGGCGTATTTGGTTTTCTCACTAATAGTATGAACCGAAAGGAATTTACTTATGATAACACCGTATGTATATTTGTTTATTTTAGAAAATTAAAAAAAATCTGGGAAGCTAGTTGCAGTTTTCGAAGAGAAACTAAATTGTAAATATTATGTTTCCTAGTTTAATTTTTTCCCAGTCGGGTGCACGTACATATCAGGTTTTTGTCACAATTAACTATAAAACTTTTTTGTGTGTAACATATTATTAGATTCTGGTTCTCTGCATTATCGAGATTTGCATATTTCTGTTATATTTTTCAAATGTAAATTTATTCTTTTGGAATGTAAAAATTAGGCCAAGTTTAGTTTTTTGTACGACGTGCTGCCCAACCGAAGAGGGCTTGCATCAACAATTATTATCTGTGATATTAACTAACGTACTAGCGTTAAATCGCACCTATACAACTTTACTTAGCTTCTCTTTTTAAATTTCTTTTTCTGTGATAAAATAAATATACTCGTTGTTACAATCTGTGTTTTGTCATTTGTTCTCTTTCAGCTTTGAATATATTTAAACTGCATCTCTCATCTTAATGTTCCACCGTTTTGGCGCTTTTTTAAATTGCTTTATGATTAGCAGATCAAAACTTACGGTCCAATTACCAAGTCAAACTGAACTAGTAGCTAGCAATTAAGATACGAGAAAATTCTCCTAACAAATTGTTAACGTTTAATCGATTTGTCTTACGTGTCCGTGTCACTACTGAATTGTGCTTAGTATTTACAAAATTTTTTTATTTATTGAAAATATATGTAACCAATTTGTTACTTTCTCTCGTTAATAATTATTTGCTTTCTTCTAATTTCTTTGACAGTTGGTGCATAAATACTTTTGGTGTCTCCAAACTAAGGATTCTACAGGTACTGTTGATATACAAGTAATTGCTGTTATATGATACCATTCTCAAACACGCCGATTTACCGATATCTCAACTAGCCGTAGCGAAGTGGTTGGTACCAACAGGATCCGCTTGAAAAAAAGTTTGTAACGCAATCATGTCGTGTGCAATCAAAACAAGAGCGGATACTGCTTAAACTAAAACTATTAAAAACACAAAAATTAAAAGTATTAAACAACAACAAATAATTACTGAGGGATAGAGCAAGAAATAAAATAATAATAGAACAAAAAATATAGTACGCTGAAAAAGATAAAGAAGAAAACAATATAGAGAGCACGTACAGATAAAAGACGATGATGAAGTCGCAATAATAGCAATTTACCAAAAACTGCATGAATCAAAAAATCGGTCGACAGTTACGTTACAAGATATTTTAAAAATAAAATGCGAGAAAAAAAATTCCTTTCCTAAAACAATAATCAAAACAATTGCTAGTACTGTATTTATTACAAAAATCTAAATTACATATCTATGTAGTCAAAGTTTAAAGACGTTGCATATGCTATTAAAGCAAGACGTTTAATTTAAAATCAAAATATTGCCTATACTAAAAAAAATAGTAGATACACACACAGATACCTCTAACTAAATACTTACACAAATTGTTATACAAAAAAACAAAAATTTTAAAACATAAAAATAAGTAGAAAAAATATTACAGTTAAAAATAGTAAAAATTAAAAAAAATCATTAAATCTGTAAATAGCTGTAAAGACAGAACACGTTGTAAAGTTGATTTTAATCCAGAGTAATTCAAACTAGTTTTGAGTAAGGCCCCGAGTAAAATCGCAACGTAAAAAACATTGAGGATAAAGCAATGTCAATGCAATTGTACGAAATCCGGACAAAAGTCGATTTTGCTGAATGATGTTATATTGAAAAACCGGTTACTACTTGAGATACGTGAATAAGTGCCAAAGAAAGGATCAACCTGTTTTTGTCTTTGCCTGAACTTCTTTAGCACTTGGATGATGAAAAATGAAACAATTATATTGATCTACACGTGGGGTATGTGATAGATCTCAACAAACAACATTTTAACAAAAATATGAAAGTAACTCTAATTTTGGCGCAAACATTTTTCAAAATTTATTTGTCATTTTACAATTATCTTGTGGCTAAGTAAAAAAGTTAATAAGGCAAAACCCATTACTTTCCTTTCCGCGATATTGCAACTTAATTTGCATTAGATTTGGGAAATAAATAGCAGATATCACGCAGGAGGAAATCAGTTAAATCAAAAATACTCACTCAAATCGAACAACAAACAAAACTTTTTTGGCGAAGCATGTAATGATGCTTACAGTGTTTGATGCCAAAGTGTGAAATGCTGCAACAGACACTAAATTCGTCTAAAGACTTTAATAAATTATCATCGAGAAAGCAATTAAATTGAGAAAAAAATTATTTAAAGCAGTCCTTTATCTTGACTATCAATTGCCAGTAAAGAAATGGCAATTAAGCATTGACAATGAAAAGCAAGTAGTGCAGGAAAAGAAAGAAGATACAGGAGGAATTTCAAACAAAATTAAGTCTAATTGTGGATGTTTCTAAAGCTGGTTTTGGAAAAAACAATTTTGGAAATACAGGCAGCAGATTTTTTACCGACCATGAGTTCTCAGCAACAATTACAGGAATAAATTTTAGCCTCATATACCGCATTAAAGTAATTTTGGAAGCTATATTAAGCGGTCGCAAATGGACACAAAAAAATTCGAATTTTTATGTTCAAGCACAAGGAAATTGTATGTAGAGCTATATCCATGGCATTCAATGATGCTCATTCTCCATAAAATACTATTTCATAGATCCATTATAACTGAAAATGCTTTGTTTGCGAAAAGAATGATGACAGAGGAGGTCGCTGAAGCTAAAAATTAGCACTTCCACCTGTACCGTCAAAATTACGTATGAAAGTTCAGCCGAGACTCCTGAAACCTCGATATCATAAATACACTGCTACTAGGTTCAAATTCCTTGATCACTAGTATGAGACCTACTCTAAAGATAACGACAAACCCGTTCCTCAAAGAAACTCAAAATATTCCTTTCCGTTGAAACAGGAAATCAATTCAATTTTTCTGATGATAAAGATCTTGGAAAACCGTAGATGCTATCATCAAAGTAATATATACTTTTTTATAGTGAATTTATGTATGATTTCTAACAAATTGTTTTACTTTGTTTACAAACCTAGGGAGTCGACTTACGTTTTGACTGCTCAATTAGCCGATTGTTTGAATTGATGCGTGAGAGCTCGCATTGTCATTGATGGAGAATGATTTTTCGTCGTCTGGCGGTTCGTTTTTTCACTTTATTAACAACTCCTAGCAAACAAATAGTTGTGTACTACTCAGAGTTGACCGTTCTACGTTGTTCTAAAAGCACAGTGACCACATGAACATTTATACCAAAGAAACAAACCCACATTTGCTTCAAAGTGCTGCGAGCACAAACAACTTTTATTAGATGTGGCTAAATTTGGAAGAGCTATACAGTTGACTGCTGTTTAATTTCGAACCCATAACAACAAACTCGAAATTCGTCATCTGTACAGATGTTAGACACTGCATTTGATGCAACGACGCGGTTGTATTTTGTAATCATTTGTTTGCACTAATTTACACGAGTTTTTTTTTATATACTGTTAAGCTGTGCAGAATCCAACGCAAACAAATATTTTTGCTTATGAATGCTTGTTATGCTAATGCCCAAAAATGCTTCAATCACACCATAAGACCACATCATGATCTTGCATTATCAGTTCATACACTGCATCAATGTTTTCTGGCACAATCGATTTTGGACTATGTCGCCCGCCAGCTAAATAAGAATTCACTAAGTCATCGATATATTGTGACCTTGGATGGTGTTTTATCACCAAAATTCATAGTAAGTGAATCGACACACTGCTGTTGACATTATTCAAGTTGAAAATCGTAAAAAAATCATCGCATGAAAATGTTCTCGATACAAATTTATTTCCTTTGCGAAAATTTTTTTTACCACGTAAAAAATTATGTAATTCAAAATGTATTTAAAGTGTAATTAATTCAATGTTTTTTAATTGTATCAATAAATTATAATTTTTTTGTATAAATTATTAATTAAAAAATTTATTTGAGATTAATATAGTTGAATATTTACAGTCAACTAAAGTAAATTAAAACGTAAACACAATAAACGTTGATTACAAATTCGTTCGTATTTGTTGAGCTATCAATATTCTATAAAAACGTTTTTATTGCAAACGAACAAGGTTAAATGTAAATAAAAGAAAACAAAGCAGTGATTGCAAAAATAAAAATGTAATGAAATATAAATTCCGACGATTGAAATATAAATTAACCTAGAAAATCCCTACACAAGTAGTTTCAATAATACTTATTTTTAAAAACGATTGTATTGTCTGACATTAACATTCTCTTGCATTTTTAAAATAAAAATTTAGTATAACTTGGTAATAAAAAACGCAATACATTACGATAACAATAAAAGAAATTTAAATTTGATATACAAATACAATTTTAAGAAACATAAAAACTTTATGCAACAAGTAAAAATTTTAGAAAACTACAATGGTACTCGCCTGTAAAATGATAGATAGAATTCGCTAAAATTTAAACGGAAAATAAACAATTAATTTAAATGTAAATAAAATTTTAGTGTTTACTACTAAAGTTCCTAATTAAATTAATCAATGACGTTTCACATTTTAAACTTAATATAGTTCGGACAAAAGCAAATCAACAATCGATTGCTTCACTTAATTAAAGCTTCGACAAGATGAAGTTATAAAGCGTAATAAACAAATACATCATTAAAATGATGTATAATTGAAGTTAAAAAAAAACGTACTAACAAAGAAACACAATATCAAGAATTACACAATGTTGTTTAATTTTAGTATAAACGAGATTATTAAAACAGTGAAGTCATAAGAAAGAACAAGTTACAAAAAGAAAAATAAGAAAATTAAAATAGTATGCTCTGTTAACAACATCGTAAGAATGTCGTAACTTTCTAACAAAAAAATCTAAGATTGCTGTATTCATTAATAATATTTAATGAACTGTAATATACAACAGAATTGGCCATTGAAAATGATAGTAAACAATAACAATCAAACTAATAATAAGCTTTTCCTATTTGAAAGTAAACATTCTAAATTACGGAAAAGGGCGCAGTAAAATAAAGAATAATAACACCGCAATTACAATAACAAACAGGACCACCAAGGAAACATTAAGAGGTGGAATTGAAAATTAGTTTCAACGTATTTAAAATAATAAATCGAGTAAAAAACCTCAACTACAAAAAATTAAGATAATGAGATAAAGAAGATAAAAATGTACACCTAGAAACCTAAGTTTTGATTACAATTTAATAAAAAAACTCACATTGATTCATTCAACTAAATTAGTTAAAGGTAACATAAATTTTAAAAGTCTGATTAAATACTGTGTAGTTTCCAAACAATAACAAAACGAAGTAGTGTAACAAACTGTAAATTATAAATGCTGCATCAGCGTTATCGGCAATTTGAAGTCAACCACTTTTAATATTTATTTATTTATTAATGAATTATGAATAAATAAATAAATAAATTAAAACCGTTATTAAACTAATTATTTGTGTTTTCGTCCATTTTGATGTATTTTACAGGCAGCATAATCGACCGGAAAATTTACTAGATCGGGAAAGTGTAGTAGAATTTTATAACTAGAAGTTGGCACTAACACTAATCACATGGCGGGCAGTATTTCAACTACATGCATTTTAAATACATTTTTAACGTGTATTTTATATTTTGTATTTCCAATATTTTTGTTTAAGAAAGGTATTCTGTATTTCGTATTTTAAATACATTTTTACTTTTCTATAAGGAAAGTATAACGATAGCAATTTTTTTTGCAGAATTTTACGTTTCAAAGTTTCCTTAATCAGAAAAATAATTTTTGACAAAAAAATTTTGGTGTTTGTGTGTGTGTAACGATGTACCCACGATAACTCTCGAACCAAAAGTCCTAGTAACTTAAAACTTGGTATGGAGCTGGCTTTTCATATTCTCTCACCTCTATCAAAAAATAAGTCTGATAAAAAAAAACGGAAATGGGTGTATCCGCTATTTTAACAGTTTTTCTTATATAATTTTGTACGTATGGAAATTATTCGAATTATTTTTACAGTTTCTTATTGTTTAGGCTGCTTACTTATATTTTTTTGTGTTAAAAGTGTAAGCCACTTTGTGGTAATGCGCGCATACTAACTCGCTCCGAACAGATAAATAAGAATGAATGTAACCCTTATTTTATATCCATTATTAAAAAGTTATCGTTGCAATTAAGATGTTGGGTGTTCTTTCTAATTAAAAAAAGTAACAATTATTTACGTTCAAACATGGTTCTAACGAGACGGATAAAAAAATATACTTCGTTGAATGGATTGTTGTCTTTAGTGTTCTAAAGTCGTTTTGATATAAAGAAAGTGCCTCCATTATTCTATTCCTTTTATCGACGCA
This sequence comes from Aquatica leii, assembly GCA_035610365.1. Lineage (NCBI taxonomy): Eukaryota > Metazoa > Arthropoda > Insecta > Coleoptera > Lampyridae > Aquatica > Aquatica leii. Next base: position 76,729,754 of record CM069436.1, on the reverse strand, counting down.
ATGGTAACGTATACATGTTTATACTAAAATACGACACTTTCGAGTGATGCTTAATACTTATATTTGTTACTATTGCGATTTAAAGTAAAACTATAATATATGCTTATTTTTGACACGTGCATATACGTAAATTGTCTACTATGGACCCAATCAGGAAACGAGGTCAAATCAAAACTAAATTAACATGTTTTGACACATATTTAAATTCATTAAATGCAGATGATAATTAATTATCCTAAGCTGAAGTTGCGCGTTTGAGTTTGCAATTGACGAACATTGAACCGCGTTATGATTTATTTTCTCAAGTGCAAGATGACATTGAGACTACTAGCGATAATTTGAAAATTGAATACGCCAAAACCTCCCCGTTTGAAGATAAATATTTCAAATTAATTTCTGTTGCTAGAGTTTATTTAGAAACAGCATGCCAAGTTGTCTTCAATAGAATTACTGACGTTTAATGGAAATCCCGAAACATGGTTGCATTTTCGCGACATGTTTACTAGTTTAATATATGAAAATAACAAACTTCCTGATGTGCATAAATTACACTATTTAAAGGCATCCTTGACAGCTGAGGCTGTAGAATCATTGAAAAATATTCCTACAACTTCCTTAAATTATAAAATCGTTTGGTACGGTTTAAATGATAAGCATAATAATTCGCAAGCATTGATTTATCATCATGTAAAATTACTATTTAATTTAGAAAAGACAACCGTAGAATCATCGTCAAATTTACAAAATTTAATAAACACCTTCCAAAGAAATTTAAGATCCGTAGATTCATTAGTAAACCCCGAAGAACAAAAAACATTTTCTTAGTTGATTTATTGTATTCTAAGTTAGATCCTTATACTACGATGGAGTTTGACAATTCTAGAATTGACGATAATATTGTTTATTTCAATGATCTCATAAAGTTTTTGAAGAAAAAAGCCTCGCTTTTGACAACTCTCGATCAAAATAAAAGACTTATTCATTCGCTAGACACACGTGAAAATCGCTCTATATCATTAATTACGACTGAGCCTATTTGTCATTTTGCAAATCTTCTCATCTGATTTATAATTGTGATAAGTTAAAAGAGATCAATACATTGGAACGTCTCAACAAGGTTTATGGTCTAAGTATGTGCATAAACTGCTATTTACCGTTACCCTATTTGTAAGGCAAACCATAATATACTTCTGCATTTGCATAAGGAATCTTCAGATCAGGAAAAACCAATTTCAACCATCTAATCTCCAAGCACTAACGCTACTATTTTTTCTTTTGTGTCGAGTAGTTCAAGAGTTCTTTTATTCACTGCAATAGTGAACGTTTCCGATTGGAATAGAAAATACTATCCAGTCAGAGTACTTCTATATTTTGGAAGTCAGAGTTACTTCATAACTAAGGGATTGTTTAAAAAATTGGAATTAAATAAAAATATTGTAAACATGCAGCTAATGCCCTTTCTCACATTGATGGGCAATGCAACATGCATATGATGGCAATGCACACCGCCTTCACGTTCATCGTGTCCTGTTTGATCATACCGCGCATAACTGGTATTGTTCCTAGTTCTTCGATTGATGTTTCTCATCTAATGATTCTAAATAAAGCTCAACTAATGGATACTGATTTTAATATCGCAGGAGAAGTTGAAATTCTTTTAGACGCTACCTATCTCTACAAACTATTGTCTACAAGCCAAATTTCTCTTGGAACAAATCAACTCAGATTACAGAATACTCTGTTACGCTGGGTTGTTGACGGATGTTTGAATAGTGAAGCGCGGCCCAGCAACGTTATTTGAAATTTTTCTGTTGATTTCAATGTTCAGGATCAGCTTTCTCAATTTTGGGAATATGAGGAAGTGCCTACTTCTTCATTTATATCACGAGAAGAGATCAAATGCAAAACTAATTTTGTTGCTCTGGTAGTATACCAGAGATCAAGACGGTCGATTTATTGTCAAAATTCCTTTGAAGAAGAATGAAAAAATGTTAGGAAATTTTTATTTTAAAGCTGAAAGGTCGTCGCGCTCACTTAAGAAAAGATTTCAGTGCAATGAATCACTTCGTGTCAAACACGCGGAATTTATGCGTGACTATGTTCACCTTGGTCACATGAGTCCTTCTCAGTGCCCAATTGATACTTCACCACGGTGTACTCAAAGAGGAAAGCGTTAGTACAAAACTGCGCGTAGTGTTCAACGGTTCTTTTCCGTCCACCTCGAGATACTCTATCAATGATTTGCAGATGATTGAACCTGTTATTCAAAGAAACCTTTTCTCTATATTACTCAGCTTCCGGTCATATTTATATGTGTTTTCTGCTGACATACAAAAAATGTATAGGCAAGTGCTTGTTTGTCCGTCGCAACGACACTTGCAATGTATCTTGTGAAGAGAAAACTTTTCTAAGTCAGATCAAACATTTGAACTTAATACTATAACTTTTTGCACGTCTGCAACTTCGTTTATTGCTATTAGTAGTTTACATCAACTCGCCAGTGATTGTGAGCATACCTCTCTAAAAATTTCGAAAATCATACGTGACAACTTCTACGTTGACGATTTATTAGTTGGTGTTAATTCCCTTAAAGAAGCTCAAGAATTATGCGTAGGATTACTACATGTTTTGAACTCTGGATGTTTTCCTTTGAGGAAGTGGATGGCAAATGATGCTCGCGTTCTAGAACATTTAAATCCTTATTACATTCATTTGCATTGTTTAGATCTTGGCTCTAATGTATGCACAAAAACCCTCGGGTTGTCATGGAATTTTAAGAATGGTAATTTAGTGTATTCTATTTTACAATCTAATCAACCTAAAATTACAAAACGAATTATTGTTTCTGAGGCTTCGCAAATATTTGACCAGCTTGGACTACAAAGCCCTTGCACGGTGGTCGCCAAAGTTATTTTGCAGCAACTTTGGTTACATAAATTAGAGTGGGACGAGAACATTCTTGATTATATCCGCATAAAGTGGATCAATTTTTGTTTAATATTGGCGACTCTAAACCAATTTAAAAATTCCTAGGCACGCAGTTTGCGCAAATCTTTTATCTATTGAAATTACTTGCTTCTCAGCCGCTAGTACTATGGCCTACGGTTCGTGCATTTATATTTGTTTTGTGTCAAATGAAGACAAGGTTTATTATAAACTTCTATGTTCAAAAAGCAAGGTAGCTCGTTTGAAAACAATAACTGTTCCAAGACTTGAGCTTTGGGGTGCGCTAGTGCTAAGTCGCTTAGTAAATCATGTTTATAGATTTTTTGATTGTTAGGTAACCAATTGCTACCTATAGACTGATTCAATGATTGTTTTGGGATGGATTAAAACCCTACCAAACCAGTTAAAAACTTTTGTTTTTTACCGCGTGGCTGAAATCCAGACTTTTACAAATAATTACATTTGGAAACATGTTCCCACTGTACACAACCCAGCTGACTTACTATCTAGAAGAGATGCTTTCCGATCTACGAAATAATAATTTGTGGTAGAGAGGGCCGTCTTCTTGGCCTCTTCCTAAGGAAACTACTTCCGAACTACCCCAGAAAAACATGGTTGTTAATAATCTAAGTATCTTACAAACAGAAAATTTCCCATTTGTTAGATATTCCAATTTGAGTAAATTACAAAGAATAATAGCGCTCTGTTTGAGATTTAAGCACAACTCTTTAAATTCGCAGTCCAAAGTAGTTAGTACATTAACTCGCAGTGAAATTAGCAGTTCTCTTGTTTGTTTGACTAGAGCAGCATAGTTGCATTTATTTGTACTTGAATTAAAAATGCTTAGTCAAAGAAAACCTTTACCCAAGAATGATAAGGTTGCAAGTCTTTTGCCTTTTTTGGATTGCAGTAGCTTAATACGTGTAGGGGGGTCGATTATTTAATTCTAACTTTAACTTTGATAAGAAGCATCCATTGCTAATTTTTGGCAGTCATTTGTTTTTCAAATTATTGCTAACACAAAAGATTGTTGCATGCAGGTCCGCAGCTTGTGCTTGATAGTATACGTGAACATTTTTGGCCTATTTAGGGAAAAAATGTATGCAGAAAAATAGTGCATTCGTGCATGCAGTGTTTTAGATCTGTTCCTAAACTAATAGGTCCTATAATATGTAACTTACCAAAAAATAGATTAAAGCTTAACTTTCCTTTTGCAACTGTAGGCACTGATTATACAGGCCCTTTAATGCTTAAAAATCGAAAAGGCCGAGGAAGCAAAATTTCAAAAAGTTATATTTGCCTGTTTGTTTGTCTAGTAATTAAAGCCATGCATTTGGAACTGGTAACCAATTCAACCAGCGATGCTTTCATTCTTGCTTTAAAAAGATTTAGTGCGCGCCGGGGCATGCCTTCGAAAGTTTATTCTGATAACACAACAACCTTCGTGGATGCGTATTCTAAAATGACCGAACTTTACAAATTTTCATAATGTCCATAAAGACATAACACTTGCTTCAATAAATACGAAATAGATTAGCACCTCGTTTTGAAGGACTGTGGGAAGCAGAAGTTAAAAGTGTTAAATGTCATTTAAGAAAGGTGTTAGGTAATGCTTTATTAAATTTTGAAGAACTGTAGATGTTATTCGCTCAAATAGAGTATATTTTAAACTCTCGCTTTTAGGCACTCTAGTCCTCTGATCCGCACGATTTTCAACCCCTAACGCATTTGCACTTTTTGATCGGAAAAATATCGACCGCTATGCCAGATCTAGTTTGAACAGCCTATAAATCGTTTGTCTTCATACCAACGTCTCCAGCAAGATTGTTACAACATATTTGGAAACGGTAGAGGAAGGAGTTCGTGTCCGAATTACAACAAAAAACAAAATGGAAACTTAACCATGGAGAATTATAGAAAGACATGCTCGTTCTTATAAAAGAAGACCATGTCTTCTTCTTTAAATGGAAATTCGGACGAGTTAGTAAAGTGCATCCCGGCAAAGATGGGATTTTGCAAGTTGCTAAGATCAAGAACGGGATAGTGTTAAAATCGTTCGCTAAAATGAGTTCTTTGGCTGCTGACTAATTGTTCAAACTTGATATTTTTAAATTTTTGAGTTGACTTTGTGTTTGATTTTTTATAATATTATTACCTACTATTTACTTGTTTAATATTCAGATTTTTAAAACAGTGTTTTAAGGTGGTCGCCATGTTTAAGCCGTTTACTTATATTTTTTGTGTTAAAACTGTAAGCCACTGCGTGGTAATGCGCGCATACTAACTCGCGCAGAACGTATAAGTAAGAATAAATGTATTTTATATATAATTAATATAAAAATAATTCTTTAAAAGGTTAAAATCATTGATGGAGGTGAAAATTCCCTCCTTTAAGTTAATTTTCAATAATTATTAAAATAAAAAATTCTATTTTTGAAAAAGCACTAGTAGTGCGAAACGTAATGTCAACACATATTAATTAAATAAATAAATAAAAATATTCTCATTTTTTCGTTGCTGTAATTGTTATTCCTCCAAAAAATATTAGAAAAATTATAAACTTAAGTTTTCTGAATTCTCTATATTCTTTTGACTTGGATTGACAATTTAAAAATAAAAAATATGTAGAAATTCCTTATAGGAGAGTCGCGTAGTGATCACATAAGCTTTTTATTGATAGAATAAATTTTGTTTTTATACAAAATGTTTGTTTTTTTGGTAAAAAATAATGATATTTATTGTAACAATACATTATGAAATTATTTTTAGGATATTTCTCCATACGTTTAAAAACAAGCGCACACGTTTAACATGACGTTAAGAGTAGTTATCGTTAATTCTCTGATGTTTAAACATCAATTATTTAACGACAGTTCTCCAAGAATTAAAATAATTTGTGGCATTACCATTTTAATTGTCTTACAATGAAATAATGGCCTAAAAGGAGAAAAATTGTTTATTACTTTACTGGAGAAAATAATGGACTTTAATTACTAAGCACGGTCTAAATGTTCTTCTGTTGAAAAATGATGACTACGCGGTAGTTTTTGAGTTTTTTGCGCACTTGTCAACATAAACGTCAAACTATTTTTGAGTGATTTTGAGAATTTGAGTAGTCTCTATTATAACAACAAAATGCTGTTTTTAATTTGTTCCTGTCTAAATTGGATGTTTTTCCTTCAGTGGACTTTAACCTTTTCGCCAAACATATGCGACAATAACTAAAAGTGTGTTGAATCTCACTGCAGTATATATCCGTTTTAGGTGGTATGGCCTTCTAAGCCCATAATGGTGTATTTTTGGCGGTATTAAATTTAGCCCCATTACCAAACGCATCGCCGCATAGATGTGTCTGTGCTTACTGGGCTTCTATGTTTAGAGCCGTAAAAATTCGGCAGCTAAGACAGGTCATATAATTCCACTCGTGTATATATTCGTCATCACACAATTTGTTATTGTGAGAGGTAGTGGGGAACAGCAAAATGAGTCTTAAGTTACGGTTTACTTTATAGTTTAGTATCATCCGGTTCATGCGTATATCGTCGCGCGCTATGGCAGTAAATTTGCAGACATCCACAAGCAAAATGGTAGTTTTAAACGTAAAAGAAATGTAGATGCAGGTGAAAAAAATTGTGGAATTACGAATGAATACGAAACATTTTAGCGGCATTGGGTTCTGGCAATGAGCCGTATATCAACAGCGGAACTAAATATGAACCAAATTTGAACAAAAGTAACACTAGCGATCAAGATGAGGAGGTAATTCAATGTTTGTATACAAATGATGACAGCCCCGATAATAATGAAATTATTACGAATATTGAGAATGAGTCATTCCATATAAAATCGTCTGAAAATAAAAAAATGTTGCCGACCCATTTTAGATTTTTGCGTAACTTTAAGAAACTCTTCCCTACGGTTCCAAAGAACAAAATTTGCACGAGTTTGATTTTTACAAGCGCTTGTTTCCGCCTATTTAAATAAAAACTTCTCAAAATCGATATTTTTAAGCTTTATCAATTTTTGCTTTAAAATTTTTCTGTTTAAAGGTATCTATACGATCAAAGCAGAATTCTTGAGGGGAAGATAGTAGTCTAAGTGTAAGTAACGATAATTGGCTCAATCAATACCTTCGAATAATCGCATCGTGCGACTTTAGCATCTTAACTGTTGAGAATTAATAACTTATACTCCGCGGGAATTAAGTACACATATTATAGATAAATTACAGCCGCGGATCGACCTAAGCAGCCCACTCTTAATAGAAGAAAACTTTGCTCGAAATTTTGAAATTAAAAAAAAATCTATTATTCAGGTTATAAAACTGCGAGATAAAAATCTAAAACTCACAGAATCTACTGTTCTTACCTTCAACTTTGAAGGACTACATCATTTGTTTTGTTATTTTTATGTTTAGTGCCTAAACGAGTCGTTTTTTTACAGCAAAAATCTGGACGTTTTTAGTAATCGATAAAAATTACTTACCATCAAAAATAATTATTAATGTGAAAAAAATTTTTAAGTTTCAATAGAGTTATGGATTTTTTCAATGTAAAATTGTCTGGAAGTATTCATTATCGAAAATGATAATAACTGTAAACTATTTCAACTAGAAATGTTTCAGCAGCTTCCACGTCCTGGCTCGATACAAAAAAAAATTATACCAGAAATTTGATTAGAACAAAAGTCGTACATTGCTTCTGGAGTTAAAATATGATGATTGGTACTTCGCTGCAAGCTTGCTCTCTTTACATTCCTTTTGATTGTAGCGCCTGCTCCATCGCACGCAGTTTTACTATGAGAAATGGCGAAGAAATGCCATTCTGCCTTCAATCCAAAATCCGCCTTGTTTTTTTTATTTTTGTATTGAGCGGCTGTTCCATCACTAAAGTAATAAATTTTTCTGAACTCGAATAGCTATTTTTGATGTAATCAAGAAACATTTTTTGAAACACAAAAAACGATACTGTATTGTGAGTAAGATAATCACTAATCGCACATAAAGTTTTCACCTTCATTTCACATTCATAATTGAAGGGTACAGGAATAAAACAAGGAATGTCCATTTTTCGTATTTAAGATTTTTGCGCCATCTGTTTAAACTGGTTTAAAACAAGGATTGACCAGAATAATTACTACTTTATCATCAGTGGTTTCAGTGCAATGGTATTTTTAACAGTACAGAGATTTTGTTGTAAACGTGAACGTGGATATTGTAGTGTTGTCGTTTAGGTGATATTTAGTGCCATATTTAGATAAACATGGATGAAAATAATACTTGTGGCGGTATTTCTGGAACTACAAAGAAGAGAAAAAGAACAGGCAGGATGCAGGACGTTGCAAAGAAATTAAGATTAGCCACTCATGAGCAAGGAGCTGCATGTAACTGTAAAAGGTTAAGATGTTTTGAAGTTGTGACAAATGATGAAAGAAGTCATATTTTGACAAAATTTAATAAGCTGGAATCACATTCTGAACAAAATAGTTACCTATGTGGGTTAAGAGGGCTAAGGATAGAAGATAGGCAACACACCTGACAACTAGAATTTTGAATATTTTTTCTAAACTTTCTGCATAAATTACGGCTTCTGTAATTAAATTGAAAAGATAATCTTTATTTTATACGATTTGTCTGTTCATTGTAATTGGTCGTACGTATTTTGTTTTTTGAAAAAATGTTTTAAAAAACTGTTATTTGATTTTTATGAATCTTGTATTAATGAGTATATAAGGAGTAATTTTGAAAATTTTAAAAAAATCGATACGTACGTCTATTTATATATACTAACTTATTGTGAACAGCAGTTGTAAACATTTTCAAAATAAATTGTACTCTTGTAATTTATGCAGAAAATATTATTTTTTCAAAAAATTTCTGCTTATAATTTCAACAGACCCATTAAGTAATAGGCAACCCAAATAGCAGTATCTGCCATAGGCGTTTTCGTGTATTTTGTGCGGATTTTAATCCGCTTATACAGTTTTTTATAACATAATAATTAAATTTATTAAGATTGTTACCTTCATGCTGCAAATTCTTTAGTTGTTCTAGAAAATACGAAATATTGACAATTCGTCTACCAGTTACAGTGAATACCTTCTTAGCTGCATCATCAGGTACACACAGAAGTTCTTTGAGGTCGCTAGACTCCTCTTTATCACTGCCGGAAGAGCTATCTATTTCAGATTCTTCATCACAACATTCATTAGTATTATTATGAAAATCCTTATAAAAACTGTCCACCAATTCGCTGTCTGCGATTATACTACCACTATTAGTATTCTCGCAAATTTTTGATTCTATTTTATCAAGCGAATCATCGTCAGATGAAGTTAATGATTTACTACTCGATGCTGGATCATTACTACATGACATCTCTGTGAAGCTACACGATACATGATCCGTATCATTGGTGGTACTAATAATTTCAGTCGATTTCAACTGACAATAAGCCAAATCTTTCCACCTTCTAAAACAAAATATGATGAAAAATACATATTAACAAATATGTCAAAATAATAATAAACGTAATTTTGTTGTGCTTACTTTTCTAATAATTTTTTCATAATCAATTTCTTGCTTTTTCTTGGTCGTGATAATGACAGTTTATGTTTTGCCATTTTGTAAATGAAATCGAGTATTATTTGCACACTAGAACAACACGCACTGTACCTACTAGGTGTGTACAATAAAGAAATTTAAAGTATTGTTGTTATTATTATAAAATATAAGGCAATTAGCTATTAACATTCCTCTTACAAGTTTCATTATTATTAATTCGTTGTCATACTCATATCAAAAAATAATTATGATTTGAAAGTTATTAATCTAATAATGCGCTAATGTGAATTTGACAAATCGGTTCATTTGCAAATCATTAATAGTAATTATTGTTTTACGACATAATATAGAATCAGTTTAGTTACAATAATAATAAGTTGTTATTAATTTTTCTGTAAATGCAATTAAAGTTATATTTAATGATATTTTTATGGATAAATGAATAATAGTGGTGATGTTCAAAAGCTAGTATATTTATTTGATTTAATAAAAACATAATCCATTTACCCATAAAAATATCATTTAATATGTTTCATGATGAAAAATTTGTGCATTTTCTATAAGTACTTAAAATTTTTGTTAAATAATGTTTTTATGCCGGCGGGGAGGATTATGTAAATTGTTAAAACTCATTGAGACAAGGTTCTATTGTGTTCTTTAGAACTATGAGTCATTGTAAGTACTTATCCGAATCGCCGAATATAGTTTTGTGATGTGATGTTAATTGCATATCTATATTTTTTAAAGGCGTAAATAGAAATTTGATCGTCTCTCCTTAGCCGCCTTAATAGCTGTGCTTTCCGTCTATAGAAGACGAAGCAGAAAACCTGAAGAGGAGAGTGAATATCACACTGCATCATTTAGTTATAGAGTAAAAGTTATGCGAAATGGTCGAAATTCCAGTGTGTTTTAAGGCGTTCATTGCAATTCATGGCACGACTCGAAGAAAAATCGAATATATTCATAAATCTTTAAAGCATAGCGAAATGGCCCCTAAAGATTTACGAGGTAAACATAGTGCAACGTCCAAGAAACTTCCAGATGAGGTATATCAGCAGGTACACGACCATATCAAATCCTTCAAAGGCAGGGGTTCGCACTACAGCTTCAAAAATTCAACTAAGAAGTACTTGCCAGATTAGTTGAATATTAAAAAAATGTTTAACATGTTTAAAGTTCCCCAATGTTAAGGTATCCTACGAATTCTATAGGAATATTTTTAACACAAAATTTAATATAAGTTTCGATTACCCACGCACAGAAACTTGCAGCGCCTGTGACGAGTTTCAGGCAAATCTTTCCGTTTACAACAGACACCCAACTCTGATAGTGAAATAAACAGACTACGTGTGGAAAACGAACTTCACAAAAGAAAAGCCCAAGTCTTTTACGATATCAAGAGGAAAAGCAAAAAAAGAGCCCAAAGCAGTCGCCCGATGACTGGTATGAACTAATACGAAGTTCTAGGGTACAACATTCTCCATTCGTTGTCGTTGAAGTAAACCAAACCATAATCAGAAACTGAAGCGCATTCCTTACAGACGCAGTTTCCAAAAAATATCCTTTCAAAACACAACCAATAAGAAAAATTGCTAATTCCAAAGATCATCCCAGATTAGTGCACCACAGATCCACATATCACGGCCACTGGGAGACTACACCAATCACTTGCGAAGAAAAGAGGTAATGCAAGTTAACAAGATTCTGCATCAATCCTGCGGATGCCGATTTTTTGAAGAATTTACCTCATCAATAAACAATAATCTTACTTTTTTGTTCGTGTTACTATTATTGTATGTATTTGTTACTAAACAAAAAGACTTTTTAAATTAAAAACAACATTCAGTTAATTTGTAGTAAAAGAAATAAACTTAAAAACTTGATTTTCTCAAAAGTATTATTGTGTGACAATCCTTGTTTTATTCCTGTACCCTTCAATTATTATAGATAGTAAGTAATTTTTATCGATTACTAAAAACGTCCAGATTTTTGCTGTAAAAAAACGGCTCGTTCATGCACTAAACATAAAAATAACAAAACAAATGATGCAGTGCTTCAAAGTTGGAGGTAAGAACAGTGGCTGTATTTTATCTATGATTTGTGTACTTAATTCCCGCGGAGTATAAGTTAAGACGCTAGAGTCGATTGAAATTCACGAAAAATGAGTAAAAACACTCATTTTTATTTTAATCATATAGATATCTTCAAACAGAAAAAATTTCAAGCAAAAGTTGATAAAGGTTAAAAATATCGATTTTGGAAAGTTTTTATTTAAACAGGCGGAAACAAGCGCTTGTAAAAATCAAACTCGTGCAAATTTTGTTCTTTGGGACCCTAGGGAAGAGTTTCTCAAAATTACCCAAAAATCTAAAATGGGTCGACTTTGCGAATTAGACGATTTCAAATGGAATGACACGAATGTCAATTTTACCTTTCTGAGTTACATGCTAAAAATACACTAAAAAACGTGTTGTCTCTCAAGTGGAGTAACACACCATTCATTCCTCTCAAACACGCATTTGACGATACAGATTCAGAAGCACGTGAGGAATCTATAGAAGATAAGAAGTTAGATGTATTAAATTATTTACTTTTATTTGTAAGTTTAAAAGTGACAGAGAGGATTGTATCTGAAATTAACAAATATGCTTTTGATATTTATGCTGCTAAAAATTTGAAATGGAAAGATATTGATGTGAGCCAATTTTATGTATTTTTGGGTATCATGCTAACAAGGTGCCATGAAAAAAACAGGTTAAGAGATAATTGTTCAACTGATGCTCTGTTACACACGCCAATATTTTCTCAATTAATGTCAAGAAATCGTTTCCAAGCCATACTTGGCATGCTACACTTAACAGATAATGCTGAACAGAAAGAAGGTAATTCTATCTACAAACTGCAACCAGTATCTCGTAAAATGACAATACTGTTTGCGAAACATTTCCAAACCTGGCTATAGACGAAAGTTTAGTCCTTTTCAAAGAACGACTTAGATTTAAACAATACATTCAATCCAAACGCCATCGTTTTGAAATAAAACTATTTCTTATATGCGACTGTGAGACCGGATATGTACTAAATGTATTGGTTTACGTTGGTAAAGCTACAGAAATGGAACACTTCCAAGACCTTGGTGTATCTGTTTCTGTGGTGGCAAATCTTATAAAAGGATATGTAAATAAAGAGAAAGAATCTTTAGCAGATTTTTAGTTGAAAGTTATACGGCAGCTTTTTGAAAGTTATCTTTTAAAATTTTGTTGAGAAAAAAAATCCTTATTTATACGTTTTAAGATACAAAGTTCAATGTCCTACAGGGAGCAAAGTAAAACCTTTGACTAAAAACTCTATAAAGTTAACGGGTCAACATTTCCCGGTTGTAGTTTCTGATAAGAGAGTTCAACGATGCATTGTCAAAGTAAAGTTTGTGCCAAAAAAAGCATATCCAAGTACATGTGCGCAAAATGTGGTGTTGATTTCTATGTACATCCATGCTTTGAAATTTATTATACAAAAGAAACCTTTTGAATGAAGTTTTTTTTATGTTATGCGCGTTTTATATGTTATTAAACTGTTTTTTTGCCAATTTTCTCTATTATTTATACCTGACGCATATACTCGGCAGTAGGTCTGGAGGCATGCAAAAAAACATGAGATTCTAAACTGTGCATAGCTATTTAGACCTGGGACTAAAAGGGTTAAAACACTCGCCAACAAGCTCTCACAATATAACAAAAAATTATTAGTCAAAGAACCGTTGCGATTTATTAAAATAAATAAAAAATAAATATTTTGAAAATTGTAAAAAATTAAATTAAATTCAATTCCTTTACACCTATTTCATTTACTATACCAAACCACAAAAAACTGATATAATTATTATTAGACAGAGTCAAAATTATCTCATGGAAAAACGACAACTACTAAAAATTCTACAAATTAATGTACAATAAAAACAAAATAATCAAAATAGAAGAGGTTCCAGAGGTTGCATTATTAATACAATTTTTTATTCTGGATAATTCCTGTGTTGTTCTTACACATGCTAAACTTTCGTTACACGTCACAGTGGAGAGTGGACGGGTTCTGAAGATATCCACTGTGATGAGTGACGAAAGCTTAGCTTGTGTAAGAACGACAACACGGAAATTATCCAGAATCGAAAATTGTATTAAAAATAATGAAACTTTAAAAAAAACAAAAAAAACCTATTGTCAATTGATGATGCTGCCAGTAGTCTTAATAATAAAAAAATATTAAACAATACAGCATACCTATAAAGCTAGAAATTGAAAGTGTTACATATCTAAAAAACTTAATTTTTTTTGAAATTATACAATTACTCAGTGAATAAAATGTTGTATTTAACTCGTTTCTGTTTAAATTTGGCGTTTTTCCTCGTGAACTTTTCAAACTCTGGTTTCACTCGAGTTTAAAAATGTCCACTCGTGAAAAAAAAGCTCAATTTACACATAAACTTGTTAAATATATAACTATTTTAACATTTATCAAAATATTTAATTTCATCCAAACTTCTCGACAAAGTTTAGTTAAATTAAGCAAACAGTTTATTAGCTACTATATTGGCACTAAACTTCTAACTCGAAAATTTTATTACTTTTAGTTTTTCATAAAATAAAATATTATAAAAATTATATAAATACTGTGATCTTGGTAACTATTTATATAAAACCTATTTTTGCTTATTACAATTAATAATAATAGCTATAACTGAATTCTTTAAAACAATAAAAAAATATTTCAGTAAAATAAAATTTATTGCTAGAAAAATATAATCTTTTTTTGTTAAAAAATAATATTATCTTTATTACGTGTACAATTATTTAAAAAATAATAGCAAAAATGATAATAAAACGTCTTGAAGCCGCGAGATCATTTACCAAAAAAGACAAAATGCTCTAGTCCCAGATAAAGAAAGTATATAAAAGGTAATGGCTGAAAGTTACAAGTCTAGTCTTAAGTGTTAAGAAGAATTTAGCGGTCTACATAAATAAATTGCGAAGTAAGTGTGTGCCAGTATAAATAGTGTAGATAAATAAAAGTGAATCTTATCCATGGACAGTGTTTATAAATTTCCAGTGATAGTGATATATAAATTACTTGTAATTTCTTTTTCTTAAATATCGTTAAGCTAGACATTTTATTAGTGTAAGTAATATTGTGTTTTAGTTTACTAACAATTAGTTACATTTATAATAATCGTGTAAATAGTTAAAAATAAGATAAGTTTTTAAATTCGTTAGAATGCCTTACCAAAATTAGTTTCAACTTTATTGACTTTTCAGTCAGAACTACAGAAAAAATAGATAAAGAACGCTAAAAAATGAAAATTAACTTATTTTTTAAATACTCTATTTAAAACGTTATAAAAAAATACATTTCGTACAAATTTCACATAATGTTTGAGAAACTTTGTCATACACGGTTTTAAACTTTCTCTTCTACCAGGTATGTTGAATTCCCATTGAATTACTGCAGGCAACAGTAAAACAAAAAGTAAATTAACAAAATGTTACGTTTAAATTTAATGAGGTACTACAAAAATTAGATAAAGACTTTACTTTGGTGGTCCATGGTTAGAAAATGTGACCTACAAAAAAAATGTACTGCGGTTTATTTATACGTTCGTTTAAGATATACATTAGTTGAGAAAAATAAAAATAAATATACCGCAACGTATACAATTTGCTTTAAAAATAAAGTTTGACAAAAACAAACTAAATTGTTGTAAAATAATATAAATCATAAAAAATAGGTGGCCAAACATATTATAACCATACATAAAAAAACAAAAATAAAGTTTGAAAATAAAAATACGTCACTTACTTCAATTTCAGTTTTAAAAAATGTTACAAATGGAAACTAACTTTCATTATAAATTTAAAAAAAACCACTACCAAACACTAGACTTTTTTACCTATAAAAAATTTAACATTTGATCTAATAAACAAATTAATTATACTTAAAATACTAAATAAATGCGTTTTTACTGTGCTTTAAAATAAACAAAAACTCCAATATACACGCTTAATAAGTTTAATAAATCTACAAATAAATATTAAACGTGCTTTGTATTTTTTGTAAAGTGCCACATTAAACGATACATCGCAAATAAATTACGTTATCTGCGTTTTATGGAATTAAGGTTTATCGACTGTAGAATATTCAAGGGAGTAAAATATGAAGGGTGCAAAATTGCCACTTGAAAAATCTGCGATCAAGCAATCGACTCTCGAGTGGTTAAAGGAGTATTGGTTGAGCAAGAAGAAAATAAATTGTGTTTAATTGTGCTCATAATACGATTAAATTAACGTTTATGGTATAAAATGGTCGCTTTTACATTTGAACTACATTTATTGTTAGAATAATTAATTTATTTTTAAGCACACGATGGCATCCACTGTTGTTAAAGATTGGAATAGGGAGTGTTAATAATCAATACTTTATATTGACCTATATATTGCAGTAGATATAGTAGCTAGACAGGTTAAGTCTGTTCCAATAAATTTTATAGATTTTATAATAGCAAGAGAAAATGAAAGCGGTAGAAGAAGAACGTGTCTTTTGAACTAAATTTTTTTGCAGAATACTTAAGTACTTTGAACAAGAATTTATCCAAAGAATTCTTCAACTTTTTGTGTTTTCTTGTAATACAAAAACTAAGTATTAGACATTTTTCCTCTGTTATTTTACGATCAAGTTTTTACTATTATTTTTAATAAAAGTCGATAGCGCAGCATAAATATGCTTAAAGTAATAACGTTTTTCTATATACAAACGATACGGCAATGTTAGGCATTTTTAAAATATCTGTATAATCATATATTATTACCGTACGGTACTTAGATGCTTTCAATATTTAATCGCCGTTATTGGTAATTAAACATATTGTGTTAACGTGTTTCAAAAATTAATTTTTAAAAGTTATTTAAAAAAAATTAACATAGATAATTTAAAGTTTGAAAGTTTAATTTAATTAAAATAAAATAAATCATTTCACAAGATATTCAAAACAATTATTTTTTATTACTACGTTGCGCTTTATCTCCTGTTTTGAAGGCATATGAGTGCGTTTCAAAAAACTTGTGAGATTTAGTCTTATTGCTTCATTTCTTTTGTGCAATTGCAAACGATCATATTAAATCATTTCTAACATCAACATGTCGTTTTTTACAGTTTTCTGTTTTAAAAATGATTTTCAAATTTTCGTACTTTTGTATTTTTGTAATATACTAATACCATCCCTTTACTTAGTAGTTCCATTATCTACTACATTTTTTGTATTGTTTTTATGTAATATTGACGTCTCTTAATCTTGTTTTTCTATTTCTACACAATTAATGAATTTTTGACATTTTTGTTTATTGTTTGTTCATTTTCATTAGATAATTTTTTATCTACAATTTTAGAAAAAAACTTGCATTTCTGCAAAAACTTTCAAGAATGATTTTTGGAATAAGTTCAACGGTTCAGCCGTAAGGTTATCAAACGTATTAACAGATAAAAATAAAAATAAATAAAATTATATTCAAACACTTTGTGTTTTACTGTTGAAACAATAATTTCTTAAGAGTCCTTTCAATATTGAAACTGTAAAAACGCATTCTTACATAATAAAAGATTTTTTTGTTTTTAACTGTCAAAAATTTTAATTTTTCGTTATCGTAAACCCCCTTTGACAGTTTTTTCGAACTTGTCAACATAAATGTCAAATTATTTTTGAGAAATTTTGAGAATTTGAAGGCCTCCTAGTCTTTGTTCGAGCAATAAAATGTTGTATTCAATTAATTCCTGTCTAAATAAGACGCTTTTTTCCGTAAAGACTTTTTAAATCCTCATTTCACTCGGGCTTAAAAAACTCCTCTTGGGAAAAAAGCGTCGAATTTACACAGGAACTCGTTAAATGAACTACTATTCTATTTAGTTTTTGGAACAAGCAAAATTATTACTATCGTTTATTATCTTTTAAACATAAACTAACGGGTGAGATGAAAAGCTTTTTAAAGCGCCGATGTATCGGAACCGCACATAATAGTGATGTTCGAGTAGTAGAGATAATTAGCTCAGTTCTTGGAAATTTAGTTACAATGGAGCGCTTCACAAATGAGCACCGTGGGTTTTACGTAAAAAGCTACGTGTGAAAGTTTGAGGCTACAGGTTCCACAGTTAATCAAAAGCCTACGGAATGCCAAAATTCAACACGCACAGAGAAAACTTAGCACTTTCGTACAATGCAATCTCGGATTATCAACTCAAAAAAAGTCAGCTAAGCTTGCCATATGTAGAGAATCTTTGCATTTGTAAAAAATTTAATTAATGCAACAATTGAAGTCCAATGATCTCAATCTACGCCACGTTTTTGTTGAAACAATGTTGAAGCGCTTTAAAAAGCTGAACAACTATCTTTTTTTTGATAAGTCTCATTTTCACTTAAATATGCATGTCAACAAACAGAATTTCGTTATTAGACCGCACACAATATATGAGGGAAATATTTTCCTCTCCTAATTTGTATAAAACTCTAATATGTCTGTGTTACTCTTGACTACTGACACCCAAATTTACCAGTCGAGCCCTATACACTACATGTCAACAATTTTTCATAACTCTCAAGCAAGCTCGCTAGTTTTCAAATGTGTTGTACATTAATTGAGAATTAAAACGTTACATATTTGCAATTAATAATATAATTTTGATCATCTTTTTGGAAGGTCATTGACCAAATGACCTAACGAAGAAACCCCCATTGATTGTTTTCAGAACGCCGTTAATCCATTGAGCTAATTCGCTTACCTATGATATTTGGTACTAAACAGAATATTGCAAGTTATAAAACCCGCAAAGTTTAGCAATTTTATATTTGGTTTAAACTTTGTAAGACTGTTTTTTAGGGTTCCAAAGGCCAAAAACTACAAGGATTTCATTTTCGTACCACTTTCGGAGTTGTCTACTCGATCAAGTTATCATTTTGAAGATGAAAGTTGAAGTTTAAGAAAAACTTTTTTTTTGAGTTTTTGTAATTTTCGAATGACTCCAAAGCTGCGCTTTTGAATATAAAAGTCTAATCATATTTAGATATTAAAGTTCACATATCATAAAAGAATAAAAACTTAAAGTCAACTCGTCATAAAAAAATGTTTGCTTAAAGTTCTGAAGTTTTAACATTTTCCATATTTCTGGCGATAATTTGAGCGTACTATAAGATTCTACGAAAGATGATTTTGTGTCCTTTCAAGGTAAGCAAAAGGATGATAGCATCGCCAAGGCACACAAAACAACCAAAATTTAAATTTTAGCGCATGACCTAATCTATTAATTCTCAAAAAAAACCGCAGCAAAGTTCAAACGGCATTCTAATAAATTAAAATAAGCCACAATGTTGCATTATAAGAACAGCTATCAATTTTGAGTTGGTATTAAGAAGTTTCCCTGTAAAAAAAAAGTTACACGCTGAGACATTATTTGTATTATTTTCCGTATGTCTTCAAACACCACTTAAAAGACACCTTGGGGACACGTTTTAAATTCTACACATTACGCCAGATATGATTCGCCCTTCAATTTATTTATTGTCAGAATAATACCTAGGTACATATAATTAATAAAATATTAAGTTAGAATGTATTTTCCAACAAGATTTATTTTATTTCTGATAGTCATTCAAATGACATTACTCCCATACAAAATTGTTCAAATTAAAATCAATCTGTTTCTACGCATAGTCTTTCTGGTGTGCTTTCTAATACAGCTGTGTACATTCTTTTTGTAACTTAGTCAGAGTTTTGAGAAGGCGTTGCATACACTTTCTCTTTAACAAAACCCCAAACAAAAAAAGTCTATAGGATTAATAGCGATCTCGCAGGTTATAGGAAGGGACCACCGCGGCCAATCTATTTATTCGAGAAGTGTTCATCCCACTCTCTTACATTACGAGCAAAGTGAACGGCATCAATAATTTGTTCTATTACATTAAAGTACCCATTGGCATTAAAACGATTTGGTAGATAAATTGGTCCACCTAAACGTTAATAAAAAACTTTCTTTGACGACCGTATTCTATAAATTCATGGTAAACATAAACTCATTGCTATAAAGAATACACCGGAGAAAGCCGCCATCTTCTTGAATCGAATTTAAGATTGTGTTAAAAAAATGTAATTGTAATATGTTGTCGTTACCATAAAGAGGCTAAACTTTAAAAGCGTGATATGGGCGAAGCAGGTTTTCTTGTAAAACCAAGTAAACGTTCTTATTACTGGAGATATTTAACCCTTAACCTGACACAAGGAGTCTGTCAGACTTCTTCAATTCTCTCAAGTGCGATATTTATAAAACTAATTGATTTTAAGTTTTGCGCCACCTTTCTAGCATTAAGTGACCTTCATGTAGACGAGCGGGCGTCGGTCTGTGCTGCATTGTGGTAGAGTTAGAACGGTTAGAACGTTGTTTGTATCTAGCGGAGTCAAATCTACGTGTCGGTTTACGCTACTTATTTTATTTGGCAAAAATTTTATAATTTTTTTGTGTTTAGTGTATTTTTTGTTAATTACAATGGCTTCTCTAAGGATATGAAAAGGCCGCTTAGTGAAAAAGAATTGCAGCAAACTGTAAATGAGATGGTGACAAATAGCGGTAATTTAGAATGGAGTGGAAATGAAGATGTAGGGAATGATGATATGTATATAGAAAATAATCATGGCTTGGGGTCGGAGATGAGCTATAATAATTCAGATTCAGATGAGAACATATCTAGCATCAATGATGTAACCAATTCGTTTTACTTTTATGAACGCGAGAAAATCAATAAAGCTAAATAGTAAGAATAAATATTGTTGTACTACTTTGTCACAATTATTGTGTAGAAAGATGTTTGTAGCCCTAATCTTTGACGCAATTATTCATAATTACATAGTGCACTCTAAATGTGTTTTCAGGTTATCTGCAAAGCCACCACAAAACAGCAGAACACGTAGCCACAACTTGATAAGAAGTCTACCTGGACTCAAAGCGGTAACACAACAATTAGGCACCAATCCAGTACCTGAAAGCGTATGGCACTTATTGTTTTCCGACGATATCGTTCAAAAGATGTTGATATGGACGAATAAACGCCTAGAAAAAAAGAAGCAGTAATTGAGACAGTGCAAACGTTAATTTTCGTAATCTGGGTATTATCGAGTTTTACGTTTTTCTTGGGGCTGCTCTTTTACACTGAAGTATTTAAACGCTCAAAAAATTTTTTGGACAGTTTCTATGCAACAGATGGTTCAGGCAAAGACATTTTCCGAGCGACCCTGTTCATGGTTTGAAATAATATTATCATGTCTTAAATTTGATGATCCATCTACTAGAGAAGAAAGAAAAGTGGATGATCCCAGTGCTTCGATTAAAAACATTTTTTTATTTTCCGTGGAAAATGTAACTTTCGCATGTTTATGCCAAAAAACAAGCGAATTATGGCATAAAAATTCAAGCTATTACCGATGCTTGCACAAGCTATCTTTTAAATGCCTACATGGGGAGGGATAGTGATGGTAAAACTTTAAGTACAAAAGAAAAACGTCTTCCAATACCATGTCAATCGGTTATCCGCCTTACAAAACCAATAAAAACACGAACAGAAACGCACTGCTGATAATTGGTTTTCATTTATGCCACTGGTTAAAGAGCTCTGTAAAAGACACTTTGCGTTTGTTGGTAAGATGAAAAAAAAGCAGCAATTCCAAAAGAATTTTTACCCAGAAAAAATAGAGAAGTAGGAAGCAGTCTTTTTGGTTTTTGTGGTGATCCTACAATGGTTTCATATGCACCAAAACAAAATAAAGCTATTGTTCTTGTATCTTTGATGCATCATGCCAAAGAAGTAGATAACGAGAGTGGTAAACCAGAAATTATAATGCGTTGTAATATGACCAAAGGAGGAGTAGACTGCATGGATCAGAAAATAGCCAATTATACATCAAATAAAAATGCCGCAACGTGTAGCTTTTTTGTGAACTTATACACACCGTGTATAATAAAATAACCCCGCAAAGAAAACATTTAAAAATCAATAAAAAAAAACAAAATAAAAAAGCAGATAAAATTTTTGCAAAGATTGCAAAGAAAAAAAACATAAAAATGCTGCAAAGAAATATTGAACAACATTAAACCTTTCTTAACATTAGAAATTATAGAACACAAAATAATATTTAAAAATACAAACACATTAAAGCGTTAAA
Source organism: Aquatica leii (assembly GCA_035610365.1). Classification (NCBI taxonomy): domain Eukaryota; kingdom Metazoa; phylum Arthropoda; class Insecta; order Coleoptera; family Lampyridae; genus Aquatica; species Aquatica leii. Next base: position 76,708,004 of record CM069436.1, on the reverse strand, counting down.
CGCTGCAGAAATGCAGAAATAAGCAATGGCTATAAACTTGTACTAAGTAAAATCCGCCGCGCAATTACAGAAAATCAAAAAAAATCATACAAAGTTTATATTAACGACGACTATAACAGTAAATACTGCAGAACCAAATACAAGAAGGGGTTGAAGTAAAAGAAGCATAAAAAAAATAAAAATGAACCTACTACAAGCTGCAAACAAAGCATTATATTTCAAAAGAAACTCTACTGAAAAACGAACCAAAACAAAGTCCGGATATGACAAAACAACAACTAGCTAAAGAAGTACGACCTGCAAAGACACTTCAATACGGTCAACAAAAATATTTCTAGAAATATCACAAAGAAAAGAAAGTAAATAAATACATAAAAAGTAACAAAATACAAAAATAGACCTGGGTGGAATATTTCAAGAATGTATATGCTGGAGACACAAAAAGCAAAAAACAAGGAGGATGAAGGAACTACAGTTGTATTAGAAATAGACGAAGAATAAATAAATACGGCACTAAAGAAATTGAAAAACACAAATTCTCCGAGAGATGATGGGATGAATGAAATGTTGAAAAACGAAAGTTTAACATTTACACAAGAATTAGTTAAAATGTTGCAATTAGTAACCCGCAAGTGAATAGTGCTCGAATCGTTCAAAATGGCAACAATCATACCCATATTCAAAAAAGATCAGGGGCAAATACCGAGCAATTTTAGATGCATAAATTTATTCGAGAGCACATTAAAACTGTTAAGAAAAATTATGATTTAAAAAGCAGCTGAAAGTAAGGAATGAAGAAACGAACAGTTTTAAACATGTTTTGTTTTGTTTTCTATACATTAAAAAAGCGTTTGACAATATACAGAGTCTTTTCTAACTCGAGACGAAAAGTGAAACAGTGTATAAACCTTTTAATTTTAAACAGAAAATCCAAATAGATTTTTTGTTTACCTCGTTTATTTTCCAAAATAAAAACATTGTTTAGCAAAAATTTTTATTTGGCGAAAATTGATCACAAAAAAATCTTGTAACAAAACAATTGCAATAAGTGGTAGTAAAATACCTGGTCACTGCACGTTAGCAACATGTACTCGCATCGTATTACCTGAGCTTCAACTTCAGGAAACTTGCTGTTGTTTTTTAGTTCTGTAAATAAAACTTGATAAAGAGTACAGTTTGGCAACGAAGAATATGCAGATATTATTTGTTTTTACGGATTTTATAATGGTAAATTGGAAACCGTTGTGGTGGAGGTCCACATCAACAGCACACCGTGGCAGAAGAGGAACAAATAGTTGACGCAGTTCTTGATGACCTAGGGATCAGCATTAGGCGAGTTTCCACCCGTTTACAAATATCTAAAACATTTTTATGGAGAACCCTAAATTTAGAAAAAATTTGGGTTTTGTTAATACCTTCTTGAACGACATCAACAAAATCCTAACTTCCTTAGTTCAATACTGTAAACCGATGAATCTATGTTCACGAAAGATGACAATAACAATAAACGTAATGAATATATCTGCACACAGTTAGGGTACAAGCTTACCAACAAAGGTTTTCAGTTAACACATAGTGTGGCATTCGTAGTGGAGAAATATCGCCAATTCAATTTTTTCTACCTTGTTTAAATGCTAATTCATACGCAGACTTTCTCGAAAATCAAATCAAAGATTTCCTCAATAACAATGTCTTGCCTTATGTAACAGGATGTGGTACCACCACGATGGAGCACCACTTCATGTTGAACAAAATGTAATTGGATGGCTCAACAATAATTTTAATGAAATGTGGATTGGTCAAAGAGTAGGTCTTCTGACCCAACTCCACTGGGCTTTTAAGTGTGGGGACACATAAAACAATTGGTTTATGTGGAGCGAATAAACAACGTCGTGCAACTACAAGAGAAAATTGCAAATGCTACATTTCAAATTCAAAACTCAACAGATTTTAAAGAGGTTTATAATTCTGTTTAAGTGCATTGTCAAGCTTGCATCAACGCTTATGGCAGTCATTTTTAAAACTTGTTACATGAATTTTATTTTAGTTAATGTAGTTTTTTATTTTTTGTTTCAAGTGTTTTTTGTGATTACTTTTTGCTGAATAAAACATTTTGCTAAACAATGTTTTTTGATTATTTCGGAAAAGAAACAAGGTAAGCAAATTTTATTTCGATTTTCTGTTTGAAATTAAAAGGTTTATACGCCGTTTCATTTTTTGCTTCTAGTTAGGGAACACCTTGTATAATTGCATCATGTCTTAAAAATACTAGATAACAATAACATCCCAGACAATATCATCAGATTTGAGGATGCATACAACTGCCAATACAATTTCTATCAACAAAGAAATCAGACGAGGTGATTCAGTATTAGTTGCAGATAGTAAAGATGATTTTCAAAAACTTTTATACCAGTTTTCACATAACTACAAAACATTTAGATTAGAAATTTCTAAACCCAAATCTAAATGCCTAACAATCAGCAAAGAACCACGGCGGTGTAAACTTGAGTTAGATGAAAGAATAATCAAACAAGTGCATAGTTTCAACTATAGGGACTTCATTAAAACCCATTTTCCACGTGACCTATAAGTTGAGCATTAAGATTGTTTTAGGTTGGCAGTGTTATATTCTTTAACATTCTCGTTTGACTTTTTGTTACGTCGAGTATTATTTTTTGTCGTTTTTTTAAATCCTTAGTTTTATATTCTAAAACAATTATTATCATAGCTATTCAGCATTAATTGTGTTCTCTCTGAGTAAGTATTGAATAACAGCTGTAATTTTAAAGTTTTCTAATTTTACATATCAGGATGTTTACTCCTGGACAAAACACCGTCATTGTAATGGCGCATTTTTAAAGTGGCATTTGCAATCCCGTTGGAACTTGGTCATATTCTCTTTAAAGTTGCATCGATAAATTTTTTAACAAACATTTCCTAGAGCAAACTTTACTTTAAGATACTTTCCGATAACGTAAACAAGTTTTAATTAAATTAAATAAAAATTGCATTTGCAAGAGGAGATCTACACGAAGGCTTACTGTACTCACTCACTGCTTCTGTTGTCACACATTCAATTTTTAGGATTGTCAGTAGGATCTTGCCACAAAGCATTAAAAAACACCTTTCGATTACTCCGTACAAGGTTACAGTTTATTAAAATTGCGTGTTCCAGAACGTTACTTTGGGTCAATTTTTCGAGGAACTAAATGACAACGAAGTTGAATTTGGTTACTTCCAACAAAGCAATGCAACGGCTCATATTCCTCGAGTTACAGTAGAATGTATTCAACAATATTCTGCAATTTAAAAAAAATAAGCCAAAGGCTAAATTCTTCACGATCACCAGATCTTACAGTGCTAGATTTTTATTTTTATAAACAGTTAAACAACAGTATATAAGTATCAGCTGCGCAATATTAAAAACCTGGAACATGCAATTACTGATGCTATTTAAAATATTGAAGTTGATGAGCTTTGTACTGTTTTTCAAAATTGCAAGAAAAGAGTTAACATTTGTATTGCAGCTAAAGGACAACATATTGAACATCGGTTATAAATTTTAAATAATTACCACCAATTTTTATTTCAAATAAACAGGTATTGTTGTTAATGTGTAACTGTTTTTAATTAAATTACTTAACCTTAATTTAAAGGTAACAATTCAAATGTCTTATTTAGTAATTTGTGTTTTGCTCGATACCAATGCAAGTAGTGTTGGTTGCCTAAGATATATATCACGTGAGATGCAAGTATTCATGAAAGTTCTGTACTTTGAGATAGAAATAACAAGTGATAGACATCCAAACGACGGAGAACAAAAGTAAGCTAATAAAACTATGAAGATATTCGGATGTTTGTACTATATAAAGAAATAAGTATTCTCTATTTCGACATAAGAATTGACAATGGACCTTATGCACGGAAACTGCGTGGTACTGGCACTTTTATTTTTTAAATGTTGGCTTACTAAAAAAATTAAGTTGGTGTTTCGTAAATTTCGACTTAACCAATAAATAAAGCAGTTTTAAATCATTTAGCTTGCCACGTTTTATTTAACTGTATGTTTCTAATAAAGTTTCTAGTTCGGTGTTGCTTTAGTTATTTTAATAGTTTTCGTATAAAATATGTTTTAGTTGTAAGGTTTAGTCGTTGAGTTGTTTCAGTATTGTATATAAATTATTAATCGTGTTTATTACTGTGAACTTTTTTATAAAAACATTCGTAGTGTGTTTGTGACATTGATAGAAAATGCAGAGCATTGAAGAACAGTATGTTTCTAACAATATTTTGAAATTAAACTGATTTTTAGGTATTATAACTGTATGGAAAAGTTTGTAGAAATAATTAAAAACCCTAATATATAATTTAAAATAGTCACAATTTATAAATTAGAACATATCTAAAACTTAATCTTAAACACTAGAACTAATTACAGAACTAAAAAATACTTAATGAAGAATTACAGATACTAAACAAAAAAAACGTGGCAAATGTTTTAGGTTGACAGAAACAAAACTTCAAATTTTACGAAGTACCAATCTAATTTATCTAGTGAGCCAACATCAAAAAATAAAAAGTGCCAGTACCACGGAGTTTCCATGCATAAGGTCCATTCTTACACTAAAATCCGTGTAAGAATTAGTAAATTCTTACACGAATTTTAGTAATGTTAATGTTTTCGAAGTTGGTATCTATGCATCGTAAGTTGAGATTACATGAAAAAGAAATCAAAATTATTGTAATTTAACAATTGAAATTCAAATGTTCATGTCAAGATAAAATAAAGACGTTCTATTAACTCAAACTTATTTACTTATGAAGGTATAAATAGACCATTTCGTATGAGATTTTAGGTCAACACATAAATTTAAATATGTTAAAGTGCAAGTGTTGTCAATTCCATAAAATACAAAAGTTTCCCAATGTTGTTTTATAATTAAAATTAAGCGGAAAATATTAAAATTGAATCGAAATAGAGAAAATAGTATAAAACACACGTTATAGAATACGTTTTATTCACTCTACCCTTTCATAAACTTGCCGCTGCGCGGCTCGTGTATGAAAGACGGTCTCGTGATTGAAGCGGATTCATTCTGTAACTTGTGTTTTAATATACTATTCCAATACAAAATCACAAGCAGTTTTTAATACAAAAATCGAAAAATCGACATATTTAAGTGATTATGCAAACTAAACTTTGCCATATTCACCTGTCCTAATTTAAATAAAATGGAAAACAAATTTCACCGTTGACAATACTGGATTAATGGTCAATTTATTTAAAATTTTTCCATCCAAAGCTTTCAAACCAACTGGTAAAATTTTTGAAATTTATAGAGCAATATCTTGTTGTTGATCACTAACAGTTAAGTTTAAACATTTTATCAACATGATTGATTTACCTTTGTTGTTATTTATAAAAGGCATTACTTAGAAATGAATACTTCAAACTAATATATAACAACAAAAAACACTCACCATCTAAAAAATGTAGACAAATCATACTAAGTATTTTAGTAAACATTGTTTCTGAATATTTTGAATAAAAATTACAAGTTATGACTATTTGCTTCTTAAGTATATTTTAAAGTAAATGAAATTCCGGTCTCAAATTCATAAATAAATTCGAGATAAAATCTAGACAATATAGAACATCTTTTTAAAAACGACAAAACTTAGTTATAGTAAAACAAAATATTCTAAAACCATTAAAATTTGTAAAATATGCAAAGACACGAAAAATATGCAGTAAAAGCAAAAATATTCATGAAATTTAAAATTAGAATTATAATGTATATAGAATTCAATGTGTTCTTTACAAATTTTTAGATCAACAATAGGGTTGAAAATGTTCAAGCAATGATGGTATAAAAACGAGTAAATAATAACTTAAAAACTAAAATAATACAAAAAAAAACATATAAACGGCAATAACGTTATTGCAAAACGCAATTAATTGAAGTGATAATAAAAACAAAAATGTTGATTAATGTTATAGGCAAAAAAATTTATCTTTATTGATTTTAATTTTAAAAATTGTTTATTTATAAAATATTTTTTTTGCTTTTTATGTAGATTTTAAACAAATATTGGCTAAACTCAATTCAAATATTCTAATTTGTCGAGTAAAAATGTAAATAAATTGTAAATATAATCCGTAAATGTAAAAGTTTTACGCTCTAAATAGTAATTAGCAACAACGGTTTTTTTAAATAATTAATTTTTATTGCTTATTTGAAACGCCGAAGTGTTATTTGTTTTTGTTTTAGAATAATATCGACAGATATACATCGGTGTAGAAAACACACGTAAACGATAAATTAAAAGTAAAAAACATTAAAAATATAAAATTTAATCCATACTGTTATATAAGTGTACGTAAAATTATTTGAAAATTACATGTGTATTTTCTAAAATTATTTTATTTTTAAATAAATTAAATAAATCAAATAATAAACAAAAAGCAAAGTAAGTGATAATTAAACCATGTCGGTAATCACACCGGTTTCTATTTAAAGATAAAACCAACTTTGTTTAAAAATCTATTAATTAAAGAGTAGTTAATGCCTTTAAACGTTATAAATCTCGAGTTTAAAACAGTTTAGTTTTATTTATTGCGCAATAAGCAAATTTAACAGCTGTAATAATGCAATTTTCTTTCTGATAAAATTAATAAAGGAAATACCCCTATGTAATTTAACAAACTTTGTTAGCGGAAATAACCTACTTCTGGTAGGAGCGGTGCCACCGTAAATATAATGTTATTTTACTCAATGCATACACTAAATTTAATTTTAGACAATGTCGTTATATAAGTAAATGTGCTTATGAAAATTTAGTTGACTATATTTTTGATACACGCTTAAAATTCTTCGAGTAAACATTTTAAAACACACTTAATTTTTAATGTAATGATCATTCTTAATTGCTTTTACATTATGCTTTTCAAAGTGTCCATTAAAAATTAATTAGGTTTAAAAGTGAAATCCTAGTAAGAATTTAGGTTTAGAAATTTTTAAGCTAAAACAAATTGTCGATAAAATTAAAAATATGGTTTTACAAACAAACGACAAAAAACAACGTTCAAGGTTATAAAAACAATTTTTATACGAAGTTTTCCTTTTGTAGTGTTTTAATTTTCTTGGTATTTTATATTTACCGAAAAATAATTTATAAAGTTAATATTTGTAATACGTTTTTATATTAGGGTAGTTATTTTTTCTACGAAAAAGTGTTTCCAACAAATGTATTTTATGTAATTTAAAATTTTGTGTTATTTATGCTTGTGAAATATAAATAAAATTTTCTAAAGCTCAATTATGTTTTTATTGTATTTAGTGCTGCAAAATAGAAAATCTTTTAAGTATACTAGAAAAATATTTTTAAAATTGTTTGTTACGAGGATTTTCTCTTAACTTAATTGCTGGCGACTAACTTAGTTCACTCGGTAAGCGATTCGCACGTCCCGATGTGAATTAAAGATTAAAAAAACGCCAAAACAGTTAGAAACTAGAATGGAAAACACGGTTTAAATCTATCCAATATCAAAATAGAACAAATGAAAAAATACTGGTTTCAACGACAAAAATTTTTACTTCTAACAAGAGAAAAAGAGATCAAAAATGTAAGCAAGACAAAATTACATATACGTTGTGTCCCACGCTAAGGGTACCCCATGGGATTTAACATGGGAAAATTGAAATTATTTTTTTCCTGCTTCCCAAATTAAAAAATCGCAAAAATTTTGACGCAGATTTAAAGTGGCACTTAAAACGATTCTAAAAACAATTTTTTGATTATAATTTAATAAGTAATAAATTAATTACAGGCATTTAAAATTCGAAATTTTGAAGGTTTTTCGCGCATGCGATTCAGATCGGCTATCTTCGGTTTTTAAAGTAATATGGATGCTAAAATTAAATGGTAGCCCGTCAAATCAACATTATGCAACTTTATTTTTGATGAAATGGAAATTTGATGAACAAAGACTAGAAAAATTACATTTAAAAATTTTCTTTAGGCTAAAAATACCAAATTGCGCCCGCATTTGCGTGCTAATAAACCAGCTTATGATTCCAAAATGAAATAAACTTGAATTATGTTCAAGTAAATAGGTATTAAAAATCAAGTTAGCATTGATTTGTTATCAAAATTTGAAGTGTTGACAGTTTTGATAGAATTGTTTTACAAGCTTCGAAAATGAATGTAGAAGAAAAAATTCTTGTGGTAAAACAATATTTTCGAGGTGTTTCAAAAGTCCAAATTCGTGAAGACTTTGCTGGTTTTTTCGCAAATAGACCAATACCTTCTTTAAAGAGTATCAAAAAAACGATACAATTATTTGAAACCACTGGCTCCGTACATCCACCATGTAAATGTCAGCGTCCACCACCCTTACATGATCATGAAGACAACCCTCAGAATTTGGCAGTTCTTGCAGCTGTAGACCAAGATCCTGATGTTAGTTTGCGAGAAATTGAAATTAATGTAGGTGTTCCTCGGTCGTCAGCATTCAGGTACCTCAAACAGGAGAGCTTTAAAAGTTACCGTTGGCAATGCCATCAAGAATTATTACCACACGATTATTATGCTCATATGAGATTTTGTGAAATAATCACCGAAATGAACAATACCAATCGCGATTTTGTAAAAAACATTTGTTTTTTGGATGAATGTTCATTTGGACTTGATGAAAGACCAAATCGACAAAATAATCGTACATCGTCTCTTGAAAATCCACACAAATTAGTAAATGGCGACAAACTGTCAATGTTTAGATGGGCTTGCTGGGAAGTCATGTTATTGGCCCTTTTTTCATTGAAGGTACACTTACTTCCCTACTGCTAGACTAAACACTGGGCTTCTGAATAAAGCATTTCCAAATCAATGGATAGGCAAGAATGGTCCCATTATATGACCTGCTAGGTCACCTGATTTAAACCTGTGCGATTTTTTTTTGTGGAGTTACATAAAAGAAAAATTATTCAAAGGAGGAAAACGGTATGAAAATAGAGACACACTAAAAGATGAAATTTAAGTGATATGCCGAGCTATTACCATTTGTAAATTAGCCGAAACACGAAAAAGATTTGTTGAACGGCTAACATTTTACAGTTCAAGCAGGACCTCATACCCAAATAGGTGATTTGCCGTGGTCGTTCCGCCAAGCAACGGATCGACAATGTTAAAAAGGCCCTTTACAGGGCCACAAATTCTCAATTGAAACGAATTTTTCTGCACGACGATTATTCGAGCAATCTTCCTGCGTTTGACCTATTGGTACCACGATGAGTGTTCGTAGATACCTATGTAAATGTTAATTTATGTTTGATTAATTATTTTTTTTCTAGTCTGCTACAGAAAATTTTCAAATGTAATTTTTCTAGTCTTTGTTCTTCAAATTTCCATTTCCTCAAAAATAAAGTTGCATAATGTTGATTTAACGGGCTACAATTTAATTTTAGCATCCATATTACTTTAAAAACCAAAAATAGCCGATCTGAATCGCATGCGCGAAAAACCTTAAAAATATCGAATTTCAAATGCCTGTAATTAATTTATTAATTATCAAATTATAATCAAAAAATTGTTTTTAGAAACGTTTTAAGTGCCACTTTAAATATGCGTCAAAATTTTTGCGATTTTTTAATTTGGGAAGCAAGAAAAAAATAATTTCAATTTTCCAATGTTACATCCCATGGGGTACCCCTAGCGTGCGACACAACGTACATGTAACTTTGTTTTGCTTACATTTTTTAATCTTTTTTTCTCTTGTTAAAAGTAAAAATATTTGTCGTTATAACCAGTATTTTGTCATTTGTTCTATTTTAATATTGGATAGATTTAAACCGTGTTTTCCATTCTAGTTTCTAACTGTTTTGGCGCTTTTTTAATCTTACGTTATAATTCACATCGGAACTTGCGAATCGCTTGCCGAGTCAACTGAGTTAGTCGCCAGCAATTCATTAAGAGAAAATCCTCGTAACAAACAATTTTAAAAACATTTTTCTAGTATACCTAAAAGATTTTCTATTTTGCAGCACTAAATAAAATAAAAACATAATTGAGCTTTAGAAAATTTTATTTATATTTCACAAGCATAAATAACACAAAATTTTAAATTACATAAAATACATTTGTTCGAGACACTTTTTCGTAGAACAAATAACTACTCTAATTTAAAAGCGTATTACAAATATTAACTTTATAAATTATTTTTCGGTAAATATAAAATACCAAGAAAATTAAAACACTACAAAAGGAGAACTTCGTATAAAAATTGTTTTTATAACCTTGAACGTTGTTTTTTGTCGTTTGTTTGCAGAACCATATTTGTAATTTTATCGACAATTTGTTTTAACTTAAAATCGCAAGATAGCCGATCTGAATCGCATGCGCAAAGAACCTTCAAAATTTTGAATTTCAAATGCCTGTAATTAATTTATTAATTATTAAATTATAATCAAAAATTTGTTTTTAGAAACGTTTTAACTGCCACTTTAAATCTGCGTCAAAATGTTTGCGATTTTTTAATTTGGGAAACAGGAAAAAAATAATTTCAATTTTCCCATGTTAAATCCCATGGGGTACCCTTAGCGTAGGACACAAGCTATAATAACAAAGAATAGTTTCATAAATATCAGAGTTATATAGCATTGGAACAAGTCCTGGAGAATAGGCAACACTTCACACATACAGTTATCGCTGTACAGTATAACAAAATCAGGTAATATGTATTCTTAAATGTCGATTTAATGGGAAACTAATGAATTTGCAACCCGAAGCAAATCGCATTTAGCATAAATTCAAATCGTACAAACAAAAATCTGCGTGCTTTAATTGTGGTAATATATATTATCTAAGTCGCACGTATTTTACGTTCGACAAATACACAAATTATTAGCGAAACAAAGGTAGTCACAATTATCCAAGACATGCGAATAGCTATCTGTATGCTTCAATCATGTCATCAAATTGCTAAGAAAAATAAAATAATAATTAGATATAAAATCGTATCACAAGTAAGTCATCACATGAAATATAATAATTCATCCCCAGATTATGTTTCGGAAGTGGTTTAATTAATCAATAGCTCTCTTTAGTACGTGCATAGATTTCAACCGAAGATGAATTGATATGAATCGCTTCAAATTGGCTAACACGTGGTGGTATTCCAGGTCGCTAGCACAATTAAAATAAATAAAATAAGTTAGAAGCAATTCAAATTTACAATGTCGATGAGACAGCATTAATAACGGTGCATAATCCAGGTAAAGTTTTTCTAAATAAAAGCAAACAAATAAACCAGAAAAACATCTAGTGAAAGAAGGATGCCCGTAACAATGGCGGGTGCTATAAACGCAATAGGAAATAGAGTTGTGGTATTTTCCCAAAAATATTTTAAAGACCATATCATTAAAAATGCACTTTAAAAAAAAAATTGTTAAATTACTGCTGAAACTTTTATATAGTGGTTTAAACATTTTGTCCATTACGCAAAACCAATTACTCCAGTGCTCTTAATGATGGATAATCACAAAAACTTCGATGTCACACAACTTGTACGTAAAAATAACGTCAAATTGTAAACTCTGCTTCCCGATACTCGTCATAAACTTTAGACGTTAGACAACAGTGTGTATGAATCATTAAAAAATTTGTATTAATACATGCCAGTCATGGTTTTTAAACAACCCTGGTAAAAAAAAATTGACATATGATATCGCTTAATATTTGGCGGAAGCAATTCTCTACCATTCTGTGCCAAAAACTGTATTTCTGGTCATGGAGGCTGAGATCTTTCCTTATAATAATATAGTAATTACTTCAAAAATGATCAAAATGATATTCCCGTAAATAAAACGCTAACATTAATTTATTCGTTTTAGTTAAGTTCAAACCAAAAAAGACTGTTAAATATTACGTAGGAAAAGTTTCAATTATAATCAATAAAAAAGAATTTAAAATTAATTTTTAACACAAAAAAAAATAAATTTGTTTTTCCAGCGATTGAAAACAAGCTGCATTTCTGCTGTAACCTACTAGGCAGGTACAAGGATCACTTTATCTAAATATTTTATATCAATGATATCCCAAAAATTTTATTAAATGTCGACGTCATAAAAACTTGTGAGTATTAAACATACAATGGTGAATGCTTTTGCAAACATAAGTTTTTTTTATATAGTCGATAAATAGACTGATGTTTTACATTAATTTAAATAGTGGCCACTGTACCTGGACCTTCCCTACGTATTTGCACTGTTTAAATCAAAGCATAAACTACATTGTTAATTTATGTCAAGCTTTCAGCGATATCAATTATGTTAGGCTCTCAGTTTTGTTTGTGTATAACTAAAGATCTTTTACTTCCAGTCGAGTGCATTTTTACAGCCTTGAGTTAGTTATGCATTTCAATGATTGTTATGTACGTTGACTATATTTGATCGAGTATCTTTAACTTTTAAACGTAGTCAAGGTCAGAGTTTAGCAAACGCCTGCTGATGATTGTAAGCTTGCACTCTTCGCAACTTTTGAGAATAACATTATAAATGTAACAGATTGCCACCTACCTACGATAAGAAAGTTTGTAAATTTTTAATTTTTGTCTCTTATCCCAGTAAACACGGATTGAAACTGTTACAGTCACAAAATTAAAACATATGTTTCATTACGTTGTTTCGTGTTAGTTCCATTTTTATATCATTTACATGTAACTGACAGTGAATAAATTGAAAGAGTTCCAATTTTTCACAATCAGTTTTAAACCGTTTCAGTACTTGCAATTTTTATCCCATAATCAGCAACCGTCTAACAACTGATTTATTAAAACCGAATATTTTTTGAATAACTAGAATTGTTTAAAGATCGATTAAATAAAATTAAATTATTTTCAAAACAGTGGAATCGTTCTAGGAAAAACGAATACTTTGTGATTAGTCAGCATTAGTCGTTGCTATACTTTTGATTACTGTCGTCAACGCTTGCGCTGCAAATTGATATCTTTTCACTTGTTCGGTTGCAGTTTGATAAGTGATGCTGTGTGTACAATTACGAAATGGAACAATAAACGGTAAGTCGAAGCATTTTATTATAATCCATAAATGTAATCGATATTATTATCATTTCTGTTCTCTATGTATCATGTTTTAATTTGTATGAAAAAAATATAAATTAACACACATGGTTGCGTTAAGGTAGATTATTGCGTAAATCTGATGATACTTTAGGATTTATAATTACAGTTCAATTCTTCAAGTTTTCTTTACGATTATGTACAGCTAAAGGTATTCACAGTGTTTTTATAACTTTCTAATGATTGCTAAAGTGATATTTATATTAAGTTTGTGTTGTTTTTGATTAAAAAAATGTAATTAATTTTGTGTAACTCTATGATTATGTATGTATATAAATGAAATATTTATTTCTATGTTACAGATGCGGTTAAAAGTTGCTACCCAACAGTAACTGATGCAGTTTTCGAGGCTTCCGTGAAAAGACCACATCCAGGAAAGTTGCAATATGTAAAAAACTCAATGTGATATTGTATTTAAAAATATTTATTGTGCAATAAAATTTGAAACGTGCATTCGAAAATGTATTATTATATTATTGAAAGAATTGTTTTAGTTCATTATTGAAACAAGAAAATCATACATGTATCGATCATTTAGTATCAGTTCAAGAACGAAGCTTTTAAAACGTAAACCGAATGCAACATTTAGTTTGCAACAGATTTGAATTTAAAATACCGAAACTATACTGATTCAAATAAGTGAAACAGCGATGGACTTATAGCTATTTTATTGCAGTTAGGTTTCCTTTATGTTTGAAACAAGAGTGAATCATAAATTTTTTGTTTTGAAACTGTTACTAAACATTATCAATTTTGTATTTACTGGGATTAAACAAGTTTAAATTGTAGCAAAAATACACAATTTCTTAAAATTTCAAGCAAAGGTTTTTCTATAACATGATGACTGAACAAATCAATTTTAATTTTTTAATTGTTTTATTTTATGTGGATCAAAAATTTGATTGAAATCCTTGTAGATTTTAATTTTTGGGAAAAACGACAACAAAATTGAAGTTGATGATTTTAGGTAAAATTATAGAAATTAATCAAAATACCACCTATAAATATTATATTGCTATAAAGATATTTATATAGTTACTTATAAGAAGTAAGTGGTAAACTTAATCCACGAGGTGTCGTAAGCCATGCCCGTTTGAAGATGACCTATAAACTTTATCTGTATTTATCAATTTTTATTATCTGCAATGTAGTTGTAATAACGCATTTTAATAAAAATAAAAGTTTAACTCTACAAAACTTTTTATTTGAGTTTTACAATCCCCAAATCTACAAAAAGTTTTAAAATGTAAATAAAAAAAATAAAACTGAAGTCTTTTCAATTTGTATTTTTATTGTTAAATTTTAATTAAAAACCGTTTTATATAATTTTAAGTCAATAAAATTCTTAGTTTCTGAGAATTGAAAATTTTGCTATATCGGATATTCAAAAATTATTCTAAATTGATTTTAATACTATATATTTTACATAGGCAATTTAACATTTTATTATTTAAATAAAAACGTACAAAAACATACTTCTGTAAATATAATTATTATTACAATTACATACAAATATAGAATATGAATGATATTTTTGTTAAAGAATGTGTATTTGTAATGAAGTTAAAAGAATTATGTTAAACTACTGCGCTACTAAATTTGCAAAAACGTCGGAAATTATGCAAACTAAACTTAAAAAACAAAGTGTAACGACCAATTATATGCCTTGTTTTGTTAAACTGTTAAAGATTACAAATAAATTCTATAATTTTATATTTCATTTTAACAAAAAAAAAGAAATATAAAAAAGCTTTATTTGCTAAAACAAATTGTTACGTGTTCTTATTAATAATTTTTTTTTGTAATATAACTAAAATTCCTAGTAGCGAATGGAACCGTGATGGTGTCGATTTCTGCTGCTGTTTGAACGCCTCGTTTGCGTGGTTCGTTTCTAACACACGTTAGGAAGCGGTTATATGGTAGGAACTTTGATCGTTGAATTGTAAGTACTTTCGTTTTATTTAATTCTACGTCGTCATTTTATTATTACACTTTTAGCAAATGGGATGTTTATTGAATAAAGATTCCTTTGACTGAAGTTCTTAGATTAGTATGATTGCCACAAAATTGCTCGCAGGTATAGCGGTCGCTGCCATGGATCTATTTTGCTAATTTAAAGTAATTTTAGTAAAGTAGTGTAGGTTCAAAGCTTTTCTTTCATCCTCAGCTTTACGGGAGAAAATTATTCTGCCATTGAAGTGGTATTTAACGTTATTGACCAAATTAAATTCCAGGGCAGTCAGTCAGTGATACTGATGACCTTCGAACCACATCGAAAAGAAAATTTTAAGCTTCAATTAGCTGTGGATATTTACTTAACTTAACTGTCAACTAATTTTATTTTGTGTTCTAGAACAACAACGATTTTGAAAAAATCGAATGACGGTGGATGCAGTATTTATTGTCAAGCAGGTAATAAAAAAATCAGAAACACTACCGTGATCTAAACGTAATTACTAAGATTAGACGAGATACAACTAAACATAAGCGCGTCACAACGGAATTGCTTTAAACCATTACATTTCAACATAATCACAGACAAAATAATAGAGCAAGTTTGCAAGTTGGAGCATGGCAACAGAATGAGAAAGCAATACATCAATATTATTTACTATGCAGACAAACCGCAACAGAAATAATTAACATGAAGGTAACAACCAAAAAAACATGATAATTGCCAGAACACCACTCAGATGCAAACTTGATTTAAGCAATACCGTGATAGAACAAAACTACTTAGGAACAACTATATCAGTCTACGGCAATTTGAGAAAGCAAATATACAAGACATCCAGAGCAGCAAGTGCGTTAAAAACCATCCTACGGAAAAACAAGCGTATGTCAACAGGTAAACCAAAGTAAAAATATACAAATCATGCGTAAGGTCACTAATAACATACACCGCAGAAACACGAGCCGAAACATTTGACACAAAAAGTATGGCGCGCACCAACGAAATGAGAACATTAAAATGATCATTAGCATTAAGGGATAAAAGAAGAATTTATGATATCTAAGAAGAATGTAAAACAGAAGATGTGATAAGATAGTTCTCGTGTGCGTAGGAGATATTGGAACAAATAAGTATCCTAGACAAACAAAACGCAAATAAGAAACGGACAACCAGCATCTGGCAGACCGTCCGGACGACCACCCAAGGCATAGAAATATGGTTAGCAGTTAACTCTTCAAGGAGTTATTGGATAAAAACAATTCTTTGAGTTTTCAAAAGAAAGGAAGACATATTAAGGCGACACAAAAGCACGAATGCCAATATTCCAAATATATATATTGGATGAACAAATATTTGTTGTTAAAGCACATTAATCGGGCATGACAAGATATATTAGCAATCATTAATAACTACCTAGTGCAAGAGTAGTCACAAAAAAACAACAATTTTAACCAACAGTATAAGTATGTAATAAACAACACATAAAAATTAACGCTGGGCAAAATCTCAAAACCACAATGGCCACTATACAAGTTGATCATCACTAAATTCTTAACTATCTTTTTTCTTTATAAACAAAAAATCAAATATCTAATTATTAACAGATGACAGTCGTAATTTTTTTTTTATAAATATAAAAAAGTAAAAATAACACATTATAAATTACTTTATTTATATGTGTAGTTTTTAAAAATGTGTAAGAACATTTTTCTAACAAAATTCAACTGTAAAAATTAAAAAACAAATCGTCAGTTATAGTATGATTTTAAGAGTCTCAAACAACTAGTCTCAAACAACTGGTCCATGCAATGTACTTAGCTGGTACAGTCGTGGTCATTGAAAATGGATTCATTCAGGTAGAAAAAAAAAGAACGTGGTCACAGTCTAAGACAAAAAAGTGCCGTGACCCTTATAATCTCTGAGGTAATAAACACCACAGTATTTATGATTTGTTATTTATAAAATTTTTACAATTTTAACAATGAATAAATAAAATATTTCTATTCTATCTTTCACGAAGTATTAACTTTTAATAAATTTATAATTATAAAAAGTGCCCAAGATGTCACAAAACAAATACGAACAATTTTATTTAACAGTTTCAATTAGTCTATTAGTCAAAGGTCAATATCCTAAATATCACTATTTCCTGTACACACTGTAATTAAGGGATTTTCTTATTGCCTGATTTAAAAGGCAATATAAGAACAAGACGATAGTATCTATTATGACACCTGTAATTTTTCAATAAAGAGGGTTTACTGGGAAAACCTTCAATTTAAGTTTCTTTATCAAACCTGATTTGTTGCTACACCGATACACATACAATTTCAGATTTATCCTTTAAAAATATAAACTAATTTGTTGCATATAATTAATTTACTTCAATATTTTTTGCAGTATTATTAACATTCATACAATATAATAATTTGAAATGACAATAAAAGGTAAGTCGATATGTAAACATTAATAATAGCGTTTTTCATCGAAATCATCTCATGCAGGATCCAAACCTTAGGAAACAAAAACACAATAATGCAATAATGAATTTATTCAAAATATTTAATACTTTGTATAGTATCCGTTGCTTTCAATACAGTTTTGTAGTCTATTGGGCAAACTATTTACAATGTTTTCACAAATATTTGTGTTTCGAAGGGAATTCCAATTATCAGTCACGTGCCGCGTTAATTCGTTGACATTGCGTTCTCTAATACCGTTATTAAAATTGTTCCAGTCTTTTACGCTAGCTGCCCACAAATTTTCTATCGGATTGAGATCTGGTGATTTTGCGGGCCATGGTAGAAGGTCAATTTCCGGGTAATCTGTGAACCAATCTTGCACAATTTGTGCAGTGTGGATTGTGCAATTGTTCTGAACAAAAACAAAATTTTCCACCTCATTTTCACGGTAAAGTGCTCGTACACTAGGCAACATCACCTCCTCTAACACTGTAACGTAAACTCTGCCATTAAACCGTGGCGGTGTTATTTGCACCAGTTCACCGGGACAACTTTCACACATCCATCCCCAAAAACCAGCATTGATTCGGCCACTTGTTTTTTTCGGTAGAACGTTCTCCACTTCATACCTGGTTCCATTTCGCCTCCACAATTGTGTAGGTGCATCTTGCGATGACGAATAGGTTTTTTCGTCTGAGAATATTACAGCTGACCAGTCTCTGTTGAGGTTATCTTGGCAAAATTGGATCCGTCTCGCTGCATGTTCTGGTGTTATTAAATTTTTTCTTGCTGGTTGACGGCAATGCACTCCTGCTTCATGCAATCGACGCCTTATAGTTCTCGCGGAACACATTAGTTGCAAATTTTCTTTAATTATTGTTGAAGATAGAAAACGTTGATTATCAGCAATTTTTACAATAGCGTTGTCTTGGTCCGGAGTAGTAATCCGCGCTGCTCCTGGATGAACTGTAGCCATCTCTCCGATTTCACCGCGATTAATCCACCGTCTCACAGTTTGTTTCTAAAACGAATAAAACAAGATAAATGTAGTTAATAACAACGATAAACATAAAGGATAAATGGTTTAAAACAACTGCAATTGTTTACAAAGCAAGCTTCATAATACAGTTAATGGTATTGATCCTAATAAGTATTGTTATTATTTATAATCAATTATATTTCTAATCTATTCTAATTAGATTAAAAAGCGTACTTACTGAAACATCCACAGTTTGTGCGATTCTTTGAACAGACCATCCAGCTTCGAAAAGTCCTACTATACGTCCTCGAGTTTCCATTGAACACTCTCGTTGACCGATGCGTCTCGGCATTTTTTTAAAGTGAGTAATTTAAAAATTAAATAATTTTAGAACTCAGTTCAACGTTTTATGCAAATGAGTAAATGATTAAAACCAAGTGAATCTCTGCTTTTATTAAGTCAATTATCCCCTCCACGAAATATTGAAAAAGTGCATTTTAAATATAACTTAGAAGTATTGTATTGTTTACATGGTTTGATGGAATATAGAATCTTAGTATTTGAAATCGTCAAATTGTTGTAAGGAATAACCAGTTTGAGTTACCGTGACATTTTCCTGAAGGATTACAAAAGATCGTTCTTTATGTTTTAGGATGTTTAGTTATGTTAGTCAACTCCAGCATCGTGCATTAGGTTATTATAATTAAAAAAATTGCATTTTAAATTCTAATTTAAATTAACAAAAATCTATTAAAACTATTTTTCGAATGACTTCCGGAAATTTCTTTCTCGGCGCGTTATTTACTTTCAAATTATCTTATTGTTTGAATGTTAATAACTAACTGCAAAAAAATATTGAAGTACATTAATTATATGCAACAAATTGGTTTATATTTTTAAAGTAAAAATCTGGAATTGGATGTGTAGTGGTTTAGCAACAATTCAGGTTTGATGAAGAAACTTAATTTTCAAATGTGTTTTTATTCAAGTGTTGTGACTGGTAACTTCATTGTCATCATAATCTACCCTTATTCTTCATTAAGAATTAAAATAAATAAATTGAGTTACGACAGAACCCACTGATTCGGTCTTCCGGGCATTTTTGATTTAATTTCAATATTAAATGATGGAAACACTTTAAACACAATACTATCGGTGGGTAAAAAATAAGTAAGAAGTACGATTTTAAATTAAAGGTTTTCCCAGTAAATCCTCTTCATTGAAAAATGAAATATAATGTCATAATAGATACTATTGTCTTGTTCTTATATTGTCTTTTAAATCAGGCAATAAGAAAATCCCTTAATTACTGTGTGTACAGGAGATACGATTAAAAGATAGATACTTAGATAATGATATTTAGGATATTGACGTTTTGACTAATGGACTAATTGAAATTGTTAAATATAATTGTTCATATTTGTTTTGTGACATCTTGGGCACTTTTTATAATTATAAATTTATTAAAAGTTAATACTTCGTGAAAGATAGAATAGAAATATTTTATTTATTCATTGTTAAAATTGTAAAAATTTTATAAATAACAAATCATAGATACGGTGCTGTTTATTACCTCAGAGATTATAAGGGTCACGGTACTTTTCTGTCTTAGACTGTGACCACGTTCTTTTTTTTCTACCTGAATGAATCCATTTTCAATGACCACGACTGTACTTCTAGGTTCACGTTGCTACATTCTGACTAACTATCTTGATAAAAAACTAAAAACTGTATAGACGCTTCATTTCAAAAAAATCTATTATTAATAGAAACAAACCATTTTTTTGTCTTGGGATCAAAATAAATTATAAAAACTACTCTGAAAATTAACGACAGAAGACTTTAAGGAGGAAAAAGAAAACCATTGCATTACAAGCTCCAAAAAATTCATTAGATTAATCACAGGACTTGTTCAATACAAAATGATTTTTCTCTTGGTCAGATCTACATGAAACAAAGACGAATTCATAACAAAGATTGATAATCAATTATTAAACAGAAAAAACATAGCTACATATTAACAAAACTAAAAATGAGCAGTTTGAAAAAGTAGGTAATGGCGTTAAAAAATAAACAAAATACTAATAGACGTTGTAAGAACTAGCGTAATGCAAATCAAAAGATTGCAGTGACTGATAGTATAAAACAAACGCACTATTTCAAATATCTGCCAATAAAATACAGATTGCTATGATATTTAACAACGTTCTGAAAAGGCCACTAAAAAGAATTTATACTTAAATAATAATAACATTTAAAAGAAATTATAGTTTGAAAAAAAAACATTCCATACGTTTTAGAAACGCTTCTGTCTGCAAGATTTTTAACAGGTTCAGTGCTGATGACGTGTTTTGACGTCATCCGTATGGTAAGTAGGGAGCGCATGACGGCCTTCGACGCCATCGCTATTGCAACTTTCAGTGTTTCAATATGTTACGAGCTTGTCAGTAATGTTGTTGTGTCGATCTCAGTCTGTTGGATAGGTACTATATTATGTGAAAACTGTGTTTGTTCGATTCGGCGTTGGGTGATAACCAGGCGGGGCCTTCGAGGGCAAACACGTCGTATGCGTGAAAATACGTAGCGTGATAGAATTCCTTTGACGGAGACATAATTGGAGCATTATTTAATGATCTCCGACGATGTCACGGATCGAGACTTTGGAGATTTAGAATGTGAATTAGAATCCGAAAATACTGATGTCTCAGAAACTGATGTACTAACGTATGACAATCGAAAACTGGATAGTACTTTAGTTAGTGTGAAGAATTTCAATTGTGCAACGCATATTATTTGAATATGGAAACCTACACCACCTAGTGAAACCGACGATGATGCCGTAGTATGGGACGCAGTGTCAACTGATCATTTGGAAATCCAGTTTCCAAATAAAAGGGATTACTAACTAAGCCTAATTGTAATTTATTTTGTATTACCTATACATCTACGACGCATAATAGAAACTTACTGTTACAGGATATACTCCAGTTGATTACTTGTTGTTTGGACACGATCTATTAGAAATGATAGTTCAGGAAACCATCAGATATGCCGTGGAGGTTTTTCTTTCCAAGACTATAAGAGACAAATTTCGCATAACACATTGGACCATTTAACAAATTAAAAATATTTATTGGGTTAGTGTTTCATATAGGCTCTATTAGACTAAATAGGTTACAAGACTATTAGAAAACACATCGGTTATGCAATTTACCTGGTTTTTCTAACTTTATGAGCAAAGACCGATTTATGCTAATTTTGCGATGTCTCCACTTTAGTCAAAATCCTTTACCTGATCAACCAAAAATTAGCTGACAGATAATTTAAAATTGGGTCAATGCTCAATTATTTCAACACTAAAATAATCAAGATTTTATCCAAGCAAAAACCTCTCATTAGACGAATCCATGGTACTATGGCGCGATCGATTGATGCTTAGACAATAGATTCAAAAGAATGGCACAGTTTTGAAATTTGTTATCTACACTGGCGCCTTGTACGATTATGGTGGTAAAAGGCATGCTGCAAAAGTGTTGCATTTATTAGACGAAAAGTTAGACGCGGAACATTCACTATATTTAGATAGTTATTATAACAGTTATATGACCTTGCGGAAAATTGCTGGTCAAGAAGATTTTTTTGTACCGGAATTCTCAGAGTTAATAGAAAAAATAATTTAGTTGACATAAAAAATGCAAAGCAAAAAAAGAGAAACCATTGCTCGTTATTTCAAGACAGTGATGATTGGCAAGTGGAAGAACAGAAGAGACGTGCTCTAAATATCTATGGAGTTTGGTAATAATTTGAAAAAATATTACAAGAAAAGACAGCAACAAGCAGAAAAACCTAAAGTGATTTGTCACTACAATACCTTTATAGGAGAAGTAGACAAGAAGTATCAAATGATGACATATTATCCTTGCGAACGAAATACTTTGAGTTGGTACAAGAAAATTAGAATACCTATTATGTATATGCTTTTGATAAATGCATTCTTTTTGTATAAAAGGATTGAACAACTAAGCATTTCCTTGTATATAATTTTGACTTCAAATCCTGTAACACCTACTACCAGAAAAAAGCGACCATAATCCTACCAAAAAAAAACTACGTGCGCATGCGAATTATGTTAAAAAAAAATCCTCCGGCGTTGTAATAAGAACAAAATAAAAAGAGAGACCGTCTTCCATTACCCTACATGTCTTGGAAGCCAGTCCTGTATTTCCAAAATATCATCAAAAGCTATAAACATTTGATTGCTTTTGACTAATTTTTATATTACGGAACGATGATGACGTCCATAGACATCATGGCATGTGTTTTTTTTTTAAATAAATATTTTCACCATGTCAATAGCATTCTTATTATACAGTATTTCAAAACAAAACCTGTTCGCTTTCAGTGTTCACGTATATGGTTTGGTACCATCGACTAAAACTTTTTTTCAGCTTATTACACAGTTTTCACTAAATAATGGTCAAACATTTTCCTTATTGCATTAGCATTTTAGTTTTTAATTTAATCTTTTGGACAAAAAATACAATATAAAATGACATTAGAACACTCATTTATTTTTTTAACATTTAATTTCTATTTTCCTACCGTGTTCGTACAAGATAAAATATATTCACAAAAAATGCAAAAAAAACAACATTGATGCGTAGTTTCAAATTAATATGGTTGCAATGATAGTAAAATCGTAAATTAAACTACATAAACAGTTTAAATTTGGACAGAAGTTAGATAAATAGATATTAAACATTCATAAAAGAAAGGATATGCTTATACTTACAAATTTTGGAGAAAATCCTTCAAGTTATGTTCATAATAATTTTAAGCAAAACCTTACACTTTTAGAGTGTAAGCATATCATCTTTATACTTGCGTATAAGTAAATAGGCATTCACATAGTTTGCTTTTTGCTTTAAATTAGAAGCATATTCTTCAAAAATTGTAAGTGTGCTCTGTGGTAAACTCAGGTCCCTAGTAAAAGACTGTTTTTCGCTATTTATCAAACAAAGTTTGCGATGGCAGATGTGCACAACAATCAACTGGATAGATAAAATTTCCAGAAACCAAAGAACAGTTGTGGCAAACCAAGAACATGTTTCCTACAGCAATGGGTGTTATTGATTGTACCCATGTAGGAATACTGAAACCAAATTGCCATGGAGATGAATCAACCGAAAAAGTAAACCAACTTTAAATGTGGAAACCACTTGCAATGCCAAAGTAATTTTTACTGGGGTTGACGTTAGTTGGCCTGGATCTCTTCACGATTCTAGAACATGAAAAAATTTGCAGATTATATCAAAATTGTGAAATAGACCAAATGTTGTGCTACTTGGAGTTGATGGATATAGGATAGAGCCATGACTCCATTTAGAATTCCTGCTGCTGGTGCTGAGCAAAATTATAATAATTTCTTGAAAAAAGAGAGAGTAATAATAGAACGATGTTTTAGCCAACTCAAACGACGATTTCCTATCTTAGAGTACGTTTGTCGCGTGAAACTGTAAAATGTTCCAAAAATAATTGTTGCCTGTGTTTTACTCCGTAACAATGCAAAAACTATAGGCGATTCCATTCCATTTTTAACCAGCAGAGGATGTAATAGAAGAAGAAGAAGGAAACCATTACGACAATTATGACAATATTCCTATTCGCAATCAATGACAAGAAGTTAAGAGAAATTTAAGTTTTCAATATATAATCAGTTTATTTAAGGATAAAAGTTTCCAGTACTACAAAAATATTTTTTTTTACAACAGGAAATATGAATTATTTTCATGTGAAACAGATTGCGACAATGCAGATTCTTTACGCTTAAGTATTTCCAGTTTCCTTTCATAGTACGCTTGTTGTACTAA
Organism: Aquatica leii; assembly: GCA_035610365.1. Taxonomy (NCBI): domain Eukaryota; kingdom Metazoa; phylum Arthropoda; class Insecta; order Coleoptera; family Lampyridae; genus Aquatica; species Aquatica leii. The sequence goes on along the minus strand of CM069436.1, from coordinate 76,683,598 downwards.
CTTGTGCAGTACTGTTGTAGAGTAGAACTAACGGTTGCAGTTAGTTAGTCCTCTTGTTTTATCCGTTTCATATTTATAAGTCGACATTTTTAGTTTTCCGCGCCGCTGTGTTAACATATGATGGTCCAATAGACGTAGAAGCTTTTCTTTTTTCTTCTTCAACAACACCAATCTGCATGGGCCCCGAAATTCTCCCTATTGCTGGATTAGATTCGCCTTACAGTAATTTTTCTCCCAATCTTACAATTTTATAACTTTATTTCTTGTTTTTTTTTCAAATCAGTTTACTTCTTCAATCTTGTTTTCATATTATTAATTTTTTTAATAAACTAATGGTCGGCCAAATATGTTTTTAAATTTTTTTGTAACAATTTCAATAGCTTCGTCTTTTCGTTTTTTGATTTTCGGCATCTGTGATTTTTCTAAATTACGGGAGCATTGCCAATTTCATCCGCAATGAACCTGCAGTTTCTTTATTAGACATGCTGCTAAATTGTCAAGATTGGATAAAATAATAATTTATGGCAACACAACTGGAGCAAAACTACTGTGTTTGAGTACGAAGCGGTGAAGAAAGGTTGCAAGCAAGAAAAGGTATCGTAATACGCTGGAACATGATAAAACCGTTGACTGACAAGTCGACCTTTTACTTCTGCAATACTAGGAAATGCTCGCGAGTATAAGGTTATCTTTATAAATATGAAAAGAAGAAAATCTTTATACTTCTACCTTATTCTTGGAAGGATATCTTTCTGTTTTATGAATTCGACTCATTGTGAAGATGACAATGCCTTACAAAAAACTTCCTTCATTTTGATAAACACTAAATTACAAAAAAACACAAACTCAAAATATCACAGTTATGTCAGCAAAAAAGCAAAACAAAAAAAGGTACCGTTTTTGTTCCATAAAACACGTACTGCGTGAGCTCTCCTCCGCGAGATGGCGTTTGCGTTAACTTTTACTTATGCGTTAGTTTCAAATCAATAATATTGTTTGCATCAACGTATAAAACAAGATTTGCTATTAAAGAAATTTAGGAAAAATAGTGTTGTATTGTTTAACACAATACCCAAAAGTTTTGCCAAAATTACTGTATCATATCACATCAATAAATTTGGTAAAAATTAAATAAATAAGAAAAAAAAACTAAATTTTACTCTACACGATGTTAAATCGCATTACAAAGATTATATTACAAAAAATTAAATTTCTTAATTTACAGATCTTTTTTATTCGTAGTTTTTTTTATAGAAAAAAAATCTTAAACAATAAAGTGATAATAAAAAACAACCGATTCTAGTTTTTAAGAAAACCAAAATAATATTGAAATGTTACAGAAAATATTATAAAACAAATAAACAATTAATTGAAGCGTTCAATGCAAGAACCAGTCAAGTCTACTTTTTTATAAATTTAGATGACTCAAGTCTAAAGAACCATTGCGCAGAAACCAATTTTGTTCCGAATGTCAGTACACTAGCTACGCAAAAAACGTTTGCACTTTGTTACAAACTCTTTTTCATCTTTGTGTTTTATATTTTTTTATATTATATTCATATTCTTGTATGCATTCATTTTTTAGTTAAATTAAAGATAAACCATTACAGTTAATGTACATTGTTTACAGATGATGTTTTTAGTTAGAATTTATTTTGCATGATCGTCAAATTCCGAATTTATCCGACGCGCACCTCACGGTTCTTTAGTCGTGAAATGATCTCTACAAAAGTAGGAACACTTTTTGTTAATAGGATTAAGCAGTTTTCTAATTTTCCTTAATAATGGTACTGACGTAGTAAAAATTTGAGCAAAATCAGATGGTAATTCCTTTAATAAAAATATATTCTGCAATATTACATTTGTTTTTAAAAGTAACAAAAACCAAACTAAGAATAAAAAAATTAAGTCAACAGACGTCGAAAATCTATAATCTTTTTCCATATAAACTAAACTACGTGAGATTAAAAAATATTTTAAAAATATAACTGTAAAAACGTTCCTACTTTGTCTATAAAGTATAATTTATACTACTGTTAATGCAAAACACCTAAAAAGACTAAAAATTCACGCAAAACTTTTAGCTCAAGTTAAATTAAATGTGTCGCTCGAGTTTACTTTAAAAACAAAACTTTAGTTAAGGAATTATGCAAAACACTGTTTATATTTCACACAGAAAATGATCGATTGCATTTATTATAAGAACCAATATTTTATCTGTACGTAGTTTTCCACATGGTTTCGCTTTCAGCTAATCTTTCTTTAGATTTAATGTAACGTTACAGGTACCAGAAAAGAAAGGGACAGCAAAATTGAGCGAGCGACTGTAGCTAATTTAATGCTAAGAGCAAGTTTAAGATCAAAGGACGTTAAAGCTTAACACAGACTAGATGAGCATCTAGTTAGAAATTCTACCTTATATTAAATTAAGCTCAATGAAACTTAGCTTGAACGACTCGTAAGTATTGTTTGTAGAACCCAAAAGATTTAATATAAAATAAAAACGATGTTCTACTTCAGTGTTTCTATACAAGAAAAATGTCTACACCACGATAGAAAATCTACATTTTTTACATTCTCAACCAATTTAATAAAAAAAATTAATGCAAAAAATGTTATTTTTAAAATTTTGATAAATATTTTAATTGTATTTCTTTTAACAAAGACAATTACTTTTGTTTTTCGCTAGGCTTTCGAAAAAAATCTAATTTAAAAAGTTTTTCCATTTAAACTTAAAACAATTTAAAAAAATATTTATCTGCTTTGTCAGTGTAAAAAAAATATCGGTAAAATTTCTAAAAATACATTAAAATACTTGTAAAGTAAGAGCCTTCTTTGTAAAACTAAATTTTGTTAAAATTATAAACAGCGTTCTTTTGCACATACAATAAAAAATTTTGTTACAAAAATGTTTTGTAATTGTAGTATCATAAAATGATTATAAAAGTACACGTGTTTTAATAATTTAATAAAGTCCTAACAAGCATAAATTGTAATTAACTGCGCAATTTTTTATTTTCATCAAATTTAGGTTTACAAACTTAAATATAAAATTTATATAAAAAATATTTAATATAAATTTCCGACAATGTTTTCAGTCTAATAATAAATATATTATAAAAAGTTGATACAATAACGTCCAAATGATGTTTACTGTATAAACTAGTTTAGTTTTAAAATTGTTTTTTGTTGTTAGAATCTTTAATAATTTTAATCTTCAATGCAATTGTTATTGTTTATACTAAAATTGTTTGTTTAAAATTATTTTTACGTACTTTAAAAAAAAGCTTTTTATTATTATTATATTAATTATTATTATTAACAACATTAAAAAATAAAAAAATCAAAAACTTTTGAATTACTATAAGAGCAAATGCTTTGACGGTGAGACCAGTAAGTAGATGTAGCGAAAACAGTAAATTTATAAAGGCGCCATATCTGTGGATATATTTACAGAATGATTAAACAAAATAGCAACCCGCAACACAAGTACAAAATATGTATTAATTAAAGTCACAACATTCACAAAATTTTTTGGACATTAATATTACGTGTTCAGTTTACGGTAAACGTGATAAAAAAGACAAACTAGGTCATCCGACAGAAAATGACAATTGTAAAGCTAAATGCAAAGTTGTCAACTGAAATTGGTATGAAAGAAATAGTCTAAATCTATAAAAAAACATGCTGACAGTACAATATTAAATGTTTGAAATATAAATTTATGTACTCCTATCTAAACCAATCTTTACCTATGTGTTAAATTTGTCAAAAAGAATTTTCAAATAAAACCATAAGACTTTTTAGGTCAAAAAATGATGTATCCTGACAAAGAAAACAAAGACATCTCTTATTTTCAAAAACTGATAACAAATTTAAATCAACCGATAATATCTAATTGTTTTGAGCAATAGTATGATGGGCTACAAACTTGCACGGTTTTCATCGTTGCAATAAAAACAATTAAATTCACCAGAACCAAAAAAATAATGGTAAGTTTTCTGCAGGCAAAGTAATATTAGCAGATTTTTGATCACAAAAAATCAGAAAAAAGCTGTAAAATAATGTTTTAAAACACTTTAATAAGTGCAACATCTAACAACAATTTAAAGCAATTATGTCGCAGCATCTAAAACCGTAGACTAAATATTTTGTTTTTCACAAGTAAATTTGGTGAGTTTACAATATTAATACATGCTTCCTTAAGGATTATTTATACACATAACAACCTCGTTTAAGTTGAGCCTTTTAAGTGTGTGTGTAATTTTCATAGCAATTAAGATATTTGGCATTTAAGCACTTCCGTAATGCATCCGAAATTACTCTCAATTTTCTTTTGATAAATACGTGTTTCTTTCACGTTAATCTGCAATCCAGATGTATGTCGAGGTACCTAACGTGTAAATCGGATAATGTTAAGCGCCTGGAAGACATGTTTCTCTTCTGAATGTAACTTGTGTAGGTTTGGATTCATTTGTTTTAATGCGCCAGATTCGTAATCAGTCTTGAACAGTTGACAGTTCTGTAGGTTTTGTGATGCAATCGAAATTTTTTTGTAGATTTCAAGGACTAAAGTATTGTCTGCAAGCATATCTGTGATCGTATGATCGTTGAAAGATAACGTCTGCTGTGTACGGTATACAAAGAATTAGTCTAAGCGTTTTTTTTTGCAACTAGATTATACAGGGTGTATTTAATTAACGGGTTGTTATTTTAAGTAAAATTAGAGCATAAATACAAGCAAACAATGCCAAAATAGCAATTCTATTAAAACGTTTACGTTACGGACCTGTACTTTCTTAAGGTTTTTGACACCACGAATCAAAATAAACTGTTCTAAGTAGTGCAAATATCGAATTAAAATTCTTAAGGATTTAGGCCAAACTTTTGATTCTTAATTATGTCTTCTAAATGTTCATTTGTCGCAGTAACATAAATAGCAAAAATACAAAATAATGTGATTGGATAACGCGTAGTTAAGTTACTGTGGTTAAATAAAGTTTCTATTCTGCACATTCTTTTGAAGTACACTGGAAAATACCTTCTCCACTCAATAAAACAAAAAAATCTAAACGTCACCAAAATTGTTCGTTTAAATGACATTGTTTTGCAAGCTTCAAAGGGTAAGTCATTAAGTTCTTGTGCAAAAGCTTTTTGTAAAAGTACAAATCGCCTATAAGTTTTTCTGGTAAATTACACGGTCCAAATAAGCTATTTTTTAAAATACTCGGCTAAACATTAATAGAAAACCGCCACTGAAAGTTTATTTGTTGAATTTCATGAGGATTTTGTTTATTCCAAACATGCATGTTGTGAAAATTCAGCACTGCATTTCGTGTAAAACCACACTAATCTGAAAATATATTTTGGCATTGAGGGTTGTCTTGTTGCTGCAACCACTCACAAAACTAAAATCGCGGTTCAAAATCAACGTCCGTTAACTGTTGGATTCGTTGAACATGGTAAGGGTACAAAGAATAACTCGAAAAACACGATGTAGCGTACCATGGGACACGTTAGCTGCGCGACCTATTCTTCTAGTGTTAGTTTGTGTCCCATCCTCTACGATTTACAATCTATGCACATATGTTGAAGGAAAACAAATATTAAAATTTTGATTTTATTGAAAAGATTTATTCTACTTCCGCTGCTAATACATGGGGTGGTCTTTTGCAACCATAGCTTTTGTAGGTAGGAAAAACACCTCCAGTTTCTCTAAATCTTTGCACACACGCCAAAGCAAAGTTTATTAAAGGAGAAGTGTCTATTAGGATATCGCTCAACCCACAATCTACGTGTAGTGTGGAGGTTATAATTACACTGACCGTACATTAAAATAGTAACACTGCATTCTGCAGTTGTACATAATAAAGAAAATTTAAAGTAAATACTATGAAGTACCAGTACGATTACACGAATCACTTAGCATGAACTAAAGAAATTCGTTAAAAAATCGAGACAAGAATAGATCAGATTTTCGAACTCAGTAGTAATAAAACTGAAGTTTTCATTTATTTATCTGAAGTCTTGTTTTAGTTACAACCGAAGATAAACGTGATCGTGTACACAAAGTACATTTTTTACTGAGCTACTTTAGACCAAACCTTTAAAGGAAAAATGTTTATTTAACGTCACAAGGAAACTACTCATTGATTTTGTAGTAGTATTTCAGATACATGCTTTTTAAGCCTTTGTATCAGAGTTTATCTTAAAAGTTCTTGTTATGTCTAAAAACGCCGCAAGAACGTTCTTTTCGTAAGCTTTATTGATTTCATTATCTATTCTGTGGACTTGTTCTATTGCAGCATGTTCGTGTCTAAACCCAAACTAGTATTTCAATATGATATTATCTTCCTCCAAGATTCTTTGATGTTTTTAAGTAGAAGTTTTTTAAAAACTTTTGATACTATCGGCTACAGACTAATTGCACGATAAGATGGTTCTTTCTGGAGTTTGGCTGGTTTAGAAATTATTTTCAATGAGCTAAAATATAATTCAATTTTAAGATGGAATTGAATATGGCCACTGTTTAAATTCCTTTCATGGAATTTTTCTTAAAGTTCACCTGTGGCGAGGTAGTAACGTGGTGCTTTCTTCAGATTTAGTACAAATTTTGTTATGGTTGTTATTTCTATTAAAGTGATCGTTTTTATTCGGAAATTTAATTAGTCTGTTGTTTTTAAGTAGTGTTTTATCTTGGATCCTTGCTCTACAGTTAATTCAGAAAGAAACAGTTGAAAGTCATTTGCGAAATGTAAATCAAATGTATTGGGTTTTTTGCTTGTTTCCTGCTAAATTTTGGTTCAGTTTACGTATTGAAGAAATGGCTTATTGTGTTTGTATTAATCTCAGCGTAAAACGTTGCTTCTTTAGTACAAAAAGTTGACAGAAAATATTTTCTAATTTTTTTTTCTTGAAAAGTCCCATTTAAGTTCCTTGAATAGTATATTTTTATCATTTGGAGATGTAGTGTTTCATGCAGCGTTTTGTATGCGATGTAATAATTGTTTAATTGCATCATTAGTTTTGCTGTTTTTAGTCTATGTGTAGATCTGTTGATTACTTGTGCATTTAGTGTAACCATAATCGGAGTATGGTCTGATACCAAAACTAAATATAACTTACGGTTGTTGTCAATATATTTATGGAAAAGCTTAATCCATCCAAATGTTAGTACAGATACGTTAATGACAATTTTGTCGGCATGGTCTTTCGGCGCTTAACAATTTTTTATTTAAACTTTATTTGTCAAAACATTCTATGAAATTAAAAATTCTTCATGAGCACCTTATTTTATGGAAAGCCTACTCATACAAATAGATGATTAAATAGGTTTTCACACATTCTGATAGATCAATAATAAGTTCTTGAATGCACAGCGCGATTTTTCAAAGTCAGCCACAAAATCTTTACAAATAATTAAATTTTCTAGTCAAAAAGTCACAATCAACTACAGTAGAAAAAGTATTGCACGATCTATTTACAAAGTTTACTTCTGCTAAAACAGAAGAGACTTTGTAAATGTAAGATAAGATTACATTCGGAAGTAGAAATGTCCTTAAGTAATCGAAGGCGTGGAGGTAGACGACGATTAATAACTGTTTAAATATCTCACTTCATATAACTATTGTCCACCCAGGTTTTAGTAAGATGACAGATTTCCGAGTCTAGATTCTCAAGTTGGCAAATAAAAAACAATGAAAAAAAAAATTTAATAACAAAACGTTTTTGTGCAAGATGATGTTGATGATGCGACGAAGCATGAAGGTATCGGTCCGTATGGGTGGATTTGTAATACAGAATAGCCCAAAATTCCGTCGGGTTTACGAGTCATAAAAACGTTGAGAAATGGGAGAGAACCAATAGTTTCAATTTAAATAGTAAAGTTGATACCTAGGTGTTGATTGTTTAGATGATCAAAAAATTTAGACAATTTGAGATGACCATAAGACCAAAACAGTAAACGTGTCATCAACATACATAAACCAAACTTTAGGTTTTAATATTGATGATTTTATAAAAATCGTTATAAAAGATTACATAAAACTGTTAGCTAGAACAGGTGATAGACCCATACCAGCACCAGAAATCTGTGCGTAAGCTTCCACGGCCGAAGTCTATACTAAGACAAAAACGTCTTCCAAGTTTAGACCGTGTCATTGTTGTAACCAAGGTGGCAACGTTTCGCCCACTTTTGTAAAGGGCTTCATCGAAACGTGAGAGAAATTGAAGAACTTAAACAAGCATCCAAAATCTAACTAGGAACCTCTCAAAAGTTACGTAATCAATTCGTGAAGCAAGTCAGATTGTAAAGTCTAAAAAGGTAAGCATCAATCAGTTTATTCTATGATCTAAACATGTCCAGTGCGACATGCGACGAAAGCTCAGTTTGTAAAAAATCTACTACACGGGAATTATCCAGAATAAAAAATTGTAATAAATAGATCGTGGTATTTATTTGTAACTGTGCGTCCTTAACTCCCTATTATGTTTCTTTCTGTTTCGTACTTGATAAAACGATATGAAAAATACGTACACGCAACATCAAAGTTTTCATTAAACACACCTAGCCTTCCACATCTACGTATTGTGACTTCTGTTAACATTTAACATTCTCCCACCTGAGACGTGAAAACGTCAATTAAGCGTCTTACTAAAATTAAACGCTATATCCAAAAACCAAACTATAAACTGACAGTAAATGTCAAACTATCAAACACATTAAAAGAGATACATAACTAACCAATAACAAGCATTATTGAACAATACAACAAATCAGTGTAAATATCTCTGCGGGAGCTTAACTACCCGTCCACCACGCGACGCTTTAACGCGCACATCACAAACTTTATCGTCAACATCTGGCGCACTGACAGTATTCTCCTGCTGCACAGAATCATGAACCATTTCTTCCACTTCATCGTCTGTCGATTTCTTAGGTGGTTCCACACATTCTGGATAAACTCGCTGTATTGGTCTTAAATTAATAACCGCCTCACAATCACATAAGATCGTGTACAATTCGTCCAACTTTAAAGATGCACGACCCAACACTTTTTTTAATAACTGTTTGACCAAACCAACTAATCGCTTCCACCATCCTCCCCACCAGGGAGCCGAAGGAGGATTGAATTTCCACACAATTCGGTGAGATGAGCAGTGGCGCTTAATTGCTTCCCAATCAAGCTTAGCAAAAGCGTTTTCTGCTCTTACAAAATTAGTCCCATTGTCGGTATAAATAACAGCTGGCCTACCTCTTCTCGCTACAAAACGCCTACAAGCATTCAAAAACTCTGCAGTAGACAACGACGAAACTACATCCAGATGGACGGCCCTATACACTGCACATGTAAATAAACAAATCCATGCTTTCTTGCCACTTCGCAAAAACAATGGACCAGCCAAATCTATACCCGTAATTTGGAACGTAGCTGCATCTCTCACACGATCATTGGGCAAGTGAGGAGGAATCACTTCTATCTTCTTGGCACCATATCTGCGACATGTCACACATTGCTTCACAACCGAACGCACAGCTCGTCTTCCTCCAATCACCCAATATTTTTCTCGTAACAACGATAGCAACCCTTGCACTCCAATATGACAAGAAGAAACATGTAAATCATATATCAATCGATACACTACATCATGTTTACCAGGTAACACAGACGGTAAACGAAAAAGATCTGTGTCTTCTCGGTTAGAAATTTTACTGCGAACTCTAATTACTCCATTTTCATCTTCAAAACAATTTAAAGACGCTAGTTTCTTATAATCTTTTTTAGAAAAGGATTCTTTTTGAATTAGCTTTATCAAAATCATCTCACCAATATTTAATGCATTTGTAGACAATTCGCCTCGAATTTTATTTATCGAATTTCTGCAATTATGAACAAAACGAAGCATCCAAGCTATCATTCGTACAATTTTCTCATACATATTTGGAGAAGTAACGTCCATACCAAATTTTGACATCATAGCACATCATAGCCGAAACTAATTTCTTTTTTCGCTCTTGATTAACTAGAACTTCATCTTCTTGATCTAGTACAAAACTTTGTCTAGGCCATTCCGTTTCACTAGCATATAGCCAATTGGGTCCCTCCCACCATTTCAACTTGGAAAGATAATTCGGTGAACACCCGCGAGATGGTAGATCGGCGGCGTTCATCACACCAGGGACATACCTCCAATCTTCTATCGATGTCAACTTTCGAATCTCATGAACTCTATTCCAAACAAAGGTAGCCCATTCTTCTTCATTTCTAATCCAGGTTAAAACCGTAGAGGAGTCACTCCAAAAATATATTTTCCAATTCTCGGGAAATCCACATCGAAGCGAATGATACAACCTTGCGGCGATTGTTGCTGCTAAAAGTTCTAGCCTAGGAATCGACAACTTCTTCAAAGGCGCTATACGAGATTTCGCTTCAATCAAGTTAACGTGGATGTTGTCCAACATTTCTACTCGTAAATAAATAACGCACGCATAAGCGTCTTTGCTGGCATCGCAAAAAACGTGCAAACTAACATCTTTAGCTTCACCTGTACCACCCATTATCCATCTCGGGATTTCAATACCGGAAAGTGTCGGTAGTTCAGTTTGCCATTTAACAAATGATTCTCTGCTTATGTCATCTACCTCGTCGTCCCAGCCTAATCCATCTTTCCATAACTTCTGCAGGAGTAGTTTCGGCAATATAGTGGCGGGACATGTAAATCCAAGTGGATCAAAAATGCGTTGAGCCGTTGAAAGTATAACCCTCTTCGTGACGATTTGATCATTAACTTCAATCTTACTCTCTCCCGAAACAGACAGTTTATCACTTTTCTTATCCCAACACATGCCCAGCACCATTGTTGACCCCAAAACTTTAGACTCACCCGAAAACTCCCAGCCCCTTAAGTCAAATTTGACCAACGCCATCACCTGCGTCGCCACGCGAATAAATTTGGAAAGTTCAGTTACATCCGACACACTTGTTACACAATTGTCTACATAAAAACTTTCACGCAATTTATAAATAGTGTTCTCGGAACAATCAAACGAAATCGAACCAAGTTCACGCGCACAACATTCTAAATGATGGTTGATTGTAGCTCCAAGCAAAAAAGGACTACAATTAACCCCGAATACTACCCTTTTGTGTCGAAATATAAGTTCTTTACCATCTTCAGTTTGCCACAAAAATCGCAAACAGTCCCTATCGGCTTGACTTAATCCAATCTGCAAAAACGCCTTGCGAATGTCCGAAATGACACCTAGCTTCTCCATTCTAAATTTCAACATAATTGACGGAATGAGTTCAATAAGGTTCAATCCCTTCTCCAGACACTGATTTAAAGATGGATGATTCTTTTCCCTCGCCGAAGCATCAAATACTGGTCGAACTTTTGTGGTACTATTTTCTTTAAAAACGGGTCTGTGCGGCAAATAATGCGCCATATTTTCCTTTTCAACATCTGACACCAGCTCGATAATGTCTTCTTCTAACCAGCCAGCAAAAATCTTACTATACTCCAAAAACATACCATTCGTTTTTAGCTTCTTTATGGTAGAATCGAGTCGCTTTTTGCTTAACATATAATTTGACGGTAATGGTGGATCCTTCGATCCAAGGTAAGCTAACTTCGTAACGGCCGTCTTCTTTCACACCTACGGTTTGATCAAAAAATTTACATACGGCTTTCTCTCTTTCTACTTTGGATACTAAATCAGAAGGTGCTTCTATCCCCAATACATCCAATTCCCATAATTTCTCTACCGTTACAGTCATACTAGTACTAACCCCACTATTTATGCTTGCTACTTTACCCATAATGGTCCAACCTAACAATGTCTCAAAAACCACAAGACCATTTTTAACTGATGACACCTGCCCGTGTACAACTTTCCAGCCACATCAGCGCCGATCAATAATTCAATAGGACCTACACAATTCAAATCAGTCAGTTGAACACCTAACATGTTCAACTCATTTATCCAGGGACCCGTCTGAACTGGTGCAACGTTACTACAAATAACATTCTGGTCCATTGCTTTAAAAGTACACGCATATTTGCCATCCAAACCATGTAATCTTATATCGTAACAAGCATGCTGTTGATCAATAGTGCTAACGCCACCAAACGATGCATGAATGACCTTTACACTTTTTTTTGCAACATACTGAAGATGTTCAGGAACTTCGAGCAACAAGTAGGAACTTTGGGAACCCGTGCCAATAATCGCCCGCACTTCTTTTGAACAATGTTCACTACGTATAATAACCCTCAATGTTTGCAAAATAACATGCGTTTCCGTAAAATTCGCTAATGTTTTGTCTTTGTGCACTTCTTCATTCACAGGCTGAGCATTAATATTTATTTTCTGAAAGTCAGCTAATTTGCTACACAGAATAACAGCGTGTTGTCCATTGCAAATGACGCATCTTACACGTTCGCGACACCTTTTACTTTGATGACCGACCGTCGCGCAGCGAAAACATCCCTTCTTTTGCTTTAAAATATCCTGCTTTTCCTTTAAGGATAACTCACGTGCTCTAAAACAAATATCTTTATTATGTGGTCCGTCACAAAAAACACATTTGTTTGTTAAATTTATCAAACCCAACGCTGTAGGCTTAATGTCACTTTTAACCTTTGGTTTTGTCTTACTTTCCGAACTCTTCAGACCAAACCCTTCCATTGCCAACGAAATCCGTTCTTCTCCTTCTACCTCTACTTTCAGGAAATTCATTAATCTGGAAAGTCTGCCCTTCATCGAAGAATCAGTTAAAGAATTAAAATCTGAGGACCTCTGCCAAACCCGTAATATTTCTTCTGGTAGACACGATTCTACCAACGGATATAACATTGCAGCATAAGTTTGCGTGGTCACGCCTAATGTTTCTAGCGCACGTAGTTGCGACTCGATTTTGTCATACAGAGCTGAAACTGATAAACTCTTGCCATTAACAACATTTGCTAAAACCAACTTTAATAATTCTCTGACGTAAAATTCTACCAACACTTCCTCTCTGCCAAACCGCGCCCTTAAGCTGTCGATCGCTTTTTCATAATTTTCGGCAGTAGGAGGAAAGCTGTCTGCCAAATCACGCGCTCTGATTTTTTGCGTAATGATTTGTAATAAATACTGAAATTTGTCTTTCAAAACTATATCTTCGTCTTCGTGAATCTTTTTGAACTGGCTCCAGAATGGCAACCAATCTTTTATTTCACCGCCAAACTTTTGAAATTCTAATTTTGGTAATTTAAACTTACGGTTTGTTGCATATGATAGCGGATTTGCTGACGCTCGACTTCGCCGCGACAATACATCTTCATCATCCTGTGTACGTTTTAACTGGTTATATTGTACCCTCAATCTGTTAAATGTAGTTGCGTACTTATCACATGCTTTACTTTCGTCGGCTAAATCATCTTCATCCGCATCGTCATTCAACAATTGTTCATAAACTTTAGTATCTACACTTTTTAAATTAAATTCTTTATCGACAAGCAACATCCAATGTGCTTCGATTTCAGCAATATCAACGACCGCGGCATTCAAAAGTTCTCGAACTTCGTTCGCCACTCGCGTAAACGCCGCTCGATGCGTCATTCTTCTTCTTTTCAACGCTTCCATTTTTACTCACTTAACGTCGAAATAATTGTTAACAAAAGCACTCTTCTTGGAATCGAATTCACAAGACGGCCATTTATTCTTAACAATTGTTTACCTTGTACCGAAGTATCACTACCTTTTCAGCACTAAAACACTTTAACAACACACAGTCCTGTCACGGTCGCCAATTTGTTTCGTAAACAAATAAAATTACTGTGTGCGGTTTTAAAATGCTTTTAATGTAGAAACGTTGACTAAAACAGCAACCAAAGCCATATTTCAACGACGATTTTTTACAAAATTATCTTTATATAAACAGTCAAAAAAACACTTCAAAAATGTTCCTCTTGTTTTTTTTCGAATTAACGAAAACTTGATAAAACGATATGAAAAATACGTACACGCAACATCAAAGTTTTCATTAAACACACCTAGCCTTCCACATCTACGTATTGTGACTTCTATTAACATTTAACACTTTCTTTGTATCGATAGAGTGAAAGCTTTGTTCTTTCGTCGCACAGTAGGGTATTTAGGTATCTGAGCGGCTAAAAGTCAATTTTTTTAAAATCAACGCAGACGTAAATAAATAGGGAGTCCCTTAAGTGTAATAACAACAAAACATTAAGACAACTTTTGTTGACACATTTATGTAGTCTTCTTACTGCAGGGTTAATCAGAACTTGGTAGTGTTTTGAGCTTTGTATTTGATTGTTATGGCTGACATAATAAAGCTTAAAAAAACCGTAGTTTATGCATCTTTAGTGTGATCAATTTAGGTAACTCAAGTAAATTTGCATTTCCCGGTTCTAATTTTTAGTGCACCAGAAAGGTACACATTCCTACTGTACAATTCTATGAAAAGTAACTGCTAAATCCGCACTTTCTTGAGATTCATAAGATTATAAAAGCCAAAGTACGAAATGAGTTCTTGCTACTCTGCGTAACTGTGCCATTATTAAAGTTATTGAAAAGACATGCCATAATAAATATTCTAAAAATAGTGAATTTATTGTTTTGTATTTAATTTTTTGTTTTAAAATGTGTCATATTAAAAAAAAAATTGTTTACAAGATAATTTGCGACACAATACTTATTTTTTACAAACGTCGTATAATAATTACTAATGTTTGTTAAAATTTGGTCTTAATTATTTTTAAGACGATCCCACGTGACAGTTATACCGGGAAGATTCTTGTTTAATACGATGATGAGCAAAAACTGAAAGTTATTGAAGAGTATATGATAACATACGACAATAATTATTCAGAAGAACAAATACGAAAAATTAAATAAAACTCTGAGCGGATTACAGCTGAATTGCGCTCTAGCGCACAAAAAAAAGAAACTTTTATTACAAAGAATAATACATTGCTGGAAGAGACAATACCAATTCCATGAGTAGTGACTCGTCCAGGGCGCCCAAAAAGAATGTTCAATGACTGAAGATTTGCAAAGCACTACGGATGTAGAAGTGTTTACCCACGCTACACAACTGAAGTTACGATGTTCTGGGAAAAAAGACGCTTCTTAAGTGTTGAAAGCAATAATTAGTACTCCAAAGCGAGCCAATAAATACAAAAAGGCTTTTGTTAGTCAGCAAGAAAAAATACAAGCAAGTATGACTTCAGTAAGCGCGCTGGCCATGTTTGTTAAAACCGATCTGTCTAGAAGACAGTATGAAATAATAAGGAATACCAAAAAATAGGTTTACTTTGATATACTTTTATACAAAAGGCTAAAATGGAGTGTTATCCAGACAAGAAGGCATATAAAGTTACCGAAACATGCGCTAAAATTAATTAAAAAATTTTGTTAGATCACACACTTACAAGATTGTTAGTTTATTTAGAAGAAATGGTACAAAATTTAAGGAACGACAAAAAAAACTTGTTGATGTTGTTATGCAAGTGGGGTAGTGATGGATCCCAACAAACACCGTTTAAGCAAAATTTCAGAATGATTCTGATTCAGACAGTAATATATTCCAGAGTTGTTTGAATCGAGTGAATTCTTACATAATTCTAATGTAACATTGGCAAATAAAACATTCTCTGCCAAACATACTTGGACGTTTACCATGGTTGACGGCAAAGTATGTAATGCAGTTACCCAAACGGCATCCACGATGAAGTGCTATATTTGTGCCAAAACGTCCAAAGATTTCAATAACTTATCAATCACAAAAGAAATTAAATTAGAAGCACTTCAGTTCGGATTGTCAATTCTCCATGTCAGAATCCGATACAAATCACCTGTGCTAAAATGGCAGTTACGTTCACAAAATGACAAAACCATTGTTCAAGAAAGAAAGTTAAAAATGCAAAAAGATTTTAGAAATAAAATGGGATTAAGTGCGGACGTTCCTAAACCCGGATTTGGCAACACGAGTGACGGTAATACTAGCCGAAGATTCTTTGCAGATCCAGATTTAGCAGCAAAAATAACAGGTGTTGATATTAATCTAATATATCGTCTAAAAATAATTTTAGAAGTTATAAGCAGTGGACATCACGTTGTACGAACATTTTTTTGCATATGCTACTGAAACCGCTGCACTATTTATTAAACTATATCTATGGCACCCAATGACACTGACCATGCACAAAATATTAGCGCAGAGCGTTCTTGTAATAAAGGAAGCACCAATTGGACAGTTTTCAGAAGAAGCTGCTTTTCATTTATACCGACAAAATTTTGCAAAAAAAATTTTTCGAGTATCTTGTAATCTGTATATGCTTAATAGCTTACTTTTAACTTCAGATTCAGTAATAACTGGTATGAGGTCGGTGCCCAAAAAAAGTAAACTTTTTTTGCAGGAGACTATAGATATGTTACTGCCTGAGTCCGACGATGACGAGTCGTCGGAAGAAGAACAAACGTCGTCTGATGAAAAAACCTGGCAAGTATACTCTTCGAATTAACATTAATCTGAAGATGATACAGTTTATGAAAACATACATATTGCCATTTACACTTTGTTTTTAGTATAGTTGTAAATGTATTGTAAATATGGTTTTTGCGTTTTTTTTTTCTTAAAAATACACCTACAATACTTAACGTACAACAAATCTGTCATAAAAGTGGTTTAGAACTCATTAAACAATTTAATTTGGGCCGCCTAAATCACCTAAATACCCCACTGTGCATCATCTGGAATGTATAGAACTGTACTTTTCGTTCTATTAATATATTTGCCACAAATCTATAGATATTTGCGTCTACTGTCTTAATTTTTACTCTATTTCTGTCTATAATCTTTAATGTGTATTTTTCTTCAGCTATTTGTTCACCTCTGTAATCATCGGGTTGATGTTTAAACCGTCTAAAATAATTTATCGTTTTCGGTTGGTTTCCATTGCATTCTATCTAACTCATTTTTTGGGAGAGCTTGAAAAAGTATTCAAGAAGATTGAAAAGGATTTTCGAAATCTTAGAAAAGTTATTGCGCCACAAAATTTCCCAAAGCCAATTGTCTCCAATGAAGCTGCAGAAACCAATGTATTAGGATTCTTTAATGTTTTCCCTGAAAGTTCTGTTCGTTCGGCGGAAAGGGATCTTGGATACTCCAGAAGTTCGATAGATAGAATTTTAAATAATCATAAAATGCACGATTTTAAATTTTCGATTGGTCAAGAATTACATCCATAAGATCAAATTCAACGGGTGCAGTATTGCAAAATGATGCTTGTGAAAATTCAAGAAGATCCAAATTTTCTTCAGAAAATTGTTTGCTCAGATGAATCAAAATTTTATAATTATCAGCAAAAGTTTAACTTCAACCTGTTTGCAATGCTAATGAACCACTGCGTGTTTTATTTTATTTATGATGAGAATTTAAACGGTGAGAGTATTTTAAGAATCCAGGTATAAAATTTTTTGCAAACTTTACGACAAACCGAGTTAGAAACATGCTGGTCTCAATTAGATGCATCAAGTTTAAATAACCCAGATACAAAATTTCAACTAGCGGACTTTGCTTTTAAGGAGATACTTAATACTTTCGGAACACCATTCATAGACCTCTTTGCTTCTAGATTAAATAAGAAATGCGATTTATTTGTATCCTGAACATCAGATCCAGATGCTTACAAGACAGAGGCTTTTACTATTAGTTGGGAAAATATTTTTTTTACGCGTTTCCACGCTTCTCAATGATATTAAAAGTTCTACAAAAGTAAATTACTAATAAAGGAAGGGGCATTGTAGTAGTACCTTTCTGGTCCACACAAGCTTGGTATCCTATTTACCAAAGTTTATTAGTAAATAGGCCAATAAAATTTGACTCAAATATACAACTTCTACTTTCTCCTTCCAGAAAACCACTTGGAATCAGTATAAAAGTGCTCTCAGAGATTGGTGTCTTTTCTGTAAAAGTTCTAGTGCAGACTCTTATTCCTAACTCACAAATTTAACAACGGCTTATCTTATAAGTCTTTAAACAGCATCCGTTCCGCACTATCATTGTCGTTAGGACCACAATTAGGGCAGAACTCTGACATAAAAAGATTCCTTCGTGGCATATACAAGTTAAAACCTAATCGTCCGAAATATGATGTAACTTAAGATCCCCAAGTGGTTTTGAATTATATATCTTCACTAAACGTTAACGAAAATCTTACATTAAGACAATCAATTACATTACTTGCCTTATCAACAGCCCAAAGGATGCAGACTTTTGCGTTAATAAAACGAAGCAACATCTATGTCAAAACAAACGGGATTAAAATTAAAATCCCTGACGCTATTAAAACTTCGGGGCCAAATAAATTTCAACCCATCCTTTTTCTATCTTGGTCTAAAAATAAAGAAAAACTCTGTGCAGCTACTACTACCATTGACTACTTACACCAAACTAAAAACCTACAGGGCGCTAAGAAGTACTTATTCATATCCTTTAAGAAACCACATCAGAAAGTCACCACTCAGACACTGTCTCGCTGAACAAAGGAAATTCTAGCAAAAAGTGGAATTAATACGCAAGATACCACTCGACATGCTTCAACATCTGCTGCTTTTAAAATAATATAAATATAGAGACAATAAGAAGAACTGCTGGGTGGGCCAAAGCTTCAATGACATTTGCCAAGTTCTATAACAAGCCAATTATAAAAAAAGATTCGTTTACAATGGGAGTTATTACATGAAATATAAAAAAACTGTAAACTACTGTTACCTTTATTTTTTTTTCTAACAATGTTTATTGGTTATGTTTTCTTCATGTACATTGAATATATTGTTATACATTACGTTTAGAACTATATAAGATACTCTAGATTTATCTTTGGAAATAAAAATGCATTACTATGATTGTCGCTACTCTAAACATCTACAGGGTGATCTGAAAGAAGTGGCGCGTAATATAATTAAATGATCAAACGAACTTACCTAAGTGAAGTTTGATCTCAATTATATGTAGCGCCACTTCGAGAAGATCACTCCATCCCAATCCCCAGATAATCTTATTACTAATTATTCCCGTTATCCGACAATCATTACTCTAAACAGATAAAGGTATACTTATGCGCACACGTCGGGTGCAGTTGTTTTTTTCTCTCTCAAACACGTGATTACAGCACAAGAGATAGCTTACTACAGGGTGATCATTTAATTATAAGCTTTAAAAAAACTATTATTATTATAAATGTAAATAAATCAACTTCGGTTTGGACTTTTTTACTTGTGATAACAGCGACTGCAGTTGTGCCTTATCTCGCAGTCAGACGGATACTAAATATAATAACATTAATAATTTAAAAAAAAACATTAAACATGTTTTTCAGTAAATAATTCCTAATCTTTTTCGTTATCGTTTTTAGTATATTTTAAGGCTTTAACGTATACTTTAAAATAGATTAAGATTTAATTAATAGGTGTTGCTATTAACTGCTTTTAAACTTTCATAAATCTTGGAAACACAAATCAAGTATAACATTACCTTCTAATTACCTCTATATTGATCGTGCTGAAATTACAAAACACAGTAAACTGTAAATCATAGATTTGTAACTACCCTCTACCAAACTATTACAGTTTAGTCGGTAAATGGGAACAAACGATTTTAGAATAGGTAAATAATGTTCTACAAACTACAAAGCAATGATTTACAAGTAAAATGAGTAGCCAGTAATAAACAAATACGTAGCAGATTGAATTATAAATAAAAGTAGTTATTTTGAAAGGAATATTTGTTCAAAGCAAGTAAACAAATGGCATTTATTTAAAAGAATTGTGACCAAAACTGACACCTTAGTACCTACATATCTTTGTTTTAAAAGACGCAGAAATGTAAATAGATTGGGAAGCATTCACTTCTATAACGCCTACGTTTGTTTTCTTTTCTTTATTTTGTATATATAGTAATATATATGCATAATTTATAGGACTATAAATTTCAAAATCGATTTAATCAACTTAGTTACAAAGGTTGGGCGTATAATAAATTTTATGTTTATGTAACATGCACGAAACACATCGTAAGTTAATCTGATGAGTGTAAGAAAAAGTTGCAACTTTTCGTTAGTAATTTATAATGACAATAAGAGCTTACCCATAAAAGCGGAAGGAATTGATGTTAAAAAGAGTTTTTGACTCCGCACTGGTACTCCGTTCTCCGAGTCCTGCATCTCCCGCACCAGCCCCTCCATCTGTAAAAAATAAAAGAAATACAATTTTAAAAAGTTTATAATTATTCTTTATTTCTAAGAAAGCAATTATTTCATATAAAAAAAGGTTCTTAAATTCCTTTTAGAATATTTTCTTTTTTGTTTATTTTTCCTAAACCAGGCATTATTAATATACAAAATAAAATATGCAAATGTCAACATCATTAATCATCATTATTCTATAATAACGTTTGGTTAGTCTTTACCGAGTTAAAATATAAACCTAATTTAGTCCGCCATAAAAAGTTTGATATCAATACGTTTGAGAATAATAAAGAAACGGATTGTATAAGAAAAAGCACAAAACATTGTAATTTATAGATTAATTGTGTACACTCACAATAGAAAAGTTTGTGTTATTAAAAAGACAGCAAAGACTTGAATATAATTCAACGGATAAAAATTTTATAAGTTTAATTTTTTTAGGTATTTGAGACATGTATTGTTACTGCGGAGATTGTAAATCTTAGTGACGGTAATAGTATTGCAATATAGAAAAAAAAATTCTGGGAACTATCAGTATACTAAAGACGTAAGTCAACATAAATTTTCTTTATATCAATATACATATAATTATTAAAGTTATAAATTAGACAGATTTTTTTTGATAACTCAAAAATACGTTTCTGTAAGTGTTTACTAACATTTCTGTACCAATACACACTATGTAACGTAACATAAATTTCACTATATCAAAAATGTCTCAATTTTTAATTTCGACCAAACCAAAAACTCATCGTAGATGTAGAACACAAATTTTGTGTTAGACAATGACATATGATCGATGAAATTTAGCTGACATTTATAGTAAGTTTAAGCATGGCTAATTTTTTTGATAATTAATGGTTATAGTTTCTATAGCAGCAATTTGTAAAAACGATAATTGTTTTTGAGGTAGAATTCCTTTTCTTTTGTTTTTACCTACAAACACATTTTGTTTTGTTGTAGTTCAAGATAAATCTCGGTTTTTTCGTAGCACTATCAATTTCATCAGTATCATCCACGGTAGAGAGTAAAAGTACGGCTTTATTTTTCTTAGGAACATACAAAACAGAAGTCGCGTCATGTTGAAATCCAAATATAGTAGAACCAACTTCCCGCAATTGGTTATATCAGTAAGACTATAACATATTCTTATAGGAAATTTAATGCTCTACAAATCTTATGTCTTATAAATCTTTCGTTTTCGGCTATCTTCGGTTTTTAAAGTAATATGGATGCTAAAATTAAATTGTAGCCCGCCAAATAATTATGCAACTTTATTTTTGAGGAAATGAAAATTTGAAGAACAAAGACTAGAAAAATTACATTTGAAAATTTTCTGTATCAGACTAGAAAAAAAAATAATTAATCAAACATAAATTTACATTTACATACACACAAAATCTCATACGAGCATAATAATCGTGTGGTAATAATTTTTGATGGCATTGCCAACGGTAACTTTTAAAGCCCTCCTGTTTGAGGTACCTGAATGCTGACGACCGAGGAACACCTACATTAATTTCAATTTCTCGCAAACTAACATCAGGATCTTGGTCTACAGCTGCAAGAACTGCCAACTTCTGAGGGTTGTCTCTATGATCGTGTAAGGGTGGTGGGCGCTGACATTTACATGGTGGATTTACGGAGCCAGTGGTTTCAAATAATTGTATCGTTTTTTTTTTATACTCTTTAAAGAAGGTATTGGTCTATATGCGAAAAAACCAACAAAGTCTTCTCCAATTTGAATCTTTGAAACACTTCGAAAATATTATTTTACCACAAGAATTTTTTCTTCTACATTCATTTTCGAAGCTTGTAAAACAATTCTATCAAAACTGTCAACACTTCAAATGTTTTATAACAAATCAATGCTAACTTGATTTTTAATACCTATTTACCTGAACATAATTCAAGTTTATGTAATTTTGGAATTATAAGCTGGTTTATTAACACGCAAATGCGGGCGCAATTTGGTTTTTTTAGCCTACAGAAAATTTTCAAATGTAATTTTTCTAGTCTTTGTTCTTTAAATTTTCATTTCCTCAAAAATAAAATTGCATAATGTTGATTTGACGGGCTATAATTTAATTTTAGCATCCATATTACTTCAAAAACCGAAGATAGCCGATCTGAATCGCATGCGCAAAAAACCTTCAAAATTTCGAATTTCAAATGCCTGTAATTAATTTATTAATTATCAAATTATAATCAAAAAATTGTTTTTAGAAACGTTTTAAATGCCACTTTAAATCTGCGTCAAAATTTTTGCGATTTTTTAATTTGGGAAGCAGGAAAAAAATAATTTCAATTTTCCCATGTTAAATCCCATAGGGAACCCCTAGCGCGGGACACAGCGTATATATATTTGTAAAGGTTACAATTGAATTTATCATATCTGTGGATATAAATTTAAAAAACAAATCTTTTTCATTTTTTATATTTCTTGCTAGCCCTTTAGCCCCAGGTATTGTCTTAATAATATTTTTATATCTGGTTTTACTGAATGTGGCTACAGGGATGCTTTTCCACATTGTTTCGTTGTTTCTACCAAGGATAATAACCGTTATCGTTTCGATTTAGCAACGTCCTCTTAAAATCACTAACTGCAGACTGTTCCAAATCACTATCAAATAAATGTTTCTTTACTACTTCGTCTTCACCCTCGGATTCACTATCAAAGTCAACAATAGGTTCAAAATCGGATAAATTATCAGCAATTTCTTGTAATTCTTTTTCATTAAAGGGCTGCTTATAAGCATTTCTAGATCTAAAATTTTGTGTTTATATACTATGTGTATATATACTACTATATATACTTGAATACCAAAGGGAACATAGAAGTGCAGCGGCTATTTTAAATAAAAAGTTTAAAAATTTTAAAAAGCGGCATAAAATGCCATTACACGACCGCCGTGGGGTTAAAAATTTTGATGAAGTCTTACACCTTCTGTGTTTTCTCATCCGTGAATTTATGGGGTTTAGTATTATTTTTCTGATGTCAATTAGTGCAATCTTAGTTTAAAAAAAAAAACTCTTTTACGTATCTTACTTGATGTGTGATTCCATGTAAAGACCAGGGTTGCCAAGCTGCAATGTTAACGTTTGAAGCCTTATTAATGCCATCTAGTTTAGGAGCGTAACTAAACTCGGTTAAAAGCGCACCGGGAAATTTTGAAATTGAATTTATTGTATATTGTCATATTATATATTGTATTAATGCTCGATTGTCCCGTATTTTTATAACAAATGTTTCACAGTAATCAAGTATTAGCACAAAGTATAACTTAAAAAATGCAGTGCAATCGAGCATAAGTGAACCATTATCGATGCAAAAAATAAACAAACAAGTTTTTCAACTTTGTTTTTTACGTAATACACATTTCACACTACCGAAATAAAACACAAATACTAAACAAAGAATCAAATATAATGAAAATTAATATAAAATTATTAACTTTTTATAACATTGGAAATAAAACAACGAAACTCAAATGGCGTCTAAATCGTCTATAAATAAGTTACTGATAAGTTATAAATAAGTTGAAGATAAAACAAACGATGTTCATTGGCTCAAGACAGTGAACCATAGATGCCAAAGTAACAGATATGACGCAAAAAAACGAAAATAATATCGTTAAACTGTCCAATGCCAGCGCCATCTAGAATAGGAGCGTAACTAACCGGATTCAAAACAATCCATTGCAGCTTGGTGACCCTGGTAAAGACGCACAACTGTTAATAGGGGGTTAGGGTGTTAAACGTCAAAAAAATATTTTTTTTAGTTTTATAAATTGATTGTAACACAATATATCAAAATTTACAGAGATATGGTATTATAGCTAGGCGACGTTTCCACCGCTCCGACTCGATTGAGAGCTGCAGCGCGTAACTGCCGTATACGTAAATAGTGGAATTAACTGGTGGATGTTTTGGTCTATTCTCTAAATCACTTTCTTCGTGAAAATATGTTGTTAGGTGAGCAGATGTTTGTAACTGTTCCATGTTACATTGAATTTATAGAATAAAATCAGACGTTTAGCAAAGCAGTCGTGTTGTGTTTGCTCCGGTTTTGCCATGTTTTTGTTTTATTTTTGTTGTGATTGTTAGCAAAAAGAAAGCAACCAAAGAAGATCGAAAAAGCAGCGGTGCAAAGTTGTATCAATCCAAAAAAAGAGGACCTCCGCATAAACGGAAAAAGAATATTGAAGCAAAAAGTACGTCGACAAATAAAATAAAATTGAGCACTAGTCAAGACGTAAAAAATTCGATGAAATATTTTAGAATCACAGATTTCATGCTAGTTTTTTCAACTATTGCTACTTTAGTGAAGTGTGAAAAATGTGATAGCAAAGTCAGTTTTCAATCATGCAGAAAAAAAGGTGTTGGATTTAATATAAAAGTTTTATGTGAAACGTGTAAAAATCCTAAATATGTCTAGTAAAAGAAGTAATTTTGATGTATACAAAATCAATTATCGATTTGTTTTTGTGATGCGAG
This sequence comes from Aquatica leii, assembly GCA_035610365.1. Taxonomy (NCBI): domain Eukaryota; kingdom Metazoa; phylum Arthropoda; class Insecta; order Coleoptera; family Lampyridae; genus Aquatica; species Aquatica leii. The sequence goes on along the minus strand of CM069436.1, from coordinate 76,658,845 downwards.
GCTTGGGATTAGCAGGACATCAAAAGTTTTGTAGTCTAATGGGTTTAACAAGTAATTTTGTGTCAAAATCAATGTATATTTCGTATATGAACAGAATGTGCTCTAATGTAAAAAATGTTACTCAACGGTTTGTTGCTTCGGCTGTAGACAACAACAAGTAAAGAAAGAATATCAGAAGATATATTAGATCTGATTGTATCATGTGATGGAACGTGAAAAAAGCAAGGGAGATGGTGACTCGAACACGTACAGTGGAATCTAAGCTGTAAAATCTTATGGTAAAATTTTGTTGATCAACAAAAAAGAATGTGTATGTCATGTTCAAAAAAAGATAAACAGCCGGTGATCTAGTAAAAAAAACTGTAGTTAATTCTGTAATTACAGCTAGACAAAAAGTATAAAAAAAAACTTTTTGGTAAAAGTAAATTTACTGCAATGTTAGTTAAGAAATTAACAATTTTCTATAGAAGAGCCATCCGTAATAATTCTGATAGTGTAGAAAAAATGTAAAAAGTCATTTGGGCCACTTATCATCATGATGCCTCGACCGATCAGCATCCAGAGCATCAAACCTGCTCGAGCACCAAAAAAATCATGGTGCGAATGGCAAAAAGCTGCAGCTGCACAAGAGTTAGATCTTTTCAAACACCATTACTCTGCACTACGAAATGATGTTTTAGAAGCAATAAAACCTATTTATGACGATTTTTAGTAAAAACGCCTTCCTAAACCAATGTCTTGGCAGGTTCACTCAAAATAACAAGAGTCTAAAACAACTAGTTAAAAAAATTACAACAAAAAAGAAAAGTGGTTCGACAAATACTGTTGAATTTGCAGTTTATGTGGCTGCCAGTACATTTAATGAAGGTTGTGCTGCTTACCTAGTCTTCCTAAAAGATATGAAAATCAGTACAGAGTCAAGTAGTCACGCATGAGTGCAATTAGTGGATAATATCAAACAATTTCAAGCTTAGTAGTATAGTATTTAATTCTAAAACCGGTGCACTGTATAAGTTAAAATATACTGCACCAATCCTTATGAAATTTTGTAAAGTATTTTTATAAATAATTTGCAAAGTCGCAATTGTTATTTTTAACGTAACTTGCTTTCCTCTCAAGATATGAAATTTTTTTCTAAAAAAAATCGTCGCAGGCAGTATTCGAACCTAGATTATATCTGTGAATTCATTTTAAATTACAAATAAAATATCTAATAAACTGTTAATGTTAGAAAATTTTATACATATATGAATAAATTGTTAGGAAGAATTATCTTTATAAAAAACTGTAAAAATAATTCGAATAATTTACATACGTACAAAATTATATAAGAAAAACTATTAAACCCACTTCCGGTTTCTTTATCAGATCCATTTTTTTGATAGAACCGAGAGAATATGACAAGCCAGCTCCATACGAATTTTCAAGATACTATAACTTTTGATTCCATGAAAAATTTCGACCGCTATGCTAAGTAAAAAATTAAAATTAAACTTGGCATTGCATTCATAAAATAATATTTTTTTTATCCAGTCCTGAGTTCTGTGGTGCACCGCAAAGTAAATTTTTTAACCGCCTCCAAAAATTTTCTGTCACTAGCTTAATAATGCATTTTAATGAAAAATTCACAAACATTTTTAAAATGTTATTTTATTAAGCACCAATTACTAAAATAAATTTAAATAAACCGTTCTTTCTAAAGAAAATCTTAAAAAATGATCTTTTTTGAATTAACCCTACCTAACACTGAAAATGCTTACTTAAACCGCCTGCACCAAGCTTATAGGTAGTGCCACGCAGAACTTTTGTCACATCTTTACTTCCATCTGTCTTTTTTACGTTTTTGCTTTCTTTATATATTTTGCGTACGGTTTTCTCAGATAGAGAAATGCGAAGAAGAAAGTCGTGCAAATTTAGATTAATTCCTGTTGCGTTTATGAATATTATTTAATGTCATCAAGACAAATATTAAGTATGTATTTTCCGTATTTATGTTAAAACATACGATTATCGTATTAAATTTAGAGTTAAAGCACATGGTTATTAATCGAATTTTGTTATAGCACTTTTGCCATGATGTTACTTGGCTCACGTAGTGCATTTTGTTGTCATATTTAATCCTGTTACTTAGCTTTTGTTGTGGCATTTTGCGTATCCATCGTAAAAAAGAATCTCCGCAATTGTAACAAAACGCGTTCGTTGTAATAAGAAAATTCGCTTTGGTTGTATAAAAAAAGCTAAGCAATAGTAGTAAGAAATTATGCCTGATAAACCTCGAGGTACCGATAAGCGTGATATACCTATTTAGATCATTCATTCATACAACCTAGTATAATAGTTTATTTTTGATTTTGTTGTAATTAATTTCATATTTTAATTATCGTACAACTGATAAGTAGTAATCGCGGTGTCAACTAGTTTATCGCGTAGAATGATCTAGTGAGAGGAATAAACAACTAGCACTGGGCATGTATATATGAACGTAATTTAATTATTATATACAGGGTTGTGAGTTATTTATAATCCAAATTTTATTTTATTGCTACCTAATAGTAATCTACTACAAAACGTGATTATAATTTTATTTATTAAATAACTCTAATTTAATTAGTTAAGTGTGTATTGTCCTGACAATTATATAAATGTTTGTGTAATAAACTTCATGTTACATTTCCGCATATTTAGTATGATTAAGTCGCTCGTTCCTATTTATGAGTAAACAACCGAAATTCATAGATAAGCAGATGGCACCTTTTAAGATCTTTAATATTGTAGGTTAATTTGAACGCACTCTTCTTTGACTTCTAATTAGTTAGGCGTATAAATCTATAGATGCATGACTATAATAAGTACCGTTTTAATTTAATTTAGTTTTCTTATCCTGCTTAAGTATTTTTTTGTAAATTGATTATAAATTGCAAAATACTACATAATCCCACCACAAACTCATATTTTGTAACAAATGCACTGGCGGTGTTTTTTTCCTGGACAATGCTGTTCCAGATTCCAATGGAGTCACAACTTACATTTCTCCAAACGTTGATGTCGGTGTTGGGCCGTCAGTGGCAGATGTCACTGATAGGATTGCAATTCAAAACTTCTAATTCCACACTAAATTGTACAAAAAGATACAGAACAAACTTCATTACCAAACCATTGGTTGACGATTGATCGGTTTCTTATTGTCATAAGTGGAAGATGGCGTTTTTGCATCTCATTTATTCGCTTCTGTCCCCCGGTTCCTTGTCTACGGCGATTCTAACTTTTTCTTGGCCTTGCTTGATAATATTATAGTGAATTGGTTCCGGTTAAGACCATTTGCTATTTCTCTGTACGAAAAATCACCTTCACGTAAGCCAACAATTCGATTTCTGTTGAATTTGTTTAATTGACGGTAATTTTCACGCTGTCGCTCTCTAGGCATAATCACACTCTCAAAACACGTTAAACAGAAAAACCATACAAAATCACAATATTAAAATTAACCAAGACTTGTACAAAATACGCACCATGAAAAGTAGTAGAAACAAAAAGAAATGTCAGATATGCCATTACCACTTGATTAGTTTGCATACAATTTTAATCATTTAATACCTTTGAATAGCTAATACTTCCTGCCAGACTTAGTCACTAAATTCCCATCCCTTCTTGGTGTTGCAATTTCAATGTCACAGAATACATATTGACTAAATAAAAACGTTGGAAAAATATGCAGTGTACAAGATGTTACTTGTGGTCAATCTAATCCGCATTAAAAAGTGGTGGTTTCAAAATGTTTCCTGCGAAAAATTCACACGTAGAAATAGACTCAATATTTTTCAAAAAACGATTTTCTAACAAACTATTTCTAAAGTAATAACGGAAGCTTCCACAGCCGGAATCTATACTAAGATAAAAAAAGCTTTCGGGTTTGAACCGTGTCATTTTTTAACCGTGCTAACGTTTCGCCCATTATCGCAAAGGGATTAAATAATAAAAAACTCAAACAAGCAACCAAAATCGGACTATAACCTTCTAAAGAGTTATACAAATCATCTTGTAAACCAAGCCAAATCATAAACATAACGAAGCAAATAAGAATCTAAAAAAGAACCACCACAGAGTTAGATAATTAAATTGTAAACCAACCATATTCTCCATAGAAATTTATATAAAGAAGTATCTTTGATAAACGAGTAACAACTGGAAACCAAACTGGGGATAGTTTGAAACCGTACTTACGATTGAAGTTATCGAGAAATAACGTTCTAAAATACGTGTAATGACGAAACGACGACTTCCACTAATGCAAGCCACATAAACAAGAAATTTAGTATACAACTTGAGATGAAAATGTAGAAATTTTGTTCTAATGAGAAAAACGAATATGAGAGATTTTACCTGTTGAATATGAGCTTAATTTCATTCTTACAAAGAAGTCTTCCTATTGGTGTGTGACCTGTTAGTTAAAATACCAATTTAGAATAGATTTGGAAACAAAATTTTTTTTCGACTACGTGGGTGTAGACAATGATTGCTAACTACCTGAATTTTCCGCTTTAAATAACTATTGCTCAACAAGGTTCTAATAAGATGATGAAAGTTTAAGCCTAGATTTTATTTCTATGCAAGATAAAGCGCCGACAAAACATATTCGTATAGGTGTGTTTGCGATAAACACAATAGCCAAAAACTCCGCAGAGTTTACGTGCCACAAAAACGTAAAAAAATTGGAGAAAACTTTTATTTTTCAATTTCCATGGCGAATTTGAGATCTGGGCGTTGGTTGATTAGATGATCAAGAAACTTAGACAATTTGAGATGATCATAGGGCCAAATAATAAACGTGCCGTTAAATTACTTAAACCAAACTTCAAATTTTGATATCGATAATTCCAAAGCAACCGTTTCTATAAAATGTTACTTTACAGAAGAAGGTTGAGAAGAAGCGACACCCGAAACTTGTTTCTAAAATTTATCAAATTGGAAGTAAGTGGATGATAAACATTCATCAGTCAAAACAACCAACTCAAATAAAATATCTTTAAAAATATGTTTAGGAGCAACAACAATATTCAAACTCTTGAATTCTTGTTTCTAAAGCTATAAAGCTTTTAATCAAAAATGAGCGTTTAAGAAAAGCTTAATAGACAAATGCACAATATCATTCAAATAAAAATTAACTATTTACAATTTCTTATTTAAATGCAGATTTTTAAACATGAACAATTTGAGGTTATATAAAAAATAGAAATAACTTTGAAACACTTCCTGTAATACTTATTGTAATTTAAGTTTTTAATCTAATTAGTAATTCTGTAAACATTGAATCAGGTTTTGTTTCGTGCCTATAATTAACCTCTCAGTTTAGTTAGTTTTTACTTCTGTGGAAAAGTTAGTATGTTTAAATTCTTTAATCTGCATTGTTCTTGATGCTTTCAGTTTGTAGTAGCGATTAGTGACGATTAGGAACTCTCATTCTCTTGCTTTTGTTTATAATATATTATTTATATATAATAGAACAAAACTAACTAACAAAAACACAATGCGCGACGAAATAATTAAAATAAACTGACAAATAAATAGGATCCTGTAACGTTTAATTTGACGTATCTTGTATTCTATCAATTAGTTTTTTGGCAACACTGCGTTGCATTCTGCGATTTCTGTAGCCTACCAATTTCTTTTAGGTCCAGCTTTCATATGTAAAACATTGTTTGGAGGTCCCTAACGAAACTAGACTTAGTAATTCCTATTAATTAGTAAATTGCGTTATAATTTAATAAAGGAATTAATAAAACATTAAAGAATCTTGTTAGAGTAAGGATAAACTCTTATTTTTGGGTATAAAAATATTTTTCTATATTATTTTATTAGAAATTGAAAGTGTGGTGCATTTTTTTGGCTCAAGAACACGCTTGTGATTTAAATATTTGTTATTTGTAATACTATTTAGATATAATCTGTTTCAGATTTTAGTGATGTGTGTATACCAGCCTCTCTAGATCTAGACAAGACAATTATTAACCCTAACCCTATTCAACCAAGTTACATCGTTAGACTTGGAAATTTTGATAAAATAACTTATGTTCTGTAGAAACCAGTAGAAAAGTATATTTAGCCTTATCTTAACTTTTTGATTTTAATTTGTGTTCCTGTACTGGTGTAAACTTTTTTAAGTTGCGGATTTTAGTCATCTTGCATTACTCAGCAAGATTTTTTGTAAACATTTTAATAGATATGACGCCCTTATAAATTTACTAGTCGTCGTATAGTCCTTTCCATCAGAAACCTGTAATAATTTTTAGAGATAATTGATGATAAAAATTTACATAAACAAACAAAAATAAAAATAATATTTCGTATTATTAAAATAAAAAAGAGAATACAAAAATTATAAAAGCAATTGCCAAACAGTACTGCTAACAAAACGCATTAATCTTCAAATAAAGTAACAAAAACTCGTCGTATGTGCAACATGTGCGATTACAGTTATTTGACAAGCCAAAATAACTACCAATATGTATGTACGTTTTACAAACGCAATTTTGTAACTCTAAATAAGCTAACGATTATTCAAATTCATTAAAACAAAAGTTATTTAGAATAACAAATCAACTATTAACAATTTGATTAATTCGATAGAATATAAATAAAACACAACAAACAATAAATTTTAACTAAATCAGTTGCTTGGTTTATATACTATGTACTATATATAAAGCTTGAAATGTTTGTGTAAAAGTGATGAGGTGCATCACCGGCTTTGAATGACAGTTTTACCAAAAGACGTTATTTAATTTCTAATTACGCCTTCATCATCATTATTCTTCTTAGTGTTTACTACAAAGACACTTCTATTATGTGCCGTAATTAATTTGTAATTAATCCTAAGTTTGCGGAATAGCAAAATTCAAATGTATATAGGACGTAAATAAAAAAAAACATATTACGATTTTTAAAAAAAACCGTCTGGCTTGAAATAGGTTTAATCAAATATGTAGTCCCTTTTTTTGTAAAAATATCTCTAAAAAATAAAATAAAAATATTCAGATAAATTGAGATATGCTTGTAAATTCAACACATTTCTTGCTGAAGTTGTTTTATCTAAGAAATGGTAGGTTTATAAGTTATACTGCTTCTATTTTACTAAATGTTGTTTGCTGCTATTTTCACAATAATAATTGTAAGTTTTAAACATCGAATCAATTTAATCAGCAAATGCAGAGTTAAAAAATTAATAATGCCAACATAATCAGAAAAAACTGATAATAAGACAGACCAAATAAAGCGTGTTATTATATAAAAATCTATACAAAATTAACTCTCTCAGGTCTCATATATTTTGTGCAAAAAACAAGCTTTCCAAAAATTTTGTTTTCAGCGTAGGAAATTAATTATGAACGTTGCATTTATAATTCCAACTGTGATTAATTACTTACTTAATATTTATAGTTAGATTTCTAAATGTTATAGAATTTGTTTAACCCATTCGTATGTTATCAAATTTACTTTTGATTATAAAGTTCTTTAAGGACAGGACGAAAGATCTAAAATTTATTAATTAAGAATTGAGAAATACATTGTCACTTTTTCCGAATGACTTAATATGATTCAATAAATTAAAAATACCAAGCATAAACAAAGTTACTAAAAATTTGTGAAACGAGTATTACAATGACAACAATTGTTATGCGAGCAACTGTGCTTTAACAAGTCGCGCAGTCGTCAACGTGTGTTAACAAGCTATTGCAAATTAATCGTTTATATGATGTAAAATAATATATTTGAAATTATAAGTAAAACCACTTAATCATTATTATAATCTCTGCAATTGACTGCTTTGTTACCTGCTTTAAATTCAAATTGCACTACCCTGTATATTTTAGTTCACTTGAAGTCATGTACTTTTCGACGCCATTTAACAAGTACCGTGCTTGTCATTTCCTTTCAAGTCAAGTGATACACAGCACATGTCTGCTTGAATTTAAATAAAATTTGCTTAAAGCACCTGTTGTAGCGTTATGCATTTTGAAAACAGCTGTAGTTAAGAACTTTATTCAATGCAAGCACCACGTGTCACTTCTATTGTAAACCACTATCAGTTATATTTAAGGGTTAAAACCTACAAGCATCCCTTTGGCGAGTTAGGGCCATTCATAATTATTCTAGAAAGATTTCAAAATTGAAGCATCGATGAAATAAATAACTCTACGATATACACGTGGTGATTAATTCCATTACTACGAGGTATAGATCTTTAACACAACCTTTAAGAAGAATTACATACGATACCAGCAAAAGATAAAATTTATTTTTTTTTCTTAATAAGTTTACTCGGTAATTTTGGTAAATCGCTATATTAACACGATTCTTGGTTAGTTTAATTACAGGTGGGCCATTGGAAAAACGTTTTCTTAATGTTCAACACCAGATTCGGGTACGTCTAGTTTTCATTACTATTTGAGGTCACTAGAGTGATTCTTACAAATTGTTAATTTATAACTTCGGTAATTTTTACGACTTGTTTTCTATTACTGCTAGTTTAACTTAATTTTATTGCATGCTGATATGTAATAAATAAGGGATATAAATATATAACTATACCTGGTTTAAAAATGGTAAAGTGTTGATGAGGAAAAATGAACAGGACAGAAAAATAATAAGAATCTCTTCTGAGGATTTAAATAAAATAATTTAGTTATCGTACGTAATAGGTCTAAACTGAAGAAAAAAAATGTTCTCGTTTTTTATATTTATATTTGCTACTACAATATGGTTAAGATTTTATTATTTTTTCGCTATTGCTCTATGATTTTATATAGTAAAGCGTACAGAAGATTTTATTATATTTGTTTTATTTTATTTGCTGTAATAAAAAATAATTTTCTTGTAATATTACTGAATTCAAATATAGTAATCACTTTTGAAATTAAAGCAAAAATTTTCTTTTATGATTGTTTTTGAAAGTAATAATTTAAAAATAGAAAGTTAATTGCTCACAAGTGATAAATTTGTGGAAATGGTGAAGATTCAGGGTGGTTTTTCAAGTGGTCTTCTTGTTCTTATATTAACATCAGAAGCATAAATAGAAATTTTGACGAACTTTCGGTTATGTTGGCTGACCTCAAATTTCCTTTTGATATTATAGCATTGGGAGAAGCCTGGTTGGGAGAGGGGGTACCTCTGAATCTCTTGCCAAATTATACACAATTTAGTACAAAAAATAATTTTAACCAAAACAGTGGTCTGGTTATTTATATTAAAAATCAATACCTGCACAATATTGAAGTATCTGAACCCATTATGACTGAATGTGGCTGTCTGTCACTTAATGTTAAATATAATAACTCAATTTATACAGTTTTGGTTGTTTACAGGTCACTTTCGAGAAATGGTGAATTATTTTTGTTAGAATTAGAACCGCTGTTGAAGCCTAGTACAATTCTAATTGGTGATGTCAACTTAAATATAATTGGTACAAACAAAACAAAAATAATAAATGATTATCTCTAGGGCACAACCAAAAACACGGTAATTTTTGGCAATAAACACGATTGACTTTTATGAAAATGTAAAAAAACACGGTTGGTGTGCCAAAGTTGAGTAAAAACACGGATTAAGAAAAATTTGCATATATTGTAATAATCATTCTTATTATGCATACATAATCTAAAAAGCAAGTATTCCATCTTTTTTGCGATGAAGCCAACATAATATTGCACATACTTTGCTTGATGTATTGCAGAAAACCAACTATTCCATCAAGTAATTATAGGTACTGGTGGTAACGTTACATTGTTCACTTCAATTATCTCTTCCAAATATTATTTATATCTATTCTTTCTTGCAGCGCAGTGAATAAAAATGGACATAGAGAAAATGCTTGTAATATAAAAAATTTATATCCAATTACTGCAATATTATTGTATAATCGTCGGAGCTTTGTTAAAAGGTTTTTTTTTCGATTTCTGATATTCATTGGTTTTGTTACATACTTACAATGTTGTTGGGATCGATCTTTCAATGAATTAGCTTTAACACATGTTAATATAAAACTGTATTTAAATTGCAATCTGCTCTATGTTTAGATTTATGCTTTGCAGTAATATATAAAAAGAATTTGTGTGCAAAAACTGCAAATACGAAAGGTATAGTTGTAAAGCTGATGTTACGGGTTTCTCTGTATATCAGTTTAATTTCAAATCATCAGTTACATTGACGTTACTGATTTGAAAAAGCGAATGCGTTACTTTTTGACATCCCTAGCTGTTAGACAACAAATTTGTAGGTGTAACGTGTTTAACATGAACTGTTAGTTTGATAATCAATATCATGTTTCTAGGATGCAAGGTGCCTATGTATTATGAACACAAGCATTATGAAATGTTTATTTATATTATAAATTTGCTTATCATAAATAATGTTTAGCGTTTACATTTTTTATACAAAACATGAAATACACCTTTTTTTACAATCTACACGAATTACACGGAAGATACGAAATTACACGGCCCGTGACACATCCGTGTAATCGTGATTTTGGTTGTGCCCTAATTATCTCGGAATTCTTGCTGTCAAGAGGTTTCTATCTCGTGTCACTTGTGCTACTAGGATAGACGATGAGCCAGCTGGTCAGGGCCGTGTCATCCAACCTTCATGTATTGACCATATAGCTTTAAACATTAAATATCAGCACTCCTAATCTGCCGTGGTTATTAACACTAACGTCACTAATCACAGAGCAGTCTGTTTTTCTATCGCTGGTAGGGTGGGAGGGAAACTTTCCTTTCCCATTAGCAGTGGTCAGATTGTAAAGAAAGTACGGTTTAATGAATTTCTTGATATAATTAAAAGTCATTGATGAGGTTTATTTATGTACATCTGTGGATACATCTACTCAAAGTTTGATTACCATTTCACAATCTAATCTACAAAAGTGCTCTGAAGCAAAATTAATCAAAAAACCCTGTAAATATAACAATAAGATGCTTTGGATTACACAAGACTTAATGATATCATTAAGAAATAGGGACTCTATGTACAAGAAGTTGGACAAAGAGCCTTTTAATAGAAAATTAAGAGAATACTACATAAACTACAGGAATAAATTTAGACAGTTGATTAGAATTGCTAAGGAGGCAGTTTACAAAAACAAATTTTAGAGGCAGGTAAAGATACTAATAGAATTTGGGGAACTATATCTGAAATAATAAATAACAAAGATAGGGACTCTAACATATCAGAATTGAACGTTGATGGTGATCTTATTGACGTTTGGAGTGGTCCAGTTAGGTGTACTGATTATTTTAATTATTTTTTTAGAAATGTTGGTGAAGACATGGCTGCAGATATTACACCAATTGACGAACAATCTGATTTTGATCAAACTGTTCAAAATAAAGTCCATCATTGTGAGTTTACCCAGGTTAATGAAAATAACATCATCAAAACTATTAAAGAACTAAGGAGAGAGTCCTGTCCTGGTTAGGACAACATTTCCGTAAACTGTCTAAAATCAATCAAAACTTACATTGCATCACCTTTGACTTATATTACTAATCTCAATCTTAGTACAGGAAATTTTCCAGATATTTTGAAAAAGTCTATAATCATCCCTTTGTTTAAAAGTAATAATCGAGCTCTAGTTGGTAACTACCGCCCTATTTCCATGTTATCCAACATAGCAAAAGTAATAGAAAAATTGGTTAAACAACAACTTGTTGGATACTTGGAAATAAATAATCTAATAACGCCAAGACAGTTTGGTTTCCGACCAGGACAGGGTACTCATGATGCTCTAGATACAGTCACTTCAGAAATAAATGAATCTTTAGACCGAGGCACTAAGACAATAGGAATCTTCCTTGATTTAGCGAAAGCGTTCGACACTGCGTCTCATGTATAGAATAGATATAGAAAACTATAAATCAGTACGAAAGGTTCTATAAAACCAAATATATTACATTCTCAATCTAAAAGCACTCAGAACCCAGTAATGTATTTAATTTAAAATTAGGTAATTATACAACAGAAAGAGTTCAAAATATTAAATATTTATGTATTCAGATAGACGAGAACTGGAAATCACACTCAGGATCTTTAACTAAACGAATAAATCAGATAATCTATGTGTTTTCCAGATTGACAAATATTTTGAACCAAAACACCTTAAAGACCCTGTACTATGCCTTGGCCCAGTCGATCCTGACTTATAGAATACTATCTTGGGAAGAGGCGTGTTCCACAATATTAAAAACTGTTTTAATGAGGGTTCATAAGAGCAGGGAGTCTTTGGGGGTGCTGGACCATAAGCACGGGACTAGAGGTGAAAGCTTGTCTCGAGTTCCTAGAAAACTGACCACGTAGGGCATGCGGCAGTAGTCCTACTAGGGACCTGTCTGGTATGCTCACCTCCCCTCTAGCATTCTGGTCAACCCCAATAAAATCCGAAGACATATTATTAACCACTTACTGAGTCAACCTAACCACTTTTTAACAATAAAATGATTACATATGAATACGATGTAAATATCACACAACTATTAAGAAGAAATATTTATTTTGTTATTTTTTGTTTTTGAATTAATATCTTGTAAGTCACTGTAAGTATTTTAAAATAACAAACCGAACGCCCTTTACGCACTCTGGCTGTGCCTTTGCGGGCGGGTAATTTCCAGTGTTTTATACGTAAGTGAATTATAATTTTGTAATGATGGAAGTAAAGATAATTTGAATAATTTCAATTGAATCATTTAATTATCGTTATTTATTTAATGAATCTAAAAAAAATTTATGTGTCCTTGTCATTCACAATTGTATAGATGTATTGTAAGTTGCCGATGTTTCTAGCCAATTTTTAAAATTAATTAGAATAAACTACTTTCTTGTGTGTGTAACAAATTTGAAACCTAAATGTTGTTAATTCTACTTTTATTTATACGTTGTTATTTTAAGATCAGTAAATCGAATTTATTTCTCCTTTCTTCCGACTTTACGGACCTTAGATATTTATTGCAAGATTCGAACTTTCTGTGGTGATTGAACAGGCGCTGTTTTAGTAAGACCAGATCTGGTGCTTATTAAAAAAAATCTTGTTATTTGGACCTCCCCTCTCTCTGAATAGAAATTGTTTTAATTATAATGCGAGCTGACCGTGCAAAACCCGTAAACATTAAAAAGCTTGTAACCGCTATTTTTTCTTACAGTATCGTTTTCTTAACTAACAAGATTGTCAAACCATAATACATTTCTTTCGTAAACAATTTTTGGTTTATCGCAACATTTCTTATATTTAAACCAAATTTGCAGAAAAGACTTTTGTGGCATATTAGATCCATTGATTCAACTAAACTTATCTTGCATTTTCTTATAAAAAAAATCAAATAGTTTTTAGTCCAAAACAATAGTATTGAAACCACTACTTCTTCAAGTGAGATTCTCGTATTACTAATTGAGTTTGTAACGCTTCGTTCCAAAGAATAACACCTATTATAAATTATCATTTACAAATTTCTCTTCTGCTTTACAAATCACATCGATCTTAAAATTACTGGCTAGAACCGCAAAATTTAATAATTGATTTTTTTTATTAATAAATAATAACACTTGTAACTTATAAATTTTAGATATTACCAACACAAATGTTGCAATAGAAGGTAGTGATTTTTGTGTGTTTATGATTATGATCTCACTGAGCCACATTTGATATTGATACATAAACTATGAAAATATTATAAACTAGATAAGAATAAATATTAACGGTGTATAGTAAAAATATTAATATCAAAATACCCAAATGATCATACATTTTGCAATAAGTCCAAAAAGGTTACTTATTACTTATGCCTTTTTTAAAAGTTCAACCCGTGCCTTTTGTTTTAGACTTTAAATCAACTAATAAACAATAAAATAAATAAAAACAATAACTGACATTTGCAACAATTGTTTTTTCAACTCCGCATTATCTGTGTATCTGTACTAAAAAATTAGAATTGCTCTTGACTAAGCTGCTAAAAGAATCTCAATTGAGTTTTTCTAAGCAAATAAATATAAATCCTCATGTAAAACTATCTTTGCTATCGCTATGCGATTGATGATCAATAATTAAAAGCCACAATCAAGACGGATCGTTGTATACCTGTACTATAATAACTAAACGCTGAATGTGTTACACACAGCAGTTGAGAAAAATGTAATATTAAATTCCTTAAAAAGCTTGATATTCAGATTCAACCTGAATTAAAAGAAATTCATTTAACGAAGCTCATCAACGCTTGCATCTCTTGTGGAGTGTAATATTAGTCGCCTCCTTGTAGTGCACTCTGCATAGCACTTGAGTTAGGTTTCTAGTACAGATGTAAACTAAATGACTAACACAGGCCTACATTCCACCATGGGATGCTTTTAAAGCGAATATGTATCTAACCAATTCTAAGTTTGAGCGTAAGTTTGGGCTAAGTCAACGGCCGAGTCGTAACGTATTCCAACATGATAATAGTTGTGTTGCTGTTAATCTTTAGAGAAGATTTTTTTTACAGCTGTATAACGTCTGCGGATTGTGGAGTTAATAGTGTACAATCCTAACGGAAGGAAGCGGTTTGCTCTGTGGCTACTGACCTTAGAACAATAGTTACTCTACCCAATTTTGAGAGTCGTGTTTGGGCGGGAAATGGAGACACGGCTGAACCATTGTCGCCTGATTGGTATCTACGCCGAAACTCGGTTCAAACTTTAGACAAAAACTCGAGGTATGGTCTAGACCTCACGGTTTCATCAGTGCCGATAAATTTGCGGTAAGGGTTTTTATAACGCTAAGCGCGTAACGGAAACCCAGAGTGCGAAACCAAGATCTAAGATTTGCTTTATTATCAGCGATAGATTGCACGGCACTTTGGGCGTGCGAAATGGGAAAGACTCTCCTGGGAAAGACTCTCCACTTCAAAAGCTGATATTAACTAAAAAAAGTTTTTGCTTTCAGTTTGCTGTGATCGAAAAGGTGTAGTGTTATTCAAATTGCTCCAAAACAACCAAACGATTAATTCGATTGTGTACTGTCAACAATTGGACAAATTAAAAGCAGCAATCAACAAAAACGGCCAGATTTGTTTAATAGTGAAAGTCTAATTTTTCACCAAGATAACGCTAGATCGCACACATATTTAGTCACTTGCCAAATAGTATTGGAACTTGATCGGAAATTGTTGTTACATCCACTATATATCCCTGATCTTGCACCATCAGATTATTATTTACCTCGATCTTATGACAAAGGATTATTGAGCAAATTCAAAAATATATTATTGTATTTGTATGTAGAAAATTGGTTGCCAACTAATAAATCAGAATTTATAATTTAATAAATCAAATCATTATTCTAAGAAATATCATCAGTTAGTACAAACATTACTGCATATTTTGTGCATATTGTAACACGTCGTTGTCGTTACGAATCTTCAGGCTACTGGAATAACTTTTATTATCCCGCGTCGAAATATGCAACTAAACAATTAGTAGATGTCAATATGGCGACGAACGTGATTCGGGTAAACGTAGATTCGGAGTGTGTGAAGTTATTAGTTAAATCGATTAATGAAAATTATAGCGAATTACAGATGGATTTCGAAAATCTTGGAATTATACGGACGTTGCTAAATTGTCAGCAGATACAGTTTTAAGTAAAATTCATTATTTGATCTGATTTAATGTAATCACAAATTACTGATTCTAGTGATGCGGTGATCAATTAAATCGATGAGTTGATTGCTTACAATGTTTAGTTTAGATTATTAACTGAAATTGCAAAAGTCAATACACTGCGTTATCAAGGTCGCATGCTCAAAATAAAATATATCTATATGAAAGTAGTTGAGAAAATGTCTAATTGATTCTTTTAAATTAACTACGTAGATTTTTACTGATTGGAAAACGGATGCTGGTATGCTTGTACCAGTTGAATCGTTTTACGAAAGAGATTAGGAATCTGTGTTCGATTTAATGATGCTCTTGGTGTGGATAACTACCACGAGTATTCAGCTAGGAGTGTTAAACTTTTCAGCATAAACAACCTCAAACATTATACACCCTTCACTTGTATATTAACAACATATACGGGGTGGTGCACGTAAGGCGTGAACATAGGGATTTAACATTTTACAACAAAAACTGTAGAGAGGCAAATTGTTTAGAATTAAAAGCTGCATACAAAACTGTTATAAATCTATAAATTTTAATGCCACCAAGAGCTTAATTTACCTGATTTAGAAAATAGAAATTTTTTGCGAAATTATGCAAGAAAAAGCAAATCGTGATCGACACTCCATCTGTTTCACTGCCGCCAGCTCATTTACTTTAAATAACAAACCAATTGTTTAGAATACTTGTACCTGGACCAGAGAAGATCCTTGTTTGAATGTATGCACGCATACTCAATATCCTCAGAAAATTAATATTTAGGCTGGAAGTTTTGACAACAGGACAATAGGATCATTTAAAATTACAAGAAATTAGAATACAAACAGTTATTTGAAACTTCTGCAGAATGTTTGTCCTGCATTGAAAGATACAGCTCATCTAGACCAGAATATTTGGTTCCAACATGATGGCTGCTCGGCTCATTATGAAATAAATGTGCAAGAATACTTAGATTTCGTTTTTTCGAATTGTTGGATTAGCTGGAGTGGTGAAACAAATTGGCCTGTAAGATTTCCGCACTCAGCTCTTTGCGATTTTTTTATGGGGACATCTTAAAAACAAATTTTATTCTAAAAGATATAAGAATTTAGATTTGTTAAGAGACGCTATTCGAAGAATGTAATCGAATTACTGCCAGACAATTAGCTAATGTTAAAACTTCGTTTTACAACAGACTTGGTATTGCTGAGAATGGTGGCTTATTTGAAAATTTATTGTAATGTTTTTAATTTTGGTGTGTAATTTGTTTAAAAAACATTGTTATAATTGGTTCGTCATTTAGCTTGTAATAACGTATTCTGATATTTACTTCATTATCTACGTTCACAAATACATTAGCTGTGCTTTTAAATTTTGTAATCAGTTTAGAAATTGTTGCTATAATTGGTTTAGTTTCATATTTTATGGAAAATAAATTCCGTATTCTTTTGTAATTTATCATTAAATATAAAAAATAAATTTTGTTTTGCTAATAAAATAATGTTTTGTTTGATTTCATTTTGTTTATAAGATATATTGACGTTTATAAATTTCAATTGTTGACGTTTATGAATTATTTATTTAAAATAAAAGTCATGACTATTGCTACAATTTAACAGAAATTTTGGAGTTTATTTTTAAAGTTGCGGCCAAACCAAACAGTTTTGTATGCAGCTTTTAATTCTGAACAACTTGCTCACTACAGTTTTTGCAATAAAATAAACAGGAGAGCAGAAAATCGTATAAAACTAATTTTACATGTTAAATCTCTATGTTCACCCCTTACGTGCATCACCCGGTATACTTAATTTCCACGGATCCAATTGAACTAAAACTAAAATTACAGGATGAATGACTGTATAAAGATTAGTTTAATTTGACTAGGCTTTTGTATGGAGAAAACAGCAATCTAAATTGTTAAAAACAGTGCGGATTAAATTAAAATGTCCGGGGGAATGGCTAAGTCGCTTATTATACTCGGAAATAAGAGAAGAGTAATCAGTGAGAATTGCAAGGTCGGGTTATTATCGCAATAGAAATTAAATGTTGTCCGGTAAATCGTTGGGTCTTTTATTCAAATCTACAGGTTAATTTACGAGGGTCAATCAAATGTAAACGAACCTTTTGTATAAACGAAATTTATTTCACAGGAAACAGCTACATTTATACAAATTATTTTGTTTATATAATTTTCTTTTTTTACTTATACATTTTTACGTTTACGTTGTGGTAGTTTTTTTATTCCATTCTTGCAAAATGAAGTTGGACGTGTTTCTAACCAGTTGCGCACGAATGTTTCTACTTGATTGTTGGTTGCTTTCAAGTGCTTTTTTAGAGGTCCAAACATGTAATTGCACGGCAAATCATCAATCAATCAAATTAGTGACGGAATAAAGAACGTTTAATAAAAAGTAAAAATACATTTAATGAATGCAAAATAATAATTTGACCACGGCAAGCAATCGTAAGCACAGACCTCTAGGTGATGGGTTTGAATGGAAATAATTACAAAGACGTGAACTCCGTTAATTTATTAACTATACTTAACATACTATTTACATTAGAGAACAATGAACAATATTTGAATTAAACATATTTAGAATAAAACAGTAATTAAAATAAAATATTTGGACGCCAATCACCTTTTAAATCGGTGATGAATAAAAAGCGTAAAATCTTACATCTAATAAGTAATTAATATTAAATCGTTGATTAAATGCAAATGTCGTGAACGTTTGATTCGTTATGAGTGAAAAGTTTTAATAACACAATTTATTTATTTGAAGATAAAATGCAGTATCTTAATTTTAGTTGACTCACCATGTTTAATATAACGTTATCGGATATCTTCTATTTTTAGCACATACTTTGTTCTTGAGATAAAATTCTTCAACAGGAATAAATACCAATGTATAATAAACTTCAATAACTCATAATCCATTAATTAAACGACAAAACCAAAGTAAAAGATCCAGAATAAAAAATCCAATAAACGAAATACCAGAAAATAAAAAGATCCAAAAGAAAAAGACCCTAAATACAAATAATTAGAATGGTTTTTTAAATGACATCATGTACTCACGCTGCGTTTACACTTAGCAACGGTCTTCAAAATAATTTCCTTTGTCTAACTATTGCGCAATATTGCGAAGTCACTAAAAATGTTGAATTCAATAGAAAAATTATATCAAAATAAAGGTAAACTCACCAATAATTAGATGGAATGAATAAAAATTAAATTGCATGGGTTTTTACGCCATAATCAAGAAAATTTGACTTCCCCGCATCACTACGACACGCACGTCAAGATTGTTCAAACGGAAATGCCAGTTTCAGCTACAACTCAGGTAGATTTGAAACAACGCGACGTTGCCACTGTTGCCAAACTGAATAAATTTACGTGCAATATTAGTTGCAAAAAATAAATGAATGTAAAATTGAATTTTAATGTAATGAATTCTAACGGGACGTTACAAGTATCGATGCAAAAGACATTGTCCAATCCGTAAAATTTTGCTTCTCCACTATAACGCTAAGCCCCACACAGCAGCTGTAACTCAACAGAAACTGATAGAAATTAACTGGAAAATATTCAATCATGCACTTTACAGTCCAGACTAATCGCCATGCGATTGTCACATGTTTGAAATTCTAAAAGAAGCATTTAGAGGAAACGCGATTAGAAACCAACGATCAAGTGGAAACATTCCTGCGCAACTAGTTACATACAGGTCCAACTTCATTTTGCGAGAATCGAATGACAAAATTACCACAACATTGGGAAAAATGTATAATAAAAGAAGAAAAATATAAAGAAAAATAAATTGTAAAAATATAATAGGTGTTTCCTGTAAAAAAAAATTATTTAGACAAAAGGCTCGTTTATATTTGATTGACCCTTAGGTTTAAGCAATTCTCTGGACTAGAGAGTATGAAGTGGGGTCACTAACTATTAGCCAACAAGATGGAACTCTTTATTTAAATATTATTTAAAGAATCATTTTAATTTTTATGACAATATTGCGTACATTTGTTTATGCTTTGCTATAGTCAAAAGTAAGTCTATAGTTTAAAAAAAAATATTGAATTAGATAAAACGCATTTTAAAAGAAAGTTGTAACAACCAATTAACAATAAAATTTATTCCAAAAATTATAGTTATAAAACAATAACTAAAATTAAGTTTCATAATATTTAAACACTACCAACTACGCCTACGGTTTGAAATAATGTTAAAACGTAGTTTTTTTCGATATGATCGCATTAATTCACAAAACGTTTTTATGTAATTAATAAATAACTTAAAAAAACAATTAATGTCTGTCAAGATAATGCAAATTTATATAAAGTAGCATTAATTTCTTTTATTATTGTAATTAAGTTAATTTAAATTCTAAAGTCCTTAATATTTACCACATCGCAAACTACTTAGTATAAACTTTATAAAACGAACATTTATTCTTAAAAACCTCGTTTTCTATAATAATTAAAATTTGTCCATTAATTTTAATTAAATATTTTGTGATAATTGCTTAAATTTATATACAATTAAAAGGTAATTTAAACCTTAATTTGTAAATCAGCCAAAAACTTTGCCAACTCGTAAACGACAAAAACTTGCAATTTTTATTTGCTTACGTAAATTTAAACAAAGTTGCTTTTATTCAGATGCCAACTTATTTTTAGCAAAAGCTCGACGTTTAAATTATAATAGATGTGACTGTGTTTCGCGTGTTTATCAAAGCGTTTTACGCCAGAACTAGTAGTTCTATTAAAAAGCAATGTGATGATTAAAGCCATAAATTGATGTCAAACGCAAATTGTAGAAATAAAATGTTTAATGCACTCTGGAAAAAATCGAGTTCGTGTAATTGTCATAAATATAACATCTGCAGATGTTTATTCTCTGAATCAATATCATATAGTCCCGACTGGATACAAATATTGTCCAATAACTGCTTCAACCCCATAAAATTTAATTTAACAAATTGTTACGCAATAATTAACAATCATAATATTGATTTACAATAATAGTAAAAATAATACTTATGTACAATAATTTTGTGTCCAAATAAAAATTAATTTGGGTAGAATTAATATATTAAAAGCATTATAAGTTAGAGTAAAGCGATTAGATTACCAAATCAAAGTAAGTACTGCTTAATTAAACCAAAATGAGAACACTAAGACAACGTAATTTCTAAACAAGGAAAAAACAAAACATAGGTTACTTTAAATGGAATAAATTATCAGTTGTACTCTACATTGACTATTGCACAAATCTTGTTATTGCAAAACAACAACTAGTACAACTTTGCAACAGTGCAATAGCGTCATGGGAGCGTTTTAATCTTAGTTAACTCAAGTATTGATCTATGCATAATAGACAAAGAAATTGCATTGCATATTGAAATTCATCGAGAAATGACATTTAGGATAAGAATTTGAATACGTTTTAGCATTTCTCATAATTTCTACCAATAATTGTTCAACAATACGCAATATACTATAACCCGCAATGTTTACAATATTGCAAATACAATTATAGAATGAATGTTTTTAAATGTACATAAATACATAAAATCGAAAAAATAATGTAGAACATACTTAAGCAAACAAAAATGTTATACGGTGAATACACTAAATGTTTTCTTTAAATTTAGATAAATGAAATTTAATATTTAACCAGTAATTACAAACAATAAAACCGCCTAAAATAAACTCACGTTTATAATAATGTATTTGCTTTTATAAATTTTATTACGCATAAATTCTCATTTTTGGTTTTTATTTGTTAGAATAAATTTAGGTTTTAATGTTATAATAAACGTATTGTTGTGATAAGCAGTGAACTGAACAACAATGTATTTAAATCAAATTAATAAAACATAAGTGCACTAATTTAAAGACGGGTAGAAACATTTCACCTTTCACTTTGTAATTTAAGTTATAGTAGAATTTACGTTTTATTCCAGGCTCAAAAGATGCCCACTGTGACGACAGCTCGGTTTGAGATAAATCGGCCACACCGGAGTTATCCAGAATGAAAAACTGTAATACATTAAGTTTAAGTTGTTCCGAAAATGAAAATTATTATTATCGTTACAACAAAATCCAAATGTAACTTAACTGTAACTTAAGTAACAATAAGCATTTAAACGTATGTAAAACTTATTTTCAAAAGTATTAATTCAGATTTTGTTCTATCATAAATTTAAAAAAAATATTATGTTGACAATAATAAAAACAAACAAAAAACAGTGAATGAAAAATCCTATCCATTATATACATAAATAAACAACAATAAATCAACACAGTTTTTTAATTTTTTACACAGCTTTAAATAAACATCAATTAAAAGAATGATAAATGTGATAACAACGCGGAATTAATTTGAAATTACAGAAAGAAGCGAAATGTTAACAAAAAAGCTAGACATTAGAAGGGCATAATCTAGAACTTACCAGAAAGGAGACCACAAGCTTTTGTATATAAGTAGCAATTAAACTAATTTTTTAAACGAGTCACACCCGACAATAAATCGAAAAAACTTCAAAATCTAGTTGTTTTAAACTAAATTCTTCTACGTTAATAAAAAAAAAAGTATTAATAAATCAATTTGTTGAGAAAACGATAGTCTCCACAATAATAATAAAAAATGTGAGTTCTCCAAAGCGTCCAGAACTTACACAAACATAAATGGACAACTACATATTTGAATTGAAAGTAAAGAATAATAAAAATGTTAAAAAAATAGTTATATTCGCTTTCATATAAACTTCTGTTGACCTACTTTTCAATATTTCCTTAATTGCTTCTTCTTATGCAGAGTGAATGCAATTATTGGAAACGTATTAATCAAATAATTTTGAAACATACAAATAGTTCAGCACATAAGCAATCTATGACGATTTGTCCGAACGAAGTAAAACTGTTGGCAAACTAAAAAAAATAGCTTGTTACAAAGCGTTTTAGCTTTTTATCTTACTTGTAAATTTTAAAATCAAAAAAGTTGAAACATACTTACAAATTGTTTAAATCTATCATAATTACATTGGTGCATTGTAACGTTAACTTCAATTACCTATTTTATATTTGGTAATGTAAGTGTAAATAAATGATAAAACCAAAACACTACAAGTAGTGACCCCGACAAAACAAAAAACATGAGTAGCAAATACAACAAAGAACTAACGTTAAGTTCTGCGTGTGTAAGTTTGACAAGATGGCAAAGAAGCTCAAACCACTTCAATCAACCAAGTAGCTGCAACATCAGTGACCTTACCGCCGTTTTGGGGTAATAAAGCCGAGTTGTGGTTTTCGATGGCCAAGACGAAATTCAATTTGGCATTTCCAAAAATTACGCGAGATGAGACGAGATTCTACCATGTAATTTCCGTTCTACCCCTAGAAATCGCAAATGAGGTTTCTGATATTATCACCAACGCGGATGGGGAAACACTTTACACAAACTTAAAACAAGCAATAATATCTCAGACATCGCTCACTAAGACGCAGAAGCTGAAACAACTGATCGCAGGTCAAGAATTGGGAAATCGCAAGCAGCAGCAAATGCTTGTGAGTATACAGCCCATATTGGTATCTCTCACACTTAAATTAAAATTATAGATTATAAAATTATAGAAACGACGCCATCCTTCATTGCCCCAATAAGCGCTGCAAGCGCATGCTCCGAACGAGAAACCGCCATCATAGCCGCCGCGCCGATATCCCCATCTGACGACCATAAGCACACATTACAAGACTACCGTCAGCTAATTGAAAAGTTCGACGAGCTGTAAAGACAATTAAAAGGAAACCGACATCGAAGTTCGAGTAGAGGCAGGTACCGATACCGTAGAAGCAAAAGCAGGGAAACGTTAAGATCACCTGATTACTGTTGGTACCACCAACGATTCGGATCCAAATCCAGAAAGGACAACCAGACGTGCGCATTCAATTCCAAAACGCGACTCCAACGCAGGGATAATGACAGCCTCAGCACATAATTCACAGAACTTTTATTAGTGATAAGAAATCAAATATTAGATAATTAATCGACACATGCGCAGACTTAACTGTGCTTCCATATAAGTTTCGCAATAGAAATTGTAGCAATATTTAGGCGTATGGTGGGTTGCTTACGCTAATTTTTAAAGTTTGCCCGCTTGAAAATCAAATTTTTTATCTATACGTTTTTTTGGAAATAAGATTATTCTTTAGAAAACTAAAAGGTTCTTCTTTTCCGGTATTTTTATGGTCGTGGCGTGCACGTTAATGGCTTGATGAATCCTATGTATATTAGGATCATCCATTCGTGCATCCTGTAATTATCGTTGTGGGTTATAGATAGTTTTATATATCTTATAATTACCGCAACGTTTTCCGTATTATCGGGATTTACGACTATTAATCTTGTGTATATACTTCCAATGTACATATTCGTTATCGACATTGACATAGCTATAACATCTAGGTGAGTGTTTTTACATTTCTAATTCATAAGCTTACTCGTCAATGTACTCTCCTAGCTTTATCGTCTTGACCTTAACGAGCAGTGGGATTTCATCACCAGATACTATCCAGAGCGGACCTTCTACGTGAACCTCTCACGTTAATTGCCGCGGATGCATACTGCATGGTATACCCCGTGCGACAACACCTATCTGCTGGTTTGTCCTAAGCCGCCAACAGTAAACTCGGAGGGATAGAACCAGCCGTGTTCCCATAGGGTATACTCCATATACGCCGTATACTCTAAGGATTTTTTAGACATACTGCGTATACTCTTAAGCTTGCCGTTAGCACAGAAGAAACACCTACGGATGCAGAAGCGACACTGACGGGGGATTCTTTAATGTTTGATGTGCCAGGTCGTCATCTTAAAAGGAAGTATTTGGGCGATGCTGTTTATTAAAAGTATCCAATATATAAAATAAAATATACTAGTTTCTTATACATGTGTTATATTTAGCAATTTTTGCGCCAGATTCGGCAGTTTATGTGATGTTTGCAATTCTCTTTTAGCTCATTTTTAGATTTTAGTTTGACGGCCATCTTAAAAGGAAGTACATATTTTCGCATTGCAAATTGGTATCTGTTTACCGTGAGTTTGTAAGTTAATTAATTTTTGTTAACATACTAAATCAACTAAATGAAAAATGAGCGCGAATTCTAATAAACGCGGCACGCTCTTCAGTTTCTTCTCCACAAGTCAAAAATTTGGTCTTCATTGTGGACTAGTGAACAGGCGACAGAGTTTCAGACAAAAAATTCATGGTTGGCTTGCAAGGATGGAAAATCCAATTCTGATTGTAAAGTTCGAATCTCCCCTGAATGGGTAAACTATGAAATTATGGCTGCTGGAAGTAATAGGAAAAATCAACTCGCATCTATGAGAACTAAAATCAAACAGCATTCAGAAAGCAAATCTCACATAATTGCGGAAAGCGTAATGAACAAGGGCAAAGAAAAAGTTTTAGATAAGATGTTCGAACATGCATCTGAAAAAGTAATGGACGCCAACGTGAGACTTTTTAATACAGTGTACTGTATGGCAAAGAACCATCGCCCATTTCTGCAATTTGAAGAACTTGTTGAACTTCAGCAAATCAATGGATTGAATATGGGATCTTCTTTACACAGTCGAATAACTGCCTCGCGAATTGTTAATGTCATTGCAAAAGAGATGCGTAAACGACTTATTTCACACCTTGTAAAATCAAATTCAAAATATACTATAATGGTGGACGAATCAACCACGCTGAGCACCAAGTGCACTCTTATTGTATACATTGCATCGTATTTTGATGCAGAGGCTTCCATTGTAGCATTCTTAGATTTGATTGAACTCGATAGACAAGATGCAGCAACGATTGAGAAAGCCCTCTGGTCCTGCTTAGAACGTTAGGAATATCAAAAACGTTCGCATTGAAAAATTGGGTTGCGTTTGCAAGCGATGGAGCAAGTGTAATGATAGGAAGGAAAGCTGGAGTCGCTGCAAAACTATGTAAAGAGATACCACACCTTTTTCTCTGGTATTGTTTATGTCATCGCGTCGAATTTTCGATCAACGACGTCTTAAAAGATTGTACTGGCGTTTACCGTTTCCAGAGTTTTATGGACAAGCTCTACGCTTATTACCATCAATCCCCTAGGAACTCGAGGGGTTTGGAAGAAGCTTGTATGGAGGTAGGCATTGAAATGAGGAAAATAGGTCGTGTCTTAAATGTACGTTGGTCTGCAAGCAGTTTCCGTACTGTAAAAGCTGTTTGGAACAATTATCCGGCTATTCATGCACACGTTAGTCAAACTCTCGATGCCACAGCAACGAGACTAAAAAAAAAATTAGAATCTTCATCATTTCTACAAGAACTTGGACTATTCTACGACGTTCTTTGTGAACTGGGAATGTTATTCTGCATATTGCAATCAAGAAGAACAACACTCATGCGTGCTCAATCCGAGATGTGTCGAACCATTAGAATTCTGGAAAGCCTGAAAGCTGCACCCGGTGAAAAAGAAAAGGAAGTGACAGAAGCAATTCAAATCGGAGCCTTCAAAGGTGTCGAAGTTACAAATGTCACAATAACAAAGTCAGGAGGAGGGATCAACAGTTTGCAATTCTTGCAGAATTTGATTGACAGGATGCGACAGAGTTTGTTTAATGACCCTACAAACAACACAATTTTGGAAGACCTAAAGGTAAAGGAGATTACGAACTATAATTTCCACATTGATTACAGGAGAGATAATGGGTAAACATTTATAAAATTTTTTGTTTTGTAGGTGATTGACAAAGTATTCAAAACAGTCACTAATGACACCAAGGGAGAAGATGAAGTTAAAAGAGTGGCACGCCGATTGGGTCTACCTGAATTTGAAAGTGTAATAGACTTCCGCACGCGAAATGTTTCTTTCAGTCTTTTAAAAACGCTGAACATACTTCCAACAACAACAGCTGATTGTAAACGGGGGTTTTCCGATATGAATCTCACAATAACCGATTTAAGAACTCGCCTAACTATTGAAAATGTGTCAGATTTGATGTTCATCTCCATTAATGGCTCCAGTTGCCTACTTCAATCCGCGGCCATACGTGAAGATTTGGCTCTAAGAACATCGATCGGCACTTTCAACTCTTCGTGGCACGTCAAGAAACGGACAAGGAAGAGGATGCGTGTCGGAATAGTATATTAAAACACAAGTTACAGAATGAACGCGCTTCAAGCACGAGACCGGATTTCATACACGAGCCGCGCAGCGGCGAGTTTATGAAGCGGTCGAGTGATTGAAACGTATTCTATGACGTGTGCTTTATACTATTTTCTCTATTTTAATACAATATTTGAAATTTTTCGTATAATTTTAATTTTAAAACAACATTGGTAAACTTTTATATTTTATTGAATTGGCAACACTTACATTTTGACATATTGAAATTTATGTTTTAACCTAAAATCTCATACAAAATTCTCTCTTTTCACCTTTATAAGTAAATAACTGAATTAATAAAACGTTTTTATTTTATCTTGGCATCAAAATTTGAATTTTAATTGTTAAATTCCAATAATTTTGATTTCTTTTTCGTGTAACGTCAACTTACGATGCAGAGATACCAACTTTGAAAAAACTAACATTACCAAAAATCGTGTAAGAATTTGCTCATTCTTACACGGATTTTAGTGTGAGAATCGCTAATTCTCATGTCGAAATAGAGAAACAATTTTTTATTAATATCTGCACTTAGCGTAGTCGTTAGTCCATTTTAGTATCGCTTTTGTATGAGAAAATATTAAAAAAATCCAAGCGCACATGATGTCATTCACCCATTCTTTGTTTGTCGAATTCACATTTCAAAGCTGAACATAGTTTCTTTGGTCAAGGAAAAAAGATTGCAGAGCCTTACCACGCCAGTATATATACCGTTATAATCAGATATATACATATATTGTTACTTTTCTTCTTTTTTTTCCTTCGAGAAGCTAGTCGGGAAGCTCACAACATCGCCTCAAAACTTATGGTAACTATAGTGTTCATTTAGGTTTACGTAGAACATTTTCGTGGACATTTGTGATAGCAGACCTAACGGACGCTATAATCGGTGCCGACTTCCTCAATTATTATAAACTGTTAATAGACATAGCTAACAAGAAGCTTCTTGACTCGCAAACTAACCTTAGCGTACAGTGCTTCGTTAAACACACAACCGAAACAAAGGGTTTAAAGAAATGCTAGAAGCTGGCATAAAGCAACCATCATCCTTCCAGTGGTCAAGTCCACTCCATCTTGTACAAAAGAAATCAAGAATCTGGAGAGCTTGCGGCGATTTCAGAATATTGAATGCGAGAACAATCCCTGATCGGTGCCCGATCCTCCACATCCAAGATTTCGCTCAAAATCTAAGTGGCAAGAAAATTTTCTCATCAATAGACCTAGTCAAGGTATACTATAAAACACCGGTAAACCGAGCTGACCAAGCAAAGAAAGCCATTTGCACTCCATTAGGCTTATTTGAATTTTTGCGAACACCATTTGGACTAAAAAACGCAGCTCAGACATTTCAAGGTTTCATCGACCAAATCTTGAACGGGCTAGACTTTGTATATGCCTACTTGGATGACATACTGATCGCATCGATATCACATGCAGAACATCTAGAGCACATAAACCAAGTATTAGAGCGATTAAATCAACATGGTGTTGTAATCAATCTAAGCAAATGTACATTTGGAGCAGAAGAAATTGGCTTTCTAAGTGTACGAGTGTCATCATAAAGTATCATACCACTAACTGAGAAAGTTGCCATAATACAAAAATTAGAGTTCCCAAAAACGTCAAAAGAGCTACAAAGATTTCTGGGTATGGTAAACTATTATCGCAGGTGGTTACCAAAAACTGCAGAAGTACAAAAACTACTAAACGCCTTACTCAATGGATGCACCAGAATAAACATACACATCATTCCAAATGAACAGGCAATACATGCTTTCAGTAAGTGCAAGGAAAACCTAGCGGGTGCTGGAACATTAACATATCTGAAGGGATATGCCAAACTAAGTATTGCAACAGATGCCTCAAACATAGCAATCTGGGGTGTTCTTCAGCAGATCGAAAACGTCGCGCTGAGACCAATCGGATTCTGCTCCCAAAAGCTTACTACAACAGAAGAGAAATACAGCACATATGAGCGTGAACTGTTAGCAGTATACCGAACTATACAACATTTCCAACACCTCTTGGAAGGCAGAATTTTTACAATTTAATGTGACCACATACCATTGTCTTTCTCATGTAATACAAAACCTGAAAAATGCAGTCCCAGGCAGACCAGACAACCCAACTTCATATCACAATTCAGTACATATAATCAGTTTATTCCAGGTAACAAAAACTTCCCGGCAGATAGGCTATCACGTATAGAAGCCTTGGCAGCAAATCAATTCGACTCTAATTCACTTTTATCTGCACAAGAGACAGATGAGGAGTTGGCACAACTAAAACAGGAAGGCAAATAGATTTTTATCAACCAAAGTATTCCATTGTCTGACAATATGTTTTAGTACAAAACTACAAATGGAAATCGGTTATACATACCACAAAATATGTGGAAGAAATGTGTTTGACGTAGTCCATAACCTGGCACATCCAGAAGTCAAAAGCACAGTAAAATAAATTACACAAAAATATTATTGGCCAGATATGGAGAGGAATACAGCAAGATAGGCGAAAACC
The DNA here is from genome assembly GCA_035610365.1 of Aquatica leii. Taxonomy (NCBI): domain Eukaryota; kingdom Metazoa; phylum Arthropoda; class Insecta; order Coleoptera; family Lampyridae; genus Aquatica; species Aquatica leii. The sequence continues at coordinate 76,629,460 of CM069436.1, read as the reverse complement.
TGTATAACTTGCCAGAAAGCGAAGATACACAGACATACAAAAGCCCCTGTTGGTACCTTCCAAGACACAGATGCGCGATTTCTACATGTACATATGGATATAGTAAGGCTAGTTCCACAGTCAAAAAGATTATAATATATGCGCACGATAGTAGATCGTTTCACCCGTTGGCCAGAAGCGATTTCAATCAAAGACATAACAGCAGAAACATGCGCCAAAGCTTTTGTAGAGAATTGGCTTTCACGATTTGGAGTCCCAGCTAAAATAACAACAGATAGAGGAACTCAATTCAAATTTACACTGTTCATTTCATTAAGAAATCTGGTAGGCGTTACAGAATCAGGACAACAGTATTTACCCGAACTCAAACGGATTAGTGGAAAGGTTCCATCGTGGTCTTACAGAAGCAATAAAATGTCACAATATTTCTTGGACAAAAGCGTTACCGTTGGTATTGCTTGGTATAAGAAGTGACATAAAAGCTGATATTGGGTCAACAGTAGCACAGCTTGTGTATAGAACCACTCTACGACTTCCAAGCGATATAGTAGAACAAGCACCAGCATCTGAAATGTAACACACACAGCAGTAACCAACATACCTATGTTCCCAGAGGTTTACATTCTTCGAAATTTGTTTTCGTTCGTGTGGACGGGGTGTAAAAACCGTTAAAAGCACCATACGGCGGACCATTTTAAGGTATAAAAACGTCCGAGAAACATTTTACTCTATTAATTAAAGAAAAACACCAAAAAATTTCAATCGATCGCCTAAAAACTGCACACATAGAGCAGCACGATGATATCGAAAGCAGTGAAACCACGACCGAGGTTATCCAACGTGATCACGTGACAACAACCACGACCATGAGCGTACGATTAACAGTGATAGTGAACCAGTGGTAACTCGTGAGATACCAAAAAACATTACAAAATCGGGAAGAACCGTACGATTCCCAAAAAACTTATAAATTTGGTACGAAATATAAATATGACAATAGAACTATATTGTGTATTACAGAATTAGTTAAAAAGTTCTATTCTTTTATCGTATAGCACTTGATTATTTTGTAATGTAGTAATTCGATTAAATTACCTATTTTATATTTTGTAATGTAAGTGTAAATAAATGATAAAACCAAAACACTACAATATTTAACAAAAAATACCAAAAATATACAGACTAGTAAAAATGAAGAATTTGTTAGTAATTCAGCTAGTACATATTTGCAGAATACATTTTTTATGCAGTTTACGCTTTATGTCCATTGAGACGTGTGACAAAAGCTCAGCTAGTGAGATAACGACAAAACGGAAATTATCCAGAATAACAAATTGTTTGTCTCTGACTAAAAAAATAATAAATATTATTAAAGTAATAAAAAAATAACCGAGAAGAATAGAAGAATTTAAATTTAATATTTTATTTAGACAATTTACATTGATTTTTGAGTGACAAAAATAGAAAAAGTTATTAATACCTATATACAGATTACAAGTTACAATTTGTTTTCAACCCCAACAGCTAAGTTGTTTTAATGTAAATAAAGTCAATTTTACCTCGAGACTATAGACGGAACGATTCCAAGTAGTCCACGGATTACAACAGTAAAGAAACATGTGTGTTGCAAGTAGATATTATAACCAGTTGGTTTTTACGCCACTTTTTCAAGAATTGCGGATTATGTTTATTATTTGTAGATCATAAATTAATAAATTTTGTTAGGAAAAAGTCTTCGTCGCAGAGAGAAGTGGAAGGCGTCTACGTAATTTTTAGTTAAATTTATTTCCAATTGAGATTGATGCTTTTATGTAGTTTACTATAACCAATTAAGTAAAATATAAGATTGAGGCCTCTAGTATACAAGTGCACGTGTACAATTTTTGATTTTTCTTTTTATCTTTGCATTTTTTTATTTTTAGATATAAGTTTTAATCTAGTCAAAGCAGTTAAACCAGAATAACAAGAAAACTTAATTCTTAACTAAATCATTTTAATTCTTTCTCCACGAATGCGATGATTATTTTACAGGCAATTGATAATCACCAACGTTGTTTAACAAATCTAGGAATAAGCCCTTGAAACAAAAACCACGGAAAAAAATTTATTATTTATTTTGTAATTCATACAATGTAACCAACGACAAAAACGAATTAAACACGTTTTAATTAAAACAATCTTTTCGTTTTAACTGAAATATTTATTACGTTTACTTATACAAAATTACACTTTACAAAAAAGATCATTTTTTAAAGGTATTTTTAACTTCTTAATATTTCACAAAACATATTGTTCAATTTAAACATTTGGTTTTAAAATATAAATTTTTTCAAACCATCGATTTATCATTATGGTTGAATCTTTTGAAGTTACCGTTAGTTTTATTATGTTTTTGTGTTTAGTTTAAATTTTCCTTACACATTTCAATCAAGACGCGTTAATTGATATGTTCTATATTCTTATCTAGTGCTACAAAACTGTTCTAAAAGAATGATCTAATTATACCAATAGTGTATTTTAAAAAAACAACGCAGTCATTCCTGTCTTGTCTAAAACATAAATTTTGATTACACACATAATCCCAATTTCTTAACTAACAGCTACTGCTAAATTTAAGTTTAAGCAAGTGCAAAAATTTTTCTGGAATCTTTTTTTTTTTTGATTCCCTTATTTTGTAGGTAAACGATAATCCTTTTTTGTATTTATATAATGATTCCGATCGCAAATGATTTTTTAAAGATGATCGGTGATCGCAATTGCAATCTTATACAGATTTAATCGTTCTGGCCGCTGGTTATTGCCACTAATATTAAAAATTATTTTGTTTATACAAAAGACTGTTACTGGTCACTCACATTTACACATTTACCACTCTGAAGATGCAAACTGCAATGTCTTGCGAAACGTCAGTTTGTTTGGATACACGAAGAACAATACGGCAAAGGCCAAGTTCTACTTCTTGTTTTGGCTCTCAAGGAGAGACTAGAACCAATCCTAAGTCTGGGGTTTTAACTACGACGCGGTCTAAGCCGAAAGTAGCTTATAATCATATAGATGATTCATATAATCAAGATTCAAGAATTCATATAACCAAGCGGCTACTGTGTTAACATTTTTATTCGGTTTTAGTAAAAACGTTTCATCCTTTCAGAAACAAATTTGACTTGATATTGTGGAATAATTTAAAGAACCATTTTTGAATGTTTGTTATTAATAGTAAATAACACAAGAAAAAAATGTAATATTAAAGTCAAAGTAATCGTTTTTTTTCTTTATAGCATTATCTATTAATTAATTAAAAACGTAAAACTGGTTTAATCATTTAACAGTGAGCTCAAAAGTTCTAAATTTCAATAAACGACGAACTTTTGCGTTTTATCTCATGATAACGGGTTAGTTCTTGGTACATTGGGAGATTAATCGAGCTAAGCAGAGGTGCACCGCGTTGTCATGACATCACCTGTGAAAATTATTTAATTTCTCCATTAAGTAGACGACTACACACAACGAAAACTTAATACTTCATCATAGAAACTGTTTTATTATTTAATCGTTAATAACATTTTTTATGAATTTAAATTATATTATGTTATTACAAAAGTATGACTTTGTTTTGTTAAAACAAAAGTTCAGTCATATGTACCTACCTATATTAGTTTATTAATACACAAAAAGTTGAATACATGTATAGAAAACTACATACAGGCTAAAACAATTGCAGTTTTTGCTAATACACGTATGGAAAATTAGCACAAAAACTAATAACAAACCATAATAGACTTTTGTTTTACATTCCCTTTTATATCCCAACTTTTCATATACTATCAACGCTATATTCGTAAATACGTTATTATTTAATACCACAAGCGGATTAAACATAACACAAGGATTAACAAAAAACAAGTATATTTTATATAAATGTAACCAGTCTGTTTTAATCAAAATTATGAATAAAATGGACGGTTTTTCATGGTGACAAAGCTCATTTTCATCTTGTGGAAATGTTCCAACTACGGTAATTACTGTTTAAAAGAAGAATACAAACGTTCTATAACACGTATTTTACATAAAGCACTTAACACAATTGTTTCCTTTTGCTAATTGGTAAGTTGTGTACGTTTCATTTACATTTGAGAAACTTTAACCGAATTCCATTAACAAAGTGCAGTTGCGCTATCATCAATTTTCATACGTTTTCAAATGAGTTTGTATAGTGGTTTCAATTCTATTTCACATCAAAGAAGAGCAATTAAATTTTAGACTAAGTAGGTTAGTGTAGTTGCTTCTACGCTTGCTAGATCATTCGATATTTACACAAATACTTCAAGTGTGCGCGGTAGCGCTAATTGCTTGTGTTTTAAGTGTTCACTCAAAATAGTTAAATATAATAAAGCTATACAAATACATATTATGATTTAATCATATATTGTATATAAATTGAATAAATTTTGATAAACGATCTCTTTTTTTCCTTCATTCATTCTTTGCATAATACCAAATAGGCAGCTATTTTTGTTTTCACTAAGTAGGCATATGCCGAAGCTTACTTTCAACATTTTTTCTTGTAAATGCATATGTTTATGTTTTAAATCATATATTTTACTATATTAAAACGTATTTAAGAGATTTTTACAGAATTTTAAGTAGCTTTGTAATACAGTTGAATTTAATAGAATTAACGATGAATGAGTAAATGACAATGACTGAGAAAAAATAAATAAGAAAAAGGTCACTTTACTTTGAAAACCTGTTTATAAAAGAAGATAATTTATTTTGCAATTATTGCCTAGGATCTTGAATTCCAATGCGTAAACAAATTAATCAATAAGCAGGAGGCAATTACAATTAATTGAATTATTATAATCAAACTTGTTCATTGCACTTCTTTGATTAGTTGGTGGTTAATATTATTTACGTCTTCTAAGTTTCCAAAAAAAAAATGTAGACATAGCTTTAAACCAGTTTGCTAAAGACTACAGTGATTTTGCAAAAAATGGAAACTTATAATTTTGTAAAATTCCTGTGAATGCGACCAAAAATTTTAAATGATTTAGCATTTGAACACCGTAAAACATGTGAATATTAAAAATCAAAGTAAAACACAAACTATATAACATTGTTGAAAAGCGGTCTAAAACGTTCAGAATTGTGAATAGCTTTCTTTAGTGCCAACATAACGTTACCAAAGTTAAAAAATAGACCTGTATACCAAACACAAAATGTTTCTGACAAGCCTACAATAAGAAAAAAATTATATTCCGAAACTAGTTAGCAGAACCTTGGAGCAACTAAAATAAAAAATGCTAAAGCATAAAACTACCGACGTTAAACAAACATTCGTAGCAAATGTCGTTTTTGTTCTAATTCAAAGTGTTTACAGTGAGTTACAGAAACAGGTTGGTTTACTTATACTAACGTAAAAAACTTGGTATTAAATGTAAAAAAGTATTTTTGAAAGCGACCACGGACAAAAAACTTTTGTCTACACCTATTGGTGAAACATTTGGATAAAAGCTTATAGATTTATTATGAAAAAAATTCTACAAATCTCAAGATATAAATATATATATATATAAATTAAACTCTGAAGAAACACAGAGCATTAAGAAATTCAAATCATTTTAGAAAAAAAAGGAATTAGAAAGAATTTGATATTAATAAATTTGTCATGTATAGCAGTTGTAATCACCAAACTAAAAATACGGGTTATCAGAAGCTGAAAAACATAATGTTGCAAAGTCAAACTCTGCTCGATGCATCAAACATTTTTCACTAACGGATGTCCTACAACGAGTCTTTTTAGTGCATGCCTATTTAAAGTCTTATCTTTTCATACATGAAAATATCCTGACTAGTAGCGGTTGTTGAATTTGTGAGACCTTATTTTGTTCCAACATATTCTTTCAATCTTACTTATAATCCGTTGTATTGATCAGACATGTTAGCCGCATTATTAGAAGTTTGATCGCCAAAACTTCTTAAATCAAAATTTAGATTTTGCAATGACTCTAATATTTTTTTTTTCTAAATATGCTGCATCCTACTTTTCTATTGAAAAGAAACCAAAAATCTTTTATTACTAAACTTTTTGTCGTTAAATTAAATTCTGTTACCAATTATATTTCAGATTTAGAAAACAGTTTACAATACATAACAGTAAACAGATTTACTAGTCTCTAAGAATAATTACCATTCTCGAAATTCTCAGATGCCGTTTGCTTTCAAGCAATTATAACAATACGAAATTTTGTAACACAATTTTAAAATTGTGCGTGAACGTTCATCCACATGCTAGTTTCTCACCAAATCTAGAACGATGCGCACGTAGATCCCCGCTACGAAATCAACCAAGCGGAGCCCAATTCCAAGATCCATTCCCGGAAAACTCTCTTTCCGAGATCCGTTTTTGGAAAACTCTCTTTCATTTCAAGATCTGTTTTTGAAAACCTTTATCTCCTTTTCATTTTTACCGAACCTAATTATTAGTAATGTTATTTTGTTAACGACCGCTTTTACGTGGACCACTCGAAAGACAGAAATTTGTTGACGACTACGCTGCTATTCACCTAGACCTGTTTCATTTATTCACCGTAGATTTATTAAAATCATTATCATTAATATTATTCAGTAGTGTTAAATTTGTGAAGTCGTATATCTCTTTATTCCTGTCGATAGTTTTATAACAGCCTTAATACTTGTGTGGTTAAGCAAACTCCTGATTCAAGTATTGACGGCAACTATTCCGACTTCCTAGCAACTACATAAAGGTTTTTGCTTAGAACTACAAATCCTTGTGTGGTTGGTTAATTCCAACCTAAGAATTTATGTAGTTATTTTATTTCAGTTTTGTATGTCAAACGACAACTGTATGTATCTCGACAAGTTATAAAATAAACGGATACCGTAAAGTTTTACATACTTACCAGATTTTTATCAAGTAATTCTTAAAATTTAAACGGCGCCTTTAATTTCATTAGTGGTCCGATCAACGTCCGCTCAATTAAAAGCTGTTCACAACAACACCCCGCACGTGTTTGTAAAGTTTTGTAATTATCGCTAACGTATTTAATTACTGGTAGAATCTTTAATTAAAAATCCCAAAAAATCAAAGTCTGACGTCGAGTCTTAATATTTGCTTGTACTCATTTGTCGGTTTCCTTCTTTTCCGTTAGTACTCATTTCCAATAATTAATTTAAATCCACAGCTCATCACCATTAGCCTAAAATTAACATTTAGAAAGAAGAAATGAAACAGTAGTAAAGCAACGCCATCTTTTAATTTATTTTTAAAATTGACATATGACACTTGCCGCAACCGCCGCTAGATCGTAAAGTAGGTCTGCTTTCTTGAAAACTAATACACAAAAGCAACCGCACGTAATTTATCTAAAAACGTTTTTTTAGTTTTCTTACTTATATTTTATTGAGCTTCTTATGTAATTACGTAATTCAGTTTTCTCTTATGAATTATTTTTACAATCTCCACTTAGCTATCCGAGGTAACAAACAATACCACAAATAACTACCTCCCGCATCAAAGACGGGTTAAATTGCAACTAAAATTTTTTTTTAGTACGATCGGTTTTTTTTGGTATATTCTACTTTGAGTTCTGTGATATCATGAATGCTCGTTAATTTTTTCGATATCGGTAGCTTCTTTGTAGCTGTCGATAGAATCATGATCTGATGATCTGCAAGAACTGTTTTCCGAATGTTGATTTAGAGAACAAGATGCAAGAGTTGTAGCTAAATAATTTCTAAAAATATCTGTTTTTATTTTGGAAAAAACCGTCCAAACAGAAAATATTCAATTTTAATAGAACGGTAAACTGTATCAATTGGAAGTATTCTAATTATTAGCACGTTAAACAGAATTAAATATAATTTAAATAAAACAAAGAAATAAAACAAAACTATTTTTGTGCAAGAAAACCGAGTTAAACAAAAAACAATAAAACTGAAAGCAGACATTTGTTCTGTTAAAATTTTCGGAGACTGCGGTCCGCTTTGCATATATGTTCGAATGTAAGTGCCGAGTTAAATATTCACTTTTAATTATTCACAATCATCCATGGTATAAATGGGTGTACTATTTTTGCTGTTTTGTAAAAATTTCCTGGGGTAAGCATTCCTTTAAATCTTTGTAATTCACTTAATTTATCCGTATTGTCATTAGCGGTTTCTGAATACCCATACGTTATTCCATTAATGTAGAGATATTAAACCCGGTGGAAAAATTCTTATGATGACACGCCACGTTGATTGAGGACAATTCTAACCGTAATGGAAAGTCCACTTACCGAAATAATATAATTAATTTGGGGAAAACTTAGCGAATTTGATTTTCTCATTAATTGTATGAACCAAATGGGATTTATTTGTACATTGTATTTACGTGTTTGTTACACTTCAGCAAATTTCAAGAGATTCTGGAACGGTGCGGCTAGCTAGTTGCACTTTTCAAAAGAAAACTAAATTGTAAGCATTATATTTCCTATTTTAATTCTTAGCATCCACGTTGTCAGTCGGTTGCACGTACAACTGGACGTATATATCTGGTACAATTAACTATAAAACTTTTTTGTTTGTAACATATAAATCATTGAGATTTATATATTCGTGTTATAATTTATCAATGTAAATTTACTTTTTTTTTTTGAAATGTAAAAGTTAGGCCGACAAATTTAAGTTTTTGTACGACGTGTTGCCAAACGGAAGGGGGCTTACTTCAACAGCTATTATCTGTGATATTGACTTAAGTTTTAGCGTTTGATCCCACCTATGTAAATTTGCCTTTCTGTTTTTCTAACTTTTTCTGTAATAAAATAAATATACTCGTTTTTACAACCTGTGTTTTTTCATTTGTGGTCTTGCAGCTTTAGATAGATTTAAACGGTATCTCCCATCCTAATTTTTAACCGTTTTGGCACCTTTTTAAATGGCTTTATAATTAGCACATCGAAACTTACCATCTAATCACCGAATCAAACTGAGTTAGGCGCTAACAATTAAGTTACGAGAAAATTCTCATTTTTATAACATTTTTAAATTTTCAAAGCGCATTCATTCAATAACATCATTCCAATTTCTAAAATGGAAGATTTATAAAAATTAAAAATGTGTAGTGTAAATAAGTAAGCACTTTACTTAAATGTTTTTTTACCAACATTTTTACTGGTACCTTTCAAAATGCAGTTATCAACATCCTTAAGAAAATGGAAAAAAAAAGTTACTGAATAACTCAGCTGTGTGTGAAATAAACGTTTAGTGGTAATTATTGTTGTTTCTCTTTAAGTGTTGTTTTACAGTAATTCTCAAAGTGGCGTTTACATATCTACATTTCTAACTTTAAAAATTTGCATAAAATTAGCTAATAATTTGCCAAACGTTCAATCTTAAAGAAAAACTAATTAAAATATTAAAATCTGCTTTTTTAGACTCTTTTAGACTGAAGATTTCTTTAAATGACATTTTTTATTGTAAGATTTTAAACTAAATGGTTGAGTTTGTGTTAAAAATTCCAAATTTGTTACTAATTGTTTTTTTTTGTAATAAATCACAAGTGTAGAATTAGTATATTGATGTACATGTTTAGAAAGGTAATAGTTTCCCAGTGATTATAAATGTTTGAATTCACGAGTGAGTGTAGCTCACGGGCACATCAAATTTAAACAAACTTGTTGTTATGTTAAAAACATTTTATAGTTTGCGTGCTGTATGGATTTTGGTCCAGAATGTAAAGGTCATTTTTACGTATGGGAAAGTATTGTTTTACACTTTTGTTTTAAAGTTGCAAAAAGATCTTCGTTGTAAATGGGTAAATCAGCTTCGATTTGTATGTGTTACCTGTGAAACTTTTGCTGGGGTACGTATTCACTTCTATTTTACGATGCAATTTATTTTCCTTTTATTACTACATTGAGTTGAGTTACCTCCACGGGTCTGCCCCTTTGGAGTAGTTAAATGTTTCTTAAGTATCTTTCTTTTGAGTCGATAAATTGGAACTTGTACAGATGCAAACATTAAACACAAACACTTATTTTAAGAGCTAATTTTAGGTCAAATTGTAAGGATATTTGTGAAATAAACTATTAACCTTAAAGACTCAGTGACACCTGCGTATAAGTCGTTTGGAAGCTTAACGCATTCTATACTAAGGTAAAAATGTGTTCCGGATTTGGACCATGTCATTGCTGTTGTAACCGAAGTTGCCAACGTTTCGCCCACTTTCGTAAGGGGTTTCTTCAAGGCGTGAGATAAATCGCAAAACTCAAACAAGCAACCGAAATCTAACTAAGAACTTCTCAACTTTTGCGAAGTGAGCAACACGTTGGCAACTTCGGTTACAACAACAATGACACGGTCCAAACCCGGAAGACATTCTTATCTTAGTATAGATTCCGGTCGTGGAAGCCTTCGCTATTACATTAACGCATTCTGTTTATAATATCATTCGATGACTTACTAGCAATTTATTTGTGATTATTATATATCTATTTTTATTACATTTTCAGCAATTTTAAGGGGTTTGGATATGCCATTAATTAATCGCATGTTAGGAAAACCATAAATAACATTCTATTACCTATTAATTTGTGTTGGTGTCAAACGTAAATACGAACGACTTGAGTATATATGTTGTCACGATTAATTTATGCAAATTTGTTTTGTGTAATTACTTGTTAAAATTATTACAAGTGCGATTTGTTTCTCATTGTGCAATCACTAGATTGGCATTAATTATTTAATTTATTGCTCCTATATTTTAGTACTAATAGCCTATATACCTAAGTCTATGAGGTGTTATAATACTGATTGTAACCTTTTTATTATGAAGGATTTGTTATCGTACACTTCGTAATACTAATTGTTAATTTTATTGTATTTTACGATGCTATTGCAATAAATATATTTGCTGTTATAGTTTTTTTTTGACTTGTTTTAGTATTTGTCAGATGTAAACAAACATCGGTAGCGTATGATTTTCCCGTTTTGGCGTTCTTTTAATTACGTCATAATTAACACATCGAGGATCATTTACGACTCACTCTCCGAAACTCTGAGTTACTGCTTACGATAGGTTACGGCTGTATTACCGTAACAATGTAAATGTTTTTAAGGTAGTTGATGAAAATGATGCTAGTATGAGAGTGTCTAAGAATAATAACATCTTATTAAGATATGTCGATCATTTGTTGCCATAAAAACAAAACATATAAACAAGTAAATGATTTGTCAAAAAATTATCATAAAAAAATTACAATCAGAATCAGACTCAAGTTTTTTACCTAAAAATACAAAAACAAAGTATACAAAAATTTACAATGGCTAAAAAAATAAAAATAAACGTGTAAAGAACAAATAAAGATATTTTTGTGCTGCCAACATCGCAAACGTCAATATTGGTTCGTTAGTGTAGTTACGTAATGAACGAAAAAAGCTGTAGGGTGGCAAAATGAAAACTAGGAATCCACATAAAAGTAAGTGTTCAAAGTCAATGAATATATTAGAACAAGTATGCAACAGGTGGAAAAATCATTTTAAAAAACTTGAAATTCAGTTAAAATTGAAGAAAAACGATGTTAAAGTTAATGTCAAATTTGACAGATTTAGTGATAAATGTAGTACCAACATTATATTTCTGTTGATTTTTTTTTATTTTTTCAAAAAAGAATGTTATTTTATAAAAGGCAACACCAAAAATAATGTACATTACTCTCATCGAAAGAATCATAGCATAACTCACTTACATGCAACGCTCGGCCGTGCGGCCTCGCGTCGCATTAGCGTTCGTTATGCTATTTCTTACTTTCGACTCTTGTTACGTAAACTACTATTTAATCGCGTACTGTGTTGCAAAGGTTTGTTTCATTTAGAAGATTTTATAGCACTGATTTTTAAGTACTCTTAGGTGAAAACTCTTAAAGCTCATTATTATGATTAGTGTACTTGATGCTGAGAGTTTTTACTGATCAATTAAGTTTATCAAAAATAAAAAAAAAATTAAAAATAACGTTTCATAAACACTATACAAATAAATAAAAATGTGGATATTTCTGCATATAAAAATTTGCTAGCTTACCTGAAACGTCAAAATGACGGTTATATACCAAAAAAACCTCGAGTTCTATGCTTTGCATGGAGCATGTCGGATGGAAGAATTGCGTTTACTAAAAGAAGATAATGTAGAAGATTACTGGCATATTTTGGTCATAACATTACATAAAACAAAAACAAAGAAAAATCAAATCTTCGGAAATAGAGGAAGCGGAGTTGAGCTTTACAAAAAGTATTTAAATTTGAGAACAAAAAATGAGGACCATTGCAGGTTGTTTATATTTTATAAACAAAGCAAATGCACACATCAACAAATTGGTATAAACACCTTCTATAATTAACCTTTGTTAGAAGCTTTTCGGGTTTTACGAACCTTGCACGGCCAACTTACAATAGTCGGGATTAGGGGAGGTTCAAAGAAACAGTAAATATGCTTAAGGGCGCCAGAGCTGATCCAAAGTAACTTTTCTATCTCGCTCAAGACAGAACGGTTCAAACTTGTAACACGATGTTAGGTTCGTAACCCTATACTCGGCTGTTCGAGTAGTCAATGTTTGTTATTAACTAAAGACGAGTCAAAGAGGAAGGTATGTTGTCATAAAAGAGCAAGTAACCACAATAACAACTTTAATTTAGAATCGTTGAGAATTATCACAGGTATATCGAATTCTCATTACAGAGATGTCAGTAGTATCGGCAACACACAATACATCAATAAATTACAGTGAAATAGATAGCGAAGAATAGTTCGTAGTAAATATTGTTTGTATACAATATGCGAAATACACAAAATAATTAGTAATATGGCATTACTGACAATCACACAGTGATAATAAATTACTACATTATTATTAACCTATCGTAACAAGTCGTGGTAATATATCGTAGGCGAAGCATACAAAGGATGTAATAATACGGCCTTATTGATAATAAAACATCGAGACTAATTACGGAATTAATATAGCACTAACGTTAATTACTCGTTGGTAGTACACAGCATGCGCAACTCGAAATAAGTAAAAATTACTACCTAATTGGTAAACAACAATATTAATAATTACGGAACTAACATTAGCAAAAGTTTCGTGAGTGACCTTTCTGACAACGAATAAAATACATAAAACCACTTACCACTAATACAGGAACTTTCACTCGTACGAAGAAAGCGCTTTCCTCGGCAAGCAATCCTGTAAACACTCTTAAATAGCAAGTCGTGTCAAACCAATTCCTCACGAAAGTAAAATCTACAAAATGATTATTTATAGTTAACGCAAGTACATAAAGCCTAACCCAGTCGTCGTATGCTGTTAAACCCCGTCGAAGACAGGTGGTTACGCAGGTATCTGCCGCCGGAGTAGAATCTCGACAAATTGTAATTAGCTTCGGTACATTAAATTTTAACCATACGTCGTATGCATCGGATTATATTCGTCCGACGAAATTATTATTTGAAATTGATTCTTCCTAGATCGTTATCGAATAGTAACAGATGCCAGTTTTAATAAATGACAGCCATTAGCTTACCCGGTGACGACTCCAATGTATTATAAGCGTAGTATCCTTATAAATTGGTCCCCATTACGGTGGATGGTTTTAGAAAATTTAATTGCAAGCCCCACCGGCCATTTTATGCAGTTGTCAAGTTAAAGAATTTGTCGTAAATGACAGTCACGCGTAAAGATCGGTAGAGGGCGTCCAAACCGGAATCTAATTTCAAGTCAATATACATAGTCGTACGTAATGAAAATTTCGTCCGTAACATCTTGTTGACTACGAATGACATAAGCGACTCTTTTGACCGACATGTCGGTCGCGACAGTGGAGTTTTGCGACTGGTATGGTAGTGTTGTTTTTTTTTAATATTTTGACCAAAGAGCATTATTGTTTTCTGAAAGGTCAATATCAACAGTAACAGCAAGTGATAAATTCTAATTTGTTAGTGTCTGCATTGCGGTCAGGTTTTTCATCTTCTTGTGTAATGTTTAATAATTCAACAAATTATTCACTTACAAAAAAGTGTTGCTGAAGTAGTAAAGAAAAATGTTTTTTTCACAATTTTTGGTTAAACAATGTGTAACTTTTCTATCAAATTGGTTCACAAAAAATTTTATTTTGCACATTGTTATAATTTAGTCCTAAGATATAAGATATGTAAACATACATAACAACTAGACCGTAATGAATTCATAAAGCCCTCAACAATTATGAAATTTTTCTTAATATTGTTGTTTAAATTTAGATGATAAAAAATTTTCTATTTTTTTTTGTGTATTTGTTTAACATATTTAGATAAAATTCTTACACATTCACTATGATTGTAAAATTAATTCTGACAAATAAAAGATTAAATGTCAAATTATTTATTGTTATAGACAACTAAATATACTTGTAGATTTACTAAAGCAAAAACTAAAATAATTGGTCATTTTTGTTTAATATTATATAAAGTAAAAAGTACAGTTTTTTATGCACCACTAGCGTTACACACATACCTCAGGCCAGAAGCTCTCGGGCTGTATTACATTGCTCTTCGGGCGTAATTCTCGTAATAACGCTTCTGGTGCGCAAATAGCTATTATATCGTTAAAAACATTGCTGTGGTAGCGATAATGACAAAGAATCTGATTAAAAAATAATTTGATTCTTTCGTACAATTAAGTAAATCAATATACACGAGTGTAGTAAAAGTTTGTCAACATTCTACGCACAAAAAATTGTATTCTTGCAAGACCGGTTATAACAATAACAAAAAAACAAACAAGACGAAAACACGTAGTTTATAAAAAAATTAATATAAAATACCAAATCCTTCAACAAACTGTTTAATAGAATTAAAAAAGGAATGAGCTAAACAAAAAATTTAAAATGGTTATATAAAAACTAAAAAATATACACTTTGCCGGAAAGACGCAATAGATAGAAATTTATCGTGAAAAAATATGAATTTTTAATAGAATGCTACCTACGACTAAAATTGGTGTTTGCTTTGATTTTCTAAATTAATTAAGCATAAACTGTTAACTTCATTTATGAATAAATAAACCAATTTTTCATTTATAGTAGGTATGTACAATACAAATTAATTAACAAAAAATAAATAAATTTCAAAAAGGTTTTAAAATAGAAACGCAAAAAATGATTCGGCATCAAAATCTGAAAAAAGAAACAACTTCGTATAATACGTCAGAATACTAAAACCCCAAGAACAAGACAAGAAAATCAAATTAAAATTATTTATTAGACACTTAGCACAAGGTAACTGCCTTTATATTTTAAAACATAATAGCCGTAATAAAAAACATTGTTACTAATTTTAAAATTTGTTAGAAAAATGTTTTCAGAATATATACAAATTAGTACTAAACAATAAAAAATATCCTAATCGCAATTTAGATTTAGATTTTCTTATTGTTGCAAACTGATATGTAAATATATATAAATTAATAAAAATAAATACGTACGTTATAGTAGAAAGATAAACTTGATATAAATATTTTTACGGTTCTCGCTGAACCAGATGTTGCTTAAAAGGAAGCTGTGCTTAAAACTTTCGTATAAACTAGAACGCCAACTTAATACTTAGAGTTGATTTTTAAGTATACACAAAACTGAAAAAGTTTGTTGAAGTTGTTAAATAATCTATGCAATTGCAAAATGCAGTTTTCGTTTCAAAATTATTTGTTGTGTAATTAAAGTGCGAGCTATTTAATTTTAGCTTTACTTTAAAACACATGGTGCAAATTTTATTTAATTAATATATAAAATTACAAATTAACTATTATTATTATATCATATTAATAAATATTTACTTATATAAAGTTAATACAAAAAGCTTAAGCTTTATACATTTCTAGAAAATATTTTTGAAAAATCTATTAACTAGGAAAAATTAGGATCTTTGTAATCTTGCATCATAGATTTTAGAATTTTAGAATTTAAAAGCAGTATGAAATATATGATACTAAGTAGTAACTACGTAGCTGTATTGCTAGTAACTTTCGTACACAACAAAAATTACATAAATACGTGTTTTCAACATATTTCTAAATGTAGACAAAAATAATAATAGAAAATAGACTACAAATAATATGAGTAAAAATAATGTAATAGGTACTACAGGTATTGAGATATAACCGTTTTTAGATTTAATGAGCAGATTAATAAAATCAATATAAATTAATTAAAACAGAAATTTAATGACCTTCCGGCTGTTTAAGCTTAGATTCAACAATTTTCTTTTCGATTAAATTCGATATCAAATTGGAAATATATTTTTAAATATTTCTAAGAATGCGTATTGGCCAAATTAACGATTTGATGATACTATAAATACACGTAAACATTGTTAAGTACTTAAGAAAAGGAGTGTATCCGAAAATTTACTTTTCCGATGTTCTATATCGAATTTATACTATACCAAAGTTACTATATGAACTATTGCACGTCATAATGTACGCCTATAATACACCTAAAACAATAAATATTTGTAGGCAACTCTATCTGCACACGTACATACTTACATATCACATTCGCTCCTTTAAAATAATATTGTAATAATCAGGTATATCAATAGTGATTGATATTGTTATATTTATATAGTAAATGACGTACTTAAACACGTTAAAGTATTAATAAGTACAAGACAATTAGTAAAACATAAGACATGATTTAAAATACAGCTTTATAACTTATATAACATAATTTATTCACTGTCAGTTTCACATTCTTCATCTAAATCCTCATCCAAGTTAATAAAAATAGACCTAATATCCTATTCATCAAAATTTAAGTCTCTTTTCCACCAACATTCAATTTCTTTTTCAGCGTGTGCCACACAATTCGCCCATGTTTATTTATTAATAGTGGCTAATGCATCTTTTGTCACATTTTTAAGATGGAATTAACACCGTAGCCACACTTTGTTTCTACAAATTTTAAAAGTAACTAGCACATAGTAACTAGTAAGATTACTTCATTAAATATCGACTGTTAAACTAATTGCAGCAACACTAATTTTAACAAATTTACAAATTGTATATTGTGATGATTCAATTAATCAATAATTGCTAGTTTGTTCTAAAATGAGTTTGGCAGTTTCTTTACTAAAGTGCTGGGGTCACTTGTATTTTTCATAATAATTATAAACGGGTTATCTTAATTTTTAAGAAACTGTTCTTTAAGCCAATAAAAAAAGTTGTCTTGGTCAGACATTGATAATAGTATATTATATGCCAAGGTTGAGAAGTTTATAATCTAAGCGAAGCGTCGAGGGATATAAGTCGCGCAGGTTATAATAAACTTCTCAACCGTGGTATATATACAATTTTTTCCACTACTAGAATTATTAAAACCTTTCTACCTGTTACTAAATCAAATTTAACATTTAAGATATTAATTTAAAATTAAAAATAAAGTTAGTGATTGTGACAGTTATAAGTTTAATAGAATCAATTTAGAGGAAATTCTTAATTGTGATTTAAAGCACAAAAATAAATTAATAACGTAAAGTGACTAAAATTGTTTAAAAACATTATTACTTTAAGCATTGATTACATCCAAAATATATTTTATCCAGTAATATTCACATTTAGTTAAACGCGAACTTCAAATAAATTTTTAAAATCAAATTAATTTGTTTAGTAAATGAATTAATTTTTTAAAATAACATTAAATAAAATTTTTTGCCCCTGGTAGATAGTTATGTAAACTTTCTTTTCTTTAAAAGTGTTATAGAATTATAAGAAAATGTAAATATATTAGTTATTAACCAGTGGTTAATAATGAAATATCATTTACCTGCACTTAAAAAAGTGCTGCTTCACAGCAAACTATTATACGTAATAATGAAAGCCTATACAACTAGCAGTGGAGAAACAATATAATTTTGATCTCTTGTCGCAAAGCCCCTAAAAGACGCGGGGTCCATAGGTCAATGCCTACTTGGGCTATTGGATAATCTGAGACTGTGCTAGCAAGTAATATAATAAATCTAAAAACGCTGCAATTTTAATAAATTAAAACACATAAAACATTATTGAAAAAAAGTTACTTTTTTCCATCAAACTTTAATTTCTTAACAATGTTTTTGCTACTATGTTGCCACAAGCGAAGAAGAACTCTATATTACAGTGCTTCATAATGTTATTTACAACTTGTATATTAAAATATTATTTAAATTAACTAGTCAACACAGCATATTTAAATTGGAATAAAAGTAATAAAAATATATAAAGATATTAATCTATCCTAATAAAATACCATTGACTAATCATATAAGACATTCAACGTTTAGTTGCGTTTTTATATAAGAGATGGAGAACGTGTTTTCCTTGTTTAAGTTCTTGACAATTAGCACTGATTTTCTTCATACGGTTGTAGACATGAGTTGAATGTTTTTTTATATATTCGTAACTATACAGTGTCCCAACCTTGCGTGCTAGGACGATATCTCCTTAACGGTAAATTTGAGATGAAAATGTTTGTGGAAAAAAATGTGCGTATTCAAATGGGGCATAATTTAAAAAAAGTGAGTCAGAAAATTGCAATGACATAAACTTATATATTTTTTTTATTTTTTATTTTTTAACATTTTTGAATTGTAGTATTTAAACGTTTCAAAAAGTTAAGGGGATTCTTTCCTATGTAAAATCAGGCAAAATTTTTTGATAGACTTTACAGCAAAACCAAATCACCAAATCTAATGGGAAAAAAAACACATGTATGCTAAGTATAACTGAAGGTCGCTAATTGCTTGACTTGGCCACAAAAGTGATAGTTATTCCTACAAAAATCATGAAAATACGACAAAAACACATTAAAATTCTTTTGTTAAAACTATTAAATAAAAATAATCAAGCGACTTACATTTAACCTTTATTAACAAATCTGCATCAGCACTAAGACGAGCATTGCATTTTATATAATAATAAAAATATCTCAAACTGTCACTAAATAAACCAGTGACTGTGTTTTGTTTAAACAAAAAATACTCAAAACTCAATCACCCTGGATAACTAGACAGTGTCATATTTTCTTAAAAAGAAGAAATTTTTCTAGTTTTTTTTCATATGGATTCAACTAATTAAACATTATTATTATTACACTATTGCTAGAGAAAATAAACTTGTAAGCTATCCAAATCAATAATAAAATAGATTTGAAATTTTCGAAAAAAAATTGATTTTTTAAAACTGAACATCCTGTATAAACGTTCAATTTTTAGGAAACCAATTTTATGAAATTTAAAATTTAACTTTCTGAATCGTTTAAATACTACAATTCAAAAATGTTTAAAAAAATTAGGCCATTTTATTTAAAAAAATATGTTTATGTCATTGCAAGCTTGTGGCTCACCTTGTATGTTTGAAACTATTTGAAATTATGTCCCATTGAAATACGCACATTTTTTTCCAGAGACAAGTTTCTCTCAAATTTACCGTTATGGAGATATCGTCCGAGCACGCATGGTTGAGACATACTGTATAAATGAAAAAATAAAAAAAAAATTATATACAACATGTGCTTGTTTTGTGCTCAATTGTGCCATTATTATTTTTAACTGTAGTAAATTTAAACTTTACCATCAGTTCTCCATTTTTTTATATTTTTTTTATTTATTAAATTCAATTCAATTTAATTTTATACCGATAAAAAGATTTAAGTATAACCCGGAGATTTACATATTTACCAACGCACTATTTTTGAAACTATTTACACTACTATTTGCTTATTTAATTGGGCTCTTTTTGTGATAAATTGTGCTAATACTATTTTTAGCTGTGCTTTATTCTAAATAAATAAAAAAACCTGAACAAACTTTATTGCCAGCACCTCGTATTTTAAATTTTTATAAATTTTTTTTCTTAGTTAATTGTACTTGTTTTGCACTAACTGCGCCATTATTACTTTTTCTGAACTTTAATGGCTAAAAAAATTAAAACAAATTCCAGAACTAACTTAACTATCAAATCCTTATTTTCATTTAAATTTATTTACCATATTTCTTGTGTGTATTACACAAGCTTGTTTTATGCTAAATTGTACCAATAATATTTCGAATGGTAATTAATTTTAAATTGATAAAAAAAAATAAAAACACAGTCTTAAACCAACTTAACCACCAGCTTCCTGTTATTCTCGCTTTTTTACAATTTTTTTGGTTGTTTAATTGTGTTAATAAACAAAACCGGAAATTAATTTAACCATTAGCCCTCCGTTTTCAATTCAATTCTTTCAATATACTTTTTGATTGGCCAATTGTGCTCGTTTTGTGCAAAATTGTGCTATTATTATTTTTAATTGTGCTTAATTCTAAACTGAATCAAAAAATCAAAACAAACGCAAAAGTTTTTTTTAAAATTATGTTTGTTCTGTGGTTGACTGCTGTCATTATTTTTAACTGTGTTCAATTTTAAACTAGAATAAAAATTTAAAAAAAATCGGGGGCTAAATTATTCTATTAAACTTTTTTACAATAACATAATATAATTACAAAGTTGTCCTATCATTAAATTTAATTCATATCATTTGGTAGATAGGGTCTTTTCAAACTTTTTTGGACGAGTTACTCCTATGCGTCATATCGCATACGGTGCCCTTAGCAGCATTGCACAGTTAGCTGCCATATGACCTCGCCTTTATAAACGGTCTTAGATAGTAAACACAAAAAAACGCAACAAAATATAACAAAAATTAAAGAAAAAACGGACTGATGATTAAGTTAAATTAATTAATTAATTAAGTTAATCTTTTTATTAACTTAAAATTGAAGACAGTTAAAAATATAATGGCACAATTTAGCACAAAACAACAAAATTCAAAAACAACACAAATCAAAAAACTTAAAAAAAAAACGAGACCAAATTAGTCCCCGACTTTCTGATGTACTATCTGGCGATTAGTTAAAATACTTAAGTGCTTAAAAGCTTACTGATTTTTCGGATTTGGTCACTCATATTTTTAAGTTTTATTATTAATAGCCAGGCGCGGATCCAGGGGGAAAGCAATAGGTGCAAATTCAAATTACACAAAACATGTCCCTACCAAACGATATAAATAAATTTACACAAAAATTGCCTCCCCTTAAACAATATAGGTGAATTCACACAACAATCAACTCCCCTTCCTACTAAACAAAATCTTGTATCCGCCCATGTTAATAGCTCCCAAAAATCGATAGGGATCCTTAAAGGATAAACTTTACATTTTAGATTATATTAAAAGTTTACTGGTTTCAAGATACTTTTTTTATAGGGTTTTAAAGAACCTTGTT
Organism: Aquatica leii; assembly: GCA_035610365.1. NCBI lineage: Eukaryota > Metazoa > Arthropoda > Insecta > Coleoptera > Lampyridae > Aquatica > Aquatica leii. The sequence goes on along the minus strand of CM069436.1, from coordinate 76,608,132 downwards.
CTGTTAGTTTTTATTTTATACGATGTCATAATGAATGAATACGATACATACATCATAAATAATATAATAATTTTAATTAATTTCGTTTTGTTTTTAAATTTTTTTTAACCAAATTTGTGAAATAAGTACCTCAATAAAACGACCAATTCTAATTTTTTGTTTATTTTTACACTCAGCAAAAATAGGTTTCAAATTGTATTACTAGTCAAAAAAAACTGGTGTGGTCACCACACGACTTTCGTATAAGAAATGATAAAGGAATGTCTACATATTTGTTAAGGTTATGTTGTCGTAAAACCATTTTAAAATGATATGTACACGTTTATATTGACTTCCTATTATGCCATATTTTTAAAATTTTTCTCTTCGATTTCATTAAGACAACCGAAATATGGCAAATTGAGCCAATGTTGTCATTTCGACTAACCCCTATGTTTGTGCACTTTGATATTAGTAAATCAGTAAAATATATTATTTTAACGTATCTTGCTTTCCATCTACGATATGAAATTTTCTTCTAAAAAAAATCGTCGCAAACGGCATTCGAACTTAGATTATATATGGAATTTAGTTTTCCATTATAAATAAAATGCTTAATAAACTGTTAATGTTAAAATTTTTTTTATTTGAGTAAATTGTTAGGAATCTTTATAAGAAACTGTAAAAATAATTTAAATTTTCACTTCTGCTTTCTTCATCAGACCAATCTTTTGATAAAACCGAGATAGTATGAAAAGCCAGCTCCATACTAAACAACCCCAAAATTACAGCTGTTCAGATTTTACTTAAAAAAGCACAAATAGTGCTGAATAATTATGATAGTAACTGTATTAAAATATAAAAACAGAGAAAAAAAAACGACAAAAAATATATTTGATGTAAACAAGACGTTAAACAAAAATGTCAAAAAAAGTTACTGAACGGTAACACTACCAACCTAAAACAATGTCAAAGCTCAACTTATAGGTCACGTAGGAAATGGGTTTTAATGAAGTCTCTGTACGATTAGACAAATTATTAAAAAATATTACGAATATAACATACATATTATTTTTTTTACATACATACATATTATTTTTTCTGATTACAAACAAGCATTCGACAGATTAATTCGAACGAAAATAGTAGAAAATTAAAAAAAATAAAGATTCTTAGAAAACTGATCCAGATAACAATTTCAGAATAATAAAAATCGATGTTTTTGATTCTAAACTAAAGGCAAACAGTAGTTTTTGAAGTAAGTAAAAAAGAAGATGCAATATCAGCATTGTGATTCATCATATTCCTAGACAAAATTATTAAAGAAACAGAACGGAACAATCAACAATAAAAAAGTCCAAATAATAACATACGTGAACGACATTGCAATAGTAGAAAAAAGTAAAAATTAACTAGAAATAACATTTAGCATAAAAAACAAAGATTAAAATAAAACGGATTAGAAACAAAATCCCAATATATGCACTGTTGTAGAAACCGAAAAAAACAGAAATCAAAATTATTAAATATAAATTGGAAAAGAAAGATTAAAATAGTAAGAGCGTTGACTGAAAAAATGCAAAAAAAAGAAAACATAGCGAGTGTATGCAAAGCACGAAGAATCAGATGGTATGACATATATGGAGCAAAAAAACATCGCTACAATGAATAACTACAGAATAGATAACACTAACAACAAGACAAGAAGAACGATTAAAGCTAAGATAGAAAAATCAATGTTAAAGACAATGTGAATTGAGCCAGCACAATAAGCTGATTCATGAGTTCTTACTAACAGCTTCAATTTCCACGAAAATGTATACATTATACATAATTAGGATTTTTAAAAAGTTTTCAAACAGTACCACGAAGAAAAAATTACTAATTGAAAAAAATGTGGTAAAATCTTGAACACAAAAAGTGGTCTTATGAGTTATATTAGAAACTGTTATAATAATTTTTTCCACTATAGCTTTGAAAACTAAAAGTTTACAAAACCATCTACCACAAACAAGAGATGTTATTTAATTGTATTTTAAAACGTTAATTTGTTAATTAAACAAAAGTATTTTGTAATAGCCCCGATTTTTTCCCAAGAACATCGGCCTACCGCGCATATTATGAAAAAAGTCCTAGTATCGGTAGTTTAAATTTATTTGTTTTTAGAAATTCAAACTATTTGAAATTCGCACCTAACCGATTGTAAATATTAATAAATTAAATATATTTTAGATATAGTCAGCGTTTAAAAAAAGTTATTTTAAATAATTTCGTAATTTTATCAAGAAAAACTTACATTATCTATTTATTTTTGTGTTCTGAATCACATTTACGCCAAAATGAATTATAATAAACTAGTGATAACTGTTACAATTACAAAATTAATAAACCTAGTAGTAGAAAAAATTGTATAGAGACCACGGTTAAAGAAATTATTATAACCTACGCGACATATCTTTTGACGCTTTGCGTCTCGCTATATAATTTTGTCGCTTAGGTTATAATAATACACCTTCTCAACCTTTATGTACGTGCAAATTATAAAATGTAATTTTTTTTAAGTAATTTTAAATTAATTTTTTTTAATTTTTTATAATGGAAAAATAATATTGTTTGTGTAAACGTTTAATAATTATCGCTCGAGAAAATGAGGGACAACTCTATTAAAATGTCTGATACAAGTAAATTATCTGATAATGAAAAATTAGTTTTATTAGCTTTCTAAAGCAATCTAGCTGTACAGGTTCTTAAATTTTGATTACTGGTTCAAATTCATCTATTATTTTAATGAAAGTGAACGAAATGTTGCAACATTGACATAATCAGACTTTGAAGATGTTTTTATTTTATTACTTATTATTATTGTAACGTATCTGCAAAGAGTGTAATTAATAAAAGAAAACAAAATTGAACCAAAAGAATGTTCTTGATTAAAAAAATATTACTAGAGTATAACCATGACCTAAGATTACCAATGTAAATTTAACGCAATAAAATTTATTTACACAGAAATATAAAAGTTTTGATATTAATCATAAGCATCTTTATCGGAATTAAAACAAAAATGCAATTCGTATTGAAATAAAATTTTGACTAAATGTACAATCGATTTCTTTTATAATACTAAAACAATTTATGTAATTAGACATACGTTTTTTAAACAGTTGTAAAAACAATAAACGTACAAAATTAAACAACTAAAATTCACTTACTTTTTTTACAGCACAACGCTTAGGTACACAAATACAATTTTAGGTTTACACGACGATTACCGATAATAAACTGACCAGTTTGTTATCGACAATAGAATTTCAACTGTTTTATCAGTGATCTATAAATAGCATTCCGCAGGTGTCAAAATAAAATCACAAAATTTTGTTTTATTGAAGGTCGAAAATAAACAATTATTGAAATGTAGACCATTAAGTAAAAAATTTTGAACACTTGTTAAATTAATATTTTTTTAATTTTTTTATGTTTTTTGTTTAACAGAAGCAAAGCCTACTTGAATAAACCTGTAGATGCTACGGAAAAAAAGTGCTAGTGCAAATTGATAGAAAATTAAAAACTACATTAGAAACAGTTGAAAGAAATCGAGAGTGCCATTTAAAAAAAATGAGTTTCAGAAATTTAAAAAATTTGCAAGTTAGCGCTCTCATATACAATAAGTATGGCAAATTAAAAAAATCTTTTAGACTATTTAAGTACTTCAGACTTTTATCTACGAATTTACAAAAGCAAATTCAAAAATTTCAAAAAACACCACTTTTGTGGCCATTTGTTTCTGTCGCTGCATTTTTAAAGAAATTGATATAAAATGGCAACGCCGCAATCAATTAAAAAATTAAAAAATTGTTTTTCATCTAAATTAAGCCTTCATCAAACAGCATAAAAAAATTTAGGAGTTGCTGTTTAAAAAAGTGTAACTTTATGCTGCTCAGCGAAAACTAAATACCCTGTATAAATAAAAATATTTTTAAAACATGCAACTTTGCAATAGAAATGAGTACAGTAGTAAACATTCTATGCTGACATTTATAAAAAGGCACTAGAAACCCAGGCCGAAGTAATGGCAAACTCTGTATATACATGCTGACGTTGTTGGCGTTAATAATAGGGATCGGACTAATAATGTGGTACAGCAACTTTAGACTGGCAATTTAGAAGGGATTGAGAAGTCCGCTCAGAATCAAAGCAATACTATCTATGTAACATCAAAGGAAATTTGTTCCAGCTAGTAATAACAATGTACCTGGCAATTCATAAATGTCCTCATGCACAATCCATGAAATATCAGCTAATCGCAGGATCAGAATTTAAAGAAAGTCAAATTATTTTGAAAAGAAAGCGCGTACACCCCTTGCCTGCATTAAAAATAAATAAATTAAATCGCAAAAGAGCAAAATCAGACATGTGGAGGGAGTTTTCGTACAAGTTTGGAATGTGACTTCATAACAGGTACCAAAAAAAATCCAAAACTATCTACTGAAGAAGCCAAAATTTTCAAGTTCTAAAAAAGAGACCTAAAAATAAAATGTGCAAGTGTCCACCATGTGGTAAAGTATACGAAACATACCGACTGTTTACTATTTTTTAAACAATTATCAACACTTACATCTAGCACAACATTTTGTAAAAACGTGTCGAGTTGATAATTTTCCGTAAATTTAATGGCAAATTTTCATACTCATGTAAGAGTTTTATGCTTTAAAAACATTTTTACAAAAGATTCTGTCTAGCACGACATTTTGTAAAAATGATGATTTTTTGCACTTTTAATGGTAGTTTTTGACAGTCAATAGCTGAAAGATTTTGTAGAAGTGTTTCTGAAGCACATAATTCTTATAGAACTATATAATTTACTTCTAATTTGGTCAAGAATGTTTATCTTTTAGTCTATACTACTATGTAAAGGCACAAAAAGTCTACATGAATATCTAAAAAATGTTAGCATAAACAATTTTTTAATTAATAAGATCGTCGGTGACAAATCTATAATAATTAACAGTAAGTCGTTGTAAGAGTATCTTTCCAAAAAAATACACAGTTTTTTGTTATACAGAGTGTATCTGATCAACGGGTTATTCTTTTACAGGTGAAATTAAAGCATAAATACAATCAAAAAATGTCAAAATAAAAGTTCCATTAAAGCATTTAAAAAAACCAACATTTTTAGCAAAATAAATTGTAAATTACGGACTTGCTACATTAATTAAGTCTCTTAAGGTTGTTGACACTACAAATAAAAATCAACTGTTCTAAGAAGTGCAAATTTTTTCTCAACAATTTGCTGACAACAAAAATAAAAGTAAACACAAAACAATCTTGTTCGATAAAATGTAGTTAAATTACTTTGGTTAAAGTTGCTATTCTGTATAATTTTTTCAGGTACACTAGAATCTGTACACAAAGCACATTTTGTTAAACTAGGTCAGTACTGTTAAGAAATGAACATTAGTATCTGCTTTAATTATTTTATTAACCATTTATTTTGTAGATGATGGAAAAAAGAAAATGATGAACACAAAACATCAATACATTTTGCGGTTTTAACAGCATTTGCCCACCATATACCGCGTAATTACAATGAAGTCAATTTCTATTTGTTTAGATAGTCAGGACCGGCCTGAAAACTTTAATTGCAAATATCTCAAAACTGGGCCACTTTAGACTAAATCTTTAAAGGAAAAATTTTCATATAATACCACAAGAAAACTACTCCTTGAGTGTGTAGTCGTATTTTAGATACACCCTGTATACTAACCGAAGAAACACATGTCTTATTGGTAATTACCAAACATAAGAAATTTAACATTTTTGAACAGTTTTAGATGCTCACACAGAATATTTTACAAATATCTTTACTTTAATACTTAAGTACATATCAATTTCTAAAAATCACATGTGAGAACACTCAGTTTTTTTACTAAAAGTAGTATAGATAATGTAGTTTTTAAGTTGCATAATAGTGTAGTATATAATGTTATTAAAAAATAGCGTCCATCCCTCTAAATTATTTAAGTTTTCTAAAATTATTTGAGATTTTTAATATCTTGTAAACTTTGGCGTTCTAATTGTCAAAATGTTGCTATCATGTGTCCTAAAAACATTTGGCGGAACGTTAATCCTAACGTATCTTCGCTTTTGTTGTTGTATTTGTTATTACCATTATTATTTTATGACATCTAAATGTATTATTGTTATATATAAATAATTAATTGCTATCAAATTTATAGTTTTTTTTCTTGACGTATTTATCTTTTAAACAGACTAATGTTTTTAAGATTTACTTAGACAAATTTTTAATTGTTAGTTTATTAACTCAGATTTTTAACTCAAGGTCAAAAAATATTTTTTTTCATTTCACTCTCATAAATAATAGTAGTTAAAATTAAGTTTGTATTCGCAGACAAATACTTCGAAATACATTTTAAAACGTAAAGAAAAAGTTTATAAAAACTTTTATTAACTACATATAGACAATAAACTTAAAAGTAGCTTGCTTTTGAAAACTTTATTATTATATATATAAACTTTACTAAAACAAATCTATTTTAATCTTACCTTGTATTAAATATACAAACAAAGAAGCGAACGCTTTTATTAAATCAAAGCTTTTTTGTATCAAACGTATTTGCAAAATTCATTCAATTGCAAAATCTATCAAACGTAAAAAATTAATTTGATATTGAATTTTGTGTTATTGTATTGCTTGATATTTTTAAAATGTTTTCTCAAATGTCTAAATACAAAATTTTAAAAGTTGGTAACAAATATAAAATTTTATATTTTTGCACGTGATGGCAACACGTATATTATTACATTGTTTTGAGTTAATAAAATACATTTCATACTTTCTATGTAAATTATTCAAAGAGCTTTCGTATTTAAACAAGCCCGTATATGAAGCTTTACATAGCGTGGTGGTTTTTCTCGTGGCTTTCTCTTGCTATTACAAAACTGACACTGGCAGCAACTTTGAGTTTAAATTTTGAAAGTCGTTAAAACTAAATTAAAAAACTTTTGTTTATAAAATTAGTGTTTTTAGTAAAAATTAACTCAAAATACAAGTAATTTTTAAAACATTTCTGTAAGAAAACTTAATTTATTGGTTCTTTAGTATTTATATCATATATTATAATTTCAATAAGTTTAGGAACTGTAAATTAGAAAAGTTGTTCGAACTGTTAAGTAAAATGTTTCAGAATTATATTAAAAAGTTTAAAGAGATCTAAAACGAAAAATAATGTCAAAAGTTTAAAAAGTTGTTTTTTTTGTGTCAAAAATTCGTAATATAAACTTTTCTTTAAAATATGTTTTAAATAAAAGTAAAGTAATAGTTTAATATCTAAGAAAAAATTGTTGTTAGTATTATTACTGCAGCTAGTAACATAAATTAGTATAAATGTAACTTAAATAAGTTAAAAATGTTCGAATATCAAATATAAACAAAACTGTTATAATCAAAGCAATAATTAATTCTAAACTTTAGAATTTTACATTAGAATACAGTCAATACAATTCAATATAATTTTAAATGTCAATTTCGTTTTGTAAATATAATTAATGCCATTACGGTTATTAATAAACTTGATGTCAAAATTAAAATTATTAATACAATTACAAAAGAAGTTATTTAACTTTATAAAAATAAGTATAACAATGTAAACAAACAACTATAAAATGTATAAAAATATATAAATTAAAATTGTTTATCATTAATGGTCTTTAGGAATGTTTTGATTACTTGTTTTAGAATCTTATGTATTTAATTAAATCAGAAAACATATGTCTCAACGAGTCAAAGAGAGTAATCATCTTAAAAAATTAGTGCCTTTAAAACGTGTCATCGATGCAGAAGCAAAACCCGAAGCTGTCATTAATTTATCGTCACGCTCATTGTCCTCTACAAAAACAGCTATTTTGTTGAAAGGTTTTAACTTTGTATTTGATCCAAAACAACTTCTTATTGAAAAAACTGTATCAGCTATAAAAGCTTCTATCCAAGCAGTTCCCAATCTTCTTGCAGAAAAAATCCGCTTTGATACTACAAACATTCTTCCTAAGTTAATAATTTCGCAAAGTAACATTCGAAAATTAAAATTTCTAGCATTAAACTCTTAAACAAGATAAATCTATAGTCATACCTAAAGTTGACAAAGAAAACGCCATTGTTATTATGAATCGATCAGATTATGATGACAGATCTACAATCTTCTTGCAGACGGCTCATATAAAGTAATTTTAAAAAATCCTTCTTCAACTAATAAAAGAGCACTTTCGAAACTTACAAAACAGTAGTCAATTGATAAAGCCGATAAAAAACTTTTAGTATCTAAAGATTCTAAAACTTCTTGATTTTACGGACTACCTAAAATTCATAAGCCTAATATTCCTTTTCGACCTATTGCCAGCGCTATAAATTCACCTACTTATAAAATCTCTGAATAATTTGCAAGTTTACCAAAACTTTTAGCAGATAAGACTGTTTCATTTCTACTCAATGCTTAGTTTTGATGTCAAGTTTTTGTTCACCAACGTGCCGCAAGCGATGTAACGAAGTATCTATTATCAAAAATGTTTGATTTCTACATATTTTACTTTTCGAGAAAAGCTTTATTCACAAGCATCAAGAGCCGCAATGGGTTCTCCGCTTGCACCGGTTGTTGCTAATATATTTTTAGAAGATTTTGAAAAAAAAACTTCATTCAAGTGTTGGTAGAAATACCTTGATGACACCTTTGTCATTTGGCAATTTGATTCTTCTGGGCTCAACGAGTTTCTATATCATTTAAACTCAATTTATCGAAATATTCGTATTGCTATGAAATTAAAAATGAACTTTTTGTAAGAGAACGGGAAATTTAATTGGGAATTTCGAAGCCTACTGCCAACGTGAATTATGCTTTCGGAATCCAGGAATGGGCTGAAACCCAGCAATGACGAAGTAATTTTTAAAAGATCTTTCTGTGAAAGTTTTTTTGAGTTCACTAGGAAACGATTCCGCTTAAGCGGTTTTAATTAGAATTAATAGAGACCTATTAATTTCCATGGGCATAAGAGACCCTAAAAAAGACCTTCTTTGGGACTTAAACAATTCTTGGAAAATTGCAAAAAATCTGAGATGACTCGTTCGAGTCTGGTGAGACTGCTACCACAGCGTCAAGGTTTATAAGATTTGGGGCGTGGTTCTCTTGGAGAGTAAATCGGCAGGATTTGATTTAGTGGGGACATGACGCCAAACCGCATCGGAAGTCAGTCTTTAAATATCTGCGGCTCTATTGCAGACGAAGGTCTTGAGTAAGTTAGGACTGGTTTTCAACCACCCCAAAACGATGTTGGAATCAGACCACAGAAAACATTTGAATATTAGAGCATCCAAGGCCTTTAGAACGTCATTTGAGAGTTTGGCTAAAATAAGTGCTCCACACAACTCAAGCTTAGGCACAGTTAAAGGCTTAAAGGGAGCAACCCTTAATTTTGCGCAAAGCAAATTAACATGAACTTGATTGTCCATATCAACTGAACGCATATATATATGCATGCACCAAAACCACGAGTGGAAGCATCGCAAAATCCATGAAGTTGTATGTTGACTGGGTTCTTACATAGAACATGCCTGAAAATCTTTAGATCGTATAGATCTTCAAGTTCGCTATGATAAGTAATTAATATGGACTGAATTCTATTTGAGACTAGGTCGTTCCATGATAACGTTTCCAACCATAATTTTTGTAAAAGAATTTTTGCTGTAATAGCTCAAGGCGATAGAAGACCGAGTGGTTCAAAAACCTGAGATATTTCTGATAAGATGATTCGTTTGGTTGTTGGTCCCTTAGTAAAAGCAAAACGAGATACAGAGTACCTAAGGTAATCAGTAGGAAACAACCAAATGAGACCCAGCGTGGTAGTACGCTTTTGGACTCCAAATTAGATGCAAATGAGATTCAGGAATGTCCGATAAAATTGTTGGATCGTTAGAAATCCACTTCCGCAGTTTAACCCCCCTGAACACAAAACATGAGTAAGTTGTGAGCAGATATCACGGGCTTTATCAAAGACTATCAGCTCCTGTCAGCAGATGATCATCATAATAGTCTTGTTTGATGATTCGAGAAATTTGTGGATTAGAAACTTCTCAATCGGTGCTTAATTGGAATCAGGTACAAATTGCCAGAAATGAAGCTGAAGAAATCGCATAAAAATATTTGCGAAATCGTACTAAGATAGAAAATAGATCCTGTTGAATTGTGAGGCCTACTTTTTGTATGCTGTTAAGATAATATCCCGTTGTGGTTACTTGAGAACCATTGAATACCACTTGAAGTTTTGTGGTAAACCTGTCCTCCTTTAAGACTTCATGGTGTGGGAGATAATAAGAAATTGATGTGAGATTCAAACTAGGCGACATGTGATCTAACTCTAAATATTTTCTCATAATGCTGAATAACGATTGGAAAAATCTGGAATGGTTTGAAGATGCCGCTTCAAAGATCAAAATCTATTTGAGCTACGGCGAAAAAGTCGCCTAATACCTCAATAGTTTGTTTTAGAGGAATAGAGACGACAAATCTACCCTCTTGATCTTTTAGTGTGCTTTGCACAAAATGGGATTCACAAAAATTCTCACCCGAAGAGATGTCAGTTGGATAACTTTCTAATTCCCAATATCAAAATAATTGATCTGGGATCTCAGAAATGCTCAGATAAGATTGCACTTGGTTAGGAAAACTAGAGTACATAGGGCCAGACACGACCTAACCAAACCGAGTCTTTTGAAGGATTGGCGGATTGGGACCTAACCGCACCTGCCCAATGCAGAGCAGTTCGAAGAAGGCTGATGAACCTATTAAAAGATCGATTTGACCGGGATGGCTAAAAAATGGGTCAGACTTTAGAACTTCAGAATGATCTACCTAAAAATTCCAGTAATCTTTTTTAGTAGAAGGCAAGAGGATTAATCTTTTAAGGAGAATGATGTGCGGAAAGCTCGACATTACAACTTGAACGTATGCGGGAAAGAGATCCCTTTAACCCAGAAACCGAAACGTTTACTTGGCAAGTAGGCAATCTCAACTTTTCACATAGGTCTGAACGTATATAGTTTGATTGGCTGCCCGAATCAAGAAGTACGCGAATAAAGTGGGAGGTTCCGTAAGTATCAAGAATCTTATGTTACGTGTCAACGTTCACATTTTTCAATTTTGATAATTCTTGCCTTGCGCCTTTGTAAGTTAGATTATGTTCCAGTTTTAAACAAATTCATTTTCACTTTTGCACGTTTGATTGGTGCACTAAAGAAAATCCTAATTCTAATTTACGTTCTTGATTTAGTGAATGGCAGTTAGATGCAAGTATGTATTATTATTCTTAATTTAAATTTAGATTAGTATTCACTTAAGTTACATTATTGTTAAATAACTTAACAATTAATATTTTTTATAAGTGATTAATACAAGCATGTTTGAAGATAATTCATTTAAGACTTAATTATACATTAATAATTAGTCCTTCATATTTAAAATTGTATTACTTCTATTGCGTATATTTTATGTTATTGTATTCACTTATTTGTGGCCTTTTAGATGAGCTAATATACTTTCAAAGATTGGGTGAACCACATTGTCATTGGCATAAGGGCACCTACCATCTTCGTCTATAAAAGGGTAAATTAACGAGAAGAAAAATAATCATCGAACCGCCGGCGCAAGACATCCGGAACGTCACGTAAGATAAGCTCGCATTCCGTGTATGTATGTATGTATGGAAAATTTGTAGATAAGTTACTATTATTTTCTACGTAGATTTTAAACTATTTAATAAACTAATTTTAGTTGTTCGAATTATTATTGATTATTATTGTTTGATGCCATTTACTAAACATAGATACAAATGATGCCTTAATGGGATTTTCTTTCTATGTTTAGTCTATTTTAGTCGATCCCCTTAATATTTTATTTTAAATATCCTGGAATAAGCTAACACTTACAGGTTGCAGTTGGCAACAAAACCTTGATTGTATTCGAGCAGAAAGCAGAAACAATAGGAATGAGGGACTCCAGAAGAGGTTGCGATCCAGAAGCTTCTCCTGATTGTCCCAAAGAATCGACATGAAGCAAAGTATGATGCCTAGCTTTACATGTTCTCCACGTAAATTTAAAAACGCATTGAGGTAACATGTAAACCCGAGCAAAGCAGTTGAAGTATATCTTCAATTCTCTATCTTTTGAAGAACAATCTTTTGGTGTCATGTTGGGAAAATTGCCACATTTGGATAAATAGTGGTCCCCCCTGCAAAGTAGGCACACGGTATTTGCAATAAACGATTTTGAATGGAATTTAAATTTTTCTGGCACCATTTTAACTGGTTTGGCTTAGACTATACAGAAGATTGGCATGGTTTGTGACAAATGATTTAAATTTATTTAAGGTAGGCAGATCGGAATTGGATTTGTTGCGTATAGTTTCCCATTGCCGCGAAGTAGTTGCATCGAGTTTTTCCAATGTAACGTGTATGATAAACGTTTCGAATAACTGCTGTGTTGTAGCAAGAGACTGGAGTGCTATAACGTGCTTGAAAAGAAAATTGCTTACTTCTTTCAGTCTGGAAGCAGATTCCTTTGTCAAGGGCTCTACTCTCATAATGGATTTTAAATGTTTCCAAATTAATAGTTTAGGCTGATCAAATCGGACTACTAACGAGTTGAAAGCAATTTGATAACTGCTAGCAGAAAACTCTAATGATTTGATTACTTCAGCAGCGGTACCAGCGAGACAGCCTTTAAGATAATGCAACTTTTGGATATCGGTAAGATCCGAGTTATCATGAATTAAACTGGAAAATATGTTTTTGAATTTGATCCAGTTTTCTAGATCACCGGAGAATCTGGGAATATTTATTTTTGACAACTGGAACAATGGTGACCTTTGCGATGTACCAGATTTGCATGAATGTAGACTACCATTGGGCGAATTGCGCCCTGTATTTCGCGAAGAAACGACTAATTTATTGATTAAATATTCGGCACTTCCTCTTGTGCAAAAGAAAATATTATTTTCGAATTCTTATAAGTCTTGCTCTGCGAGTGAAGGATCATCTATTTTCTCAATAATTTTAGCGTAAACTAATTCATATTCTGATTAGTAAGCTGAAGCGTTCTCATACCTACTTTGAAACTCTAAAATTTGTTTTTTTGTAATCGTTTGCTCTGCGTCCTCATATGATTTAAATGGTGTTGATATTTATAAGGATAAATAATTAATTAAACGTCTAGAGATAAAGAATTATTTAGTATTTAATATTTGAAATGAATACTGCAAGCGCCTGACTTTAAGTCACCAGATATGGACAATAAGTACGCACGTGGGAAACAACAAACAATATCTGCGTGCAATACTGTGCTTAAATAAATAAATACTCGTTGATTGCTTATGAAATAATAAATTGGCCTTGATAATTCCTACGATTAAATACATACAAATAAATGATACATGAAGAGCTTGTACGTTGCGTTACAAATAAAAAACACCTGTTAAAATCTCTCGTCACTCGCGATCTCTCTCTTTCCGATTAAATATATATCTGGGCGTCCATCTTGGATTCACAAATATGTATCAAAATTGAAATTCAAATTAGCGCTTTTTGATTGTTATATAGGCTTGGACCAAACTTGACTTCAAATTCGGCACGATAAATAAATATCCGACTCGAAGGACCAAATGTAGCGTAACTGCTCGTCGAATCGTTTATTTGATTCGATTGTAGCAAGGTACTGAATTGTGGAATGTATTTTTTTGTTTGTTGCAATTAAAACGTGAGCACTTTGCTAAGGGTATTTATTACAACATGATGATATAAAGAACTGACAATGTTTAATCTAACGTCTTACTTTACAAACGGCTTAACGCTAACTCACACATAAACTTCCAAAACCACATAGGTAGAGGGGTTAAAAAAAACAGTAGGTCTCAAACAGTCTTAAATAAAATATACAGTGAATCTCAAACATACGTAATGGGCGAAAAAACTCTAGAATAGCAAAATGAGAACCAAAAATTCACATGAAACTAAGTGTTCCAAGCTAATTATTATATTAGAACGAGTATGCAACAGGTTAAAAAGTGGTTTAAAAAATCTTTAAATTCAGTTAAAGTTGAAAAAAAAACTATGTTAAAGTTAATGTCAAATTTGATAAATTTAGTAATAAATGTAGTACCAACATTATGTTTCTGGTGTGTTCTTTTTTATTTTTCAAAACAATGTACGTTACAATAATTTTGTTAGTAGCTTTTTAATATTTTTACTAGATTTTCTTCAGTTTTTTAAAACAGAAGTATTATAAAATAAAAAAGCGACTACTAAAATTTTATTTTACATCGATCGTAGAGAATTAAAATGTGTATATTAAACGAAAATAGAAAAATAAGTCCGATAGGTAATCTATTACAAAAACGTAGTCAAGTTTGTGTTTAATATCTGTAGTAAATTACATTTACAAGAATTTAATGCTTTCAACTTAATCGTATTTACCACTAGAAAGTGTTTAAATAACACATTGTAAACGTACCAACTTATTTCTTGGTAATTTTACCCTAGGGTATAGTAAACTGTTTTCCAACTGACGTTAAGAAAGTGCACCAACTCATTAAAGCAATCATAAAACCACTAACTACATACATTGCCTTTCTTAGTAAACTAATAATTACGCTTAAAATCATACTGCAGATATTCCAGGATTTATTTAAATAAATTTCCAGAATAAAAGCTTCATTATTTTATTTGCAAGTATTGCTCTATGTTTTGTGAGTGTGTAAATGTTAATCTTGTTATTCTAAAATGTATCCAAAAATGATCATTCATTTTCAAGTTTAAATGAAGTTGTGTCAAACACTGTTAAAAATGTGTGTTAATAAAGTGTTACAGTTAATCTCTAGTTCGTTCGGCTGTCGCAATTCTGATATTCTTGTTGGTTCGTGCCGGCTTAGTTCAGTTTGTTTTATTTCTTTCATGATTGTTCTTTTCCATGTATTATTTGATTTATTTCTCTTTCCCTATCCCGTTATATTCCAAATCTTGACTTATATTTTCCATTGATTTCCTGAAAGTGTAGATAATCCATCTTCTTTATTGTCTCTTTTATTTTTCTTCCTCCGTCATCTTCCATAAATCTTTCTTGCTAATTATTTCTGACCAAAAATCCCACTTATAGTTCTGATAAATTTTTTTATAAATATTAATAGTTTGTTGTATTGCGTTTGAATTTTTTTCTACGTCTCTGCAGCATACAGTAATGTGCTTTTTACACTAGTGCAAAAGAGTCGGAGTTTTATTTCCTTCCTAATGTTGTTTGAGTTTTAAATTTTATGTAGTGCATTGAAGATGTTTTGTACTAACGTTACACGCATTTCTAAGCCTCTTTCTGTACTATGCTTCCTACTTCTTCTACTCCCTCAATTTCCTTTCCCTCTATTTGAACGTCTGTTTTTAATTTTATTTTTTACTAATAGTTTAGTTTTATTTATATTTAAAAATATTATCCTAAGTAGAGTGATTGGTCTCCAGTTTTCGTAGACCGTTCCAACTGAAATTCTTACTATTAGTACTGCTTTATTATTTTTTAATTTGAATTGCGTCTCTTATTTCTGTTTTCGAGATGACTTTATTCAGTTTAGGGTTAAGGTATACATTTTAGCAACGTGTTGTACCCATCGAGCCTTGATTAATTCTTGAGGTCCTATTGTTGACATTGCACTTAATAAACGTATGTCAAGAAACGTACATCAAAAAACAAATACGTTTCCTAAGAGTTACTTTTAACCAACCGTTACAAAGTATAGGTTTTTAAAAACGCATAGGTTTGATATCGCGCAAAATAAATATGGCAACATTGTAAACATTGTAAAGCGTTTGTAATTGTTATTTGTTTTGAAAATTTTGACATGCTTTTGACGGATAAAGGAAATGTTCAAACACAATTTTTTTAAACATTTTTGTTTCAAAAGTTTTCAGTAAATATCGAAATCTTTCTTTTAGAACTCCATTACAGCACTATTTTGGCTATTGTGTTTTCTTGAACGTGTTCATAGCGAGACCTTGGCGTACTATTGACCACTTCACTAAAAACTATTAATAACCACGTTCTTAAGATGTCACTAGAGTCGCCTAATAGAAAATTCTTTCAGTGGCATAAATATTTCTTAAAACTGTTTGATCGATAGTTAATACTTAAATATACTATAAATTCAAATTCAAATTGGCGTAGCAAATCTATAATTTGTAATTTAAAAGAAGCACATACAAATTTTATTTACCAATTAAACATTAATAGAATGGTACAATTCTCTATTAATGTATAAATGTTTTGAATGTTGCCTATCTTTTGGGGACCTACAATTGCTACATGGATGCAATTGATGTAGCTAATTACGCCGGAAAATCTATGTATCTAAATAAACCTAACTTATCTTAGGCTACGTTTATCATGGTCACAATTTTCAGAAAAATGTACCAATCCGTTAAAAAAATTGTTAAAATTTAACTTCAAAAATACCAGTTGTAAAAGCACCCACTCACAACTTCTTTATGGCACGCGCTGACACTAATTTGCAATATATCTACATAATCATTAGCATTCACATTACATTGGTTAGGTAAGAAGCAGCAGCAAAAAAATTTTATGCAATTAATTAAAAATAAAATATGCTATGATTCTGTTACTGGAGCAAAAGACCAATCAAACCAATCTTACTTTAATTAATAATAATCGTTATCCTCAAACTCTTCAACATTAAACAACATTAACACAAAATTCAGCGCATGTCAGCCAGTTAAAAACGTGTACGTTCGTATGTTACGTAGATTTCATGGTTTTTTGTTATCTTGTGTAATTTATTCGAGTCGTGGTTTTAACTGCTTTTTTCGCCATATCACGTCTGAAGTTCCTTTTATTGTGTCTGTCGCTTTTTTACTTCTTTGTTTTCTTTGGTGTATTTTGCTTATTTAATCTTGGTTTTCTGCTGCTAAGAGTTCTGTTATTAATTTCCTTCTTTCTAAACATGTTTAACTGTTTCTTTCTTTACAGAAGTTTACAGATTCTAATGTAGTTTCAGATAGTTGCTGTGGTGTTTGATGTGGTGTCTAATATTACTTTAAATTTCTCTTTGATTGGGAGTTTTCCAATTTGTTTATGCTAAATTTTTTAATTTGGTGTATAATTTAGCTCGTACTAACGCATGCATCGGATGCGCAAATTGCCCCTCTCACAGTTTTTATATCTTGTACGGAGTTTTTCCTAAGAAATTGATCTATTTGGTTGTGTTTATTTTTAGTCTCTTTCGTTGATGACTTATTTAACATTAGAACTACACCTCGTTCTTTGTTGGTTTGTTCCTCTTTGCATCCGAAGTAAATAATGAAAGCATCAGTTTTTATTCGGCGTTGTCCCTAAATATACTAATGTTGTATTTTTCCATTTCGCGTGCTATTTAGTATGATTTGGTTATTTCTACCATATTTTTACATTCCAGCAACTTATAAAAGTATTATTTCTTTTGTTTGTATTCGTTTCTTTTGTACTAATTCTTTACTTCTTCTTTTTTTTATAGGTAGCTTATGGTTATCAGCTAAACCTTGATTTTTGGGTGCGTGTTTCTCTTATGCTTGTTGTTTTTTTATTTGCCTTTTTCGTTGCCGTTTTCCATTATGTTTGACTTATTGGTTTTTGACTTTCTTTAATGGTTCGCATAAGCTTTTCTTTCTTTTTACTGGTAGTTCTTTTTTTTTCTTATTTTGATCTAGTTCTGTCTGTATGAATTATACTGTTTTTGATTGCTTGCCTTCCTGTTGTTTGGTTCTGATTTGTGTTTGTTGTTTCTGCTTACACTTCTGTTGATTTTATGTCTTTTAGTCAATCAAGTGTTATTCATCTCCATCTATTATCGATTTTTGTTTCTTGATAACAGGGTAGTGTTCTTTATTTCTGTAATTTAAGTTTTTTAATATTCTCTATTTTTCTTGCATTTTTCTAGTCTAGAATCTTCTATAAATATTTTTGCTCCTTTTATCTTTTTGGTTGCTTTTAAAAGTTCTAGTTTCTTTGCCTGTACCTTTAGTTGAATTAAGATTAGGCAAACTTTGATTTTTTTCTTGTTATTTCTCAATTCTACTAATCTTTATTACTTCGGTTTTCATAACAGTTATAAGTTGTTTCATTTTGAGTCTTCTACAACTAACTCCATGCATGATTATGTTTATTTTCTCTTTTTGTTGTTGCATTTTTATTTGTAGTTGGTAGTTTTTTTTATTAACAATTGGCATTTGGTCGTTTTTTATTTCTTTTAAACACCTATGTGTTGTATTGTAGTTTTGCTTCTACATTTTCTATTGCATTTAGTTTCGTGTTTATGTTTTCCAAAAATTTTTCCATCTTTAATTTCGAGTTTGACTTGTGGCTTAACGCGTATGTACGCGTGTAAATTTAAACGGATCTGTCTTGTTGATGAATGCACGCCAAAATCTCCGCAGAGAGTCAGGTCTAGCCGTCCCGTCAAAAGTTGTTTCCTCTTATCGGCTTTTTTATTGTTGTCTTTTTGGTTTTTTATTTTCTTTCATAATCTTTCTTTTTACCGTTCTAATTTGATTGTGGTGATTCTACTTAGATTTGATGAAATTTGAGAGCGTTTATCACAAGCTTACACACTTATAGATTTGCTAAAATTAATTTTAGAATACTTAGCGGTAAACGTAAAGTAATTAGTCCATTAATTAATTTCTGTGTATGTATAAAATAAATTTCTAATAGTGACTTCTAGCAAAAATGCTATTTTTCCTGATGCCCTAAAATTATTTAAAAAGGTTTCAAAATAACTTTCCAATTAAAAGTGCGAGACTGATTGGGGAGTCGAGTAATACACAAACAAACACATCGGCTTTTTTGTAGACAGCAAACAAATCATTTACATATTACCTATTTGTTTAAACTTTAAAATTTAAATTTAACAATTTCACTTATATTTGAAGACAAAGACACTTCCTGGAAGCACATAAAAACGTTTTGCAATGATGGCAAACTATACAGCACTAAAGCATAATATAAACCGGCTAGTTTTCATATAACGACAAAAACTAGCTGCAGCGATGAAGCTATAAAAACGATTCGATCTTCTCCTAGAAATATCGTTAGAAATAGTGTAATTTTTTAAAACTTTTGACAAATTGTTTGAATTGAATTGAAAACATAGAAATGTACATGAAGATTTATTTAGTAATTTAAAGAACCCGAGAATAATTTTTTGCTGTTTAAAAAAAATTCTGAAAAAACTGATATTATTATATACTCCAGTATCATTAACATACTTCTGTTCTCAGTTTTCTTACTATTAACTTTTTACTATAATTTAAAACATTTAAACATAAACTGAAAATGTACTATTAAAAACGCTTTTACTCGACGTACTGTATTTCATTAAATTGATTTTTTTATGTTATATGCTAGTTATAAAAAAATAGATTTTCTGTGCTGCTCTCATTGCAAACATCAATATTCGTTTGTTAGTAAATCAAAATCTACGTTAAACTATGATTTTAAAGTCGTTTATTATTTTAGTAGAAGTGTGTGTGTGTGAAATTGAATGAAAACGTATAAATGTGATAAATTCAAATATTAGGTATTATATATTTTAAAGTTGGTAGTATTTCTTACTGCGTATGCTACGTATAGTAAAAAACTAACCTAAGATTTTAAATTGATCGTCAAAGATTTTGCTAGTAATAAATAGTAGTAGTAGCAACATTAAATTTGTCATGTTTTTAATCAATTTTTTTAAATTAAAAAAAAAATTGATTTGGCAAAAAACAATGTATGCTTCAGTTTCGACGTTGGCGATATAAATTACTATTATATTACACCACAATGTTTCAAGTCAATAAAGAATTTTCAATATGAGAATAGTAAACTTACCGGTATAAAACTACATAGATCAAATTCTTGCTTACGTGAAACAAAAAGTTTAATTTAGCATGGTAACATAAAGTAGCAGGGTACAGCTATATTTTAAGCTTTTAAGTACTTTTAGAACGTGCACGTATTATAATTAATTTTTTTTATTACACTTACGCTAAACAAATAACGTTACATAAAACAGCGTTTATTAAAACAATGTAACTAAGTACATAAAACAACGTGTTTGCAAAACTATAAATTCAATTTAATTTATTTATAGACCAAGCGTATTTTAGGTA
The DNA here is from genome assembly GCA_035610365.1 of Aquatica leii. Taxonomy (NCBI): domain Eukaryota; kingdom Metazoa; phylum Arthropoda; class Insecta; order Coleoptera; family Lampyridae; genus Aquatica; species Aquatica leii. The sequence continues at coordinate 76,587,914 of CM069436.1, read as the reverse complement.
TTAGGGTTTAATAAATTAAAACAAACAAACTAAAAATACATTTTGTGTGCTTTTGCGCAGAACTTAAAAACTTATTTAGCATTGCGAATTATTATATCGCATAATTAATTCTTAAGACATTAAATGTGCATTCAGTATCTATTATCAAATAAAATCTTATTTATTATTAATGTTATTCTAAAAACAGACAAATTGTTTTAGTGTCTACAAAATAAACACCTAAGCAAAAACACAAACCTTTTTAACTTTATTATTTTTTTTACATCATTTTTAAAACTTTTTTTTTACAAAAGCTAGAATTTGTCATAAAATACGATGATATTAATTATAATAGAAAATTTAATTAACGCCAAATTAAAAAAAAAACTTTTGATAACAATAGAAAAGTCCATTAAGTACCACTTTTCGTTGCACCTGACATTCAACGATTAGAAAAAAACCTTAAACAACATAGAGATCTATAGGCGACAAGAAAATAAAACAAAAATACAATATGAGCTAAAAAAAGTATTAAACTGGTAATTCTTTGATTTATTTAAAAAATACATATCATTTAAACTTTGTTACATGTTCGATATGTCCAACTTTTGGTTCAAGACAGACTTCATAACGACAGTTGATCGTCATGTTATCGAATATGGGTTGTCTCAGTTCTACGATGAAGATTACAATAATTTTTAAGACTTTTTTGACTATGCCCCAAATGTATGCATCTGGAGAGGTGAGGTTTAGTGAATCTAAAGGAAAAAGTAAACCAGGAAATTATAAAATGATTTTGTTTTAAAAATGTTCCTGAAAAAATTGACAAAATGCGGCAACACTATGAGAAATTGCTTTGACCTGCTAAAAAACTTTTTCTTGTAATCGCAAATTACGTGCACGACAGAATCAACGTAGATCAGGAATTAAGTTAGTTAAAATTTGTATATACCGCTGTTAATGTTTTAAACTTCATCGGGCCTGGCAAATCCCATACATCAATTTGTAGTCAGAATGTTCATACTGTAAAGCAAGGACTCTGGCGCAACATTCTTCTCTACTGCAATAATCCTGATGATGTAACTATTGGTGTACCTAAATGACATACAAAAATGCACCCAACTCCTAGATTTTTTTTTGCAAGAAAGTTCATTTTAAACCAGATTGCAACTTTCGCTGACTGAATGTTGGAACATCTGCTCAAAAACGCGTTTATGGTTATTGTTGATGTTAACTGTCCTGTTTGTTGACACAATACACGCCAGTATTTCTAAATTCTTTAACAATCTGTACAACTACGGTATTACCCAGAAAATCTTTATTAAACAATAGTGTAAATTAATTACCCACGTTTTGCAGAATTCCATCATTGCATCAGCCGATTTCGTGTGAACAAAAATAATGCTCAACTAGAAACACTTTCTCCTCTGTACTTAACACCATTTTTGACAAGTAGAACTTGTTAAATATTTTTTGAAGGTTTACTTAACAAATGACGTGGGTATGACGGCGTGCGTATAGAAACACAGTCAGCTTAGTTTCAGTACTGTTTATTTGGGGCTGTACCATATTATACAGATTTGATAAAAGACAAAAATAAAGAAAATAAAATAGCATATGTCATGCATCATGAATTTATGTAAATAGATCACGCATCACCAATCTGAGGTATGCAGATTCCATAGTCTTATTCACAGAAAATATAGATCTTCTAAAAGAACAAATTTGCAAACTCTACAAAAATCCATCAAAATCAAATTACTTATGTATGTATGTGTAAAATGCGTTGGGTCACGTCCTGCAGATTCTAGAAGTTGTTAGTATTATCATAACCTATAGACAAAACTAACAACTACCAAACAAAGCAAGCTTTTCCCTAATGGCATCAAAAACTAAATGCTAATCCACAGAAACAATTAAATGCTTAACTCCATGTTTCTGACCAAAACCAACATACGCACAAGTAACAAAAAGCCGAAAGGTTTTTTTAACAAAAAGTAAAATAAATAAATTTTCAGGAAAATTTAAAAACATGTTTAATCGTATTATACAAAAGAACAATTTAGTAATAAACATGCTTACAAACGCTAATAAATAAGATTAAGTAATGGCTAAATTTCTTAGCATTGGTTTGTGGAACGCCTTTGGGCTAATTCAACACTAAGAAGAGTTTCTGCAACATCAAATAGACGTACTACTTATAAGTGAAACACAATGCACTACTAGTACATATTTAAAAATACCTTATTATCATTTCTACCATATGATGCACTCAAATAACTCTGGTCATGCTGAAAACGCCAATTCTAATCAAGCTATCAATTAGCGATTATGATCTTCACAAAATCCATGTACCAGCAGATAGCATCAAAACACTAATATTATTTGACCTAACACTCTCTGTCGACCTCGCAATAACTTAAAGCTTTCCTATAGTTATTTCCTATAGTTATTAAAGCTATTAAATATAGTAAACGACAAAAATTATTTATTTTTATAAACTAACGTCCACTCAAATTTCTTAGGATATACACAGAAAAGAGATTACAATCTTAAATCAAAATTAAAATCGTTTACTGAAATAAACAAAGAATAAAAAAACATGGCATTGATGTCATGTCCCAGCAGATTAAATGCACTATAATCATGTGATCAACAAGCTCAATCCAAAACTAAAAAAACCTCAAGTGAACAACTTGTAAGATTACATCAGTAACATTAGCAAACTCGACAATAAAATCTAGAAACCAGTTAAAACATCTATACCACAAGTACGTGTTGAATTTCCATCTTTCAGGTCATCAGTGATGTCAAATAAAAAAAAGGATACTTTTTTGCAAAATACTTAGCAATAGTATTTATTCTAAAAAAAATATTCATCTATTCCATTTCTAAAAAAATACAAAAAAATATCTTTTTTAAAGAATAGAACAGCTCCAGCAGCAGACCAAATTATTTCCAAGAAGCATAAAAATTTAATATATGCATATTTTATGTCGTATTTAGATTTCAATTTTGGCACAAGAACTAACATTTTTTTTGAAGTGACTTTAATAGCAAAAGCAAGAAAAGATCCAAAAAATTTAACCTTGTATAGATCGACAATTTGGCTATCAGCAGTATCCAAACTATTAAAACCACTACTAGTTCATCATATTCCACTTCTAGAATATGTAATCCTAAACGGTCAATGTGATCTTCGAGCACAACACTCTACTACACATTGTACTGTACAACAGCATTTTTTAATGTTAGCCAGATGAGCTAAAATTCTTTTAAGTTATATACTTAATTTCTTAAACGGGTTCTACCAGAGTTATACTATATGTAGCAAAATCTTTACTTTTTACCTAATTAAAACTGGTGTTCTTCAAGGTAGTGTCCTACAATCATATTCATATTTAATATACACATTTGATCTTCCCACATTCACTAGCATAACTATAAGAACATTCGCCGATGACACAATTATTATACCTGTAAACACAAGACTAGCAACTGCACGCCTATAGGCTCACCTTAACGTTTCAAAAATAACTAGATTAGAATAAAAGTGGTTTCCCAGAAACTGCCACTGAAAAAGTAAATTAAATTATACAGAGGTATTATTAAGCTAATATGATTAAACATCGAATTATAGGCATGTGCCAATAAATCAAATACTGCTGTAATCCAGAGATCACAATCAACAATTCTCAGAGCAATGATTGATTCACTATTGTATGTGAGCACTAACAGAACTAAATGGTACTATTCATCATTGATATCATTCAAGAGAAAGTAAGCTAGAATCGCATACAATCATTTTTGCAACATCGAAACAACAAAAGATTAAGACGACACTGACCAATCGATCTAAAGTTAGGTAGAAGGGTCCGATCACTAAAAAAAACTTTTTCAGGAGAGTAGTGAATGAATTCAATAGATTAAATAATTTGTAGGCAGACAAAGAACTCATAAAATATATACTCTAATTGCTGTTAAGTAAAATCAAAAATAAACTGCTGTTGAAATGAGTTTTTAGAAAGTTATCCGACATATTCCAAAACAAGAATGCAATGCAATCTAAAAACTCGTATGTTTGGATAATTTATATTGCCAATAATAACCTATAAAGCAGAACTTTACGAACAACCTAGAAAAGAACACAAAAGTCATTATAGAAATAACTTAAAAAACTTGATATCAAAATGAAATAATAAGAGCCATTACCAAAGTAGCAAAGAACAATCTACATAATATAATGATTTGCGATAGACGTGGCTAAGGCAGTTTACGGAAGCTGAAGAATAATTAAGTGGCGGCCCTACGCACATAAGAAAAGAATCGTAAACCACTAACAAGATGGTAAGACAATATAAAGATGACACCATAGATTTAAAAAGTAAAAGATCAAAACAAATGGAAAGCTATAGGTTAATAATAATGATGATGATGACACAGTCGCCGAAGCACAAATGCATGAGAATTTGCAGACGGATCTACGTCCCTGAAGTTCAATGAAACCTAACTTAGTAACATTTCCAAACCTCGACATAGCTGTCTACTGCCATCTTTCTACTTCAAGTGTTTCATTCCAAAAACTTACCATCGACAAGTTTTTGGGGCCAATCACGGTTTGGTACATTCTGTAATACAAGCTACAAATTTTCTTATGAAATAGGGTTACGTTTGGCCATCCATCAATGCTGACCGCAGAAAATAAACCCAAACATGTAACCAGTGCTAGCGCTCAACAGTTACACGACACACAACTCCCTTTAGAACAATCCAACTTCTAACCTCCCGTTTCAAACATGTTTATTTAGACGTTGTAAAACCATTTTCCCATTTCTAAAAACAAACGCTACGCCTTACATGCATCGATAGATTTTTGAGATGGACCAGAGCTTACGCCATCAAAACCGATAGCATCGCTGGCAATTTTTACGATAGTAAGAACGTACGATTTGGAGCACTTTTACGCGCAACAACGCACTCAACGAGGTCAACAATTTGAATGTTTAACTTGTTATGAGTATTTAAAAACCTATGAACAACAGTTTGCCATCCACAAGCAGATGGCGTGGTAGAACGTTTTCACCGACAATTGAAAACAGCGATTCGATGTCAACAAAAGCAACAATGAACTCAAATTTTGCCATGAATTACCATCAACGCTCAGTAGCAGAAAGTAACCATTCGTTGCAAGAACGTTTGTTTTCAAAAACATGGCTACAACTATATAAGTGATTATACTTCGTGACGCTACAAAACCACAAAAGCCCGCACTCTATCGTCCAATGTAAATCAAAACCATTCAATATCAACTAGTCCAATTCCCAGAATGCTTAAGCTAACGACAGCTAATAACAAAATATTCGTGATGTTCATATAGCGAATTCGGTCACTGAGAAAAGAGTCCTGCGGCAACTTCGTATTTGTTTTTGATTCAATTAGGTAGCATATGCATAACTGCACATTCCATTTCCATTCTGCTGTCGCACATTTATTGCAATTATATCGCACTACATAGAAACTAAGATTGCTAATATATCCTAATTTTACAATAAATTTAAAGTAGATAAATAGTAAGTAATTTTACGCATACGTTTGTAATATAACGTAATACTGTATTTAGTGTATTAAATATTCTAATGTCAAAGTGGCATATGACGCCAAAAGTTAAAACAAAAACGGCTTGCAAAAATTAACATCAGAAAAGTTTAATACAATCATTTTAGTTTATAAAATTACAAGATGTTAGAAAACAGGTACAAAAATGCTATAAAAATCAGGGAATTTAATTTAATCTGAAAATAAATACAATACAAAAACAAACCACAAGGCAAATAATGATATATTAAAAACTAGCACTAACGCGTAAAAAGAGAAGAATTTAAAAACGCCAGAGACGAGGGCATGGTTCAAAATACAGCGAGCAACAAAATTCTTAT